>AP025067.1:13626604-13838250 GCA_036186865.1 Eustoma russellianum | reverse complement strand
AATCAGCAAACTTGGAATTCTAACTCATGTTTTATTGCACCGCTCGCTCGATATACCCGCTGTGAACGGTGTTGCAATAAATCAATGAACAAGCTGAAGCAAATTACGAAGAGTACCATGTATATCTTTGTAACATAATGGATAGAGTATCGCAAGGTCTTTACAAAATAAAATTGGATATCGTTTATACCTCTGGAAACCGTCGATACTTGACGGCAGTTGCGCAGAACATAAGAATGAGCAATCTTCAGCTCGCTGTCCCCCCAATATCATTTCCTTTCCATGTCCGTGAAAATCTATCGATGTGTGAATATGTGGAGGACACCGGATCTGTATGCCGTCGTCATTCCGGGAACACTCTCTGCACCTCGACGGGACATCTGGCTCGAAGTAATGAGACACGAAAGCCGATGCTTCCTCCGCCAGATAGGCATTGCACATCAGGCCTCGGACCTTTCGCCTTGTTCTTGATGTTCAGCTTCAAATGCCTGAGATATACTGTTCATATAGTGAATGTATGTTCAGATGCTTGCGCTTAGACACATAAGAACGTCATGCACATAAAAAAAGAGTACCTCTCGAACGGATACATCCACCTGTACTGAACAGGACCACCAACACAGTGCCTCGTATGGTAGATGAACTGGCAGGTGTTCCATTGAATCAAAGAAGGCCGGAGGGAATATAGTTTCCAGCTTGCATATGATCACTGGGATTTCGTCCTCCAGCCTTGACATATTATCCACACTGAGTCTCGTGGGCTGTAAGACATTTGAAAAACAGACTCATCTCGGTAATTGCTTCCCATACATTGGTTGGAAGCAGATCGCGGAATGCAATGGGCATCAACCGTTGCATGAAAACGTGACAGTCGTGGCTCTTCATCCCGTGCAAACCGCGTTTATTCACTTCGATGTTCTTCGACAGGTTCGAAACATGGCCATCAGGAAATCTAGCCGTCCCCAGCCACGAATAACAACGCACTGACCTGCTCCGCATTCAGCGTGTACGAGGGACTTCGGCATGTATGATGTGCCAACGGGATGCAGCTTCCGGTCGCATGTTGAGGTCGCGCATATCAAGTCGTGCCTTCATATTGTCTTTGTTTTTCCTGGCACATTCAAGCACTGTATTGAAAATGTTGTCAAACACGTTCTTCTCAATGTGCATGACATCCAGGTTATGTCGGATCATATTGCTCTTCCAGTACGGAAGCTCCCAGAATATGCTTCTCTTCTTCCACCCGATACAGTAACGAGCCAGGTCTGCGTTGTGACTGCCGTCCGGATCATCAGCGACCCCCACGAATCCACAACTGTCTATCTCCTGCAGCACCTCCTGCACCCGTGAGGAGCTCGGGCTTTGTGTCCTTATCGACGATGCCAGGCATGAACGCCGTCACGTTCTTTCTGTACAAATGACGTCTGGGCAGGAACTTCCTATGGCTGTCGAACCAGCTTATCTTACGTCCATGTTTCAAGGACATCGTCTTCGCTTGCTTCATGCAGCAAGGGCAAGCGTATTTCCCCGCTGTGCTCCACCCCGACAACATAGAATAAGCCGGGAAGTCGCTGATCGTCCACATCAGCAGCGGCGCGTAGCTGGAAGTTTTGTTTAGCCGATACATCGAACGTCTCCATGCCAAACTCCCACAACCACTTCAGCTCCTGTATCAACGGCTGCAGGTATAGGTCGATCTTCTGTTTCGGATTCCTAGGCCCCGGTGCGATCACAGTCAAGAACATGTACGACGTCTTCATGCACATCCAAGGCGGTAGATTGTACGGCGTCACGATTACAGGCCACGACGAATACTGCTCTCCCGACTATCCAAACGGGTTGAACCCGTCGGTGCATAAACCCAACCTAACGTTCCTTGTCTCCGACGAAAAACCCGGATGCGTCGCATCGAACGTCCTCCAAGCTTCGCCGTCAGATGGATGGCACATCTCACCGTCTTTCGTGTAGTGCTCCGCGTGCCACCTCATCTGGCTAGCTGTGGCACCGGATGCGTATAGCCTCTGCAGTCTAGGGGCGAGAGGTAAATAGTAAAATTGTTTTCTTGGCACGTTCCGGTTTCTTTTGTTCGTTCTCCACCTGCTTGTCCCACAGACCCTGCACATGTCTTTATCCTCGTTGATGCCCCAGTATATGATGCACCCCTCTGAACAACAATCGATTTTCTGAACCGGCAGTCCCAACGCCTACAGCTGTTTCTTCGTCGAATAAAAACTGTCGACCATTGTGTTCCCTTCGGGAAGAGATTCCCTCATCAGCTGACACATCCCATCGTACAATCTCTCCGTCATGCGGTGTTCTGTCTTCATGCTCGTCATCCGACCGATCATGGACATCTGTGTGTGACTACCGCAACCAGGATACAGCGGCGTGTTGGCGGCGTTCAGCATCTCAAAAAACTGTCTCGCCTGAGGGTTCGGATCTTCCTCCACGAATATACGCGGCTGTTCATCCGGATCCTGCATTTGTAACAACTGCTCTCCGGTAAATGCGCCGGCGGCTGCGTCTGTCACCATCTGCATGTATGGGTTGTGAGATCCCTCGCATATTTCTTCGGCATCAACCTGACCGGGTCCCCCTTCGACGTGTACAGTTGCAGATGTAGACGCCCCCTCATATTCGCCGTGACAGTACCATGTATGGTAATTGTGGACGAAACCTTGTTTCAATAAGTGAACCCTCACGTCACCCGGATCCTTATATTTACGGTTCTTGCATTTCTTGCACGGACATCTAATCTGCGTTCCACTTTCATTACTCGTCGCAAAATCCATAAATTCTTCTAGACCTTCAACAAATCTAAAACACCACTCCCCGTTGTTTACTCTCTGGTACATCCACTTTCTATCGCTTCTCCTCGGATCCATTTTCTCGATACACCTTCAAAATAACAGCAGCTATCTTTTTTCGGTGGTAGAAAAAATCAAAATTCCACACTTCGGTTTTTTCGTTCAAAATTGATGATTGATGTGTTTGAAATGAGAGAAGAATGGGAGAAGAGAAGAAGAAGGAAAATGGTTTTATCGTTCTCAGCCTGCAATGTTACCGACGCAATAGCGACGAGATAGCGACCACAAACAAACACAAATCTCGGAAACAAACAAACACAATACCGACGACTTCGCGACGACCGGCGACGAACAAGAAACACAAATCTCGGAAACAAACACACATACCGACGATTTACCGACGACCAGCGACGAAACACGTCGTTTGATATGCTTTTACCGACGAAAGTACCAACCACATTGCGACGCAAAACGTCTCTTCACTCCGTACGACGTGATTCGTCGCTACGTCGTCGCTACGTCGTCGCTAAAAGGCAGTCCGTCCAGTTCCCAATGCTTACAACTTACGATGTGTTGCGTTGCTAATTCGTCGCTATGTCGTCGCTGATTTCAAACAGTATCAGCGTGCCCACAACAACATATAAAACAACTCTTTTATAATCCAAAATGGTTCGTACTAAAGCGCAAGCACGACGTGGTGGACGTGGTGGTAGAGCGGCAAGACCGCCAACTGAACAACCTTCTTCTTCAACAGTTCCTCCCCCACCAGAGCCCTCTGAGCCTCGCCGGGATCGCCTCATTGGCGATCTTCAAATAGAAGTACGAATCCTTAATAATTATAACACGTGTTTAATCTCTTACGAATCCTGACGACGCACCTGTATACGCGAAATGTGGTTCAGAAAAATTTCATCCGACTAATTCACCGACTAAACATCAACTATATACCGACGAAACCTAATACAACGACGAAAACCTACTAACTATATCTTCGACGAAACTTAATAGAACGACAAAAACCTACTAACCGTATCGTCGAAACCTAACTATATCTTCGACGAAACTTAATAGAACGACAAAAACCTACTAACCGTATCGACGAAAAAACTGAATACAATGAGAAGAACAGGCTACGCGCGAATTTTTTTTTGAATTTACCGACGTTTTTACCGACGAAACAGCGACGGATAACGTCTCTTCACATTATTCGACGCGTTTCGTCGCTACTCCGTCGCCAAGTAGTCGCTATTCGGCAGTGCCAGTTCAGTTCCCAACGGTTTGCATCGTACGATAAATATACGTCGCAAATTCGTCGCTATGTCGTCGCTAAAACAGCCGAAAGGTCATCACTGCACATTCCTAACGGTTGACAAAAACGTCGCTATGTCGTCGCTAATTTTACTATTTATACCCCAAACATCCGCACATATACATACACACATATAAGGTTATAAATAATCAAAATATGCCGCGTCGTTTTAAAAGAACCCCAAGGCGTGGTGGACGGGCAATCAGTGCCCCTCCAGAAGGGCCTCCTCCTCCTCAAGTACCATCGGTTGAGCGAGAAGGTTCCGTATATGTCGATGTCCCACCGCAGCATCAGAGTGATCAAGAACAAACGCCGGTGCAGGACGCCGACTTCCGTATGCTGATGGCAAACATGCAGCAGCAGTCGCGGCAACTGCACAACATGACTAGAAGGCTGCGGAAGATGAAATTTAGATATTACAAGCTCAAGCGCCTTCTCAAAGAGTTTGCGGAGAATGTCGCGGCCACTCTTTCGTCCGATGACGAAGAGTGAACGGCACATCTCCGCATCTCTTTTTAGATTTTTTTTTTATTTTTTCGTTTGATAATGTAACTTTTTATTATTGAATGAATGAGTATTTTTCCCAATCACCGCTTTCTTTTTCCTTAATCAATACACGTGTTTAATTCTCGATGTATCTGCGACGACACAACGACAAATCGAATTACGAACAGAAAGTAAAACAAAACATTTGCCACATGCGGGTTTCATTGACAAAAAAAACGACGATACACAACGCCAAGAACTTACTAAACGACGAATTTATTTTATTTGGGCTAATTTTAGCGACACAATTGCGACGACATAGCGACGTAGCGTTACAACTAAATAGCGACAAAAAAACACGCAGAGTAGCGACGAGACACCGACAAATCACCGACGTAATTCACCTGACTGACTATTTTTCTTTTAGCGACAACGAATTTCATCGTACTTTCGTCGCAATTAGCGACGACATTAGTTTTGTCGCACAGTCGTCGCTATTACCGACGAAACAACGACTATACGTTGTTCGTCGGTGATTTTTTCGTCGGCAAACCACAATTTTTTTGTGGTGCCTTATTCTAAAGAGTGCATTAACCTTATTCAAATTGGGTGGTAAACTTATTCAAAATAGTGCATCATGGGAATGCTTCCAAACATGTGTGGATAGAGTTTTGGTCGATTAATGTGGCTTGAGACTTGGTGATAAGGATTGTGAAGTGTTGAAGGATACACCCATTTGTGGTATTTCAACCTAAGCATTTTGCTTCATTCCTCTAGTACACATGCCAAATTTTCTCTTCATGCTTGTGGCCATGTGAAAGCACCAAGATGTGTGTTAATAAGCAATTTAAAAAAGAGAATGGATTCATCATAGCTTCGCCTAAAAAAAACTGATTTACGCATAAGTAGAGTTAAACCGATGCCGAGTGGGTGAGATTCAATATGAAATGAAGTTATCAATGTGTATGTGAAAATTATATTGAATAACAAGAAATCTTGCAAGAATTTCCATAATTAAACTCATGCAAGAAATATCGAGCAAAGAATTGAGAGAGAAAAGAGAGTTATTGAGTTTGGGACTATCGAGAGAGAAAAATATCTTTAGGAATAACTGAATTCCCAAAAGCAACCATTGCAAAGTGTTTTTCTACACGCCTGGCCGTTATAAGCCAATTTGAAGGAAGAAGATAAAGTAACGTAAAAAGACTGTTATACCCTTCTATTAGTTTTATCTATAACTACTAAACAAAGGGCAAATGTGTCATTTTACACCATTTAAATGCTCCCGTCTGATTCTTTCTTTCTTTTCCTTTTGTCTGCTCCAGCCTATCGTTGTGAAGCTGGTTCTTCCTCAAACTCAGCTGGTTCACCTTGCTTCTGATATCTCCACACTCAATTTTCAACTCCACGTAGCAATTAACTACTTTAATCATTCATTGCACCTATAATTCGACGGACCAGTTTTCATTTTCCTCAATCTATACCTCGGACCACCACTAGCGTTTCCAGCATCATCTTTGACACCCTCCCCCCAAGCTTGGCTTAGAATAGAGATTATGAACTCTAAATGAACTAACAAGCTGCATCATTCGTCTAGAATCTAAGGCTTCAGTAAACAAATCAGCTAGTTGCAACTTTGTTCGTATGGGCATCAACTTTATTACTCCTTCTTGTACCTTGTCTCTCACCAAATGGCAATCAATCTCTATGTGTTTTGTAATCTCATGAAATACAAGATTCTCAGCAATATAGATTGCACTCTTGCAATCACAGAACACTTCCACTGTTTTCTGATCTCTCAGTCCCAAGTCACTCATAAGGTAAAGTAGCCACTGAATTTCACACGTTATCATTGTCATGGCCTGTATTCTGCTTCAGATGATGATCTAGACACTGTTGTTTGCTTTTTAGCTTTCCATGAAATCAAAGCATCCCCAAGGAACACACAATACCCAGTCACTAATCTTCTAGTTTCATGGCAACCTCCAAGTCAGCATCCACAAACGCTTTTGACTTCAAATTCCCCATCCTAGAAAAGAGCAAGCCTTGTCTTATTGTCTCCTTGATATACCTGAGAAGTCAATGTGTTGCCTTCAAGTGATTCTTAGTGGGTCAATCTGACTGAGTTGTTGTACTGGAACGCAATGTCAGGCCCAATAATAGTGAGATAGATTAGCTTCCCTTTCAACTTTCTGCAATGTGTCACATTTAGTAACGTTGGAGAATCCTTGTGTGTCAGGCTGATATGGCTTTCCATGGGACTTTTGGCTGGTTTGGCTTGCAAAAAACCAGCCTGTTCCAAGAGGTCTGAGGTGTATTTCCTTTTATTAATGTGAATCCTCCCCTCAGCCTAAGCCACTTCAATCCCTAAAAAGAACTTCAAACAGCCTAAATCTTTGATTTGAAACGCAGAATGCAAGGATTGTTTAATGTCAGCCATAGCCTCCTCATCACTACAGGCAACTATTATATCATCAACATACCCCAATAGAACTAACAAAGAAGTTTCAACAGCTTTAATGAAGAGTGTGTGATCACATTTTGACTGATGAAAACCTACGGACAGTAGGAACATAGTAAGGGTTGCATTCCACTCCCTACTCACTTGGTTCAAGCCATAAAGGGATTTCTGCAGTTTACAAACCATGTTAGAACTAGATACAGAAAGGCCAGGAGGGAACAACATGTAGATATCATCATGAAGATCCCCATGAAGAAACGCATTATTGACATCTAGTTGGTGAAGATGCCATCTAAACCTTTAGCCAATGATAGAACTGTTCCAACAGTGGTCATCTTATCAATAGGAGAGAAAGTGTCTTGGTAATCTATGTCATATTGTTGGGTATAACCCTTGGCTACTAACCTTGCTTTATGCTTCTCTACTAAGCCATCTGCCTTAAGCTTGACCTTGTATACCCACCTACATCCAATTGCCTGCTTGTTTTGTGGTAAAGATACTATGCTCCATGTGTTATTAGCTCCAGTGCAGCCAATTTAGTGGCCATAGCTTTCTGCCACACAAGCAACCTGGCAGCTTCTGCATAAGAGTTAGGCTCAACATGTACACTTAGGCTCAATACATATGCTTTATATTATGGGGCTAGAGATGCATAAGTCATGATCTTGTCTAAAGAATGAGGAGAAGTGGCAGTAGAGAGGTTAGAAAGAGAAATAATGAAATTGCAGTGATAGTTATGCAAATAAGCAGGCATCCGTCTGGTTCTATAAGGTCTGGCATTAATAGAAGTTTCAGATATATGAGGCAATTCTATAACAATGTTGCCACCAGGTAATGAGGTACTGGGAGCATCAGCTAAATCAGGGGCATGATTAGATGAATGTTCAGAATAATTAGAACCAGGAGGAGATGGTGAGGTAAGTGTGGGTGTAAAGTGCAGTTAATCATAGTCTGTAAGGACAGGATGAGACAAGACATAATCCATACGCTGAGAAGGTAAAGGATGATCAGGAATGAAAGAATGGTAAGGATCAATTTCATGGCATGAGGGTGAACTGAATGTTCTGAGTAATTCAGATTAAGTTTCAGAAGGGCTAGGAACTTGAGGCATGAATGGAAAAATTGTCTCATGGAACGTAACATCTCTGAAGATGTAAATGTCTTTTGTATCAAGATCTTGAAGGATGTATCCTTTAGTAGTGTGAGAGAGACCCAAGAATACACTCTTCCTGGCTCTAGCCTCAAACTTCTCTTTATGCAACTTAGTGTTGGTTCCAAATGTCATGCATCCAAACACTCTCAGATGTCTGTAAATACTAGAGATTTTGTATAGAAGATCATATGGTGTTTTCTGATGTAGAATGGGTGTAGAAGTAATATTGATAAGATAGACTGAATGTTGGACACAGAATCCCCAATATCAGGAAGGGAGAAACGATTGAAATGTAAGTGCCCTTGCTACAGACGATTTGTGCTGATGCTTTCTCTCAACTACCCCATTTTGTTGTGGTGACACAACTGGTTTAGTGGATTATACCGTGAGATGCATAAAATTGATTCATCTTGAATTCGGGTCCATTGTCTGTCCTAAGAATTTTGATCTTGGCATCAAAGTGAACAAATGCATAATAGTAAAAACTCTCAACAATGGACCTGGTCTCAGCTTTGCTTTTCGTCAAATAACAATATCTATTGTAATCATCAATAACAGTGACAAAGTAGTATTGTTTATACATTATGGAAAACCTGTAGATGTCCATATGTACAAGAGCAAAGGGACTTGGGGAGACATAACTTGAAATCGGGAAAGGCACTCTTTTCTGTTTAGCAATTGGACACACACTACACTTTAATAAAGGATCAAGAATATGAACAAGGGAATTAATCTTCTGAACCTCTTATTCTTGGAATGGACATGTGGCCTAGCCTTGAGTGATAGAGCAATGTGTATGAAGAAGTGACATCATGTGCCAAGGGAATGGAGTGAATAGAAGAGATTGTCTCAGCTGCAAGTTTGGGTGTGCCATGGATGTGATATAAGACTTGATCTACCTCGGCTGAACCAATCATCTTCTTGGTTCTGAGGTCCTGAATTAACTAAGCATTTGATTCAAAGGTAACTTTAAGTAGACTGTATTGGGTAAGTTTGCTCAATGACATGAGACTAAATGAAAAAACATGAACATAGAATACATCAGTAAGAGTTAGATATGGATTTACTCTTACTGTTCTTATATATGTAACCTTAGCAAGTGATTTATCAGGTAGCTTCACGTGTATGGAATCAACAGGTGAATAGGATTCAAAGAGGTGAATGCAAGAACAGACATGATCACTAGCTCCAGAATCTAATATCCATATGTTTAAGTGTAGCGCCCCAGCCCGATACCGTTATCGGAACCAGTGCACCCGCCGTAGCCTACTACGAGAACTACGAAGCGTCAAGAAGATCATGCGTACATTCTTCATAAGGTAAGATATTAAAACCAGCGGAGACGTCATAAAACTTAAACCTTCATCGTCATTAAACATCCATAAAATGCAGCGGAAATAAAAACAAACTGTTTGTTCATCTAGCCAACAGAAGTTTTAGAACAACATAATAACAATGAGTCTCCAAACTTAAACAGAATAATCCAGCATCTATCTATTCCCTTGTCCATCGTCCCATTGAGCCCACTCGCCGTCATCTTCGATAAATATCAACTCATATTCAGGCTCACCTGAAAAGGAACAGAATGATTGTTCTTAGCGAAAACTTCGCCAGCAAGTAACCCGTCTATACACCTTACGGAATCACACACGTCGAGTCACCAGTGAATAAAACATTGCCCAAAATAAGGTGCTCGGGTTAGCAAATGGCATCTTAATAAGAACTTCTCAAAACAGATAAAGCACATATGTGAACACAGATACGAGAACCAACATGCATTAAAACAACGTATCACATAAGCAAGTCATAAACTAATCACGTTTCTTGCATGTCAAGTCTTATGCTTCGTGTACCATGATGCATGTACTTCTTTAAAATCACACACAACACCCATGCATATGTCTTCTTTCATAAACATGTCATGCATGCCATTTCACAAAACATTTCATCACTTTACATATCATATTCTTCGCGTAGCAGAACTTTATACCCTGTGGGTGATCAGCCCACAGCCATCATATATCCGTGCTGAAAGGTCCACGGCCCCATTACATATAACATATATCCGTGCTGAAAGGTCCACGGCCCCATTACATATAACATATATCCGTGCTGAAAGGTCCACGGCCCCATTACATATATCATATATCCGTGCTGATAGGTCCACGGCCCCATAAAATACTTCATTTTCCGTGCTGATAGGTCCACGGCCCCATAACATACTTTATACCCTGCTGTTGATTCACAGATCACGCTCTTTATACCCTGCTTTCGCAGACGTGACTCTTTATACCCTGTGATCAACCAGCAGCCATTTTGTCTTTCGAAAACTTTAAACCTTTCTTGTTCTTTTGCAAAACATATCTCAAATCAAATGCAAGTGCCCATGTCATGATGCAGGATGCACAAATAGCTTCATATCAACATGTAACACACACACATACATCATGCCTATCAAGCATACGGCCTTGCACCTCACACACTCTATGGTCGTGTTATTCCAAGCCCATTCTTGTCACAAACTCACTCAAGATTCAATCTTATTCTAACTTGATCAACTTACCATCCACACCTCAAATATACCTCAAATACCCTTGCCTTTTATGTTCAAAAGAAGTGTATAAAGTTACTACACTTACATAGGGCGCTTAAAGGGTCAAAAAGACTTCCAGAACACTTGGAACACCACTTGAAGCGCCTAATGGGGACATGAAGCGCCTCATGTAGGCGTTCGAAGTGTTCGGGGATGATTCAGGACACATTGAACACCACATGAAGCGCCTAATGTGACATGAAGCGCCTCATGTAGGCGTTCGAAGTGTTCTGACGGTTCTAAATTGCAGTTTTTCTGTACGGGAAAGCTCCAGGACACTTGGAACGCTACATGAAGCGCCTATAGTGACATGAAGCGCCTCATGTAGGCGTTCGAAGTGTTCTGACGATGCCAAACTGCAGTTTTTCTGCAGTAACTTCCACCCAACTCCTTTCTTCTTCAACCCTTCCAGATTCAACACTTAAAGATCCATCTTAACAACTAGATTCATCATACTTAACATACATCTAATCATGAATTGAAGCTTAGTTGTGCCTAACAACATCCACTCTAACTCTTCAGTCATTTACCATCTTCAAAGATTGTCATCAACAACAACCAACACCACAAGTCTACAATAATGTCAACTCTCATCCCTCAATTTCCTGCACATACTCTCAACGTCAAAGTGTAGACAATCAACATAAGAGTAGAGCAAGACAATAAGCAAGTCAAGATATACACTTTATGGGCATGCTTGAACACAACAAAGCACCACACAACTATTTTCAGAGATATGGCCCAAAGAACAATACTTTGCACAATTAGCAACAACACTTACATATAACAAAGCATTTAAAATAGTCAAGACAAGAATACCAATGTGTGATTCATGTTTTCTCTTTGTAAGAACATAGGGCCAAAGGTATAAAATTTGCATAAAGCGTATAGAAAGATTACTTGCCTTGAATTCTAGATAAGCTTACGGATTTACTGCAGAATCTTGATGAGAATTGAACCTAGAATGGCCTTTATCCTTCCTTCTCCTTCCACTCTTCTTCTTCTTCCTCTCCCTTTTCTCTTCTCTCTCAATTCCTGCGGTTTTCCTTCTTCTTTTGTGATGTTAAAACCGTCCCCCCCTTATGGCCAATGGGGAGTTATACCAAAGTGTGGTGTAACTCCCTTAACTCCTAGTAGGGACCTTTTAAGTAATTACCCTTAGTTTCTTTTAATTCTACTTTTAACCCCTTTCTTTTGTTCTTCTATGTTTTGTGCAACTAAGTCTCATAAACTACATAATTACTTAAGTTGCACTTAAGGTTGACCTAGAGTGTTGAAAGTCGTGCTTAAAAGTCACGGGGTGTAACATTCCACCCCCCCTTACAAAAAGTTTCGTCCTCGAAACTTACGTACCTTAGTTGAAGAGCTGAGGATACTTCTCCCGCATTTGTTCTTCGAGCTCCCAAGTGGCTTCACGTTCCGTGTGATTGCTCCATTGAATCTTTACATACGGGATCACTCGCTTCCTCAACACTTGATCCTTTCGATCCACAATTTTTACGGGTACTTCCTCATATGTAACATCGTCCTTGAGTTCCAAAGGTTGAGCTTCAAGTACATGACTCGGATTCGCCACGTACTTTCTCAATTGTGACACATGGAATACATTGTGAACTTGCGCCAACACCGGAGGTAATGCCAACCTATATGCCAAGGCTCCTACCTTCTCAAGTATTTCATAGGGACCAATGAAACGAGGGCTTAGCTTGCCTTTTACTCCAAACCTCATGACGCCCTTCGTAGGTGATACCTTCAAATAAACTTTATCACCCACATCAAAATCCAATGGTCGTCGTTTGGAATCTGCCCAACTCTTGCTACGGTCCTGAGCCGTCTTGAGTCTTTCCCGAATGACCTTCACCTTCTCTAACGTTTTCTCCAATAGCTCAGGTCCCGTGATGGTCCTCACGCCCACTTCGTCCCAATAAACCGGGGACCTACATTTCCTTCCATACAAAGCCTCAAAAGGAGCCATATCAATTGCGCTGTGGTAACTATTGTTATAAGAAAACTCCATCAGCTTTACCATTCCGTCCCAACTCCCTTTGAAATCCAGCACGCAAGCTCTTAGCATATCTTCCAAGGTTTGAATTGTCCGCTCGGACTGTCCATCAGTTTGGGGATGATATGCCGTACTCAACCTTAATTCTGTACCCATGGCTTCTTGAAATGCTGTCCAAAACTTAGATGTGAACCGTGAGTCTCGGTCGGATACTATACTTACCGGAACACCATGTAAGCTCACTATGTTCTCCATATACACATTCACTAGTTTGTCGAGAGGTGTCTCACTTGAAACGGGTAGGAAATGGGCAGACTTTGTTAAACGGTCCACGATAACCCAAATCATGTCACATCCACTTCTTGTCTTTGGTAAACCCGCTACAAAATCCATTGTGACATGTTCCCATTTCCATTCCGGAATCTCCAACGGCATCAACAATCCACCGGGCCGTTGGTGTTCCGCCTTGACTTGTTGACACACCAAACACCTCTCTATGAATTCCGCGATATGTCTTTTCATCCCAGACCACCAATAGTAACGCTTGAGATCTCTATACATCTTGGTGCTACCGGGGTGTATCGATAACCTTGAATTATGAGCTTCTTGCAAAACTTCTTTCCTAAGTTCGTCAACATCCGGAACGCATAATCTCTCCCTGAACCATAAGCTTCCATCCTCCTTAGTCCGAAATCCTTCAACTTGACTATGTTTCACCCTTTCCATTATCTCACTTAAAGCCTTATCTCTCTTCTGTGCCTCCTTTATCCGATCAATCAAACCCGGGGTGATAGTCAAGGCTGTCAAAACATTCACCGTGGATTCGATCAAATCTAAACCAAACTCCTCCATCTCTCTTTCCAACGGTGATTGTCGTGCATGGCTGGACTTCCTACTTAAGGCGTCGGCTACCTTGTTAGCCTTTCCCGGGTGATAATGAATAGTTAGGTCGTAGTCTTTTAGCAACTCCAACCATCTCCGCTGCCTCATATTCAATTCCTTCTGCGAGAACAAATACTTTAGGCTCTTATGATCTGTGAATACCGCGCACTTCTCTCCATACAAATAATGCCGCCAAATCTTCAAGGCGAACACAACCGCGGCAAGTTCAAGATCATGTGTGGGATAGTTTTGTTCATAAGGCTTTAGCTGTCTTGAGGCATACGCGATGACTCGTTCATTTTGCATTAAAACACAACCTACAAACAAGGTGTTAGTCTAAACTTTAGGGATATATATAAGATCATAACCTTATACTATAATTTACGTACCTAACCCGTTCTTTGACGCATCACTATAAATCACAAATCCATCCGTTCCAGAGGGTTGAGCCAATACTGGGGCTGTCGTTAATCTCTTCTTAAGCTCCGTGAAACTTTGCTCGCATTCAGCCGTCCACTCAAACTTGGACTTCTTTTGAGTAAGGCGACTGAGAGGTACGGCAATCCTCGAGAATCCCTCAACGAATTTTCTGTAATAACCCGCTAGACCCAAGAAACTTCGCACTTCGGTGACATTGGTAGGTCTAGGCCATTCAGTTATAGCTTCCACCTTCTTCGGGTCAACAGCAATCCCCTCTTCTGATATCACATGACCCAGGAAAGCTACACTTCTTAACCAGAACTCACACTTGCTAAACTTTGCATAAAGTTGTTTCTGCCTCAAAATGCCTAGTACGGTTCTCAAATGCTCAGTGTGAGTTTGCTCGTCAGGAGAGTACACAAGAATATCATCTATGAATACCACTACAAACTTATCCAACTGTTCTCGAAAGACGGTATTCATAAGATCCATAAAAGCCGCAGGGGCATTTGTCAATCCAAATGGCATCACTAAAAATTCATAGTGGCCATACCTTGTGCGGAAAGCTGTCTTTGCAATGTCCTCGGCCTTCACTCGCAACTGATGATATCCTGATCGGAGATCGATTTTTGAGAAAATCTTGGCACCTTTGAGCTGATCAAATAAATCTTCGATTCGCGGAAGGGGATACTTATTCTTGATGGTAACTTTATTCAACTCTCTATAATCGATACAAAGCCTCATGCTACCATCTTTCTTCTTTACAAACAAAACAGGCGCTCCCCATGGCGATACACTAGGGCGGATGAACTTCTTGTCCAATAACTCCTGCAGTTGCTCCTTCAACTCTCTCAGTTCTGCCGGAGCCATTCTATAGGGAGCTTTAGAAATAGGTTCTGTCCCTGGAATCAAGTTGATCTCGAACTCAACTTCCCTCGGGGGTGGTACTCCTGGTAAATCTTCCGGAAACACATCAAGGAATTCATTGACCACTGGAATTTGCTCAATAGACGGTACCTCCTGAGTAACATCCATGGCATACACTAGAAATCCCTCAGCACCTTTCCTTAATGCCTTGCGCGCTTGTGCAACCGACACGTACACCTTTTTGGGTACCTTCTTTCGTTTCGCATCTCCTTGAAATATTACCTCCTCCATCTTAGCATCCTTGATTGTCACTTGTTTCAACCGACAATCAATATTAGCGTGATTCTTGGCTAACCAGTCCATTCCTAATATGACGTCAAAGTCATACATCTGAATAGGGATCAGTGTGGCAGGGAATGTTTGTCCTTCAAACTCCAATTCACAATCCCGGTACCGATGATACGAAACCATAATTTGATCTCCGGCCGCTTGAACACGATACGGAGTTTCTAACCACTCAGGCAGACTACTCAGGTGCTTAGTGAATCTCTTCGCTACAAAGGAATGGCTTGCGCCGCTATCGAAAAGTACATTGGCAGGCATCTTATTTACTAAAACCGCACCTAAAGCCACATAAAGTTTTGCACACAAAAGTTACGCACATAGACACTTAACTCAATATGAATTCAAACTTAGTTTAGAGGATACCTGCTACTACATCGGTAGCCTCCTGCACATCTGTGTCCGTCATTAGATGTACACGGGCATTTGCTCGAGGCTTCACTCTCGGCTGCTGAGCCGCCTCTCCAGGGTTATTCTTCTTCATCTCCGGACAGTCTCTAATCAAGTGACCCACTTGGCCACATCGGAAACATGCTCCGACTACTTTCCTACACTCTCCAACATGGTTCCTGCCGCAATGTGGACAAACTCCTATAACCTGCTGAGCTACTTGATTCTGGGGTGGCAGTCTCTGAAAATTCCCAACTGGCCCTCTCTTCGGAATCTTGACCCAACGTCCGGGTCTTCCATTCACTCTCACATCCTCCCTTGGTCTCTTGCCTCTATCAGACCCTCCAACACTAGCTGCTCTCGCCGCCACTCGGCGAAAATCACTTTCAACACGGTAACACGCACCTAGCATATCCTCATAAGTTTTCATCCCCGCATTCACTATCGCCGATTGTATCCTCGAGTCCAAGCCCCTCTCAAACTTCGTCATCTTAAGACGATTATCAGACATAATCGCAGGGGCAAACTTACCCAGGGCATGAAAACGATCTGCATACTCCGACACTGTCATCCTTCCTTGCTCCAGTCTGTCAAACGCCCTTATCTTGTCCAAGATCGCCGTCTCCGGTACGTAGTATTTCAGGAAAACATCACAAAACTGTGTCCATGAGATTGGTGGGGTCATTCTCAACACCATTCCTTCCCACCATTCACCAGCCTTGCCACTTAAAAGGGGTGTGGCCACCTCAACTTTTATCTCATTCGGGACTTGCACCAGCCGGAAACATTT
This sequence comes from Eustoma russellianum, assembly GCA_036186865.1. NCBI lineage: Eukaryota > Viridiplantae > Streptophyta > Magnoliopsida > Gentianales > Gentianaceae > Eustoma > Eustoma russellianum. Next base: position 13,821,748 of record AP025067.1, on the reverse strand, counting down.
CTCAACCTCAGCCAACCAATGCTGAGCCTCTTCCGGATCCGTACATCCACCGAACTCCGGCACTCTCATCTTCCTCATCTCTCCATAAAAGAACCTGATGTTATGCTGCGGCGGTGGTGGAGGCGGAGGCTGATGCTGCTGCACATACCCTTGTGCAATGACCGTCAGCGCATCAGTGAGTACTTGGGGTAAAACCACTTGTGGTGGCTGGTTCTCCTGTCCATTGCCAGAGTTGCCTGCGTTATCTCTTCTGGGAGGCATGTTTCTCTGAAAAGGTCAACATTACATTGGCATTCAGTAAATACAAGAATTACTGAAAGCTTGAACGCGTGCTAATAGGTAAGGTGTGTAGTACAACTACTAATGCAAAGTTAGATAATAAGACGCGCTCGCACACACCCAACCCATATCATACTTAACCACTAAAGAGATCAGTACTTATAACTAAGGATCAACCTTAAGGGAGAATCATAGCTTAAGTGTCTAAAGATCATGAACTTAAGTTTCCGAACTAGATCTGAAGCCTAGTCTCTGATACCACCTGTAGCGCCCCAGCCCGATACCGTTATCGGAACCAGTGCACCCGCCGTAGCCTACTACGAGAACTACGAAGCGTCAAGAAGATCATGCGTACATTCTTCATAAGGTAAGATATTAAAACCAGCGGAGACGTCATAAAACTTAAACCTTCATCGTCATTAAACATCCATAAAATGCAGCGGAAATAAAAACAAACTGTTTGTTCATCTAGCCAACAGAAGTTTTAGAACAACATAATAACAATGAGTCTCCAAACTTAAACAGAATAATCCAGCATCTATCTATTCCCTTGTCCATCGTCCCATTGAGCCCACTCGCCGTCATCTTCGATAAATATCAACTCATATTCAGGCTCACCTGAAAAGGAACAGAATGATTGTTCTTAGCGAAAACTTCGCCAGCAAGTAACCCGTCTATACACCTTACGGAATCACACACGTCGAGTCACCAGTGAATAAAACATTGCCCAAAATAAGGTGCTCGGGTTAGCAAATGGCATCTTAATAAGAACTTCTCAAAACAGATAAAGCACATATGTGAACACAGATACGAGAACCAACATGCATTAAAACAACGTATCACATAAGCAAGTCATAAACTAATCACGTTTCTTGCATGTCAAGTCTTATGCTTCGTGTACCATGATGCATGTACTTCTTTAAAATCACACACAACACCCATGCATATGTCTTCTTTCATAAACATGTCATGCATGCCATTTCACAAAACATTTCATCACTTTACATATCATATTCTTCGCGTAGCAGAACTTTATACCCTGTGGGTGATCAGCCCACAGCCATCATATATCCGTGCTGAAAGGTCCACGGCCCCATTACATATAACATATATCCGTTCTGAAAGGTCCACGGCCCCATTACATATAACATATATCCGTGCTGAAAGGTCCACGGCCCCATTACATATATCATATATCCGTGCTGATAGGTCCACGGCCCCATAAAATACTTCATTTTCCGTGCTGATAGGTCCACGGCCCCATAACATACTTTATACCCTGCTGTTGATTCACAGATCACGCTCTTTATACCCTGCTTTCGCAGACGTGACTCTTTATACCCTGTGATCAACCAGCAGCCATTTTGTCTTTCGAAAACTTTAAACCTTTCTTGTTCTTTTGCAAAACATATCTCAAATCAAATGCAAGTGCCCATGTCATGATGCAGGATGCACAAATAGCTTCATATCAACATGTAACACACACACATACATCATGCCTATCAAGCATACGGCCTTGCACCTCACACACTCTATGGTCGTGTTATTCCAAGCCCATTCTTGTCACAAACTCACTCAAGATTCAATCTTATTCTAACTTGATCAACTTACCATCCACACCTCAAATATACCTCAAATACCCTTGCCTTTTATGTTCAAAAGAAGTGTATAAAGTTACTACACTTACATAGGGCGCTTAAAGGGTCAAAAAGACTTCCAGAACACTTGGAACACCACTTGAAGCGCCTAATGGGGACATGAAGCGCCTCATGTAGGCGTTCGAAGTGTTCGGGGATGATTCAGGACACATTGAACACCACATGAAGCGCCTAATGTGACATGAAGCGCCTCATGTAGGCGTTCGAAGTGTTCTGACGGTTCTAAATTGCAGTTTTTCTGTACGGGAAAGCTCCAGGACACTTGGAACGCTACATGAAGCGCCTATAGTGACATGAAGCGCCTCATGTAGGCGTTCGAAGTGTTCTGACGATGCCAAACTGCAGTTTTTCTGCAGTAACTTCCACCCAACTCCTTTCTTCTTCAACCCTTCCAGATTCAACACTTAAAGATCCATCTTAACAACTAGATTCATCATACTTAACATACATCTAATCATGAATTGAAGCTTAGTTGTGCCTAACAACATCCACTCTAACTCTTCAGTCATTTACCATCTTCAAAGATTGTCATCAACAACAACCAACACCACAAGTCTACAATAATGTCAACTCTCATCCCTCAATTTCCTGCACATACTCTCAACGTCAAAGTGTAGACAATCAACATAAGAGTAGAGCAAGACAATAAGCAAGTCAAGATATACACTTTATGGGCATGCTTGAACACAAGAAAGCACCACACAACTATTTTCAGAGATATGGCCCAAAGAACAATACTTTGCACAATTAGCAACAACACTTACATATAACAAAGCATTTAAAATAGTCAAGACAAGAATACCAATGTGTGATTCATGTTTTCTCTTTGTAAGAACATAGGGCCAAAGGTATAAAATTTGCATAAAGCGTATAGAAAGATTACTTGCCTTGAATTCTAGATAAGCTTACGGATTTACTGCAGAATCTTGATGAGAATTGAACCTAGAATGGCCTTTATCCTTCCTTCTCCTTCCACTCTTCTTCTTCTTCCTCTCCCTTTTCTCTTCTCTCTCAATTCCTGCGGTTTTCCTTCTTCTTTTGTGATGTTAAAACCGTCCCCCCCTTATGGCCAATGGGGAGTTATACCAAAGTGTGGTGTAACTCCCTTAACTCCTAGTAGGGACCTTTTAAGTAATTACCCTTAGTTTCTTTTAATTCTACTTTTAACCCCTTTCTTTTGTTCTTCTATGTTTTGTGCAACTAAGTCTCATAAACTACATAATTACTTAAGTTGCACTTAAGGTTGACCTAGAGTGTTGAAAGTCGTGCTTAAAAGTCACGGGGTGTAACATTAAGTTTTGGTGTAATGCCTTACCTGACACCTTACCAGAAACTGTAGTTTGTTGTGCTGACATGACAGAATGACCTGCATCTGTACTGTTTAACACCATAGCAACATTCTTACTGGTACCTTCTTGGCATTCCTACAGCAAATTCATCAACTGGATACACTACCTTGAGTCAGACTTGGTGAATGCTTTGACTTAGCAGTCTCAGAGCTCTGGATCCTCACATATTCTCCATGGTTCATTACTTCACCATCCTGTGGAATGATTCCCTCACTGGTCACCATATTCACCTGTCCTTTGGATTTGAATCCTGGAGGATACACATTCTTTTTGTAACATTTATCAACTGAATAAACAGGAGCCTTAGAACTGTTATGATAAGGTCTTGGCACTCCTCTCCTGAAACCTCTGCCAACTGACATTTGCCAAGATGCACCAGAATTGCTTGGACTCATGGATCGGGAGGCTACCATGTTATTAGCCTTAATCCACGCATTGTATCTGTGAGCCTTCTCCTCAGATCTTTCAATCATACCATCCATGAATCCAACCTTATTCTTTGACTCGAGTGCTCTCCTCACTGATCTACTACAACTATGATAGTTGTTTCCATCAAGCAACGGCTATACCAACACCATTGATGGATTGGCACTTAGATGGATGAAATATGGATCATCCATAGGATCTGCAGCGGCATTATGTAGAAGTGAAAATAGGAATGTTATTTGACGTCATAAACCTTCCAAAATTCATGAATTACGCTCTGATACCATGTGAAAATTATACTAAATAACAAGAAATGTTGCAAGAATTTCAAGAATTAAACTCATGCAAGAAATATCGAGCAAAGAATTGAGAGAGAAAAGAGAGATTGAGTTTAATTGAGTTTGGGACTAGAGAGAAAAATATCTTCAGGAATAACTAAATTCCCAGAAGCAACCACTGCAAAGTGTTGTTCGACATGCCTGGCGGTTACAAGCCAATTTAAAGGAAGAAGAAGTAACGTAAAAAGACCATTATACCCTTCTATTAATTCTATTTATAACTACTAACTAAGGGCAAATATGTCATTTTACACCATTTAAATGCTCCCGCCTGATTCTTTCTTTCTTCTCCTTCTCTGCCTGCTCCAGCCTATCGTTGTGAAGCTAATTCTTCCTCCAAACTCCGCTGGTTCACCTTGCTTCTGACATCTCCAAGCTCCATTTTCAACTCCACGTAGCAATTAACTGCTTTAATCATTCATTGCACCTATAATTCGACGGAGCAGTTTTCAGTTTCCTCAATCTATACCTCGGATCACCACTGGTGTCTCCATCATCATCTTTGGCAGTGTACATACTGAAGTAAAAACGGATTCAAAACACAACACACGTGCGCATACAAAACATAACTCGCTTTGTATTATTCGGAAAATCACTCAAAACCGAACTATGTTTCTTGACATCTTTGTCAATGACCCTACCCGGCATTGACTCACCAATCACCCTACTCGGAATTGGTATTTGGCACTCTTGGCCTTGGCACTCTTGGCGGTTGGCACTCTTGGCGCACCATCTACTATGGCCGGCCTTCTTTATTTATAGACTAACTAGTCTAAACAAAATCAAACCCTAATAGGACTAGATAAACATCATTAAAACAAATTTTAACTAGAATAGATAAAGACAACTTAAGGAATATCAAGACAATGACTCTATCTTTAATTCCTACTAATTAGAATCCAAATCTAACAAGGAAATTATCCAACAATCTCCTCCTTAATTTCTGAATATAAAGGTCAGGAACCCTCCTTCGTTTCTGTGCCACCACCGACGTGGCCATCGCCATCATGTGATTGCTGGCCTCGCCTAGTTTCTTCAAATGAAGGATATGTACATCTTTAATTTGAAACTGAGTCAAATGTACATCAACATGCGATTGTCGCTCCCAAAAATTCCTTAATATTTCGGCCGAATCACCTTTCGGCCTACACGATTTTTAATTTTTTTTAATCACAAACAACGGTGTTGTGTTGAAGACTCCTTTGATATCACAAATCTTCAATGGAGATGAGATGAATCCGGCCCTTGCTGATATGAAGAACACGGTAGCCTTCCTCTCGGATCAAACCACACGGCAGCTCCTCCCTCTTCAAACAACCTTGGCTCTGATACCAATTGAAGTAATAACGGATTCAAAACACAACACACGTGCGTATACAAAACATAACTCGCTTTGTATTATTCGGAAAATCACTCAAAACTGAACTACATTTCTTGACACCTTTGTCAATGACTCTACCCGGCATTGACTCACCAATCACCCTACCCGGAATTGGTATTTGGCACTCTTGGCCTTGGCACTCTTGGCGGTTGGCACTCTTGGCGCTTGGCACTCTTGGCACTTGGCACTCTTGGCGCACCATCTACTATGGCCGGTCTTCTTTATTTATAGACTAACTAGTCTAAACAAAACCAAACCCTAATAGTACTAGATAAACATCATTAAAACAAATCCTAACTAGAATAGATAAAGACAACTTAAGGAATATCAAGACAATGACTCTATCTTTAATTCCTACTAATTAGAATCCAAATCTAACAAGGAAATTATCCAACACATACATATATACAAATAAATGCATACATATATATATGTGTGCGCCTCTCTCTATATATGTGTGTGTATATTAATATACGTTACGTATTTGTAAGTTTGAAATTTGGGATTGTAATATATACTTAATTGAAAATATGAACCGTTTAGTTCCTTATAACCGTTACTGGTTCGAATCGTTGGTTTACTTAAGGTGGCACGGTGCGTTTGATGAAATGCACCAGTAAAGTTGCAGTGTAAATGCTTCACAGAACTGTACAATAAGTTCCTTAAAACATTGTTTATGGAGTTTAAGTTATAAGTTCTTGTAACTCTTATTTAATACCTATACTTGCATTTTATTACCCACAGGATCTTTTGGAAGTTTTTACTAGAGAAAATGACATATTGAATGAATGTTAAAAAAATTAATCCAAACAATGCAAACTGCGACAAAATAATTAAAACATAAGAGATAGCATTATTTTATAAGAGTTTCGTTTCAGTGTTACCATTTCCAAGGGTGGAGAGTATATGTACATCTTGTTAAGCTATAAACAATCACAATATTCTTTGCAGATTAGCCAGAAGAATATGAGACAAAAGTGTATCGTGCCGGCCAAACACTAACTTCTCCTAACTTTACTTAATATATTTTCTTTTTTTTTTAATGCACAGTTGTTCCCTCATCAAATCTATTGATTTAGTTACTTGCTTTCGTGGCTGTTTTCTTCTTGTTTTTTTAGCTTGCCGTGTTACGCTGCCGGCTATTATAATTTGCCTTTTTTTTTTCTTCGCCAACTTCTTATTATTAATGCTTTCTCTTTTCTTTTTTTCTTTTTTTGCCACTTGCTAAGTACTGCGATTGGCTTTTTTTCTTTTTCCCTTTTGTTGAAAACAAAATGCATTTCTTCAGAATGAGGTATCTTACACCTACGCAACTGAAATTCTTGCATTTTCACTTTCACTCGTATTTTCATTGACTTATTCATTTCAGATTCACACTGTTTATTCTAGTGGACAACAAATAACTATTAGACATATTAATAATTAGTCATTACATAATAAAATTATATGAAAAAAAAAGTGAGGATTGACATTTCAGTAATGAAGAGCGAGTAAAAAAGGGGGTTTACCCTCATCATTGTATTTATTATTTTATATAGGTAAGATACGAATTCTTACAAAATGTCACGCAAAATTACGTAAAATCATTATTATTCAAATTATTACACAATGTTGTCTCACAAATAGGTGAAGATCATGTTGGATTTTTTTCAAAATAATTATGTCAATTTTCATCATACAACAAATCAACATTGACATATGAATTAAATGAGCAATTTGATCTAACACACAGAACAGAGAAGTAAGGAAAAAACTAGAGAGAGAGAGAGCAGTATTGAACTGAGAAGCTAGACGAAGAATTGGAGGAATCGATTTTCTCATTAACCTGAAATTGGGTACATAGTGCCTTTTTTATTGTTGAATAAGAAGTAAGCAAAATTACAAGATCGTACAAATAACCGCCTACCTTCAGTTCATTAACCAGGGGCATAATTGTCATTTCACCCCTTTTAAAACTTTCCGCCAACTAACTGCATCTTCTTCCTTCCGTCCGCAGCGCACCAAGCTGCCTATACGCACCTCCGTTGTTGTAACTGATTCCCACGTGCCATCCTACCTTTGACCCGTTAATTTCAGTTCCACACGGAACTTCCAACTACCATACTTCATTCATCATCCTCACATCTGCTCCAATCATCTTGTGCAGTTATGTTTCCATCGCATACTGGCCCGTTCGACCTAATGTCAATTGGTCCTGCCAGCTGCTTTCCTCCCTTCATTGACACCCCCCCTCAAGCAAGGCTTGCTATATATGTTACATGCTCCAAAGGTTTTAACCAAGCGCTCTAGCCTCCTTAAATCGAGTGCATTTGTAAAGATGTTCGCAACCCGCAAATCAGTTCTAACGGGCATCAACTTGATCACCCCTCTTTGCACCTTTTCTCTAACAATGTGACAATCTATTTCTATGTGCTTAATTCTTTCATGGAACACCGGATTTTCTGCTATATGCATAGCACTCTTGCTATCACAAAATACTTCAACTGGCTCTTGATCCCTTATCTGCAAATCTTCAGCTAGGTATAATAGCCATTGTACTTCACACACCAAGGAGGCTAAGGCTCTGTATTCAGCTTCTACGGAGGATCTTGACACTTTCGTTTGCTTCTTGGCCTTCCAAGAGATCAATGAGTCTCCTAAGAACACACAATAACCCGTAACACTCCTTCTAGTCTCTGTACATCCAGCCCAATCAGAATCTGCAAATGCCCTCAATCTAATCTCTGTGTTAGCGGGAAACAAAAGGCCCTGCCCTGCTGTGCCTTTAATGAACCTCAGAAGTCTATGTGCTGCCTTTATATGATCTTGTGTCCGGCAATCCAGAAACTGGCTCAACTGCTGGACTGGGAATGCAATTTCGGGTCTGGTTATGGTGAGGTAAATAAGCTTACCAATCAAGCTCCTGTATGTAGAAACATCTGATATCCTTGGAGAGTCATCATGTGATAGTTTTGCATTGGTTTCCATAGGTGTTTTGACTGTCTTGGAACCTAGGAACCCAGTTTGCTCCAGCAGCTCAAGGGCGTACTTCCTTTGATTTATTACTAGTCCCCCCTGTGACCTAGCTACTTCAATATCCAAGAAGTATCTAAGGTCACCAAGATCCTTGATTTTAAATGCAGAGTGTAATTCAGACTTGAGGTGCTGAATTGATGACAAACTGGAAGAGGCAAGAATAATGTCATCCACTTAGACCAGTGCCAAAAGGAAATGACTCTGAGTGACTCTGTAAAACAGTGTGTAGTCATTCTTGGACTGTGTGAATCCCTTTGACAGTAGAAAACTGGTAAGTTTGGCATTCCATTCACGGCTGGCTTGTTTAAGTCCATATAGGGATTTCTCCAGCTTACATACAAGACCAGGATCTTCCACATTTAAGCCAGGTGGGGGAACCATGTATATCTCTTCATGCAAATCTCCATGCAAGAAGGCATTATTGACGTCCAGTTGCTGGAGATGCCAATTTTTACTGGATGCTAGGGCTAATACCATTCTTACAGATGTCATCTTTGCCACGGGTGAAAATGTTTCTTGATAATCAATCCCCTATTGTTGTGTATAGCCCTTCTCCACCAACCTAGCCTTATATCTGTCTACTGTTCCATCTGCTAGGAATTTGATCTTGTAAACCAATTTGCACCCAATGGCTTGCTTTCCAGGTGGCAAATGCATCAATGTCCAGGCATTATTAGCTTCAAGTGCTGCAATAGCCTCCTGCCAAGCTGAGAAACTAGCTGCCTCTAAGTAGTTTGCTGGTTCTGTATGCATGCCAGATGCTAAAACATATGCCTTATACTTAGGTGTTAGTGATTGAAGAGAGAAGCAATGACTTAAAGGATGAATGGTACTGGGCTGTTGTGCTGAATGAGGAACAGAAAGATTTAGAAGGTGATTGCAGTAATACTCTTGTAGGTACGAAGGAACCTTTTTCTGTCTAACAGGCCTATTGCTCAAGGGAATTGGTATTTCAATGTCTATGGAGGTAATTGGAATTGGTTGCTGATATGATGTGGAGTCATGTGATGAGGGTGAAGATAAAGGAGATGAAGAAAGTTGAGTTCCACGTACAGGACTAGTTTCAGAGGATGAGGCTGGTACTATGGAGGATGGCAAGCATGGATCAGGGATGTTAGGTGGATGTAGGGTGGTATAATCTGTGGAGGAGTTAAAAAGATCAAAATTGGAAGAAGTATTAGAGGGAATTGACTCATTATGATTCTGTCCTGGTGGATGATGTGAAGGAATTGACTGTTGCCCAGAAGAAACAGATGCAAATGGAAAACATTGCTCATCAAAGTCAACATTTCTTGAAACTATCACATCTTTGGTGACTAGATCTTGTAATATATAACCCTTTGAGGTATGTGATTGTCCAAGATACAGGCATCTCTTGGACCTGGGGTCGAACTTGCCTTTGTTTTGGTGGGTATCAAGGGCAAAGGCTAAACATCCAAAGATCTTCAGGCTTTGATATGAAGGGGGTTTTGAGAACAATTGTTCAAATGGTGTTTTGTTGGCTAAGACTAGTGAGGGAGTGAGGTTAACTAGGTATACTGTGTAGAGATAAGGGGGTTTGAATGATTTCAAAATAAGTGACTTAAATGCATGATATATATACAAACGTGTACATGTATGCATGATACTTTGCTATTACTTGCCTTATTTAGCTTATATATAATGTTGCCAGACTAACGAGCCATGAAGCGTTAAATCTTACATCATATGGCAAACATTTGTTGTGTTTATACTATTTTCAGGTGCCACTATTAATGAACTAAACTAGTTCATTAAGTGAAGTACTTAGTTTATTAAACTAAGTAGTTCATTAAAGGAAGCCACATTTGGAAAAGGCACAAAGGCAACAAAGCTAAGGAAGGAAAGTTTTCTCCTCCTCCCTTCTTAATTATACACGCCTATATACATATATACTACATATATTTGTTAGGTGCAGCAATTGTCCCGTGGCGTAGGCCGGTGGGCGTAGGCCGTGTGAGCCAAGTCACAGTCGAATGCCGTGGGCGCTTGTGTGTGCTGAATGCACTATAAGGCTAGGGTATGCGCATCTCCTGTCACCAATTGGTTTTGGGAGAGATGGTAGCGCCTGAGGTCCTACAAGTGGTATCAGAGCGAGGTCACGGGTTCGATTCCCAGCAGGAGCAATTGCTGAGGGGGAGATTGTTAGGTGCAGCAATTGTCCCGTGGCGTAGGCCGGTGGGCGTAGGCCGTGTGAGCCAAGTCACAGTCGAATGCCGTGGGCGCTTGTGTGTGCTGAATGCACTATAAGGCTAGGGTATGCGCATCTCCTGTCACCAATTGGTTTTGGGAGAGATGGTAGCGCCTGAGGTCCTACAATATTTTCAGATTTTTTGAAAAAGGCACATACACATGTATTCCAACGTACTACCGACACGTTATATATTTTACGTACGTACGTTAACGTCACACCACTATACTTAACTCATATTTATGAGTATATTCAGGTCTTATATCATATGATATAAGATATGGTGATGACAAATCAAATACGACACGATAAAATGTTCTAAACCGAAAATTGTCGTATCGGACGAATACCGAAACTTCGCCAACGTGTCACGTACTTGCCATAAATAAATGGCCAGCCCCTATATTTCAAAATTAATGAAAATTTCGTGCACATGACAGAATATTCAGCCAAAAATACTTTCCATGTTGGCACACACAAATTAATCCACATTAAGGCCAAAATGTGAAGATTCCAAGTTTAATTTTGTCACATGTTAATGGTACCACTTTAGAGCAGCCAAGTGCTGAGATTTAAAGTATATATTATATATATTATGTATAACGTAATATATATAACATGTGCAAAAGTTGGAATTTAAATTAGAGAAAAATCGGGTAATCGATAAATATCGAAAATTCGGTTTTCTACGCACACAACACATGGAACGTTTTTGGTACATCATGTGACACATATCTAGACACCTTTTACATATGATATACATCTTAAAGTGTTCTAGAAAATTAAATTAAGAGCTGATTGGAATATAACATGTGTGTATTATTAAATGTGTATTATTTTACAAAGTTAGCAAAAATAAATTTCAGCACATGTACATACATATCCAACGCCACCTACAGCTGAGATGGAGCTTATTTGGAGCCTTGTTGGCATATTGATTGGTCAAGGATCAATCATACAATGTTGGTGAATTAAAAAGAGAAGCTACAAATGGTAAGAATTCAAAGTTTGTCTCTCTTATATCACATGCTGAAAATTTCAGCATACTACAACAAGCTGGCCGATTTTGTGACTTAAATGTGACATAACTTGTCATCTTTTATTGTGTGATTGATTGGAAGAAGGAATGGAAATGATTTGAATAATATTTAAATTAATAAAGTGTGATATTCTACATATCACACATGCTGAAATTTTTCGGCATATGTGAAGACATGGTGTGGCCGAATTTTAGAGCATAAAGATGTCCATATTCATTTCTCATGTGATAGGAATAATTACCATAAATTGGTGATTCATTTTTTTAAAGAAAAATCAAAGTAAATTGGGCATTATTTTGAATAAAATTGAATGTTGCACATGCTGAAAATTCAGCATGGCAATAAGCACTTGATGGCCGATTTTTGCCTTAGTTGGGAAGGATTTTTGTCTTGCAATTTATGTGATATATCTTATGATTTATGGAAGTTATTTTGTGATGATTTTGGCACATGTTTAAGTGTAATTCTCAGATTTTTTTTCCAAGTCATCAATGATGACAGCATTCATCCAATGAGAAGGTGCCAAGTAAGCGAAGACTAAATGATCATCCAATAAGAAGATGCCAAGTAAGCAAGACCTTGTCACAATGATGTCTTATACTCTCCCAAGGACTTAAAAGATAATTTTCAAGAGGGGGAGGCTACACAAGGGGATGGCATGCATCATTAAAAGAAAAGAGAAGAGAGAAAACAAAAACAAGCACAAGCATTGCAAATCAAAGTGATCAAAAAGCCTAGCTCTTCTTCTTCTACATTCTCTTTCTTTCTCTCTTCTTGTAAGCCTATTGTATTCATATCTTTCAATCTTGAATAGGCTTGATATAGAACACCACATATTCCATATCTTTGTAAAAGATTCATCAAGGTGTGATCAATCTTCATTCTTGCGAGGTGGTGGTGTTCGTGTGAATTGTACTCGTCATACAAGGTTTGTAAAGGGTTGGAGTTAGGTGTAACTCTATCAACCCTGTGGTAAGGTGTGTTGTGTTTGTGTGATTAGTGTGAACCAAGGAAGGTGTTCCTTGAAGACTGGAGTAGGTTGTTTATAACCAAACCAGTATAAAATTCTTGGTGCCATTTACTTTCTGCATTTACTTTTCAGTTACTGCACTGATTACCCTTCTTGTTTGCATTCGTAAAAATAGTTAACGAATTTCAAAAATCACGAAAATTTCCATAAATATACTCACACGTTCTAGGGTTAATTTGGCACAAGTTTCAACCCTTTTGGATAAGTATAAGTCAATCAAACATCAAAAGATCTGAGACTAGTGCAGTCTGATTTTCAGACTTGCAAAGGTTGAGACTTTGATTGTAGTTGACCTACTTCCCAAAAGAATTTTGCAAAACTGTTTTAACCCATTTAAATATAGTATATAAGGAGTTAGTGGTCAAATTTTCAGAGCATTTGGACGTTCACACAAATAGGAATAAATTTTTCAAAACCATCTATCGTTTCTGGCAGATTCGAGCAATCTGAGTACCAACAGTTTTTGAAGGGGTTAAAGGTTGAATTTTAATTTGAAATTTGTAGGAGACCCTCATAACATCTGAGGCTAAGTTCTGTCAAAATTTCATAATTTTTGGAGACCTCTAACCTAGTTTTAAAAACGTTTTAAAACTGGTCCTGAAAACAGAATCTGTTTTCAGAAGTTGAATTGTTAAAGTTTAAAGAAATTTTAAAAACCACACTTTCCGCACCATCTATTCAACCCCCCCCCCCCCTTCTAGTGGTGCCTTGAAGATCCTACAAGTGGTATCAGAGCGCAGGAACACTCACTTCAAGGAATCCAACGATTCAGTGAGATGGCAACAACAAATCTCAAAACCGAGCAAGAAGGTATGTCGAGCCAAAGGCCTCCACTTTTTGACGGTAAGTCGTTTATTCAGTGGAAACTTAGAATGAAGCTTTTTCTTATGGCTATAGATATAGATCTTTGGTCAATCATTGAAGATGGTCCTTATGTCCCATCTAAGGTATCCACCGTAGACGGAGTCACTTTAGAAGTTGTTAAAACTAGACAAGAATATACGAGTGATGATAAAAAGAAACTTAGTATGAATGCTAGGGCTATGCAATTGCTTTTAAACGGATTAAGTAAAAGTGATTCTAGTTATGTGTCAAACTGTTCGAGTGCACAAGAAATATGGAGGATACTAGAAATAAAACACGAAGGCACGAGTCAAGTAAAAGAGTCAAAAATTAACATGCTTATGTCCACACTTGAGTCATTTAAATTATTGCCTAATGAGTCTATTGTAGATATGGATCTTCGTTTGACTAACATCTACAACTCTCTTGAGTCTCTTGGTAAGGATTTTACCACGCAGGAAAAGGTACAGAAAGTCCTACGAAGCCTTCCTTCTGAATGGGACCCTAAAGTGACCGCAATAGAAGAAAGCAAGGAAACTAAATCAATAAAGATGGAAGAATTAATCGGATCACTTAAAGTTTATGAGAATAAACTCACCATACGGAAATCGGAGTCATCTAAACAATGTAAAGCTATTGCTTTTAAATCAAATGAATACGTCTCCCCTCCCTCCGATCACGTAGATGATAGTGATTCTGAAACGGATAACGATGACTTAATTCTATTGGATAAAGGCTTAAGGAAATTTATGAGAAGGTCATTTAGAAACAAAAATAAGGGTACTACAACCAAGAGAAATAAAAACAAGTCAAATGATAAAGACGTTAAATGTTATGAATGTGGCAAACTCGGACACTTATCATATGACTGCCCCAATAAAGAAAAGCAAACAAATAAATACCCTGACAATGAGCGGAACAAAAATAGACTCGTCTCAGAACCCAAACAAAGGAAACATGCTCTAAAGGCCTCCACCTGGAGTGATTCATCTGATTCTGAAACTGAGACCGAAGAGGAGACTGCACAAGTATGCTTTGCATCCAAAGCATCTAATGATCTGACTCTGACTCTGACTCTGACTCTGAACCCTCTTATGAACATCTTTTTAGTCAGTATTTGGAACTGCATAAATTCACTAAGACTCTCGCTAAGGAAAAGAAGCGATTAATTGAAGACAAGAAACTGTTAGAATCCTCTAACGAGAATCTTGTCGCTCAATTAAGCGATTCAAAGAAAGAGTCATCATGTGTCATTACTGCATTAAAGACAGAGATTTCATCATTGACCACTAAAAATAATGAAATGAAATCCGAGATTTCAAGTTTGAAATCAAGGAATACCGATTTAGAGAAAATGATGAAACAGTTTGATACGGGGTCCAACATGCTGCATCGCATTATATTATCACAAAAGCATGACAGCGACAAAACGGGTTTGGGATACGTTGATACAAATGAAGTATCAACCAAACCAACCAAGTTTGTGGTGTCTAAGAAAGTAGACACCCCTAAGCCTCAAGTGGCGTCTAAGATGACGCATAAGGCGCCCCTTTCCTCATCACGCCCCACCTCTTCTTCATATCATGTGAAATATAACTTTGTACCATATAGATATGAAAAGAAAAGAACAATGCATACACGAAATTCATATCATCCACGCACTACGCACACACACACAAGGACATATCAAAAACGTCCTTCATTTAGTGAGTATAGAGGAGTCCTTGGGCAAAGGCCCAAAGTGCATGCACCACATGTCTACTATATCGCACCTTCATCTACATTCTTTCCATTTGATAGACCGAGAAAGATCACCCAAGTATGGGTACCGAAAGGTACTTTTACCAAGAGGTGATTAACTAACTCGAAAGGACCCAAAGTTAAAAGGGTACCTAAATCATCTTTGCACATTGCAGGGAGCCCACACATCGAAAGATACATCTATTAAGTGGTTCCTTGACAGTGGATGCTCGAGACACATGATGGGTGACCCGAGCCTGTTCACCAAACTAAAGAAGGTCACAAAAGGCGGATCCGTGACCTTTGGAGACAACAACGAAGGCAAGATCATCGGAAAAGGTACGATTGGAGATCCAAATACTCTCCAAATCTCCAACGTCTTTTTGGTAAGCAACTTATCTTACAATCTTCTTAGCATTTCTCAATTTGTTGACAATGGTTTTAATGTGTGTTTTACTCACCCTTATTGCAACATAATAAATAAAAATGGAGAAACCGTTTTAAAAGGAAAACGAGAAGGTAATATTTTTACGCTTTCTATGGATGATGTAGTAGACGCTAAAGTTAAGTGTTTTATGTCAAATGAACCCAATGTGAATTTATGGCATAGACGTTTAGGACATATTGGCATTTCCACCCTAGAAAAGCTTCAACGAAAGAACCTAGTACGGGGATTGCCTAAGCTTGATTTAGACAACTTTCAGTTGTGTGAATCTTGTATAAAAGGCAAACAAACACGTGAGTCACTTAAGCCTAAAAACGAAATAAGCACGACTAGAATCTTAGAACTGTTGCATATTGATTTGTTTGGTCCTAGTCGCACTACAAGCCTTGGTGGGTGCCACTATGCATGCGTAATTGTTGATGATTTCTCTCGTTATACTTGGACTTTATTTCTTGCACATAAGGATGATAGCGCTATTGAAATTGCAAAATTAATTAGACAACTTGAAAATCAATATGGTGTAAGTGTGAAAAAGATAAGAAGTGATAGAGGCGGTGAGTTTAAAAATAAAGAGATGATTTCATTTTGCGAAGAAAAAGGAATCAAGCATGAGTTTTCGCCACCTAGAACTCCACAATTGAATGGAGTAGTAGAAAGAAAGAATCGTACATTACAAGAAATCGCTAGGACTATGTTATGCGAAAATAAATTGCCTAGATTTCTGTGGGCGGAAGCCGTAAATTGTGCATGCTATATTGTAAATCGCCTATCTATAAGAAAGAAAATAAACAAGACGCCCTATGAGATTTTGAATGATCGCATGCCTAAGATTGACTATTTTCGTGTGTTTGGATGCAAATGTTTTGTTTTAAATACAAAAGATAATTTAGACAAATTTGAATCCAAATCAATTGAGTGCATTTTTGTTGAATATTCTATAAATTCAAAGGCATATAGATGTTATGATCCTCTCACTAGACAAATCATGGAATCTATTCATGTGAAATTCAATGAATTTGGTGAGATTAATAAAGATAAGGAATATGACGATGACTTTGAATTGAAACCCGTGTTGAATGAAGATGATGGTTCTTTTGATATGCATGATATGAATGACACACTAGAAATGCATGATCACATAGAAATGCATGATAACATAGAAAATAATCAACCAAGATGGCATAGAGATCACCCACACGATCTCATCATAGGCGACCTCACTCACGGTGTGCGACCACGTAGAAGAATTACATCGGACGAAATAAATGAATTTCATGCTATGATTTCTGAAATTGAACCCAAAAATGTGCATGATGCTTTGAGTGATTCTTCTTGGATTGATGCCATGCATGATGAACTTAATCAATTTGTTAGAAACGATGTATGGGATTTAGTGCCACGACCACAAGACAAGACTATAATAGGCACAAAGTGGGTGTTTAGGAATAAAATGAATGAAGAAGGAAAGGTTGTTAGAAATAAAGCGAGACTTGTAGCACAAGGCTATAATCAAGAGGAAGGAATTGACTACGATGAAACATTTGCACCCGTAGCACGATTAGAAGCTATACGACTCTTACTTGCTATTGCTTGCATGAAAGATTTTAAATTGTATCAAATGGACGTAAAAAGTGCTTTCATAAACGGATTCATACAAGAAGAAGTATTCGTGCAACCATCCGGTTTTGAAGATTTGAAACATCCAGATCACGTGTACAAACTAAAGAAGGCACTATACGGCCTAAAGCAAGCACCGAGAGCATGGTATGATCGTTTTGCTACTTTTCTTTTAGAAAATGATTTTAAACGTGGTACTATAGATAGTACACTATTTTTGAAACAAGATAAATCAGATTTACTTATTATCCAAATCTACGTTGATGACATTATTTTCGGCTCTACCTCACATAGACTTGTTAAAGATTTTGAAAATTGCATGAAATCTGAATTTGAAATGTCTATGGTTGGTGAACTTAATTATTTTCTTGGCTTGCAGATTAAGCAAACGAGTAAAGGGATTCACATAAGTCAAGCAAAATATGTTAATGACATGATTAAAAAGTTTAATTTCGAAAATTTGAAATCATCCTCCACCCCTATGAGTGTCACTACCAAATTGGACAAAGACGAAAACGGTAAAGACGTTGATAATGGCTTATATCGATCTATGATAGGTTCTTTGCTATATTTAACTGCTAGTAGGCCTGATATCATGTTTAGTGTATGCATGTGTGCACGTTTCCAAAGTCAACCTAAGGTGTCACACTTCAATGCGGTAAAAAGAATATTCCGTTACATTAAGCACACGCCCACCTTAGGAATTTGGTACGATAAGGATTCTACATTTAACTTACATGCTTACACTGATGCAGATTATGGTGGCTACAAAATAGATAGAAAAAGCACGAGCGGAACTTGCCAATTTATAGGAAACTCACTCATTTCATGCTTTTCCAAAAAGCAAGTGTTGCTTTGTCCACTACCGAGGCTGAGTACATAGCACTTAGCCTTTGTTGCACACAGTTGTTGTGGATAAAACAACAACTCTCGGACTTTGGAATTACCGTAAATAGAAGCCCTATATATTGTGATAGTATGAGTGCAATTAACTTGTCTAAGAACCCCGTGTTACATTCTAAGGCTAAGCATATAGAAGTACGCTATCACTTTCTTCGTGATCACGTAAACAATGGTGATATTGTCATAGATCATGTACGCACAGAAGCACAAGTAGCAGATATCTTTACAAAAGCCTTAAATCAAGCCACGTATGAATCTCTTCGTTCTAAATTAGGCATGATTCCCGTTGATATGATTTGATTTGACGTAATTTGATTCTCTTTCCTTATTGACAGGAATCTTTTGATTTACTTTCCAAAATAAAGGGGGAGAGAGAAGCATGATTTAAGGGGGAGAGAGACACTAATTGATACTAATTTCACAAAATCAAGGGGGAGCCGGATTTGAAATTCGAAATTCAAATTTCAAATTTGTGCATGTTTCAAGGGGGAGCGATAGCATTTAAATCATGTGCATAAGTTATTTTGAAAATCATCAAAAGAGGGAGATTGTAGAGATAAGGGGGTTTGAGTGATTTCAAAATAAGTGACTTAAATGCATGATATATATACAAACGTGTACATGTATGCATGATACTTTGCTATTACTTGCCTTATTTAGCTTATATATAATGTTGCCGGACTAACGAGCCATGAAGCGTTAAAGCTTACATCATATGGCAAACATTTGTTGTGTTTATACTATTTTCAGGTGCCACTATTAATGAACTAAACTAGTTCATTAAGTGAAGTACTTAGTTATTAAACTAAGTAGTTCATTAAAGGAAGCCACATTTGGAAAAGGCACAAAGGCAACAAAGCTAAGGAAGGAAAGTTTTCTCCTCCTCCCCTCTTAATTATACACGCCTATATACATATATACTACATATATTTTCAGATTTTTTGAAAAAGGCACATACACATGTATTCCAACGTACTACCGACACGTTATATATTTTACGTACGTACGTTAACGTCACACCACTATACTTAACTCATATTTATGAGTATATTCAGGTCTTATATCATATGATATAAGATATGGTGATGACAAATCAAATACGACACGATAAAAGGTTCTAAACCGAAAATTGTCGTATCGGGCGAATACCGAAACTTCGCCAACGTGTCACGTACTTGCCATAAATAAATGGCCAGCCCCTATACTTCAAAAATTGATGAAAATTTCGTGCACATGACAGAATATTCTGCCAAAAATACTTTCCATGTTGGCACACACAAATTAATCCACATTAAGGCCAAAATGTGAAGATTCCAAGTTTAATTTTGTCACATGTTAATGGTACCACATTAGACAAGCCAAGTGCTGAGATTTAAAGTATATATTATATATATTATGTACAACGTAATATATATAACATGTGCAAAAGTTGGAATTTAAATTAGAGAAAAATCGGGTAATCGATAAATATCGAAAATTCGGTTTTCTACGCACACAACACATGGAACGTTTTTGGTACATCATGTGACACGTATCTAGACACCTTTTACATATGATATACATCTTAAAGTGTTCTAGAAAATTAAATTAAGGGCTGATTGGAATATAACATGTGTCTATTATTAAATGTGCATTATTTTACAAAGTTAGCAAAAATAAATTTCAGCACATGTACATACATATCCAACGCCACCTACAGCTGAGATGGAGCTTATTTGGAGCCTTGTTGGCATATTGATTGGTCAAGGATCAATCATACAATGTTGGTGAATTAAAGAGAGAAGCTACAAATGGTAAGAATTCAAAGTTTGTCTCTCTTATATCACATGCTGAAAATTTCAGCATACTACAACAAGCTGGCCGATTTTGTGACTTAAATGTGACATAACTTGTCATCTTTTATTGTGTGATTGATTGGAAGAAGGAATGGAAATGATTTGAATATTATTTAAATTAATAAAGTGTGATATTCTACATATCACACGTGCTGAAATTTTTTAGCATGTGTGAAGACATGGTGTGGCCGAATTTTAGAGCATAAAGATGTCCATATTCATTTCTCATATGATAGGAATAATTACCATAAATTGGTGATTCATTTTTTTAAAGAAAAATCAAAGTAAATTGGGAATTATTTTGAATAAAATTGAATGTTGCACATGCTGAAAATTCAGCATGGCAACAAGCACTTGATGGCCGATTTTTGCCTTAGTTGGGAAGGATTTTTGTCTTGCAATTTATGTGATATATCTTATGATTTATGGAAGTTATTTTGTGATGATTTTGGCACATGTTTAAGTGTAATTCTCAGATTTTTTTTCCAAGTCATCAATGATGACAACATTCATACAATGAGAAGGTGCCAAGTAAGCGAAGACTAAATGATCATCCAATAAGAAGATGCCAAGTAAGCAAGACCTTGTCACAATGATGTCTTACACTCTCCCAAGGACTTAAAAGATAATTTTCAAGAGGGGGAGGCTACACAAGGGGACGGCATGCATCATTAAAAGAAAAGAGAAGAGAGAAAACAAAAACAAGCACAAGCATTGCAAATCAAAGTGATCAAAAAGCCTAGCTCTTCTTCTTCTACATTCTCTTTCTTTCTCTCTTCTTGTAAGTCTATTGTATTCATATCTTTCAATCTTGAATAGGCTTGATATAGATCATCACATATTCCATATCTTTGTAAAAGATTGATCAAGGTGTGATCAATCTTCATTCTTGCGAGGTGGTGGTGTTCCTGTGAATTGTACTCGTCATACAAGGTTTGTAAAGGGTTGGAGTTAGGTGTAACTCTATCAACCCAGTGGTAAGGTGTGTTGTGTGTGTGTGATTAGTGTGAACCAAGGAAGGTGTTCCTTGAAGACTGGAGTAGGTTGTTTATAACCAAACCAGTATAAAATTCTTGGTGCCATTTACTTTCTGCATTTACTTTTAAGTTACTGCACTGATTACCCTTCTTGTTCGCATTCGTAAAAATAGTTAACGAATTTCAAAAATCACGAAAATTTCCAGAAATATACTCACACATTCTAGGGTTAATTTGGCACAAGTTTCAACCCTTTTGGATAAGTATAAGTCAATCAAACATCAAAAGATCTGAGACTAGTGCAGTCTGATTTTCAGACTTGCAAAGGTTGAGACTTTGATTGTAGTTGACCTACTTCCCAAAAGAATTTTGCAAAACTGTTTCAACCCATTTAAATATAGTATATAAGGAGTTAGTGGTCAAATTTTCAGAGCATTTGGACGTTCACACAAATAGGAATAAATTTTTCAAAACCATCTATCGTTTCTGGCGGTTGAATTTTAATTTGAAATTTTTAGGGAACCCTCATAACATCTGAGGCTAAGTTCTCTCAAAATTTCATAATTTTTGGAGACCTCTAACCTAGTTTTAAAAACGTTTTAAAACTGGTCTTGAAAACAGAATCTGTTTTCAGAAGTTGAATTGTTCAAGTTTAAAGAAATTTTAAAAACCACACTTTCCGCCACCATCTATTCAACCCCTCCCCCCTTCTGGTGGTGCCTTGCAGATCCTACATACTGCATGTTGTATGCAGAAACCCCAATACTGTATAGGAACATTGGACTGAAATTTTAAGGCCCTGGCCACATTCAAGATATGTTGATGTTTTCTCTCAACTAGGCCATTTTGTTCAAGGGTATGAACACAACTTGTCTGGTGTACAATTCCCTTATTAGAAAAGAAATCATTCATCTTAAACTCAAGACCATTATCTGTTCTAATGGACTTAATATTCTTTTCAAAATGAACGGCTACATAAGTGTAGAAACTTTGCAAAATCCCTCTAGTCTCAGATTTTGCTTTCATTAAGTAAACCCACGTGTATCTGCTGAAATCATCCACTATAGTAAGGAAATAACGTTGATGATACATGGTAGGGTATCTATATGGACCCCATATGTCAACATGAATCAATGAAAAAACAGAAACAGATTTAGAAACTGAAATGGGAAATGGCTGTTTCTTTTGTCTAGCAAGGGGACAGATGTGGCATGGGAAAGAAACTGAAGGAATATTAACTGCGGGAATCTTCTTGTGAACTTCTTTCATCCTAGAGATTGACATGTGTCCAAGCCTTGAATGCCATATAGAGGACTTGGAATCTGAGACTATATGAGCTGCAAGAATGGAACTGGAGGAAGGTGACTGGACTATAGTGTTGCTTCTGTCTGGCTGCTGAGGTGACCCATATAGTTTGTATAGACTTTGATTGATTTTAGCTGAACCAATCATCTTCATAGAATTCTGATCATGAATAAAGCAATGGTCAGAATGGAAGAGAACATTACATTGATTTTCTTTAACAAGTTTGCTGAGGGAGATCAAATTGAAATGAAATGAAGGGATATGGAAAACATTAGACAGCTGAAGGTGTGAGTTGATTGTTACTGTTCCAATATGAAGTACTTGGACAAGGAATTCATTAGGCAGTTTGACTTGCAATGAATTAACGGGCTGAAAGGAGTCAAAGAGATCAAGAGAACAACAGACATGATCACTAGCACCTGAGTCTAAAATCCATATGTTAGTGTTTCTGTTTGCAACGTTACCTACTGACTTACCAAGGGCAGATAGTTTCTAGGCTGACATTACGGTATGCAAGGGTTGTCCTCCCTCTCCCTGAACTCCTTTCTCATCATGGCCTCTATTCTGATGCTCCTTGAGCATATTCATCAATTGTAAGTACTGCTCATGTGTGAAAGCATGTGTCAATTGTGATGTCAAGGACTGCTTTGACATCACCTGTTCATTTCCTCCAATTTGCTCACTCTGATCTACACCATTGCACTGAGATTCCTCATAGCTTACACAGTTTATTCTTCCTTTAGGCTTGTAACCTGGTGGATACCCATGCTTCTTGTAGCACTTATCCACTGTGTGTCTTGTGAAACCACAGAAAGTGCATACAGGGCGCTTGCCGTTCACAAACTTTTGCATCTGGACACCATCTTCTCTAAAGTTCCCTGAGGGTCTGCCTCCAAGAACACTCTGTCTGGATCCCTGGGAATTCATGAATCCAGATGTCTGTCCAACAAACACTGGCTGATTGTCTACCACATTCAACACTGGTGAGGGGTTATTAACAAACACAGCTTGTCTATTCGAATAAATGATTTTCCTTTCAAACTTAACTGCCATTGCAAAGGCAAAATTAATATCTGGTAAGGGACTCATTAACATGACCTGTGACTTAACAGGTTCATATTCTTCCGATAATCCTTTCAAGAACTTTATTACAAAGTCATCTTCCACAAATTTTCTAACCTGACCAGTGACATTACATGTGCATCTATTACAAGCGAGGAAGGCAATGATTTCAAAACACTCAATTGTTCCCATATGATCTTAAGTTTGGTGTAATAATCAGTGACAGACAAGGTGTTTTGTTTAATTGAGTAGAAATCCTCCTGCATATCAGAGAGTCTAAAGGCATCTGCGTTGTCATACCTGAGTTTTAGATCTTTCCAGATCTCAGCAGCAGTATCAATCCACATTATACTTTGAGCAATCGACGGACTAACTGAATTTGTGATCCACGAGACAACCATATTGTTCGCTTTGATCCAAGTATTGTACTTACAATCACCCTCCTGGGGTTTTTGCACTGTACCATCTAGGAAACCAGATTTGTTCTTAGCCTCCAATGCTCTTTGAAAAGCCCTGCTCCAACCGTGATAGTTCTGAGAGGTTAACAACGACTGCACAAGCAACAGTGACGGACTATCACTTGGATGAACATATACAGGATCTTTCCTGGGATCCATGGTTCCAAAATTGATGGAGCTAGAAGCCATCAACTGAAGACAATGATTCAA
Source organism: Eustoma russellianum (assembly GCA_036186865.1). Taxonomy (NCBI): domain Eukaryota; kingdom Viridiplantae; phylum Streptophyta; class Magnoliopsida; order Gentianales; family Gentianaceae; genus Eustoma; species Eustoma russellianum. Next base: position 13,797,628 of record AP025067.1, on the reverse strand, counting down.
CAAATCAAGAGGATAGACTTTCAATAAATATTCTCTGATACCATGTCAATTTTCATCATACAACAAATCAACATTGACATATGAATCAAACGAGCAATTTGATCTAACACACAGAACAGAGAAGTAAGGAAAAAACTAGAGAGAGGGAGCAGTATTGAACTGAGAAGCTAGAGGAAGAATTGGAGGAATCGATTTTCTCATTAACCGGAAATTGGGTACAGGGTGCCTTTTTTATTGTTGAAGAAGAAGTAAGCAAAATTACAAGATTGTACAAATAACCGCCTGCCTTCAGTTCATTAACCAGGGGCATAATTGTCATTTCACCCCTTTTAAAACTTCCCGCCAACTAACTGCATCTTCTTCCTTCCGTCCACAGCGCACCAAGCTGCCTATACACACCTCCGTTGCTGTAATTGATTCCCATGTGCCATCCTACCTTTGACCCGCTAATTTCAATTCCATACGGAACTTCTACCTGCCATACTTCATTCATCATCCTCACATCTGCTCCAATCATCTTGTGTAGTTACATTTCCATTGCAGACTGGCCCGTTCGACCAAATGTCAGTTGGTCCTTCCAGCTGCTTTCATATCCCTTCGTTGACAAATTATGCCAAATAAACACTTTTTTAACCAAATAAACACTTTAGGGGTAAAAGAATCAGTCATGGAATGCTCGGCAAGTTGGGTCTTTTTTTAAAAAAAAATGTCCTCCCATTTACTCTTCTCCACCGAGCCGTCACAACATGATTTATATTTTCTTATTTTTGTAATCTTTTTTAAACTTGATTTTGCTTTGGTTTATTTTTTGGAACATGCAATGCTTGGACTTTCTGCTTGGGGGTAGGCCGACATTTTTAATGGAGAAATATGCCTATGTCCTAATATTTTTGTTGAATACTTCTAGTTTTGTCAATGCCTTTTTCCACTCATCTCTTTGATGCTCGATTGAAACTCACATTGTGGTTATATATGTAGTAGTTTCATCTGGCTGCTATCGATTATACCTGCAATTTATCGATAACATTTTTCCTAAGAATCCAAATATTTGTTGCATGTTATATTGAGATAATTGAATTTGACCTAGCCAACACTATCTTATTTAAACATTAAGTATAAATGTGTATACATTTAAAAGATTCCTGGTTCCACATTGAATTTGATTAAAAACTCAGGAGCCAAAATTGTAATTTCATCCCATTTTCCAAAGAATAGTTTGGAGGAATTGAAAACAAGACACATAGGGTTTAGAAATGCTAAGTAGGATCCCTTGGAGCCTTCTATGAAAAATTGAAATCTTGGCAACAAATGTCAAAAACTTGGCCTGCTGAAAGACTGAGAACTATTGAAGATATTTCAGTAAACCTATGAAAGAATAATTAAAAGAGACAAAATTAGTTGTCAAAGGAAAAAAAATTAAATAAGATATTGGCATGGTAAATCACCAAATATCTTGCACTAATAAAAGGTCTTGTTTGATTGCATGGTTCCACATGTACCGTTCTAGCATTATCACACTTTACAAAGTCTTCCAACAACCAAAAGTTATAAGAAAAGCCTATATATTTTTGCATCCGACAAAGTTTTTGTTGAAATTATTTGTTCAAAGATCATATCCTCTAATGATACAAACGGCAAACAAACTCCAATTCTCTTCTCCCAACCTCTCCTCCATTCTTTCCTATATATTGCAGGATTTGGCAATTCATCCATCCCTTTACATTCTGACTACTAAAATATCAGGTGAGAAAGGCAAAAGCCACAAGAATTAGCAAAGAAGGAGAAGAAGGTGCTGATTGTGGTTGTGACTGTGACAGCAAGGAATAGAAGACGGTCACCTTAATTGTGATCGTGATCACAAAGAGAAGAAGAAGACAAGAGAAGAAGAAGTGGAGCTTGGTGTTCACTTTGATTGTGACCTTGGGGCGAGGCAATTGGGAGAGAGTTACTTAATGTTTGAGGGCTTTGATGGGCTTAATGAATGCCTTTATTTTCTTCATGGTGATGGCAAGCATGGTATCAAGAGGAGAGAGCATAAGAGACTTTAGGGAATTTGAAAGAGATTTTGAACGAATTTTTGGATCACAACTGCCAAGAGGAATAGTGCCTCCCTCAGGTCCATCATTGTGCCACAACAAGCTAAATCCTACAAGTCTAGAGTCTCAAGAATTGGCTCCAGATGATTTTAGTGACTGCCCTTAATTCTTTGTAGCCAATTCTTTTTCACACAATTTTGTCATTTTATTTGTTTCTTTCTTCTCTTAGTAACCATAGGATACCGTCTTATATAAGAGCTTGTAAGATCAAAAGGCTCATTTCCGGGCATCCCCACTTACTTTTTTTTTTTTTTGGGTTTTCCCCTTTTTCTTCCAAAGAATTCTTGGTAACAAGATATGTAAACAATTTTTTTCTTCTCCCACTCTTTAGTTCTTTTTAGTTTCTTGCACCACCTCAAAAGTAGGAGGGCTGATGGGGTTTCGTAATCTTGGTACAGCATTGAATTCTGAAGACATTGTACAATTCTTGATGCACATTGCGGAGGAAAGAACTTAATTTTGAGTAATTTCTGAAAATGCATTATAGAAGAATATTTCTCTTCCATTGATTTTCCTCCACTTGGGTTTCTTGATTATTTCTTTTTCTTTTCATTTGAGTTGTTAGATACTCGAAGGATTCTGTTTATTCGTTTTGGTTTGTCGTTATGTATCCAGATGGAATGTACTTGTACTTGCGCTAGTAATGTTACACTTCAACAGCTTGCATTGGTTGCAAAGATATAATCTAAAATCATTACGTTAAGTTCAATGCTTCATGATGATCAACAAGAACAAAGTTGTTACCTAACAAGACTGATGTGGACAAAACTATCTTTTAAAAGTCACTTTGGTCTGTCACAGTCAATGTTATTTGACCCTATAAACGTGCAGGTCGTTTTAGGATCACCTCAACTACACGAACATAACTACACACTTAAGCTGGAGCAGCCCAGTAAATGTTTGTTGGACCGTAACACCTACACAAAACACCGCTAGAGGGAGGATAATAGTGGTTAGCGGAAATTGACTATTTCAACCCTTTGAAAAACCTCTCAAGTATGATTCTGAAAACTTTCTGAACTAGTACCAGTTTTTAAAATTTTTACGTTATGCAATACACAACTCTAAAAGTTATGAAACTTTAGAGAAATTAACTTTAAAGATTTATATTTACTTAGTCTAGAAATGGGCAAAAATAAAAAATATTTGGCCCTTCAAACAAGTATAGAACTTCAGATGGTCAGTCTGAATTGTTTCAGGCAGAAAGTTAGCAAACTTTGAAAGATTATAATTTTTTAAATACTCAGTCAAAAAGGTTGATTCTTGTGTCAAAATAATCCTTAAGATGTCTAGTTAATGTTTCCAAAAGACTTTGACCAGAAGCTGTGATCAATATGATGAAAGTGCACATTTCTTGAGAACTAATCAATCTGATGGCTGAATAGAGCAATAATTTTTCAAATACTGAAAGACTAACTTTCATTTGCTCAAATTCGATGATTCTTATTGCAAATGTAATTTAAGTGTCTAAAGTTTATTGTCACCAAAAATCAAAGTTTTGAAAATATTTTGCTATTTTAAACTGTTGTGTAAAATTGAGTACAGAAACTGTGAGAAAAGGACAGAAATGTAAAGAAAACAAAGGCACCAACAATTATCCTAGTTCAGTCAATGTGACCTACTCCAGTTCTAAAGAACACCTTTCTTTGGATTTTGGGAAAATTACACTTAGACCCCCTGCGGTTTGGTTTAATTCCAAAAACCTCCCCTTTCATTTGGAATTATACATTTACCTCCCCTATAGTTTGGGTTAAAAACGCACCGGCCAATTTCTGACAAAACCACAGGGGGTAAACATGCCGGAAATCAGCCGGTGCGTTTTTAACCCAAACAATAGGGGAGGTAAATGTATAATTTCAAACGAGAGGGGAGATCTTTGGAATTAAATAAACCACAGGGGGTCGAAGTGTAACTTTCTCTAAACAGACAAATTTTATGTTTTATTAAATTCTATTCAATTTTATATGCATACATACATACATACATACATACATATATATATATATTTATATATAGACACACACAGATATATATATATATATATATATATATATACTATTTATTTTCTATTCAGTTATATTCACTTAATAAAACACATACGTGAAAAATTTTATGTTTCATTAAATTCTATTCAATTTTATATACATATATATATATATGCATATATATATATACACACACAGACACACACACATATATATACTATTTATTTTCTATTCAGTTCTATTCACTTAATAAAACACATACGTATTAACGTCTTTAATATAAAAAGGATAAAATTTATTTCTCATTCATTTAGATTCAGTTATATATGCATATATGTATATATATATATATATATATATATATATATATAAGCATTCATGCATTGAATATAGTTATTATCTCTAATTTTCATTAGGCAAGCGCAAAAGAAAAGTTACACTTAGACCCCCTGTGGTTTATTTAATTCCAAAGACCTCCCCTCTCGTTTGGAATTATATATTTACCTCCCCTATGGTTTGGGTTAAAAATGCACCAGCTGATTTCCGGCATGTTTACCCCCTGTGGTTTTGCCTGAAATTGGACGGTGCGTTTTTAACCCAAACTATAGGGGAGGTAAATGTATAATTCTAAACGAGAAGGGAGGTTTTTGGAATTAAGCCAAACCTTAGGGGGTCTAAGTGTAATTTTCTCTTGGATTTTCACTGTGTAATGAATACCTAACCTCTTACAAAATACTTGATTCTGGGGTTATATACCAACCCTAATCAAGACTTGACCTCGGCACCTTACAACACAAGAATGTATTCAGCTCGTCACCTATTGATATAACCTTATAGAATGGCTAATCAATTACAATGTTTATGATCACAAGAGGTGTGAATGCAGCAAATAAACAACTTCAGATAATACACCTATAGTTGCAAATATGGAGAATAAGAATAGAGTAGAAGGAGAAGCAAGAGAGAAGAGAGCTCCAAGTCTATCATTTTTGTTGTTGTTCTTTCATTTTTCAACTTTACTCCTATTTAAAGGTATGAGCAGCCCTTTGTTGATTAGGATGTACATATGTCACCTCCAATATCATCAATCTTACTTATCTTCACTTGATTAAATAACCACCTCACCACCTTACATTGTTGGCACCTTCAAGAGATATGATTAGACCACTTCAACTCTTATCATAATGCTGAAACATTATGCAAGAATTTTTAGAAAAAATCAAGTGGCTTGGATAGTCACTTCCTCCTCCACCTTTTGCCTAACCACTTCAACAATTTGATTGGGATATGAGCTGACCAAATCAGCGGTTATTCTGCTTCCAAAACTGAGATATATGACATCATTGGTGCCAAGTCTGTAACTTCTTGTCAACATGCAATCTAGGAGTGTTTTGGTTGGTACATGTGGTGTAGTCTTGCATATATGTTGAAATATGATTCGTTCACCTCACTCACACATAAATGGACATTTTTAATGTTTAAAAATGAGTGGGAAATCTGAAAACCATGGTTGGATAATGATGAGGAGAGATGGCCTTGTAATCATCAATATATGATCCAAACTACGTCCCCTTTTCTCTCCTTCAAGAGTGACCAGTTGTTCCTCGACCATTTGGCTAATATTCTGCTGAAAATAATAATGGAGGAGTCCAAAATGATGTATATAATAATACCATGATGAACATATAGTGTGACAAAATAAATATCACAAAATAAGAAACCCGAAAAAACAAAAAAATCATAATGTATATGGTTGATATATATATATATATATTTTATTTAAACAGTGTTTTTATTAATGAAAGCCCTCACTTTTGGTGGAGGAAAACCATATTATAAAAACATCAGAGTATGTGAATAAATGAAATAACGAACTGATAAGTACATATCTCCAGTCGTATACGATATGCCGCATTAAAACCTTGCCAGGAAAAACCACCCTTGTGGATAAAACCCTAGCGAAGGAAAAAAGCGTACATATTTATACGACCATCATTGAGATGTATAAACGCTGAATTCGAGTACAAATGTGTGTATTCTGCCGCTAGAGATGTGGTTCGAGTGTGCCAGTTGAAGCAGCGGAAATTGTTGTTGAAGATTGTCGCATCCGGCTTTACCGTAGGAAAAAACCAAAACGTAGTGATCTAGCGATTGAGAACACCCAATTTATGGCCGGGCGGTGTGGAATGGCTGGTGAGCCCGCCAGTGTAGAAAAGAGATATCTCGCCACCAATATATAATGTCCACGACATGAGAAAGCAAGCATAAAAAGGTAGTTATGAAGCAGGAGGAAACAGCATAGAATGCAGGCCAAAAAATAACAAGACATACCGAACCTGCCTGAATCCCGTAGGAGACAGGCAGAAAGATTCATGAGACGCCAATCCCTGTTGATATCAATCTGTGACAGCATGCTGATGCGACGCCGATGTGCCCTATTAATGGCCACCAAGGCACAGGCATTGAAGCGACAGTTAATCCAAGTCATATGGAAGCTCAGGAGAGTAGCAACCATCAAAAGTTGAAGACGGGGAAATGCTCATGCAGCAGTAATATCAGAGAATACGTCACTCATGCACAGCAGATACAGAATAAAAAACATGACGACAAGAGGTTGGTCTCACCAAAGCCGCCTGCACTGACAATAGTACAGACAGCAACAGCATATATACGCCAAACCATGTGGAAGGCCTTGATATCGTGGGCTGCGCCATTATCAATAATAATCCTCGCGTCCTCGGAAAGTATAACCCATGTGCAAGGAAAAGTAATGTGTGCATAAGCATTGCGAAGACCAATGACGAGAAAATGAAAAAGGACAGGCAACATACCATGCCTGCCTGCACTCAAATGAGCACAGGCAGAGGATAAGACAGTGCGCCAATCCATTGGGAAGGCTTAATGATTACCGCCTACGCAAGGACGCTGACGTGAGGTACAAAGAGACTGCAGCACGAACCATAGAAGGTAAACTGGAGGAGGTAAAGTAGGAAGTGATTGGCGATGTCATTGCATGATGAGCAAGGTAATGTGCTGGCATATTGGCCTCTCTGTATATATGATTAATGTCCAGGTTATTCTGAATAACCAGCATTTGTAGGAATCTGAGATGAAAGTTGCCAAATACTGGTTGCTGCTGTCGTAAACGCTGCAGCAGCTGCGCACAGTCCGTCTCTATAATAAGCGCCCTATAGAATGGAAGAAAATATAGCAATCCAACAAAAGCTCAAAAATACTCTTTTGCCATTGTGGTAAGTTGTAAAAACTTCCTTGGCAAGTTACTGATATAACACAAGCATATACATACACGCATACACACTAAATTCAAGCAAAAGCATCATGGTAAACATATATGGGATGTTTAAAAACTCATTATATGCAAAAGAAATCATGTGTATACCACTAATGCTTTCTTGCTTCTCATATGTTAATGAAAATTTTCAAAAATACGCTGATATCGATCGATCTATGTCTCAATTTTAGAGACTGATGTGTACATAGATCGATCAAATGTATCTCAAATTGAGAGATCGATGTCTCACAGTGAGGTTCCGTTTTTAAATTGCCCAACATCGATCGATCGATGTAGGGTATGATGTATACATCGATCGATCGATGTATCTCAAGTTGAGAAATCGATGTCTCACAGTGATGTTTTGGATTTAACCTCTACATACATCAATCGGTCTATGTCTTTTCTGAGAGACTGGTATATATATCAATCGATCGATGTGTTTTAACCTGAGATATTAATGTCACCTATCTTATCTGTTTCAACTTTTTGATATTTTTATGACATAAAGTAGTATTTCTTTAGTATAAAATCATGCTTCTGAAAATTATTTAAACAACATTCTCAACATTATTCCCCTTTTGAATGGTTTTCAAAATAACTTTTTATAAGTTTACCACACATCTTGCATATGAGCTTAACATTTGTCGCTTAACCTCTTAATGTGTACACTCTACCTCTTAATGTACACTCTCCCTTACTACTTGTTTTTAATCATATTATTCGCCTCAGCTTATGCTCCTTGCCACTTGTGAACAAGTTCTCCCCCTCAGTCTATGCTTCTTAATTACCACTTGTGGTTTAGAATAAAGTACCGGATTCCGTGAAAGATTGATTGCACTTGTGCAATCGCATAAAATTAGAATCTGACTCATTATAATGTCAAAATCACTATGTTGCTATTTCAACCAGAGTATTTATGTGCAACATAGACTTAATGGTATATACTCTGCTTCAGTGGTAGAAACTGCTACACTAGCTTGTTTTTTTGAAAACCAAGAAATTAGATTGGTTCCAAGGAATCGACACGTTTCATTAGTGGATTTTTTATCTATCTTACAACCACCGTAATCAGTATCACTATCGGCATATAGTTCTAAATTGGAGTTCCTATCATACCAAAGACCTAAATGATGTGTATGTTTAATATACCTAAATATCTTTTTCGTTTTATCATTTGTTTCAAGATAAGTATTCTCATTACATTTTACATGAATAGATTCAATTATCTTTCTGGATATAGGATTATAACATCTATATGCTTTTGAGTTGGTTGAATATCCAACAAAAGCATCAATCTAGGAGGCAATTCCATAGTGTATACTTTTTACTTACGATATCATATTAGGCGGCGAGAGTAGACATAACCTGAGTTTGAGACTAGAGAAGTAGAGAGGGGCTTTAGAGAGAAAATGCATAAGGATTAGTCGTTCTAAGACCGAGTATATACAATGCGACTTCAGCGGTACAGCCGACGGTGAGAATAGCCAGCTCACCATCGAAGGTCAAGTGGTACCGCAGGTAAAGTTCAAGTACCTAGGATCATTTGTACATCAGGATGGGGACATAGATAGTAATTTAACGCACCGAGTTCAAGCAGGCATGTGTAGGTAGAGAGCGGCCTCAGGGATGCTATGTGACAAGAAGTTCTAACTAAACTAAAGGAAAAAATTTTATAGGGTGGCAGTGCGGCTGGCAATGTTATATGGAACAGATTGCTGGGCCATCAAGAAGACATAATTGTAGAAGATAGAAGTGGCACAGATGAGGATAGTGAGGTGGATGTGTGGGCATACAAGACTAGACCGGATCAGAAATGAGGCATTTAGGAAAATGTTAGAGTTGGCTTTTATAGCAGATAAGATAAGGGAGGAGAAACTGAGATGGTTCGGGCATGTCAAGCAGAGATAGACAACGGTGTCCGCCAGATCAGTTGAAAGTCTCATTATAGAGAAAAGAAGTAAAGGCAGGCCTAAACTGACTTGGGAGAAGCGGATTAGGCATGACCTACTAGATTTGCACCTCTCTGAGAACATGGTCCAGGATATGAGCTCATGGAGACAGAGGATCAAGGTTATCGAGGTTTAGACATGATATAGGAGCATCTTAGAGTATATTTAGGGGCTTAGATACTCTTTCAACTTTAGGTTGACTTTGCACTTTTTTATGTTTGTCTTTGTCTTCTATTATTTGTCTATGCAGGTACATATAGAACCAGAGGTCTCGCTGAAAGTGAACTCTCTATTCTTTGGGATGGAGGTATTATTTGTCTGCCTCTCACCCTCCCCAGACCCTAGCAAAAGCTTTTGATGTCGTTGTGATATACTGGGTATGTGTTGTTGTTGTTATTGTTGAATATCAACAAAAATGCATTCTATTGATTTTGATTCAAACTTGTCTAGATTATCCTTAGTGTTTAGGACAAAACATTTGCAGCTAAAAACACGTAAATAATATATTTTTGGTAATCGATTATTTAATAGTTTATAAGGTGTTTTATTCAATTTCTTTCTTATAGATAGTCTATTTATGATGTAGCCCGCAGAATTTGCTACTTCAGCCCATAAAAATTTGGGAACATGATTTTCACATAACATAGTTCTAGCTATTTCTTGCATAGTTCTACTTTTACGTTTTACAATAGTATTTAGTTGTGATGTTCTTCGTGGTGAAAACTTTATATATATCTCGTAATTATATTTAGTTACAAGATTTTCTGAAGTAAATTACATTTTAATTACATGATTAATGTAGATTATATGATGTAACACCTTACACTCTTAAAGCAGAAAGATAAATTTCAAAATGTATGTGAAGAGAAGTGAAATGTGATTTAAATATCACAAATAAAAAATCAGACATAAATTAGCGAACTCTGATTTTCACATATATAGATACATATACATACATACATAGAGTTACATATTTATATAGTATTCTTATATAGTTTTATATTTATATAGTTGTACAATTATATATGTATATAGTTATAGTTATGTAGTTATTTAGTTAATGAAAGTTTTTTCTTCAATTATTACTGTTTGGATAATTAAAATTTCAGCTTAGTTTTCAGTTACTATAGTTTATTAGTTTAAGGATTTCGTTTAATTAGTTTACTTAGTATTTTTTGTTTCTTTTACTCACGAAATTTTAGTTTCATGTAGGAAAAGAAATGTTCACAGTTATAAACAAAACTTCAGTTAATATTATGGCATGCCATCTGATTTGACGTGATTGATGTAATTATTAGTAACTGCGATGATTTTTTTTCTTTTATTATAAATGTGAATCTGTATAATTTAGTAACACAATACTATTTTAACAAAACTCTGTAATTTTTTGGTAAATATTACCAATGGGATGTTATTTTTTCCAAATATTACGTTGTCTAATACTAAATAAAATATAATCAATCTTCTAAGAAACGTAAGATAGATGTAGCATGCCTCTAAGAGACTAGGTGGAAAGAGAATAAAGATAAAGAATGTAATGGGTATAAGTTGATGTATTCGGGGTCAGATGGGACCAAGAATGAGGAAGGATTCCTAGTAAAGTTAGAATTACACACGAACGTGATTGATGTGATTAGATATAATGATAAAATTATGGTGTTGAAGTTAATATTAAATAAGGAGGTAGTGGCGGTGATTTGCGCCTACGCACCCCAAGTGGGACTAGGAGAACAGTAGAAGAAAGAGTTTTGGGATTGCTTAGATGTAGTGTTAGAGTCAGTACCCAGAGAGGAACGAATTTGTATCGGAGGTGATTTTAATGGACACACTGGAAAGAATAGCGACGTTTTCAGTGGCCCATGACCTAGGTATTATAAACTCGTTTTTTAAGAAAAAAGAATCGCATTTGATCACTTTTAGCAGCGGAGGACGTAACACGTAGATCGACTATTTTCTGATGAGGCGTGAAGACCAACGGTTGTGGAAGGACTGCAAGGTTATACCAGGAGAGACATCAATGATGTAACACCGTTTATTAGTGGTAGTTATAGTATTGAGCCAAAAGCTGAGTAAGGGCGTTGGAAAATTCCCACACAGGATTCGATGGGGAAGTTTGAAAAACGAAAAAATTAATATATTCAGAGACAAGGTCATCTTCGCGAAACTAGATCGTCTGAGTGATGACACAAATCTGATGTGGGAGGCTATATCGACTACTATTACTCACGCGGCAAGAGAAATGCTTGAGGTAACAACAGGAAAGACGTCCGTACATAAAGAGACATGGTGATGGAACGAGGATGTGCAACGAAAAATAAAAGACAAACAAAGTATTTTTAGAGAGCTGTTAAACTGCACAAATTGGGAAGAGAAAGTGAGATTGAAGGAGAATTACAAAATCGCTAAGAAGGAGGCGAAAAAGGCAGTGACGGAGGCAAATACTGCAACTTATAAAAGGATGTATGAAAGACTAGAAACAAAAGAAGGAGAGCAGGATATGTTCAAGATTGCCAAAGCTAGGGATCGAAAGAGGCAGGACCTAGGAGGTGGGAAGTTTATAAAAAGAGAAGATGAACATGTATTAGCCAAAGCACAAGACATCAAGTTGAAATGGCAAACATACTTTCACAATCTTTTCAACAGCAGTAGTGCCGACTACGAAGAACAAGAAAGCATCATTAACCAACAACGACAACATAATAACTCCGACTGTCAGAACATCACACAAGGAGAGGTGATGAGAGAACTGAAGAAGATGGGAAGAGCTAAAGCGGTCGGCCTATATAACATACCCATTGAGGCGTGGAAGTATTTGGGAGAGGAAGGGGTTCAATGGCTAACTACTCTGTGCAACCGTATTTACAAAACATGAAAGATGTCAGATGAGTGGAGAAAAAGTGTCGTGGTCCCCCTATATAAGAACAAAGGAGACGCATAGTGTTGTGGGAGCTATAGAGGGATTAAGTTGCTAAGCCATGCCATGAAGTTATGAGAGAGAGAGTAATTGACACTAGAATTAGAAGAGAAACTCAGGTTACGGTGAACCAATTTGGTTTTATACCAGGAAGGTCAACTACAGGAGCAATACACATTCTCAGGAGATTAATGGAGAAGTATAGGGAGAAGAAGCGCAATTTACATATGGTTTTCATCGATCTTGAAAAAAGCTTATGATAGTGTGCCACGTAGCCTGATCTGGGATAGTCTGGATGCAAGAGGGATCACTATGAAGTATATAGACATAATTAGAGATATGTATGCTAGGACGAAAACAGCCGCTCGTACGCCTGTGGGGAATACAGACTTCTTTCCGATGAAGGTAGGCTTCCATCAAGGGTCTGCGTTGAGTCTGTTTCTTTTTACAGTTGTCCTTGACGAGTTTTCGAAGCCGATACAGGATGCAGTTCCGTGGTGTATATTTTTTGCTGACGATATTGTATTAGTCGCAGAGAGTAGACATACCCTGAGTATGAGACTAGAGCAGTAGAGAGGTGTTTTAGAGAGAAAATGCTTAAGGATTAGCCGTTCTAAGACCGAGTAGCTGCACTGAGACTTCAGCGGCGTAGCTGACAGTGAGAATAACCAGCTTACAATCGATGGTCAAGTGGTACCACTATGTAAGTAAGTTTAAGTACCTAGGATCATTTGTGCAGTAGAATGGGGACATAGATAGTGATGTAGCACATCGAGTTCAAGCAGGCTGGCGTAGATGGAGGGCGGCCTCAGGGGTGCTGTGTGACAAGAATTTTCCAACTAAATTAAAAAGAAAATTTTATAGGGTGGCAGTGTGACCGGCAATGCTATATGGGACATACTGCTAGGCCATCAAGAGGTCTCAACTGCAGAAGATGGAAGTGGCAGATATAAAGATGTTGAGGTGGATGTGTGGGCATACAAGGCTAGATCGGATAAGAAACGAGGTGTTTCTAGAAAGATTAGGCGTGGCTAGTATAGCAGATAAGATAAGGGAGGAAAGAATGAGATGGTTTGGGCATGTCAAGCGGAGACAGACTACTGCGTCGGTCAGAGCAATTGAAAGCTTCATTGTAGAGGAGAACAAGAGTAAAGACAGACCGAAAATGACTTTGAATGAGCAGATTAGGCACGACCTACTAGATTTGCACCTCTTTGAGGAATGGTCCAGGATAGGAGTTCATGGAGACATAAGATTAAGGTTAACGAGGTATATGTCATATATAGGGATACCTTAGAGTATATTTAGGGACATAGATAGGCGTAGACACTATCTACGCTTTAGGTTTACTTTGCACTTGTTTGCTTATGTTTTACCGTTGTTTTGCATTACATGTACATATACACGTTATGGGTATTTTAATATCGAAAACCTATTTTTTGTATTTTCTGAATTCCCTCACTAACACACTAGCACATCATATCTTTATTATTATGTCATTTCTGCAGGTATATATAGAGCCGGGGGTCTCACTGGAAACAGACTTTCTATCCCTTGGGACAGATGTATTGTCTGCCTACCACTTACCCTCCTCAACCTCTAACGATAGCTTGTACTGTCGTTGAGATATACTGGATACGAATGATGATGACGACGACGTATAATGCATTTAGAATTATTTACAAAACTAGGATAATTGTGGTTTTTTTTATTTTTGGTTTTCTCTCTACTTATAATTCTATTTAGTCAAAGACACACTTGTCTTTGACTTTGGAATATGATGGAAAAAAGTAAAATGACTTACTAAATTAGTTGCGCTTCTTATATTGTGAAGTAGCAGTTGATCGACACAGCTTGACGCATCATTATGGGTCATCGAGAAACAAGTGTTTATAACACACGAGTATGGTTGCATATATCCGACTCCTTATATCCCGTCATAGACAGGAGTTTCTAAGGTAATGAGGTAATATTGTTGTTGTTTTCTCTCTACTAGAGTCTACGTTACCGACCAAAAACATCGGCGAAACGGGTATTCTCCTCGACGGCGTGGAATGTCCTCTGTCTCAAAACTTTCCGTAATCCCACCCCCCCCCCCCCCCCCTGCAAACAGATCAAAATGGCCCTGCAACAATTTCGCCGGAGTTCAGCTTCCTCCGTTCACTGCAGCTTCCCTCACATTGCAGGTTTTGACTACATAACTGATTTTTTTTTTCTTCTTTTTTTTTTACTATTTATATCTAGTTTGATATGGCCTTTGATGCTACTGTAACAAAAATGTTATCTATTTGCCCTAAATCTTCTGGACGATGACTGAGGTTTCGTGGGAAATTGTTTTGCTTTTATTTAGTCATATTAAAGGGTTTAATTCATTTTGATTTGCAAAGGATTTTTGTGTGGATGAAAGATATTGTTTTTAAGTTCTTTCCTTCTGCTGTCTGAAACAACAATGTGAATTTGAGGTCTCTGAGAGAATTCGTAAGGTTGATATTTATGGAGGTCTAGATTGATTAAGCAGTGTGACAAGATTTTCAAACCTTTAATGCTTGAAGTGGGGTGATAAATTAATTGTCTTGCCTTAAAATATAAGAAACGTTTGGCTCTTTGTACACATGATTATATATATCTATGTTTGAATAAGAATCTTGGAATGATCTAAGCTTACAAATTTTGGACTATTTAAAAAGTTATCAGAAGGGCTTTGTTCTGCATTGTGTCATACTGAACAAGGACCTAGTGACAACAAGAATTTCCATTTGCAATGATGATAAGGTTGCTTGTATGGAATAGGAATACAAGAGGTTGACTTTAAATTGCTAACTAATAAGTATTTCAGCTAAATGAATTCAGAGCATCCATCAAAATCTTCTGTAGTCTTTTGGCATTGCAACCCTGAAGGATGAAAAATGTAAGGAGCAAAGAGTCGAGAAATGACAAGAAACGTACTCTGTAAGGTGATTAAACCATACGAAAAGAGATCCTCCTTCGAAATATCCATAGGCAGTGTAGACTATAGGAAGGAATGCCACTTCCAGCGCTTTGATAAAATAGCTTTTAAAACAGAAGTGGTAATTCTTCTCAACTTTCGTATCGCATGCAACAAAGCCTCTTCTAGTTGCTCCATACTTTGCACCTCCATGAAGAGAATTGGAATTTTGGTATGGTGAAATCAGGAGTACACGAATAATGCTTCCATGTTTATGCATAAGAGATAGATTTACTTTTTCTCTTCTGTCTAGTGTGCCTACGGTGTATACCCATCGCAATAGCCTTCCCTTTAAATGTCATATGAAATTTGGTTTGCGGGGATGGTGTACACTGGCTATCTTGTCCTTTTAGCCTTTGCACGGGACAATTGTTAATGCTTGTTGAGTTAAATTAGATGTTTACTTATGTATTGGGGGTTCATTTAGCACCCTAGAGTCCTATACCAAGCGAAAAACTTGAGAATTGAAATGACAAACATCTCCTTTCTAAGTTCTTGTTGGCTCAATGTTTTCGTGCTAAATGGAACTTGCAGATGCTGCCTTCATGTTTGTACTTCATGCATTGTAAATAGTTACAAAAAGCTCTCACGTTTCTTTTTGTTTGTAATTTATGGTGCAATAAAGAACCATAGTTATAGTTGTTAAATAACGAGCGGGTGAAACATGCCCTTGTGTGGTTGGCACTGGCTATGGTTCTGAATTACTGCAGAACTTAACTTTACCCTCTAGATTTGATTCTATTTGTAGCACGTGCTGTTAAATTGGCTTAATATCTTTCAATCCAATTGTTGTATTGACCTTTCTGCTCATTTTCAAAAGAAAATTCACGAAG
This sequence comes from Eustoma russellianum, assembly GCA_036186865.1. Taxonomy (NCBI): domain Eukaryota; kingdom Viridiplantae; phylum Streptophyta; class Magnoliopsida; order Gentianales; family Gentianaceae; genus Eustoma; species Eustoma russellianum. Next base: position 13,781,570 of record AP025067.1, on the reverse strand, counting down.
GTGCGATTAAAGTTCACTGCTAAATTCAAGTGCATACTTCTTGAAATGCATGTATAGTGTCTGTTCATACTTGAGAGTTTGAATTTCGCATTGACGGCAATTAGTGTGGAAAGATAAAGAAAGAAAATTTTCAGCTTTTGCAATCAGGCATACATGATCTTCTTCATCATCATAAAATGCTAAGCGTGCTATATGGATGATGCAAGCTAGCACTGTAAGGATCCACTCTCCACCTCCAACGTCCTTTTTCACAAGGGTTTAGGCACTAAGAAGTAAACTTCTCATTGCTTCCGTTGTGTAGAAAACGGCGGCTTAAGCAAACACCTTAGACTTAAGCGTACGTTGATAGGTAAACCTTCAAAAGGCCTCCTCGACGCCACTCTTGTCCTTGGCAAACACCCTCAAATTGCTCACTTTTGAGAGCTATTAGCCTTGATTTTTGATGCAAAATCAAGAAAACAAGTTTCAGTCTTTCGGAGAAGAAAACTGTTATGCCCCGCACCCTCCGTAAAATAAATAAAGGATAAACGGAAATTAAATAGGTTAAGAAAAATAAATGATGATGAATTAAGAATTAAGTATTAGGATTAAATGGAATTTATTGAAAGGATTAAATATGGAATTAAGTAGTATTTAACCTTTGGAATTAAATATTAGGAATTAATCCCTTAAGATAAATAAGATAATAGGACATGATTTAGAAACTTCAAATTCCACCCTTCCCATATCGAAACTGATGGAACGTCAGTTTCTCCTTATATCAGAAAGAAACTGACGCAACCTCCTTTTTCCCATTGGCGACTCTCCTCTCCAACCCTAGACCAAGAACTCTTCAAGATTTGCAATCCGTTCTTCTTCCGTTCTTCAATTCTTCTTCGAGTAATCAAAGGCAAGTAATCATCTTATAAGTTACATTTTTGCGAAAGAAAAAGGCCTACTTTTGATACCAAATTGGATCACCATGCAGTAGTTTCTTTCTGTGAATTCTGTATGTGTTTTGGCGTTGATGATTTGGCCATTATATGTTGAAAATCATTTTGTGGTTATTGATTACTTGAGATCCTGCAAATCCCTACCTCGTAAATCCCTTTTGATGTGACTTCATTGCGATATAGGGTTTGGGGGTGAAAAGGTGAGAGTTTTGGGGTTTCGTGGATGAATGATTTAAGTTTAGGCTTGAATCCTTGATGTGCGTGGGAAGGTTCTTGATTTGATGAATTAAGGGTGGATTGATAGGGAGGATTAGGCTTGGAATGGTTGGGAGGAAGTTGGAAATCGATTGAGGGTTTAGATCTGCAGTTTCTGCAGAAAACGCAGTGAGAATTCTGGAAAACGGGGACATCGATCGATCGATGTATAGAGAGGGAGAGATCGATGTGCCTCAGATGGACATCGATCGATCGATGTATAGAGAGGGAGAGATCGATGTGTCTCAGACAGACATCGATCGATCGATGTGTAGAGGGGGAGAGATCGATGTGTCTCAGTCAGACTTCGATCGATCGATGTAGGAAGGGTTGAGGGATCGATGTTCTCTGATGGACATCGATCGATCGATGTGAGGGTATGAAGTCACATCGATCGATCGATGTGAGGGTATGATGTCCTTCAGTTTTGTGGAAAAATAAGGGAAGAAAGAGGGAAGCTAGGGGACCCTTTGGGTGACCTTAGAGACTTTTTAGGACCTGATTGAGGTTAGTCTAAGTCTTGGGAACATGACTTAAGATGGTGAATCAAATTTGGAGAATTTGAAGAGTATTCGAATCTGACTTCAACGTGAATGACCTAAGGGGATTAGGAAATGAACGTATGAGGTCTTACAGAGTTCAATGGAGGGAATGTGAGGGTTCTCACATCTGTCTTTGAGTTTTAGAACCAATGTTAGGTGTTGATGACCTAGCTTGAAGCATAAACTCGAATGTGTAAGTGAGGGGAATCTTGTGTGATTGATATTGATTGTGACTTGAATTGTATGAACGAATAATGTGATTGAAATGAGAAGTCTTGCATCATGGCACTTGCATCTGCATAATGTTTTGAAAAGAGCTGTGCTTCGGCACAGGGCATAAAGTTTGCGGAATTGACTGTAACGTTACACGGGATGGAAATGTAAGCCGTGATGCGTTGCAGGGTATAAAGTTGTCTGTAATGTTACCCGGGATGGAAATATAAGCCGTGGTGCATTACAGGGTATAAAGTTGACTGTAACGTTACACGGGATGGAAATATAAGCCGTGGTGCGTTACAGGGTATAAAGTTGACTATAATGTTACACGGGATGGAAATATAAGCCGTGGTGCATTACAGGGTATAAAGTTATGTGACCGGACATTGTGACATGCATTGCACTGTTTTGAAAGGAAATTGCACATGCATTTGTGATTGTGTAGTGTAGTGCATATTTTGTCATGCATCACGTGAGTCATTTCGGTATGATTGCTATGTGACTTGAATGATAGTTAATTGTTAACGGTTATGAATTACTGTTCCTATGTTCTTGTATTGTTAAATCTACGCTCTTGGAAGTATACAGGACATGTGCCCCATTCCCCTTGAATTATATATTACTCATGTCTTGCCATGTGTTGATCCCGTATGTCTTATAAGCGGGTTACTTGCTAGCGTTTTTCGCTAAGGGTACTGCCTTTGTAATACAGGAGGACCTGAGTATGATATGATCTTCATTGAGGATGACGGCGAGTGGGCAGAATGGGATGCCTAGAGCGTGTTGGGGAATTGTGTCAGATTGTTTCTTGTTATTTCCGTTTCTTATCACATTTGAGGGTTTAGATGGCTGCGACCATATACAATTATTGATAGTCACTTTATCGTATGGTGTACCGTATTGATGACTCAGATTTATGAGATACGTGTTTCCGCACTTATTTCTCTGACGTAATTGATGATGTGTATTCGAGAGATGAGACGTCTTATAGTCTTCTCAGTAAGCTACGACAGGTGCACCGGTTCGGATTCCGCTGTCCGGGTCGGGGCGCTACAGGTGGTATCAGAGACTAGGTTTCAGATCTATCTCGGAGACTTAGATTATATCATGTAGAGTCTTAAGTTATGATCCTGACCCTAAGTTGATCTTTAGGTCTAAGTATGTGATCCTATATGTAAGTTTGATTGGGATGGGTGTGCGAGCGCGATAGAAGTTAATCAACAAATGTTATTTTATTTTAGTGTACGAATTCCACCTTGTACAACGCATATGGGCCTTCAGTATTTACTTTTGGAATTGCTGAATGCTAATAAGCGTTGATTTTGCAGAAAATGCCTCCCAGAAGATAACCAAGGAAACGGTGGTAATGGGAACGAGAACCCTCCACCACCACCCGTGCTAGTACCACAAGCACTGATAGACGCTATCACAGTGATAGCGCAAGGAGTTGCCCAGCAACAACAGCAACCTCCTCCTCCGCCGCCCCCTCAGCAAGGAATCAGATACTACATTGGGGAGATGCGGAAGATGCATGCCCCCAACTTTGAAGGGACCACCGACCCTGAAGTGGCCGGATTTTGGCTGGATGAAGTGGAGAAGTGCTTCAGGCTTGTGCAAGTGCCTGAGGAACTCAGGGTGGATGTAGCCACACCATTACTGATCGGCAGAGCTAATGCCTGGTGGAATGGGATTCTGCCAAAGATGACGCCCCCTATTCAGTGGAGACAGTTTGTACAGGCTTACAAGGATTACTATGTGCCTGAAACTGCTATTTTGGAGAAGATGAGGCAGTTTGACAAGTTTGAACAAGGGAGGATGACTGTTTCTGATTACGCCGATAGGTTCCATGCCTTGGGCAAATTTACGCCCATGGTATTGGAAAACAACAGGATGAAAATGTTGAAATTTGAAGAAGGATTGAACCCCCGCATACGGACGTCTATAGCGGGGTCTAGTTTGAAAACTTTCGAAGAAATGTTGGATGCATGTTACCGCGTGGAGAGTGACATGCGCAGGTCATAGCCAAGAGAGGCTCGTGACGAATCGAGCAAGAGGCCAAAGGAAGAGGGAAGTGGTGGTAGACCCGGACGTTGGGTCAATATTCCCAGGAAAGGACAGGCGGGGCCAGCTCAGAGGGCACCGCAACGGAATCAGCCTGATCGTCAGGCACCCGCAGTATGCCCACACTGCCAGAAGAGACATATGGGTGAATGTTGGAAAGTGACCGGAGCGTGCTTCAAGTGTGGGAAGACGGGCCATAGGATAAAAGATTGCCCTGAATGGAACCCAAAGCCTCAAGTAGAAGCAGGGCCGGCTCAGCAGCAAAGAGGCAGGCCCAACGCGAGAGTCCACGCGATGATGGACGCTGAAGTCCAGGAGGACACCGACGTTATGACAGGTACGACCTATGTTAAATAATAGTTGCTTAAGTTGAATTTTAGTCTTTTAAGTTGGAGATTAAATGCGCTTTATGTGAAAACCTTTATGTGCTACATTCTTTGTGTTTAGGTGTGATTTTAGTTAACAAAGTACTGCGAACGTATTGTTTGATAGCGGAGCCAGTCACTCCTTCATTTCTAAACAAGGGACTGGACTGTCTACCCGAATGGCTTGAAACCCCCTTCAGGGTGCAATCAGCAGGCGAGCAAGTACTGGTTTCCCACCACCAGTACAAAGATTGTGAATTGGAGTTGGACGGAAAGGTGTTTGCTGTGACATTAGTCCCAATTCCGATGAAGGATTTTGATGTAATATTGGGCATGGATTGGCTGACCAAGAATCATGCCAGTATCGATTGTAAACTTAAGCAAGTGACCGTTAAAGACCCTGAGAAGAATGAGATAACGGTTCAAGGAAACGTCAAGTTAACAAAAGCCCCAAAGAAGATATACTTGACGGCGATTAAGGCTTTTAAAGCTTTGCAAAAAGGAGCAGAGGGATTCATGGTATATACAGTAGATGCTAAGCAAGAAGTTCCCTCCATGGATCCGATTCCGGTAATCAATGAATTCAAGGACGTATTTCCGGATGATTTACCGGGAGTTCCGCCATCGAGAGAAGTGGAGTTTGAAATTAACTTGATTCCAGGAGCTGAGCCTATATCTAAGGCACCTTACAGAATGGCTCCAGCTGAACTTAAGGAGCTTAAGGGACAACTTCAAGAGTTGTTAGACAAGAAGTTAATTCACCCCAGTGTATCACCTTGGGGAGCTCCAGTATTATTTGTAAAGAAGAAAGATGGCAATATGAGACTGTGTATTGATTACCGAGAGTTGAACAAAATCACCATCAAGAACAAGTATCCTCTGCCAAGGATTGAGGATTTATTTGATCAACTAAAGGGAGCCCGATGGTTCTCAAAGATTGATCTTCGTCAGGGGTATCATCAGTTACTCGTGAAAGCAGGAGACGTACCCAAGACCGCCTTCCGGACTCGATACGGGCATTATGAATTTTTGGTGATGCCTTTTGGATTAACTAATGCCCCAGCGGCCTTCATGGACTTGATGAACACTGTATTTCGAGAGCAGTTGGACCAATTCGTAGTGGTGTTCATCGATGACATTCTAGTTTATTCCCCCGATGAGCAAGCACATGCTGAACATTTAAGGGTTGTGTTGCAAATTCTGAGGCAACAAAAGCTATATGCCAAATTCAGCAAGTGTGAGTTTTGGCTAAGGAGTGTAGCCTTTCTCGGTCATGTGATTTCGGAGGATGGGATTTCTGTGGATCCTAAGAAGATACAAGCCATCACGGAATGGCCAAGACCCACAAATGTGACCGAAGTCAGAAGCTTCCTAGGCTTGGCAGGCTACTATAGGAAGTTTGTCGAGGGATTCTCCACCATAGCAGTTCCATTAAGTCGACTTACGCAGAAGAAGACTAAGTTCGAATGGACTGCTGAATGCGAGCAGAGCTTTACTGAGCTCAAGAAGAGATTGACCACAGCCCCGGTGTTGGCACAACCCTCCGGCACCGACGGTTTTGTAATCTATAGTGACACTTCCAAGAAAGGACTAGGTTGTGTCTTGATGCAAAATGAACGTGTCATTTCGTATGCGTCAAGACAATTGAAACCATATGAACAAAACTACCCGACACACGACTTGGAGCTCGCAGCTGTGGTATTTGCTCTTAAGATCTGGAGGCACTACCTATATGGAGAGAAATGTGCCGTCTTCACTGATCATAAGAGTTTGAAATACTTATTCTCGCAGAAAGAGCTAAATATGAGACAGAGAAGATGGTTGGAGTTACTCAAGGATTACGACCTAACCATCAACTACCATCCGGGTAAGGCCAACAGAGTGGCGGACGCATTAAGCAGGAAGTCCAGCCATGCGAGACAGTCTCCGTTGGAAAGAGAGATCGAGGAGTTTGACCTCGAAGTAGTGAATTCAGTGGCGAATGTTCTTACAGCTTTGTCTATCAGCCCAGACTTGGTAGACAGAATCAAAGAAGCGCAGTATGATGACCCAGCACTGAGAGAAATCCGCGACAAATTGTCTACGGGACCAGTAAAAGATTTCCAAATGCGAGGAGATGGAAGTTTATGGTTTCAAAACTGACTATGCGTACCAGATAAGGAAGAGCTTCGCAGAGAACTGATGAGTGAGGCTCATAACTCAAGGTTATCTATCCACCCCGGCAGCACGAAGATGTATAAGAACCTCAAAAGGAATTATTGGTGGATAGGGATGAAAAGAAGCATAGCGGAGTATGTTGAGAGATGTTTGGTATGCCAACAAGTCAAAGCTGAACATCAACGACCTGGTGGTTTGCCACTTGAGATTCCTGAATGGAAATGGGAGCACGTGACTATGGACTTCGTGATGGGGTTACCCAAAACCAGAAATGGGAATCAGATGATTTGGGTGATTGTAGACCGTTTGACGAAGACAGCCCATTTCATAGCCATGCCACATGGTACCTCGTATGAGAAATTATCCAACACATATGTGGACAACATTGTGAGTTTGCATGGAGTCCCCGTCAGCATTGTGTCGGATCGTGATCCCAAGTTTACTTCTAAGTTTTGGAGGGCATTCCAGCAGGCGATGGGTACCGAGCTGAAAATGAGTACCGCATACCACCCTCAAACGGATGGACAATCCGAGAGAACCATCCAAACCTTGGAGGATATGTTGAGAGCATGTGCCTTGGATTTCAAAGGAAACTGGGATAGCATGTTGAAGTTGATGGAGTTTTCCTACAATAATAGCTATCACAGCGCAATTGGTATGGCTCCGTTTGAAGCATTATACGGACGCAAGTGCAGGTCCCCGGTTTGTTGGGACGATGTTGGGGAAAGGACAATCACTGCACCAGAGTTGGTTGAACAAACAATTGAGAAGGTGAAAGTGATAAGAGAGAGACTAAGGGTGGCTCAAGACCGCAATAAGAGTTGGGCCGATTCTAAAAGACGACCCCTGGAGTTTGAGGAGGGCGAGAAGGTTTATTTACGGGTTTCACCCACCAAGGGAGTTGCGAGGTTCGGAATGAAGGGCAAGTTAAGCCCTAGATATATTGGTAATATGAAGTGCTTAGCAATGTTGGAGAAAGAGCATACCGGTTAGCCTTGCCTCCGAGTTTGTCACAAGTCCATAACGTATTTCATGTGTCTCAACTAAGGAAATACATATCGGACCCGAGCCATGTCCTTGAAACTCAACCATTGGATGTTAAAGAAGATGTCTCATACGAAGAACATCCAATAAAGATTGTGGATAGGAAGGATTAAGTCCTACGCAGACGCGTAATTCCGTATGTCAAAGTTCAATGGAGTAATCATACGGAGCATGAAGCCACGTGGGAGCTTGAGGAGCAAATGAAGGAGCTATATCCACACATTTTTCAATAAGGTACGTCAGTTTCGAGGACGAAACTTTTTGTAAGGGGGTGGAATGTTATGCCCCGCACCCTCCGTAAAATAAATAAAGGATAAACGGAAATTAAATAGGTTAAGGAAAATAAATGATGATGAATTAAGAATTAAGTATTAGGATTAAATGGAATTTATTGAAAGGATTAAATATGGAATTAAGTAGTATTTAACCTTTGGAATTAAATATTAGGAATTAATCCCTTAAGATAAATAAGATAATAGGACATGATTTAGAAACTTCAAATTCCACCCTTCCCATATCAAAACTGATGGAACGTCAGTTTCTCCTTATATCAGAAAAACTGATGCAACCTCTCCTTTTTCCCATTGGCGACTCTCCTCTCCAACCCTAGACCAAGAATTCTTCAAGATTTGCAATCCGTTCTTCTTCCGTTCTTCAATTCTTCTTCGAGTAATCAAAGGCAAGTAATCATCTTATAAGTTCTTACGTTTTTGCGAAAGAAAAAGGCCTACTTTTGATACCAAATTGGATCACCATGCAGTAGTTTCTTTCCGTGAATTCTGTATGTGATTTATGTGTTTTGGTGTTGATGATTTGGCCATTATATGTTGAAAATCATTTTGTGGTTATTGATTACTTGAGATCCTGCAAATCCCTACCCCGTAAATCCCTTTTGATGTGACTTCATTGCGATATAGGGTTTGGGGGTGAAAAGGTGAGAGTTTTGGGGTTTTGTGGATGAATGATTTGAGTTTAGGCTTGAATCCTTGATGTGCGTGGGAAGGTTCTTGATTTGATGAATTAAGGATGGATTGATAGGGAGGATTAGGCTTGGAATGGTTGGGAGGAAGTTGGAAATCGATTGGGGATTTAGATCTGCAGTTTCTGCAAAAAACGCAGTGAGAATTCTGGAAAACGGGGACATCGATCGATCAATGTATAGAGAGGGAGAGATCGATGTGCCTCAGATGGACATCGATCGATCGATGTATAGAGAGGGAGAGATCGATGTGTCTCAGACAGACATCGATCGATCGATGTGTAGAGGGGGAGAGATCGATGTGTCTCAGTCAGACTTCGATCGATCGATGTAGGAAGGGTTGAGAGATCGATGTTCTCTGATGGACATCGATCGATCGATGTGAGGGTATGAAGTCACATCGATCGATCGATGTGAGGGTATGATGTCCTTCAGTTTTGTGGAAAAATAAGGGAAGAAAGAGGGAAGCTAGGGGACCCTTTGGGTGACCTTAGAGACTTTTTAGGACCTGATTGAGGTTAGTCTAAGTCTTGGGAACATGACTTAAGATGGTGAATCAAATTTGGAGAATTTGAAGGGTATTCGAATCTGACTTCAACGTGAATGACCTAAGGGGGTTAGGAAATGAACGTATGAGGTCTTACAGAGTTCAATGGAGGGAATGTGAGGGTTCTCACATCAGTCTTTGAGTTTTAGAACCAATGTTAGGTGTTGATGACCTAGCTTGAAGCATAAGCTCGAATGTGTGAGGGGAATCTTGTGTGATTGATATTGATTGTGACTTGAATTGTGTGAACGAAGAATGTGATTGAAATGAGAAGTCTTGCATCATGGCACTTGCATCTGCATAATGTTTTGAAAAGAGCTGTGCTTCGGCACAGGGCATAAAGTTTGCGGAATTGATTGTAACGTTACACGGGATGAAAATGTAAGCCGTGATGCGTTGCAGGGTATAAATGAAATATAAGCCGTGGTGCATTACAGGGTATAAAGTTGACTGTAACGTTACACGGGATGGAAATATAAGCCGTGGTGCGTTACAGGGTATAAAGTTGACTGTAATGTTACACGGGATGGAAATATAAGCCGTGGTGCATTACAGGGTATAAAGTTATGTGACCGGACATTGTGACATGCATTGTACTGTTTTGAAAGGAAATCACACATGCATTTGTGATTGTGTAGTGTAGTGCATATTTTGTCATGCATCACGTGAGTCAGTTCGGTATGATTGCTATGTGACTTGAATGATAGTTAATTGTTAAGGGTTATGAATTACTGTTCCTATGTTCTTGTATTGTTAAATCTACGCTCTTGGAAGTATACAAGACATGTGCCCCATTCCCCTTGAATTATATATTACTCATGTCTTGCCATGTGTTGATCCCGTATGTCTTATAAGCGGGTTACTTGCTAGCGTTTTTCGCTAAGGGTACTGCCTTTGTGATACAGGAGGACCTGAGTATGATATGATCTTCATTGAGGATGACGACGAGTGGGCAGAATGGGATGCCTAGAGCGTGTTGGGGAATTGTGTCAGATTTTTTCCTGTTATTTCCGTTTCTTATCACATTTGAGGGTTTAGATGGCTGCGACCATATACAATTATTGATAGTCACTTTATCGTATGATGTACCGTATTGATGACTCAGATTTATGAGATACGTGTTTCCGCACTTATTTCTCTGACGTCATTGATGATGTGTATTCGAGAGATGAGACGTCTTGTAGTCTTCTCAGTAAGCTACGACGGGTGCACCGGTTCGGATTCCGCTGTCCGGGTCGGGGCGCTACAAAAACAAAATATCAAAATTTTATTACTGTTGTTCTTCCCAAAACCGGCGGCCATAGGCTTATTAACGCCAAAAATTTAACCTAACTAAACAATCCAAAAACCTTAAGTTCTATGCTAAAAGGCTATCAAAAATTTGAAAAGAGATAGAATATGTAGAAATCTTTAGGATATTTGTAAATATAGTTTAGTAGTTCAATAGGTAACAGTCTTATTTTTCTGCAGGTTACCGTTAGAGTACTCTTAGCTCTGTTCTTTCCTTTATATATAGTAGGACTGTATAAGAACATTCTTTAAGTTTTGTAATAGACTTTAGTCTATCAGTCTCTCAATTCCAGTCTATTCGGATTCAAGTAATCATCTTCTTAATTATTCTATCTTTGTTAAGTTTCTATATGGTATCAGAGCCTTGGTTGCTCATGGTTTCTGTCATTTGAAAAAGGCTTAATCTGCTAAACTCCTGGAAATTTTTGGTTCAAGCTGCTCGAAGAAAGGAGGAGAAAAGGCTATGGTATAAGGAAGAAGAAAGTGTTTGAAGAAGGAGACCACTACGAGATTTCTTTTCTGTGGAATTTTTTTTTTGTGGTGACACGTTTCAACCATGACCATGTGGGAGGAAAAAGGTGTATAGCTGTTATGCATTTTTTTTAAGGGGTGAAGGAAAAGGAGTTGCTAGTGGAGTCTTGAAAACTAAATATATTAAAAAATTGAGAAAACCCAAGCTTCCTTAGGAAGCTTTGCATTGGACCCGATAATCACATGTATTTCTCTCATTTTTCTTCGATTTCAGTCAAAAAGTAGCTCCGTCACTTTTACCAACTCACTCTTTCACCGTTTAAACTTGTACTTCCTTCCAAACGCTTCTGTAACTTCATTATTTTACTTCTATCAAATATTCTTTCTTCTCTAGAATCGTCACTTCTTCCTAAACCTTCTTCTATCTCCTCCCTCGTCTTCCTTCTCCTCCAAACGCAGTAACATCTGAAAGAACTCACTCTCACTGTTTTTCTCTTCTTCCTTCCTTCACAATGTCTGAAACTCCTGAATCGTCTATTAGATATCGACCAGCACCTTCTGTAGGTGGCACAACTGAGATCCAATCTCCTCCATCTGTTCAAACTTCAAACTTGATGGGAAGTAACTCCATACTTATTACTAACCATAAACTCACTGGACAGAACTACCTATCCTGGGGCAAGGCAGTCGAAATGTTTATTATTGGGAGAGGAAGGATGAGTATTTATACGGAAATCTCCCAAGTCCTGCTTCAACTGACCTTAGTTTTCGACAATGGAGGGCTGAGAATTCGATGATCATGTCCTGGCTCATTGGCTCCATGCAACCTGACATCGGTAATAACTTCATTTTACATGCTACAGCAGCTGCAATCTGGAAAGCAGCAAGAGAACTCTATTTTAAACGGGATAATGTATCTGAGATATATGAGCTAGAACTACAGTTGCATGAAGTACATCAGGGAGATCAGTCAGTGGGGGAGTATTACTCTCACCTTACTAGACTATGGCAGCAGCTTGATGTCTTTGAAACACACAACTGGACATCAGCTGCAGATGATTCTTCTTTTAGGAGTTATATTGAAAAAAAGAGGGTGTTTAGGTTCTTACATGGCCTAAACAAGAATCTACACTCAGTAAGAAGCAGTATACTCGGAATGAAGCCACTTCCCAACTTGACTTCTGCCTTTTCTGAAGTAAGGCAAGAGGAAAGCAGAATAAAAGTTATGATGGGGAGTTTACCACATGCAAACCATGAAGGATCCGCTTTAATGACTAACTGTTGTTCTACCAACTTCATATCCAAGAATACTGGGAACACACCTGCTCAGTCAGACGAGATACATTCAGATGGTACTAGTTTAGTGGTTAAAAGAAACCTAGGCTTTCCTGGACATCGTTCTTCCTATAAATCCTCTCAGGTATGTAAGTACTGTAAGAAGCCAGGGCACATAGTAGACAATTGCTTCAAACTGCAACGCTTGAAGCAGTTCCAACAACAAAACGAGCAAAATTCCCAACCCAAATTCTCACCATGATGGGGAAGTAACAAACCTCCGGTGGCCAACACTGCGTCTAGGGCCTCTGATCTGAAATTATCTCATCAAGTAGAGGCACTGGTGCAGCTTTTGACTCAACAACAGCTGAATAACAATTCATCTGGACAACTGAATGCTGGACCTTCTACTCCCATCCAAGCCACTGTTGCATCTGCTACAGGTAACAGGTCAAAATGTGTTGGATGTCCCTGGATTGTTGATTCAGGGGCCTCTGACCATATGACCTACAACTCTAATTTCTTCCATGCATATCACAAATTCTCCTCTCCTAAACATGTGACTATTGCTAATGGTATAAGTCTCAGAGTAATATGTATCGGTACTGTTATACTAACTAACCATTTACTTTTGTTAAATGTACTGCATGTACCTCAGTTAAATTTTAATCTCTCCATTAGCAGATTAACCAGTGACAATAACTGTTGGGCATTGTTCTCATCTTCTGAATGTCTCTTTCAGGAGAAACATTTGTGGAAGATGATTGGCAATGCTAGACAGCCTAATAGGCTTTACATTCTTCGGGTAGAAGAAGATCAGCCTATTTTTGAGAAGTTCTCAGACAAGAGAACACTATCCTGTAGTGGAGGAAAGGACTACCCAACCAAATCCTTTTTTGAAATTTCTGAGAAACTATGTTTTGACAGTTCTAAGTCGCTATCATGTACTGGAATCAAGAATGTTCTGTTAGATCCTATTTTACTTTGGCACTTCCGGTTGGGCCACCCTAATTTTACAGGCTAATGCCTCAGTTATTTGTCAACGTTAACTTAAATCATCTCTCTTGTGAAACTTGCATACTCGCAAAACAACACAAAGCCAGTTACTTACCTAAACCGTACGAGCCTAGTACTCCCTTTAATCTAATTCACTCGGACATATGGGGACCTTTTAGAGTTACAAGTATAAATGGTGCTAAATGGTTCATTACTTTTGTAGATGACCATACTAGGATCACTTGGGTGTACTTAATGAAAAGCAAAATAGAAGTTGGGCAGATTATATGTGCCTTCCTGAAATTAATTCAGAAACAGTTCGATACCACGGTCAAGATACTTAGGAGTGACAATGGATCTGAATACATGGAAAAGGAAGTAAAAGAATACTTAACTAGTTTAGGTATACACCATCAAACATCTTGTGTATATACTCCTCAACAAAATGGAGTTGCAGAACGTAAAAATAGACACTTGTTAGAAGTAGCCAGAGCACTTATGTTTTCTATGAATGTTCCAACATTTTACTGGGGAGAGGCAATACTTACCGCGACATATCTTATTAATAGAATGCCATCTAGAGTTCTATCTTTTAAAACGCTTAAAGAGATTCTGATGGCCAAATTTCCTGATTGCAAATTAATGTCTTCCATTTAAATTATTTGGGTGTGTAGTATATGTTTACATTCAGACAGGTGTGCGGACCAAGCTTGACAAGCACACGCACAGGTGCATTTTTCTTGGCTATTCAGGTACACAAAAAGGTTATAAATGCTACTGTCCATTAACTAAAAAGATATTTGTTTCCATGGATGTATTCTTCGATGAACAAAATGCATTCTATCAATCTAATAGTTTTTCTCCTAAGACAGGTAACTATTATGATACCTACTGGAGCGCTCTGGACAGTGCATCAGATAGATACATAGACCCAACACATACTAATACCACACAGCCCGCAGCATCCAATCAGGAAGTATCTCCAGACGGAAAAGAAAGAGAAAGACCTCCAATAACTCAGGTGTATTCTAGAAGGAATCCCCTACCTACCATAGACCCAATCAGTCCCGTAATTACAGCACCAACTGAAATTTCAGAATCAACCTTCGAACCAACGTCAGGAGACTTACCTATTGCCCTACGAAAAAGGAGTGAGAGAATGTACCAAGCATCCCTTATATAATTTTCTCACCTATGCTAGACTAAATCAGCCCCTTAGAGCTTTTACTATCGCACTGGATAATCAGCAGGTTCCAAATAACATAGCCGAGGCTTTAAAAATCCCTAAGTGGAAAGAGGCTGTTAATGACGAAATGAGGGCCTTATTGAAGAATGATACCTGGGAAGTAGTGACATATAAACCAGGAATGAAGCCAGTAGGATGTAAATGGGTATTTTCAGTTAAATGCAATTCAAATGGAACAATCAATCGATACAAAGCAAGACTAGTGGCCAAAGGCTTCACTCAAACTTATGGGATTGACTACTTGGAAACTTTTGCTCCTATGGCAAAATTAAATACAGTAAGAGTAATTTTTTCATTAGCTGTTAATTTAAACTGGTGTTTATTACAGTTAGATGTAATGAATGCATTTTTAAACGGTGAATTACAAGAATTAGTATACATGACAATACCACCTGGGTTTGAATCTGATAAAAACAATGGTATGATTTGTAAATTAAAAAGATCACTGTATGGCTTAAAACAATCCCCAAGAGCATGGTTTAAAAGATTCACCACTGTTGTTCTACGTCTTGGTTTTAAACAAACACATTGTGATCACACTTTATTTGTGCGTTTTTCTAGTATACAGGCTATTAATATACTTATTGTGCATGTGGATGATATTATACTTACTGGCAATGATAGTATAGGTATTGAGTTAGTAAAAACACAACTCTCAAAGGAATTTGAGGTAAAGGACTTGGGAAACTTACGTTACTTCCTTGGAATGGAAGTATCTAGGACACAAAATGAAATGAACATCTCTTAGCGAAAATATGTTTTAGATCTTTTGACTGAAACATGTATGTTGGGGTGTAAACCGACACCTACACCAATGGAACCTGGCCGAAAACCCATGGAACTGTGGGACATGACACCTACTGATCGGCTGCAGTACCAACAATTAGTTGGTAAACTTATTTACTTATCACACACCCGTACGGATATTTGTTATGCTGTTAGTTTTGTTTCTCAGTTTATGCATAATCCTACTAACGAGCACCTTAAAACTGCTTTGAGAATTCTCAGGTATCTTAAGTCTGCACCTGGACAAGGCCTATCATTTAAGAAGCATTCGGATAGGGGGATTGTTGTATATACAGATGCAGACTGGGCTGGTTCAAAACCAGATATGCACTCAACCACAGGTTATGGTACATTTGTGTGGGGAAACTTAGTGACCTGGAGAAGCAAAAAGCAAACAGTTGTCTGCATAAGCAGTGCAGAGGCGGAGCTGCGTGCCTTTGCTTTACGAATTTGCGAAGGATTATGGGTAAAATGGCTGATGGAAGAGCTACGGATTGAATTACGATTTCCACTTCAAGTTTTATGCGACAATATATCTGCCATTAAAATGGCAGAAAATCCCACACAGCATGACAAGTCTAAGCATGTTGAGATTGACAGGCATTTCATACAAGAAAAAGTTGAAGACAAGACTATTAGCCTAGAACATATATCTTCAAGTGACTAAGTTGCAGATATTTTTACAAAACCAGTGGCGATTCATACATTTCTATCACTTGTTGTCGAGCTTGGTTGTACAAACATTTACACCAAGCTTCAGGGGGAGTGTAGAAATCCTTAGGATATTTGTAAATATAGTTTAGTAGTTCAATAAGGTAACGGTCTTATTTTTCTGCAGGTTACCGTTAGAGTACTCTTAGCTCAGTTCTTTCCTTTATAAATAGTAGGACTGTATAAGAACATTCTTTTAGTTTTGTAATAGACTTTAGTCTATGAGTCTCTCAATTCCAGTCTATTCGGATTCAAGTAATCATCTTCTTAATTATTCTATCTTTGTTAAGTTTCTATAGAATACAATTTAAACTAGGATCTATCTTGAAAAGTGTAGTTATCTTGGTTCTTTTCTTCCAGCTGATTTTTGTAGAGTGTATTTGGAAGAGTTTGATTGATCTTGGAAGTTGTGATAAGCTTGGAAATATCTTCAAAAAGTGGGCTGAAATTATATCTTGATTGGTTTTGATTTTTGAGTTCAAATTCTTCATCTTTATCTCTTATATGGCCGGCCCCCTTGTCTTGGATTGTGGATATTTTTGGCTTCATCTTGTTGTGTGTTGATCCTCAAGTTGCTAAGTATTTGTTGTAGATGAAATTAGGACAAACATTCTCCAAGACATTAACGTTCCTTTGAACATTCCTTTTCAAGCCATCACATTCTTGTCCAACCTATTAACTTTTCTAAACAAGATAAACTCATGTAGACAAGAATCATTAGTAACAAAAAGGTCATGAAAATAAAATAAACATAGAAAACGCACACGCACACACATATATGCAAGATTAACTAAATGTCTTTGGTTTTAAGTAAATGAACCCAATGTTCATTTGGTTCATCTTGCACATGCCTAAACAAGAAGTTTACAATGTCAATTTCAAGTTGTTTAGCTTGGCTTCTTGTCATAGGTCCAGAGTCAAATTGATGGAATCCTCAATTCGCATCAATCCTCCCTTCCTCAGAAGGATTCATCCTCGAATCAAAGGACTCGTGAGTGTAGGGGGTTAAATTAGCAACATTAAAGATAGTGGAAACAGAGTCATATCTTGGAGGAAGGTCCAAGATATAAACATTTGGTCTCACTCGGTGAAGCATTTTTAAGGGGCCATCTCCCCTAGGTAACAACTTGTTTTTCTGCTCCTTAGGAAATCTTTCTTTTCGAAGATGCAACCAAACTATATCTCCAGGTTTAAAAGAAAGGTCTTTACGATGCTTATTACTTCGTTGTGCATATGCCTTATTCTTTTCTTCAAGTTGGAGTTTAATCTTTTCATGCAACTTTCTAATTGTTTCAGCTTTATGTTTACCATCTAAACTTGAACGTTCTTGTATGGGGATGGGAATCAAATCTATAGGAGACAAAGGATTAAAACCATACACAACGTTGAAAGAACTATGCAATGTACCATGATGAACACTCCTATTATATGCAAACTCGATGTATGGTAAATAAGAGGAAATTGCACCTATCAGTCAAACGTTGGTCAAATTATCCAGTTAGCATTTAAACGTTCTGAAACCTCATTTGGCATCCAAACGTGGCCAAATTTGATTCAATTAACACCGGAAAGCGTCTGATGACCTGCTGCAGCCGGTTTCAGCATATTTTACCGCCAAAATTCAATTCCCCTCCAAATTAACGTCTTCCCCTTCCCTCTCTCCTGATGCAACTGGTTCCCTTGTGGTTTCCTCCATAAATTTACTCATTTCCGACATAAGTCAACCCTTGAAGGGCATAACTCCAACCTTCAATTCAACTTTTGATATTTTTTTTAAAGTGAACAAGTGAGTTTTCTGCACCATACATTAAAACCGATAAAAGAACTGCAATGGTGCCCAGCCTCCCGAGTACTTACTCAAACGATGCCCAAAATCAAGTGATCACATTGTGGGCAAAAGTCAACGACGTAGTGCGACGGCCGCGTATCAGAGCATGTCTCCCACATGAGCTCCACTTCAAATGCAGCAGGGAACTGTACAAATGTCGAAGTAGCACAAAAGTCACGCGAGTTTGTTTCAAAAAACACGACACTTCCATGACTAACATTTGATTAATTCCTCCAAGTAAATACTTGATGTAACTCAAACAAGTGAACAAAACAAGAATGCTAATCATACCCTACTTCAAGATACAAGAACATCTAAACGTTCTTTGGTAATCCTGGTTAACTATGATTCTGGGTGCATCCAACCAGAAAGAGTTGCAGCAAGAACAAAATATCAAAATTTAACACGGCTCGTACTTTGTCAATTTATGTAGTATATCTTGTAATCAGGAAACAAAATCTTTCAAGAATAAGACAACTCTGCAAATGAAGCACGAGCACGTAAATCAAATGAGAACCTTACGGATACACGACTTAAGCCCCAAACCAGATTCAATATCTTGTGCTTGTTTACTATACAACAAGTAAACGTACATGGCCTGATGTCCTCGTCAAAACTCGAGAATGCTGATACTGCAAAAGAGCGTAATAATTACTCATACATGAAGCCAAGGTAACATAAGATATAAAATCACTTTAAGAAATATCAAAAGCATCCATGAAGACGGCCATTTGACAACAGGAATGTGCAGAAAACTCACTTGCTCACTTTAAGAAAATATCAAAAGTTGAATTGGAGGTTGGAGTTATGCCCTTCAATGGTTGACTTATCGGAAATGAGTAAATTTATGGAGAAAAACCAAAAGGAAACCAGTTGCAGCAGGAGAGAGTGAAGGGTAAGACGTTAATTTGGAGGGGAATTGAATTTTGGCGGTAAAATGTGCTGAAACCGGCTGCAGCAGGTTATCAGCCGGTTTCCGGTGTTAATTGAATCAAATTTGGACACGTTTGGGTGCCAAATGAGGTTTCAGAACGTTTAAATGCTAAATGAATAATTTGACCAACGTTTGGGTGATAGGTGCAATTTTCCCTGGTAAATAATCTTCCCAACTTTTAATACGCTTTTGAAGAATGACATGCAGTAATTGTGGAAGAGCACAATTTACTGCCTCAGTTTGGCCATCAATTTGTGGGTGAGCAGTGGTTGAAAACAATAAGTTAGTACCAAGCTTAGCCCACAAAACTCGCCAAAAGTGACTCAAAAATTTTGTATCTCTATCACTTACAATCATCTTAGGCATGTCATGTAGTCTAACAATCTCACGAAAGAATAAATCAGCAACATGGTTAGCATCGTCGACTTTCTTACATGCAATGAAATGTGGCATTTTAGAAAAACGGTCAACCACCACAAAAATACTATCCCTACTATTCTTGGACCTAGATAGCCTAAAACGAAGTCCTTAGATAGGTCAATCCAAGAAGAGTCTGGTACGGGTAGTGGGGAATAAAGGCCATGTGATTGTGACTTAGATTTGGCTTGCTTGCATGTAATGCAATTTTCGCACATCCTCTAGCACTACACACATATGAGGCCAGTAAAAATGTTCTTTAAGGATTTCTAATGTTTTGAACACTCCAAAGTGTCCCATCATTCCTCCTACAGGGCTTCTCTCACTAATATCTCTTTCATGGAAGTCTGGGCCACACACAATTTTTGTTCCTTAAAGAGGTATCCATCATGCATGTAGAATTTTCCAAAGGGCGCCTCTTGACAAGCATCAAAGATGTTGACTAAGTCATGATCATCAGCGTATAATTCCTTCAGTGATTCAAAACCCTAGAAAACGTGAGGATAAGGTAGTCAAAGCATCAACGACTATGTTATCCTTGCCTTGCTTATATTTAATCACATATGAGAATTGTTCGATGAATTCTACCCACTTGGCATGTCTCTTGTTCAGCTTTCCTTGGCCCTTAAGGTATGTTAGACTCTCATGGTTGGTGTGAATCACAAATTCCTTAGGCTGAAGGTAGTGTTGCCAAGTTTGGAGGGATCTAACTAAGGCATACAGCTATTTGTCATAGGCCGAATAATTCAATGCGGCCCCCTTCACTTTCTCACTAAAATAGGCTACGGGTTGTTTTCTTGGGTTAATACAGCTCCAATACCCACGCCACTAGCATCACACTCTATCTCAAAGATTTCATCGAAATTGTGTAACCTAAGAACGGGTGTTGTGGTTGGCCTACGCTTCAGTTCATCAAATGCCTGTTGTTGTGGCTTCTTCCACTGAAAAGGCATATCCTTCATAACAATTTTATTCAAGGGTGCAGCTATGGACGAGAAATCTTCAACAAACCTCCTATAGAAGCTTGCTAAGCCATGAAAACTACGCACCTCACCAACAGTCTTAGGTGTAGGCCATTCGATAATCGACCTCACCTTCTCCTCATCCATCTCTATTCCCTTGGCAGTGATTGCGAACCCTAGGAATACAACTCTCTCTAAACAAAAGGAACATTCCTTAATATTGGCATATAGTTGTTCGGCTTTCAGCTTCTCAAAAACGGCTCGTAGGTGTTCTAAATGGTCATCAAATGTTTTGGAATAGATCAGAATGTCATCAAAGTAGACTACGACAAATTTTCCAATGAAAGCTCTTAAGACTTCATTCATCAACCGCATAAAGGTACTAGGGGTGTTCATGAGCCCGAAGGGCATCACTAGCCACTCATAGAGCCCAAACTTGGTTTTGAATGTCGTTTTCCACTCGTCCACTTCTTTTATCCTCACTTGGAAATATCCTTGCTTAATATCGATTTTGGTGAAGTATTTTGATCCGTACAATATATCTAGCATGTCATCCAAACCCAGGTATGGGGTATCTATACTTCACTATGACCTTATTTATCGCTCTACAATCAGTGCACATTCTCCAAATGTCATCTTTCTTAGGGACTAGGATAACGGGTACCGCACAGGGGCTTAAGCTCTCTCTTATTAATCCACCAGATAGAAGTTAACCTGTCTTTGAATTTCTTTGGTCTCCTGAAGGTTGGCTCTATAGGCTGGTTTATTAGGAAGGACAGTGCCGGATACAAAATCGTTTGATGTTCTATTCCTCTCAGGGGTAGCAATCCTTTGGGTGGCTCAGTGGGGAATAAGACATCAAACTCTTCCAAAAGGGATACTACGGAGGTGGGTAAAGATGGTGGTAATTCCTCACTAGAGATGAGGCACTCCTTATACACTAGGATGAGGACAGTTTTATTGATGTTCAGGGCGTGACTTACCTCTCTTTGTTTTGCAAAGTACCCACACTTTTTCTTGCTCTCACTAGCAGTTAGGGGTACTACCTCCTTTCCCTTTCCCTCTTGTCTTTTAGCTTCACTTTTCATGCTTTCCAAAAATTTTCGCTCGGCTTCTCTCTTTTTAGGGTCGGCTTTAGACTTACACATGCGTTTTTGATCTTTATGAACTTTATGGGGTGGGAGTGCATGCAACTTGTACAATTTTCCATTCAATTTGAAAGAGTATTTGTTTAGATAAGCATCATATGTAACATGTCTATCAAACTGCCATGGTCTACCAAGATATGACTAGCATGCATTGGCGAAACATCACAGAGAATATCATCTTTATAGCTACCAACGGCCAGTGAAAGTAAAACTTGTTTAAAAACACTTACTTCACCACAATCATTTAACCATGCAAGTTTATAGGGTGAGGGTGATGAGTCATGGGCAAGTTTAACTTTCGAACCGATTCAATACTAGCTACATTTGCGCACGAACTAGAATCAATAATCATAGTACACACTTTACCATTCACCATGCAATGAATATGAAAAATGTTCTCCATATGTTGTTCATGCTCATCAACCTTTTGAAATGCACTCAATGCTCTCTTAACAACAAGAAATTCATGATTTTCAAACTCATTATCTTCGCCTAGTTCTTCTTCAACTTCATGTTCATTTTCATGCTCATGCTCAGATTCATTTTCAGATTTAGTCACATATTCGCTAGTTTCCTCAATCAACAAGACACGTTTAGCATTAGGACACTCACGATCTATGTGACCACGACCCTGGCGTTTAAAACATTTAATATTTCGAAAACCAGTAGAGGGTTTAGAAGAACTCTCTGTGGAGGTGTTTTGTTTGCCTCGATCGCCTTGCTTCTTCGTGGTCCGCACGCGCTTTTTCTGATTTGTGGGCCAAGGTTGCCCACGGTTTTGGCCTTGGTTATGTCGGCCTCCGTCGCTCCTGAAAGGCCTGTTTTGAAACTTGGAAGAGAAAAATTGATTAGTACGATAAACTGAATTGAAATTGGAAGAACTCTGCCAAGTGTACCATGGATGTCAAGTCGAGGTAGGCTGAAGCTCAACCCTTTGTGCAATTTCTCTATTTAATCCATGTAAGAAGCGTGCCTTGGTGTCTTCCTCTGGTTCCTGTAAGTTTGATATTTCCAACAAAATTTCTAATGCTTTGTAGTAATCATCAACCCTCTTGTTTCCTTGCTGCAAATTTTGTAAATTACCGAATATAATGCTCTCAAAGTTGTTCGGCATAAATCTATGTCGCATTTCGTATTTCATTTCTTCCCAAGTAAGGACTTGGGGTTGTCTCGTTTTAGTCCGATTTCTACATAGATTAGTCCACCAATTTAATGCATATCCGGAAAATTCAATAGACGCGTATATCGCCTTTTGCAACTCCGTATAGTCAGTATATGAAAATATGAAGTCCACTTTTGTTTCTCACTCTAAGTATTCTTCGGCGTTACTTTTACCATAACATGTCGGAATTTGAATTTTAGTTTTTAAGTAATTGTCGTCTTGGGGGGTAAAGGAGATTGTGACGTCTTTGATAACCGTAGGAGAGAATATCATCAAAATCATTTTCGTCCTGTTCAAGTGGATTATAATCATCATTATACCTGCGCTGAGTGATTCTCCTCGGAGGTGGTTGAGGTACTGACCATCTCGGGTCAATGGTAGGTGGTCGGTAACTTTCTGCCTCCGGCTCCTCTTGTGTAGCCCTTCTTTCCTGACGCGCAGGGGGTGCCCTACTCGTACCTTGACCTTCACTTTTGTTTAGCCCTTCGCGGAGATCGTCCAACTTGGCTCTTTGCATCGTTTGATTGTTCAGCACGGTTTGTAACATTTGAGTTACCTGTTCTAATGTGGCCTTTGGTCTTTCAGCTTCCCTTGATATACTTGCGGAATGTTGACTTGTAACTTCTGTCGTAAACCTGAAAAGATCAGAAACAGCAAAGAAAACAAGATACCAAAAACCAGGAATTTGAACGGGTAAATGGAAATAGAACTTTGTGTACTCTTCTAACTTTCTTTTCTCTCTCTTACACCTTGTTTCTCGATCAATCTGAGGCTAATAAAGGTCAAAGAGAGCAATAAAGATAGGTGAATACCAAGTCTCTTACAATATACCCGATATCGCACTCTTGTGCACGATTTCGCTCCGAACTTGTCGAAATCGGGTCCGACGTGTGCTGTACCAAACCCGGCTGTTTTGACCTCGTATTTGATGTCCAAATGACGTCAAAAACAGGCCCAGACAGCAGCAAAATCTGTGGCTAAACAGCTCCCCAAAAGCTACACAAACAGCACCAAAACAGTCCGGTTTCCTTCCAACTTGTTGCTGTACCAAATCAGCAACTTCCAGCACCTAAATACTCTTAAAAACAGTAGGAAAATGGCTCCAAACAGTAGGAAAATCAGCAGCACAGTGAGCAATTAAAACGGGTGTCAAAACTCACAATTTGCACCAAAAAGGACACTAAATCACACCAAAATAGACTCAAACGATTGAGACACCAACTTGAACAACTCAACTATTATTCAAAGAAGAAATGAGAACAAATTGATGTCAAAGGCTAAATCAAAGAAAGATTAGGGGTTGCCGTGGACAATCTTTAGTCAATTTTGATCATATGCACTTAGAATCACAATATGGCTCAATACATGCAAAAAATCAAATATTTAAGTATGTAACCAATGTATAAAGGTCAGTTTATAGTGTGAAAAAGGTAGGGTAAGTGCAGATTTTCGAAGGTTTCGCAAAGGTGCACAATATGATCAAAACGGTACAATAAGAATCAACGTTTTCCCTTTTTTCTTTTCTTTTTTTGGCCTTTTTTTCTCATTCTCTTTCTGTTTTCAGGACCGGACCGATTCTGGAATTTTTTTTGAACAGGGGCAGAATCGTAATTTTACTCTTTTGTCCTCAAAATTTCTGTTTTCGGGCAGAATGTGTAATTTCACTCCGTGATCACTGTGGTACCTTCATTTCAAGAAACACCTTTGGAATAGTGAGAATTTTGTTTAAAACAAAATCATGGTTTAGGCAAAATTAGGGTTCTTGGGCTGATTTGGGGATTTTGGTGAATTGGGGGTCTAGGAACTGAATTGATGGTATATTTAGGTTATAATGTGTGGGAATTAAGGATATGAGTGCTCAATTTGGGTGTTGGGTCGGGTAGGGCTAATTTAGGGTTTTTGGGTTCAAATGAATTTGAAATTTTGGAATTGGAATTTGTTTGGTAGAATTGGGTTAGGGGTTTTGTTTGAGGGGTCAATTGGGGTTGTTTATGTGCTGATTTGATGATTGGTGGGGGCTATTGGGGTGTTCGGCCTTTGGGGGGGTAGGTTGGCCGGGGAGGGTTGGTTGGGCCGATTTTCTCTTTTTTTTTTTGACAATGAAGGTTTATGCTATACAATGATTAATACTTGAACAATGATCAATGTATGAATTTCAGTCACAATGTGAAAATTAAGTCACATAAAATCAAAATCAACCAATAGCTTCGGTAGCAACAAGATTGATTAAGACTAGGTGGCTTTTTAGATAATGCAGGCTAATGTTTATAGTGCTGAATTTTGATCATAATGCAATGATCCTATATGCTCAAGTGGTCAAAAGAATGCTGATTTTTTTTTTGCGACGGCAACAAATTTTTTTTCTGAACGATGATGAAAAAACGCGTGTGATGTGGGTAAGGAAAAGAAAATTTTCAGATTGAAAATGAATAAGAAATGGAAAGAAAAATGCAGGATAGTTGGTGGAATTGAGTGACCTGTGGGCTCTGATACCAATTTGATGCAAGCTAGCACTGTAGGGATCCACTCTCCACCTCCAATGTCCTTTTTCACAAGGGTTTAGGCACAAAGATGTAAACTTCTCCTTGCTTCCGTTGTGTAGAAAACGCCGGCTTAAGCAAACACCTTAAGCGTACGTTGATAGGCAAACCTTCAAAGGCCCTCCTAGACGACACCCTCAAATTGCTCACGTTTGAGAGCTAATTAGCCTTGATTTTTGATGTAAAATCAAGAAAACAAGTTTCACTCTTTTGGAGAAGAAAACAAAATATCAAAATTTTATTACTGTTGTTCATCCCAAAACCAGCGGCCATATGCTGATTAAGGCCGAAAATTTAACCTAGCTAAACAATCCAAAAAGCTTAAACTCTATCCTAAAAGCCTATCAAAAATTTGAAAAGAGATAGAATACAATTTGAACTAGAATCTATCTTGAAAAGTGTAGTCATCTTGGTTCTTTTCTTCCAGCCGATTTTTGTAGAGTATTTGGAAGAGTTTGATTGATCTTGGAAGTTGTGATAAGCTTGGAAATATCTTCAAAAAGTGGGCTGAAATTATATCTTGATTGGTCTTGATTTTTGAGTTCAGATTCTTCATCTTTATCTCTTATATGGCCGGCCCTCTTGTCTTGGATTGTGGATATTTTTGGCTTCATCTTGTTGTGTGTTGATCCTCAAGTTGCTAAGTATTTGTTATAGATGAAATTAGGACAAACATTCTCCAAGACATCAACATTCTTTTGAACATTCCTTTTCAAGCCATCACATTCTTCTCTAACCTATTAACTTTCCTAAACAAGATAAACTCATGTAGACAAGAATCATTAGTAACAAAAAGGTCATGAAAATAAAATAAACATAGAAGACGCACATGTACACACATATATGCAAGATTAACTAAATGTCTTTAGTTTTAAGTAAATGAACCTAATGCTCATTTGGTTCATCTTACACATGCCTAAACAAGAAGTTTGCAATGTCAATCTCAAGTTGTTTAGATCCTCGATTCGCATCAATGGATCTCCATATTTATCTCTTGTTCTGTTAAAGATGCTGTTACCAATTTCCAGAAACTATTTACCTAATTCATTGTCGAACCATAGCAAGAGATACTAATTGCATAGTCATATTGCTTATAGCATCACATGTACATCCTATGTTTACTTGAAGGTAAAATGTACAGCAGAGATGCTTCCCAATCAAAAAGAATCGACCACTTTTTCTAGAAGGGAGATAATTCACTCTTCTGCTGCATCATTAACTGGCATCAGTTTATTGATCGCTGAACCTTCCGACGCACGCATTAGAAGACCCGAAGTTAGAAGGAAGCTTCTGGAGAAGCTCGAACGAGAAAGGGCAAAGATTAAGCAAAGAGCTGACAACATTACTACTCCTCGAGCGAACGAGGAAGAACCTTCTCTTCCATCCTTCCCTTATGTCCAGAAAGGAACTGATGAATCTCTGGTGGAAGTCACTGTTTCACAAGGGAAGCTGATATAGTTAAGGTCAGTTGGATCCTTATAGTAATATAAAGCAATGCTATGTATATTATGTTGCAAGGGGAAACTATTCCCCAATCCTGCATAGAAGGATGGTTCTATGTATAGCAGTCTGCACTTGTAAAAGATTCAGACTAAAAATTCCATGATTACCTGATTTCCTGAAGCTGAATTTGTATGAATTAGCATAGAATATCGCTAAAGTCGTTGCAAATACCAACGGAAAACTGCCAAGTTTGACAAAATTGCAGTTGTCATTATTTTCATTTATCTATCTTGTGTCTTGGCTAGGAAAGTCTAGTGGGATACTTGAACCTTATGGGAGACTAAATCTGTTTACGTTTGATAGGGTGATTGCTTTAATGCTCGCACTTGAAGTTGTTTACAACATGTTGAATCCAACTAATGGGGCACTAAAGGCTTCAAGCTTAAAATAAGTTGCATTGAAGTGCTCTGGGGTGTTTGCTACATGATGTTCATTGAATTCTAGTTTGATGTTGAGAAGTTTATGGAGCATTTGAAATCTTTGATCCTTGAATTGCTAGGATAAAGTAGTTGTCTTGTTTTAAGATTTAAGCTAATACGGTCAGTATGCATACGATGATATTGGTTTCTGGTTAAAAAACAATCTTATTATGATCTAAACTTAAAAGATTTTGAATTATTTGAAAGGATAACAGAAGGGTCTTATTTCACATTATATATTAAACTGAACAAGGACCTATGACAAAAAGGAATTATTAGCTGTTATGATGATAAGACTACTTAGCATGTAATACGGATTAACAAGGCTGATTTTCAGTACCTCACACAAGTTATAGAATACGAGGTGGATTTATGTGAAATGAATTCCGAAGCATTGAGTGAGTTAGTGTAAGGTTGATTGAAAATCAGGACTAACCTCAGCACCAATTGGAATGTTATTTAGGGAGACATGCCATTGCTGCAAATTGTAGTTATAGTGAAATCAGGGAAAATCAGAAGTGCTGCTATTAAATACCCTCACTTAACTGCCACCGGCTTGAGTCCCAAAGGTGCATACTTCCCAAATTTGCCTTCCCTCTGTATGTCATGGAATTTTGTTCGCATCGATGGTGCACACGGGCTGTCTTCATTTTGGCCTTTGCATGGGACAATGTCCACGCTAGTGAAATTAGATGTTTACTTACATGCTGGAAATTAGTGAGCTCGTTAACCAAGAGAAAGACTCAGAAATTTCCAGGTAGCTCCTTTCCAACTTGTTCTTGTTGGACGCAAAGTTTTCATGGTAAAAGGAACTGCAGATGATGCCATCATGTTTGTACTTTATGCAGACAGAAGTGGTAGGACAAGGCATGACAGATTTCTGGTGCTGTTCTATAATTTGTGATGCAGCAAAGAACCACAATTTTGTTGTTAAGAGTGTGTCATGCTTTTGTGTCTGTGGCACCTTGCTCTGATTCTGAATTAACGCAGACCTTTAGCCTCTAGCGTTGAGTGTAGTCAGAGCTGTTGAATTGTCTTGAAATCTTTATTATCAGATTGTTAGATTAGTTGAGCACTTACTTTTCTTGAAAGAGAAGATCCATGAGAACAAGGTTTGCGCTCTTCTTAACATGTATGTATAGTGTATACTCATACACCATAGGTGGGATTCACAGGTGAACTACTTGGAGATTTTATTTTATTTTTGTATTAAAAGAAAGTAGCGGAAAGATGAAGAAAGGAAAAAAAAAAGTTAAGATTTTGATATGAAGCCTACATAATTTCTTGATGCTGGTCCAGATGCTAAAAAATCACCCAATGTTTTTCTCTTGTTCCATCAAAGTTACAACAACAACATTACCCTCATTGACTTAGAGGCCTCTGTCTATGGTGAAATATAAAGGGGATTGGATGTACACATCATATTCATGCGTTATAAACATATAGATGTTGCTTTCCGATGATCTATAACAAAAATTGCGTTAAACTGTGTCGATCAACTGGTACTTCACAGTATAAAAAGTACAACCAATTTAGTGTCAATTTAGTGAGTGAGACTTTTCATGGTAGTCATATGTGTACACATAGTGTTCCATCAAAGTTGCTGGTACAAATTTCATGAAGAAGTAAGCTAATTGCATCTGGTATCCAAAGTTATCTACAAAATTTTAAGTGGCATCCGTACTTTAACGAATTTCTTTGGGTATCCATATTTATTATGAAAATTAGCATAGACATCCTTGCTGACGTCATAAATGCAATTTTCATTTATTTTATTAAAAGTTTAACGAAAAATAATTCAAAAATAAAAAAAAACCACCATCCCCACTCCACCTTCATTTTTATTCTTCCGTCAAAATATTCTCCATCGCAATTGGCGACAAATCCTTCCCCGTCGAAAACACCGTTAGCTAAAATCATAGCAATCCCGTTGGCTTTTTTTACAACTTCGCCTTTAGTTGCTCTGGATTTAATTCCCCTATCGCATAAAACGATTTTACCTCGTACAGTTTTGGGATCTAAGGAGCCTTCTAAACGCAAAGAAGATGAATAACCATCACTACCTTCACTTCCGGCGTATACTAAAGGATAAAGCTTATGAGGAGAAAGCTTAACATCGGCGGGGAAATCCCGGTCAATTGTTCCGGCGCCGACGGTGGTAACCCAAGGGGATGTACTTCAAAATACGAACTCAGATTTATTAGAGAACGAAACTGACTTCTGAACAGCACAAGAAAGAGCAGAGCTCAGCACAGGGATGAGCGAGCTCAGCGCAGGGATGAGCCGAGACCATCACAGAGATGAGCCGAGAACAACACAGGGATGAGCCGAGGCCATCACAGGGATGAGCCGAGGCCATCACAGTGATGAGCCGAGAAAAGCACATGGATGAGCCGAGAACATCACAGGGATGAGGCGAGGCCATCACAGGGATGAGCCGAGCTCAGCGCAGGGATGAGGCGAGGCCATCACAGGGATGAGCCGAGCTCAGCACAGGGATGAGCCGAGGACATCACAGGGATGAGCCGAAGCCATCACAGTGAAGAGCCGAGGCCATCACAGGGATGAGCCGAGCTCAGCGCAGTGATGACCCGAGCTCAGCGCAGGGATGAGACGAGGCCATCACAGTGATGAGCCGAGCTCAGCACATGGATGAGCTCAACACAGAGATGAGCTCAACACCAGGACTGAGGCGAGTCCAGGACTCTGTCCTTAAGACGAATTGCTCCGGTATACTGTGCCCAACCAGAAATTGCAAAGGTCTCCCATGATACAGCAACAGTGTATGCAGTAAGAACTCTACGAACCTGACAAGTGTTTTGACTTCTCGGATTGATGAAATACAGCAACAGTGTATGCAGTATGTAGCAGTAGTTTATGAAGAATGCTCGTATACAGTAGGAGAAGAGAAGGAAAATTTCTGTGTTTTTCAGAAGCAGCGCACTGCCTCCATTTGTAGAGGGAAATCTTGGAGGTTACGGCAACCCACGACCGCACTGATCGGCCAGTAACCTGTAGAGAAAAGGAGGTTTGAGTGATTTCAAAATTAGTGACTTAAATGCATGATATATATACAAACGTGTACATGTATGCATGATACTTTGCTATTACTTGCCTTATTTAGCTTATATATAATGTTGCCGGACTAACGAGCCATGAAGCGTTAAAGCTTACATCATATGGCAAACATTTGTTGTGTTTATACTATTTTCAGGTGCCACCATTAATGAACTAAAATAGTTCATTAAGTGAAGTACTTAGGTTATTAAACTAAGTAGTTCATTAAAGGAAGCCACATTTGGAAAAGGCACAAAGGCAACAAAGCTAAGGAAGGAAAGTTTTCTCCTCCTCCCCTCTTAATTATACACGCCACATATACATATATTACATATATTTTCAGATTTTTTAAGAAAAGGCACATACACATGTATTCCAACGTACTACCGACACGTTATATATTTTACGTACGTACGTTAACGTCACACCACTATACTTAACTCATATTTATGAGTATATTCAGGTCTTATATCATATGATATAAGATATGGTGATGACAAATCAAATACGACACGATAAAAGGTTCTAAACCAAAAATTGTCGTATCGGGCGAATACCGAAACATCGCCAACGTGTCACGTACTTGCCATAAATAAATGGCCAGCCCCTATACTTCAAAATTCCATAAAAATTTCGTGGGTTACATGAAAAATTCATCCAAAAATACTTTCCATGTTGGCACACACAAATCACCCCACATTAAGGCCAAAATGTGAAGATTCCAAGTTTAATTTTCTCACATGTTAATGGTACCACTTTAGACCAGCCAAGTGCTGAGATTTAAAGTATATATTATATATATTATGTATAACATAATATATATAACATGTGCAAAAGTTGGAATTTAAATTAGAGAAAAATCGGGTAATCGATAAATATCGAAAATTCGGTTTTCTACGCACACAACACATGGAATGTTTTTGGTACATCATGTGACACGTATCTAGACACTTTTTACATATGTTATACATCTTAAAGTGTTCTAGAAAATTAAATTAAGGGCTGATTGGAATATAACATGTGTGTATTATTAAATGTGCATTATTTTGCAAAGTTCGCAAAAATAAATTTCAGCACATACACATACATATCCAACGCCACCTACAGCTGAGATGGAGCTTATTTGGAGCCTTGTTGGCATATTGATTGGTCAAGGATCAATCATACAATGTTGGTGAATTAAAGAGAGAAGCTACAAATGGTAAGAATTCAAAATTTGTCTTTCTTATATCACATGCTGAAAATTTCAGCATGCTAAACAAGGTGGCCGATTTTTATGACTTTAATGTGATATATTTTATCATCTTTTATTGTGTGATTGATTGGAAGAAGAAATGGAAATGATTTGAATATTATTTAAATTAATAAAGTGTGATATTTTATATATCACACATGCTGAAAATTTTTCAGCATGTGTGAGACTTGTGTGGCCGAATATATGAGCTAAAAAGTGTCCATATTCATTTCTCATGTAATAGGAATATTTACCATTTAATTGGTGATTCATTTTATAAAGAAAAATCAAATTAAGTTTGGCATTATTTTGAATGAAATGGAATGATGCACATGCTGAATATTCAGCATGGCAATGTCACATAATGGGCGATTTTTTTGCCTTAGCAAGGAAGGGATTTTTGTCTTGAAATTTATGAGATATATCTTGTGATTTATGGAAATTATTTTGTGATGATTTTGGCACATGTTTAAGTGTAATTCTCAGATTTTTCCAAGTCATCAATGATGACAACATTCATCCAATAAGAAGGTGCCAAGTAAGCGAAGACTAAATGATCATCCAATAAGAAGATGCCAAGTAAGCAAGGCCTTGTCACAATGATGTCTTACACTCTCCCAAGGACTTAGAAGATAATTTTCAAGAGAGGGAGGCACATACAAGGGGACGGCCATGCACATTAAAAGGAAAGAGAAGAGAGCAAACAAAACAAGCACAAGCATTGCAAATCAAAGTGATCAAAAAGCCTAGCTCTTCTTCTTCTACATTCTCTTTCTTTCTTTCTTCTTGTAAGCCTATTGTATTCAAATTCTTCAATCTTGAATAGGCTTGACATAGACCACCACTCATTATATATCTTTGTAAAAGATTGATCAAGGTGTGATCAATCTTCATTCTTGCGAGGTGGTGGTGTTCGTGCAAATTGTATTCACCGTACAAGGTTTGTAAAGGGTTGGAGTTAGGTGTAACTCTATCAACCCTGTGGTAAGGTGTGTTGTGTGTGTGTGATTAGTGTGAACCAAAGAAGGTGTTCCTTGAAGACTGGAGTAGGTTATTTATAACCGAACCAGTATAAAATTCTTGGTGCCATTTACTTTCTGCATTTACTTTTCAGTTACTGCACTGATTATCCTTCTTGTTCGCATTCGTAAAAATAGTTAACGAATTTCAAAAATCACGAAAATTTCCATAAATATACTCACAGGTTCTAGGGTTAATTTGGCACAAGTTTCAACCCTTTTGGATAAGTATAAGTCAATCAAACATCAAAAGTTCTGAAACTAGTGCAGTCTGATTTTCAGACTTGCAAAGGTTGATACTTTGATTGTAGTTGACCTACTTCCCAAAAGAATTTTGCAAAACTGTTTCAACCCACTTAAATATAGTATATAAGGAGTTAGTGGTTAAAGTTTCAGAGCTTTTGGACGTTCACACAAATAGGAATAAATTTTTCAAAACCATCTACCGTTTCTGGCAGATTCGAGCAATCTGAGTACCAACGGTTTTTGAAGGGGTTAAAGGTTGAATTTTAATTTGAAATTTTTAGGGGACCCTCATAACATCTGAGGCTAATTTCTCTCAAAATTTCAGAATTTTTGGAGACCTCTAACCTGGTTTTAAAAACGTTTTAAAACTGGTTCTGAAAACAGAATCTGTTTTCAGAAGTTCAATTGTTTAGGTTCAAACAAATTTTAAAAACCACACTTTCCGCACCATCTATTCAACCCCCCCTTCTAGTGGTGCCTTGCAGATCCTACAAGTGGTATCAGAGAGCAGGAACACTCACTTCAAAGAATCCAACGATTCAGTGAGATGGCAACCACAAATCACAAAACCGAGCAAGAAGGTATGTCGAGCCAAAGGCCTTCACTTTTTGACGGTGAGTCGTTTATTCAGTGGAAACTTAGAATGAAGCTTTTTCTTATGGCTATAGATATAGATCTTTGGTCAATCATTGAAGATGGTCCTTATGTCCCATCTAAGGTATCCACCGTAGACGGAGTCACATTAGAAGTTGTTAAAACTAGACAAGAATATACGAGTGAGAAAAAAAAGAAACTTAGTATGAATGCTAGGGCTATGCAATTGCTTCTAAACAGATTAAGTAAAAGTGAGTCTAGTTATGTGTCAAACTGTTCGAGTGCACAAAAAATATGGAGGA
Organism: Eustoma russellianum; assembly: GCA_036186865.1. Lineage (NCBI taxonomy): Eukaryota > Viridiplantae > Streptophyta > Magnoliopsida > Gentianales > Gentianaceae > Eustoma > Eustoma russellianum. The sequence goes on along the minus strand of AP025067.1, from coordinate 13,748,332 downwards.
TACTGGAAATGAAACACGAAGGCACGAGTCAAGTAAAAGAGTCAAAAATAAACATGCTTATGTCCACACTTGAGTCGTTTAAATTATTGCCTAATGAGTCTATTATTGATATGGATCTTCGTTTGACTAACATTTACAACTCTCTTGAGTCTCTTGGTAAAGCGTTTACCACGCAGGAAAATGTACAGAAAGTCTTACGAAGCCTTCCATCCGAATGGGATCCTAAAGTGACCGCTATAGAAGAAAGCAAGGAAACTTAGTCAATAAAGATGGAAGAATTAATCGGATCACTCAAAGTTTATGAGAATAAACTCACTATACGGAAATCGGAGTCATCTAAACAAGGTAAAGCTATTGCTTTTAAATCAAATGAATACATCTCCCCTCCCTCCGATCACGTAGATGATAGTGATTCTGAAACGGATAACGATGACTTAATTCTGTTGGCTAAAGGCTTAAGGAAATTTATGAGAAGGTCATTTAGAAACAAAAATAAGGGTACTACAACCAAGAAAAATAAAAACAAGTCAAATGATAAAGACGTTAAATGTTATGAATGTGGCAAACTCGGACACTTATCATATGACTGCCCCAATAAAGAAAAGCAAACAAATAAATACCCTGACAAGGAGCGGAACGAAAATAGACTCGTCTCAGAACCCAAACAAAGGAAACGTGCTCTAAAGGCCTCCACCTGGAGTGATTCATCTGATTCTGAAACTGAGACCGAAGAGGAGACTGCACAAGTATGCTTTGCATCCAAAGCATCTAATGAGGGAGCCCACACATCGAAAGATACATCTATTAAGTGGTTCCTTGACAGTGGATGCTCGAGACACATGACGGGTGACCCGAGCCTGTTCACCAAACTAAAGAAGGTCACAAAAGGCGGATCTGTGACCTTTGGAGACAACAACGAAGGCAAGATCATCGGAAAAGGTACAATTGGAGATCCAAATACTCTCCAAATCTCCAACGTCTTTTTGGTAAGCAACTTATCTTACAATCTTCTTAGCATTTCTCAATTTGTTGACAATGGTTTTAATTTGTGTTTTACTCACCCTTATTGCAACATAATAAATAAAAATGGAGAAACCGTTTTAAAAGGAAAACGAGAAGGTAATATTTTTACACTTTCTATGGATGATGTAGTAGACGCTAAAGTTAAGTGTTTTATGTCAAATGAACCCAATGTGAATTTATGGCATAGACGTTTAGGACACATTGGTATTTCCACACTAGAAAAGCTTCAACGAAAGAACCTAGTACGGGGATTGCCTAAGCTTGATTTAGACAACTTTCAGTTGTGTGAATCTTGCATAAAAGGCAAACAAACACGTGAGTCACTTAAGCCTAAAAACGAAATAAGCACAACTAGAATCTTAGAACTATTGCATATTGATTTGTTTGGTCCTAGTCGCACTACATGCCTTGGTGGGCGCCACTATGCATGCGTGATTGTTGATGATTTCTCTCGTTATACTTGGACTTTATTTCTTGCACATAAGGATGATAGCGCCATTGAAATTGCAAAATTAATTAGACAACTTGAAAATCAATACGGTGTAAGTGTGAAAAAGATAAGAAGTGACAGAGGCGGTGAGTTTAAAAATAAAGAGATGATTTCATTTTGCGAAGAAAAAGGAATCAAGCATGAGTTTTCGCCACCTAGAACTCCATAATTAAATGGAGTAGTAGAAAGAAAGAATCGTACATTACAAGAAATCGCTAGGACTATGTTATGCGAAAATAAATTGCTTAGATTTCTGTGAGCGGAAGCCGTAAATTGTGCATGCTATATTCTAAATTGCCTATCTATAAGAAAGAAAATAAACAAGACGCCCTATGAGATTTTGAATGATCGCATGCCTAAGATTGACTATTTTCGTGTGTTTGGATGCAAATATTTTGTTTTAAATACAAAAGATAATTTAGACAAATTTGAATCCAAATCAATTGAGTGCATTTTTGTTGGATATTCTATAAATTCAAAGGCATATAGATGTTATGATCCTCTCACTAGACAAATTATGGAATCTATTCACGTGAAATTCAATGAATTTGGTGAGATTGATAAAGATAAGGAATATGACGATGACTTTGAATTGAAACCCGTGTTGAATGAAGATGATGGTCCTTTTGATATGCATGATATGAATGACACACTAGAAATGCATGATCACATAGAAATGCATAATAACATAGAAAATAATCAACCAAGATGGCATAGAGATCACCCACACGATCTCATCATAGGCGACCTCACTCACGGTGTGCGACCACGTAGAAGAATTACATCTGACGAAATAAATGAATTTCATGCTATGATTTCTGAAATTGAACCCAAAAATGTGCATGATGCTTTGAGTGATTCTTCTTGGATTGATGCCATGCATGATGAACTTAATCAATTTGTTAGAAACGATGTATGGGATTTAGTGCCACGACCACAAGACAAGACTATAATAGGCACAAAGTGGGTGTTTAGGAATAAAATGAATGAAGAAGGAAAGGTCGTTAGAAATAAAGCGAGACTTGTAGCACAAGGCTATAATCAAGAAGAAGGAATTGACTACGATGAAATATTTGCACCCGTAGCACGTTTAGAAGCTATACGACTATTACTTGCTATTGCTTGCATGAAAGATTTCAGATTATATCAAATGGACGTAAAAAGTGCATTCCTAAACGGATTTATACAAGAAGAAGTATACGTGAAGCAACCGCCCGGTTTTGAAGATTTGAAACATCCCGATCACGTGTACAAACTAAAGAAAGCACTATACGGCCTAAAGCAAGCACCGAGAGCATGGTATGATCGTTTTGCCACTTTCCTTTTAGAAAATAATTTTAAACGAGGTACTATAGATAGTACACTATTTTTGAAACAAGATAAATCGGATTTACTTATTATCCAAATCTATGTTGATGACATTATTTTCGGTTCTACCTCACATAGACTTGTTGAAGATTTTGAAAATTGCATGAAATCTGAATTTGAAATGTCTATGGTTGGTGAACTAAATTATTTTCTTGGCTTGCAGATTAAGCAAACGAGTAAAGGGATTCACATAAGTCAAGCAAAATATGTAAATGACATGATTAAAAAGTTTAACTTTGAAAATTTGAAACCATCCCCCACCCCTATGAGTGTCACTACTAAATTAGACAAAGACGAACATGGTAAAGACGTCGATAATGGCTTACATCGATCTATGATAGGTTCTTTGCTATATTTAACTGCTAGTAGGCCTGATATCATGTTTAGTGTATGCATGTGCGCACGATTTCAAAGTCAACCTAAGGTGTCTCACTATAATGCGGTAAAAAGAATATTCCGTTATATTAAGCACACGCCCACCTTAGGAATTTGGTACGATAATGATTCCACATTTGACTTACATGCTTATACTGATGCAGATTATGGTGGCTGCAAAATAGATAGAAAAAGCACGAGCGGAACTTGTCAATTTATAGGAAATTCACTTATTTCATGGTTTTCCAAAAAGCAAGCAAGTGTTGCCTTGTCCACTACTGAGGCTGAGTACATGGCACTTAGCCTTTGTTGCACACAGTTGTTGTGGATAAAACAACAACTTTCGGACTTTGGAATTGCCGTAAATAAAATTCCTATATATTGTGATAGTATGAGTGCCATAAATTTGTCTAAGAACCCCGTGTTACATTCTAAGGCTAAGCATATAGAAGTACGCTATCACTTTCTTCGTGATCACGTAAACAATGGTGATATTGTCATAGATCACGTACGCACAGAAGCACAAGTAGCAGATATCTTTACAAAAGCCTTAAATCAAGCCATGTATGAATCTCTTCATTCTAAATTAGGCATGATTCCCGTTGATATGATTTGATTTGACGTGATTTGATTTTCTTTCCAAAATAAACGGGGAGAGAAAAGCATGATTTAAGGGGGAGAGAGAGACTAATTGATACTAATTGCACAAATCAAGGGGGAGCCGGATTTGAAATTTGAAATTCAAATTTTAAATTTGTGCATGTTTCAAGGGGGAGCGATAGCATTTAAATCATGTGCATAAGTTATTTTGAACATCATCAAAAGGGGGAGATTGTAGAGAAAAGGGGGTTTGAGTGATTTCAAAATAAGTGACTTAAATGCATGATATATATACAAACGTGTACATGTATGCATGATACTTTTCTATTACTTGCCTTATTTAGCTTATATATAATGTTGCCGGACTAACGAGCCATGAAGCGTTAAAGCTTACATCATATGGCAAACATTTGTTGTGTTTATACTATTTTCAGGTGCCACCATTAATGAACTAAACTAGTTCATTAAGTGAAGTACTTAGGTTATTAAACTAAGTAGTTCATTAAAGGAAGCCACATTTGGAAAAGGCACAAAGGCAACAAAGCTAAGGAAGCAAAGTTTTCTCCTCCTCCCCTCTTAATTATACACGCCACATATACATATATTACATATATTTTCAGATTTTTTAAGAAAAGGCACATACACATATATTCCAACGTACTACCGACACGTTATATATTTTACGTACGTACGTTAACGCCACACCACTATACTTAACTCATATTTATGAGTATATTCAGGTCTTATATCATATGATATAAGATATGGTGATGACAAATCAAATACGACACGATAAAAGGTTCTAAACCGAAAATTGTCGTATCGGGCGAATACCGAAACATCGCCAACGTGTCACGTACTTGCCATAAATAAATGGCCAGCCCCTATACTTCAAAATTCCATAAACATTTCGTGGGTTACATGAAAAATTTAGCCAAAAATACTTTCCATGTTGGCACACACAAATCACCCCACATTAAGGCCAAAATGTGAAGATTCCAAGTTTAATTTTGTCACATGTTAATGGTACCACTTTAGACCAGCCAAGTGCTGAGATTTAAAGTATATATTATATATATATTATGTATAACATAATATATATAACATGTGCAAAAGTTGGAATTTAAATTAGAGAAAAATCGGGTAATCGATAAATATCGAAAATTCGGTTTTCTACGCACACAACACATGGAATGTTTTTGGTACATCATGTGACACGTATCTAGACACTTTTTACATATGTTATACATCTTAAAGTGTTCTAGAAAATTAAATTAAGGGCTGATTAGAATATAACATGTGTGTATTATTAAATGTGCATTATTTTGCAAAGTTCGCAAAAATAAATTTCAGCACATACACATACATATCCAACGCCACCTACAGCTGAGATGGAGCTTATTTGGAGCCTTGTTGGCATATTGATTGGTCAAGGATCAATCATACAATGTTGGTGAATTAAAGAGAGAAGCTACAAATGGTAAGAATTCAAAATTTGTCTTTCTTATATCACATGCTGAAAATTTCAGCATGCTAAACAAGGTGGCCGATTTTTATGACTTTAATGTGATATATTTTATCATCTTTTATTGTGTGATTGATTGGAAGAAGAAATGGAAATGATTTGAATATTATTTAAATTAATAAAGTGTGATATTTTATATATCACACATGCTGAAAATTTTTCAGCATGTGTGAGACTTGTGTGGCCGAATATATGAGCTAAAAAGTGTCCATATTCATTTCTCATGTAATAGGAATATTTACCATTTAATTGGTGATTCATTTTATAAAGAAAAATCAAATTAAGTTTGGCATTATTTTGAATGAAATGGAATGATGCACATGCTGAATATTCAGCATGGCAATGTCACATAATGGGCGATTTTTTTGCCTTAGCAAGGAAGGGATTTTTGTCTTGAAATTTATGAGATATATCTTGTGATTTATGGAAATTATTTTGTGATGATTTTGGCACATGTTTAAGTGTAATTCTCAGATTTTTCCAAGTCATCAATGATGACAACATTCATCCAATAAGAAGGTGCCAAGTAAGCGAAGACTAAATGATCATCCAATAAGAAGATGCCAAGTAAGCAAGGCCTTGTCACAATAATGTCTTACACTCTCCCAAGGACTTAGAAGATAATTTTCAAGAGAGGGAGGCACATACAAGGGGACGGCCATGCACATTAAAAGGAAAGAGAAGAGAGCAAACAAAACAAGCACAAGCATTGCAAATCAAAGTGATCAAAAAGCCTAGCTCTTCTTCTTCTACATTCTCTTTCTTTCTTTCTTCTTGTAAGCCTATTGTATTCAAATTCTTCAATCTTGAATAGGCTTGACATAGACCACCACTCATTATATATCTTTGTAAAAGATTGATCAAGGTGTGATCAATCTTCATTCTTGCGAGGTGGTGGTGTTCGTGCAAATTGTATTCACCGTACAAGGTTTGTAAAGGGTTGGAGTTAGGTGTAACTCTATCAACCCTGTGGTAAGGTGTGTTGTGTGTGTGTGATTAGTGTGAACCAAAGAAGGTGTTCCTTGAAGACTGGAGTAGGTTATTTATAACCGAACCAGTATAAAATTCTTGGTGCCATTTACTTTCTGCATTTACTTTTCAGTTACTGCACTGATTATCCTTCTTGTTCGCATTCGTAAAAATAGTTAACGAATTTCAAAAATCACGAAAATTTCCATAAATATACTCACAGGTTCTAGGGTTAATTTGGCACAAGTTTCAACCCTTTTGGATAAGTATAAGTCAATCAAACATCAAAAGTTCTGAAACTAGTGCAGTCTGATTTTCAGACTTGCAAAGGTTGATACTTTGATTGTAGTTGACCTACTTCCCAAAAGAATTTTGCAAAACTGTTTCAACCCACTTAAATATAGTATATAAGGAGTTAGTGGTTAAAGTTTCAGAGCTTTTGGACGTTCACACAAATAGGAATAAATTTTTCAAAACCATCTACCGTTTCTGGCAGATTCGAGCAATCTGAGTACCAACGGTTTTTGAAGGGGTTAAAGGTTGAATTTTAATTTGAAATTTTTAGGGGACCCTCATAACATCTGAGGCTAATTTCTCTCAAAATTTCAGAATTTTTGGAGACCTCTAACCTGGTTTTAAAAACGTTTTAAAACTGGTTCTGAAAACAGAATCTGTTTTCAGAAGTTCAATTGTTTAGGTTCAAACAAATTTTAAAAACCACACTTTCCGCACCATCTATTCAACCCCCCCTTCTAGTGGTGCCTTGCAGATCCTACAAGTGGTATCAGAGAGCAGGAACACTCACTTCAAAGAATCCAACGATTCAGTGAGATGGCAACCACAAATCACAAAACCGAGCAAGAAGGTATGTCGAGCCAAAGGCCTTCACTTTTTGACGGTGAGTCGTTTATTCAGTGGAAACTTAGAATGAAGCTTTTTCTTATGGCTATAGATATAGATCTTTGGTCAATCATTGAAGATGGTCCTTATGTCCCATCTAAGGTATCCACCGTAGACGGAGTCACATTAGAAGTTGTTAAAACTAGACAAGAATATACGAGTGAGAAAAAAAAGAAACTTAGTATGAATGCTAGGGCTATGCAATTGCTTCTAAACAGATTAAGTAAAAGTGAGTCTAGTTATGTGTCAAACTGTTCGAGTGCACAAAAAATATGGAGGATACTGGAAATGAAACACGAAGGCACGAGTCAAGTAAAAGAGTCAAAAATAAACATGCTTATGTCCACACTTGAGTCGTTTAAATTATTGCCTAATGAGTCTATTATTGATATGGATCTTCGTTTGACTAACATTTACAACTCTCTTGAGTCTCTTGGTAAAGCGTTTACCACGCAGGAAAAGGTACAGAAAGTCTTACGAAGCCTTCCATCCGAATGGGATCCTAAAGTGACCGCTATAGAAGAAAGCAAGGAAACTTAGTCAATAAAGATGGAAGAATTAATCGGATCACTCAAAGTTTATGAGAATAAACTCACTATACGGAAATCGGAGTCATCTAAACAAGGTAAAGCTATTGCTTTTAAATCAAATGAATACGTCTCCCCTCCCTCCGATCACGTAGATGATAGTGATTCTGAAACGGATAACGATGACTTAATTCTATTGGCTAAAGGCTTAAGGAAATTTATGAGAAGGTCATTTAGAAACAAAAATAAGGGTACTACAACCAAGAAAAATAAAAACAAGTCAAATGATAAAGACGTTAAATGTTATGAATGTGGCAAACTCGGACACTTATCATATGACTGCCCCAATAAAGAAAAGCAAACAAATAAATACCCTGACAAGGAGCGGAACGAAAGGTGGCGGCGCGCGCACGCGTGTGCGCGCGTGTGGCCTGTCTAGGTCTTCCCTCCGGTCAAAAACTTCTTATGCCCTTAGGGCACATCTAAAGTGCCTCTCCTAGCACTATATTTGGTGGCATTTTCCATTCAATTTGCCAATGTGGTATATTTGCAAAAAGGTGATGTGTCTTCTTCTCATGAAGCCACATCACCAATTTTCCAATTTGCAACCAATTTTTATTCCTAATTTGAGCATTAATTTCTCATTCACCCAGTATCAAAATTGAGTTATTCAAAAGCCTAAAATCATCTACTCATTACGTAGATAATTTATGATTCATTAGTTTTCATTTTTGATTAACGAAAACTAATCTTAATTGAGCTCAAAGTATGTTGCTCACCAACTTTGGATAAACCCATTTACAAATTTTTCTCCAACAATCCTCCACATTAATGGAAATTAATGCAAATGCAGATGCAGACTCTAACGAGAAGTCAGACAAGAAAATGTTGCATCAGAAGAGGTAGCTTCTGGCTTTGAACCTTTCGTAGTGATGTACCATCGGATTCACTCGGCTAAGTCGTGACTTGATGTCTTGAACTAGTCAGCCTTTGCTGTGAACCTAGACAACAATACTCACACAACATTTCCTTTAACACTCTTTTGGTTCTCATGGTTGTGTTTGTTTTGGCCATGAACAACCTGGTTTCAGAAAGTGTTTTAGAGATTTCTTTGCCTCACAGAATTCTCGTAGAAGCGGCCCCACTTCATACTTAAATAGGTGATTCCTATCAGGAGCATTCTGCCATATCCCACTTGATGTATCAAGATATAGGACATCATTAAAAGCTTTAGCTTACCCTAAATATTCTCTGCAGACAGCACTTTTATGTAGTGGAATGAGTAAGTGCTAAACTGAACCTTCATAACTTAGTTGTCCCATTGAACCAGGATTCTGGGATATCCAGTCAACAAGGTTGGGTTACCGTACAAAGACTCTTGCATAGTAGGCTTAAGTCCCATTCCGTTTGTCAATTTTGACATCTGATCTCTAGGCAAGCCTTTTGTAAGCGGATCCGCAAGATTCTCTTTTGATTTTATGTAATCAATGGAAATCACGCCATTAGAGATCGATTGCTTAATGGTATTATGTCTTCGACGTATGTGTCGTAACTTACCATTATAGATGCTGCTTTGTGCCCGTCCTATAGCAGACTGACTATCACAGTGTATGCTGATAGGAGCGATTGGCTTAGGCCAACATGGAACATCTTCTAGGAAATTTTGAAGCCATTCAGCCTCTTCTCCAGCTTTATCTAGTGCTATAAACTCGGCTTCCATAGTGGACCGAGCTATGCACGTTTGTTTTGTAGACTTCTATGACACAGCACCACCACCAACAGTGAATAGGTATCCACCGGTGGACTTAGAGTCCTTGCTATCTAATATCCAATTCGCATCACAATATCCTTCCAATACTACTGGATATCTTGTATAGTGTAATCCAAGGTTCATTGTCCAATGATCTTCACTTGGATTACTGGTAAACCTGCTCAATTTGTTTACTGAACAAGCTAAGTTTGGTCTTGTACAATTTGTTATGTACATCAGACTTCCAATTACCTGTGAGTATTTCGATTGAGCTACAGGTTCACCTCGATTCTTTCTTAAGTGTATACTTAAGTCTAGTGGGGTCTTTATTAGTTTTGTATCAAACATATTGAATCGTTTGAGAACAGATTCAATATAATGAGTTTGTGACATAACAAGGCCTTCAGTTATCCGAGAAAATTTAATTCCTAGAATAACACTGGCAACCCTCATATCTTTCATATCAAAATTTCGTGTTAACATCTTCTTGGTATTCAAGATGATGTCACGAGTACTACCCATGATGAGCATGTCATCTACATATAGACATACTATCACATAGGCGTCTGGTGTGTTCTTGATGTACACACACTTGTCACACTCGTTGATCCTGAAGCCATTTAACAAAATTGCCTCATCAAACTTCAAATGCCACTGTTTGGGTGCTTGTTTAAGTCCGTACAAAGACTTGACAAGTTTGCACACCTTTTTGTCTTTCCCTTGTAAAGCAAACCCTTCAGGTTGCTCCATATAAATTTCTTCTTCTAACTCACCGTTCAAGAAGGCAGTCTTCACATCCATCTGATGGATTTCTAAGTCGTAGACTGCAGCGATAGCAACTAGCATCCTTATTGAAGTGATCCTAGTTACCGGTTAGTAGGTATAAAAAAGTCAAAGCCTTCCTTTTGTCGGTAAATTTTAGCTACCAACCGGGCCTTGTACTTGTCAATAGACCCATACTCTTTCAGCTTTTTTCTTAAAGATGCACTTGCATCCGAGTGGTTTACTTCCTGGTGGAAGTCAACCAGCTCCCAAGTGTGATTTAGAAAGAATCGATTCTATCTCACTATTTACTGCCTCTTTCCAGAAGGGAGCTTCTGGAGTTGACATTGCCTCAGAAAAGGTTCTTGGATCGTTTTCTACCAAGTATGTTAGAAAATCCGGTCCAAAAGATGTTGGTATTCTAGCTCGTTTGCTTTCACGTAGTCCCTTAATTTCTTGAGAGGTCGTCTCACGCACTCGCTTACTAGTGCTTGTTTCTTCGTCATTTTTGTCTTTCTTTGGAAATACATCTTCAAAGAACACTGCATTTCTTGATTCCATGACAACATTCTCATGTATGTCAGGAATGTCCGACTTGTGCACCAAGAATCGATATGCACTATTAGTTGCGTATCCTATGAATATGCAATCAATTGTTTTAGGCCCAATTCTAACTCGTCTTGGTTTGAGTACTGCAACCTTCGCCAGACACCCCACACTTTCAAGTATTTGTAACTAGGCTTATGACCTTTCCAAAGCTTGTATGGGGTTTCATCCATCTTCTTAGGTGGAATTCTATTTAAAATGATGTTGGCTGAGAGAATTGCTTCCCTCCACAAGTTCTATGGTAAACCCGAACTTATCAACATAGCATTCATCATCTCTTTCAGAGTTTGTTTTTGCGTTCAGCAATACCATTTGATTGAGGTGAATATGGTGCAGTCGTTTGATGAATAATGCCATGTTATGAACAGAACTCATTAAACGATGTGTCATATTCGCCACCTCTATCACTGCGAATTGCTTTAATTCGTTTGCTAATTTGATTCTCAACTTCATTTTTATAGTCCTTGAAAGCATCAAGAGCCTCATCTTTGCTACTTAGCAAATAGACATAATAGTATCGTGTACAATCGTCGATAAAAGTTACGAAATACTTTTTACCACTTCTTGTTTGCACAAATTTTAAATCACACACATCGGTATGAATTAAATCCAAAGGTTCAGTGTTCCTTTTTATTGAAGGAAATGGCGTCTTTGTCATTTTTGCTTCAACACAGACTTGGCATTTTTCTTTATTAATGTTCAGTTTGGGTAATAAGTCAAGATTAATCATCCTTTGTATTGACTTGTAATTAACATGTCCCAAACGAAAATGCCATAAACAAGAAGACTCAAGCATATAGGCAGAAGCAGAAGCATTCTTATTAGCCTCTTCGGGCGAAACTTTTCTTGGGTACAACTGTCATTACACTTAACTTGAATATATTATCAGTTAAGTACCTCTTTCCCAGAAACACCCCATTCTTACTCAGAATAAATTTATTACAATCAAATACTAGTCTAAATCTATGACTGACTAGTAAAGCTCCAGAAACTAAGTTCTTGCGGATGTCAGAAATGTGCAGTACATCTCGCAGAGTCAACTCCTTCCCTGAAGTCATCTTCAGAATCACATTGCCCGAACCTTCAATCTTCGAGCTATCAGAGTTCTCCATGTACAGCTTTTCATAATTCTTTGCCGGAGAATAGTCTCTGAACATAGCCCTGTTTGCACATACATGTCGAGTGGCTCCAGTGTCCACCCACCATTCACGAGGATTTCCAACTGCATTGTATTCAGAAACAACAGCGCACAAATCCAGATCATCCATCTGTTATGCCCCGCACCCTCCGTAAAATAAATGAAAGATAAGAAGGAATTAAAATGTGATTAATGACGGTCAACCGTAATGAATTGCGAATTAAGTATTAGGATTAATTGGCATTTAATGAAGGGTTAAATATTAGAATTAAATTGTATTCAATTTTAGAAATAAATATTAGGAATTATCCTTTAAGGTAAATAAGAAAATAAGATATAATTTAGAAACTCCAAATTTTCCCTTTCCATACCAAAACTGACAAGACGTCAGTTTCTCCCTATTTCAGAAGAAACCAACGCCATTATCCCCACCCCTCTCCATTGGCGTTTTCCCTCTCTCTCTAAGGCGATTTTACCCTCCACTCCAACCCTAGATCAAGAACCCTTTAAGAATTGCAACCCGTTCTTCTCCGTTCTTCGATCCATCATCTAGTAATCAAAGGCAAGTAATCATCTTATAAGTTCCTGCGATTTGTGAAAGAAAAAGGCCTACTTTTGATATTAAATGGATCACCATGCAGTAGTTTCTTTCCGTGATTATTTATATATGATTTATGTGTTTGGTGTTGACGATTTGGCCATTATATGTTGAAATCTTGTTTGTTTTTCATGGTTTATGTGAGATCCTGTAAATCCCCCTCCCTTGAATCCCTCTTGGTTGATGATGGCGGTTGAAGGTAGAGAAAAATGGAAAGGTTAGGTTTTTGGGGTGGATTTGATGAAAGATTCGAGTTTTAGGATTGAATCGTTGACGTGAATATGAAGGATCTTGTTTGAGAGGGTTAAGAAAGGATTGATAGGGAAGACTAGGCTTGGATTGGTGGGAAGAACGTTGGAAAACGATTGGAATATAGGTCTGCAGTTGATGCAGAAATCGCAGGATGAAGATTCTGAAAATTCATGACGTCGATCGATCGACGTATAGCAGGTGAGAGATCGACGTGCCTCAGATGCACGTCGATCGATCGACGTGGAAGGAGTGAGAGATCGACGTGCCTCAGATGCACGTCGATCGATCGACGTAGTTCAGGGTGAGGGTATGACGTGTAGTAAGTGAGGGTATGACGTGAGGGTATGACGTGAGGGTATGACGTGAGGGTATGATGTGAGGGTATGACGTGTAGTAAGTGAGGGTATGACGTGAGGGTATGACGTGAGGGTATGACGTGTAGTATGTGAGGGTATGACGTGAGGGTATGATGTGAGGGTATGACGTGAGGGTATGACGTAGGTTGAGTGAGAGATCGATGTGCCTCAGATGGACGTCGATCGATCGACGTCAGGGTATGACGTACGTAGATCGATCGACGTCAGGGTATGACGTCAACCAGTTTTGTGGGAAAGTAAGGGAAGAAAGAGGGAAGCTAGGGGATCCTTTGGGTGACCTTAGGGACTTCTTAGGACCTGATTATGACTAGTCTAAGTCTTGGGAACATGACTTAAGATGGTGAATCAAGGTTGAAGAATTTGAAGGGTTTTCGAATCGTATTTCAATGAGAATGACTTAGGAGGGTTAGGAGATGAACGTACGAGGTGTTTGAGAGTTCAACGAAGAACGGTTAGGGATACTTGCCTTAGGTTGTGAACCTTAGAGTCAAGACTAAGTGTTGACGAGATGGTTGAAGCCTAAGTTATGATGTGTAAGTCGGTGAAAGCTTGTGTGTTGCTTATACTTGCGCATGTGTACATGAAATACTTATGTGAATTGCATATGAGAATGAGAATTGGGAATGAAACGAGGAGTCTTGCATCATGGCACTTGCATTTGCATATTGGTTTGAAAAGAGAGGTGCTTCGGCACAGATTTGCGAAGGTGACTTGCAATGTTAACCGGGATAGAAATTTAAGCCGGGGTGCATTGCAGGGCACAAAAGACTGTAACGTAAACCGGGATGGAAATATAAGCCGGGGCGCGTTACAGGGTATAAAGTTGTCTGTAATGCTAATCGGGATGGAAATATAAGCCGAGGTGCATTACAGGGTATAAAGTTGCCTGTAACGTAAACCGGGATGGAAATATAAGCCGGGGCGCGTTACAGGGTATAAAGTTGTGTGATGTGACCGGACATTGTGACATACATTGCACTGTTTAAAAGAGAAAGTGTTCATGCATATGTGAATGTGTAGTGTAGTGCATATTTTGTCATGCATCACGTGAGTCAATGTGGTATGGATGTGCGTGATATGTGATGACCAATGAATTGTTACTTGCGCTCCAATTGCTGTAATGCTTTATTACGTGATTCGCCTATACATATATATTTGGAAGTTTTACGATACATGTGCCCCAAAATTCCCTCGAATTATATATATTACTCATGTCTTGCCATGTTTGATCCCGTATGTCTTATAAGCGGGTTACTTGCTAGCGTTTTTCGCTAAGGATACTACTTTGGTCTTTGCAGGTGAGCCTAGTTACGACATGATTTTTATTGAGGACGACGGCGAGTGGGCGGAATGGGATGCCTAAACCATGTTGAGGGGAATTTTATTAGACGATTTATGTTCTTTCTGATTTTTTTAGTCCATTTGAGGTTTTAGATGGCTGCGACCATATACAGTTTATGATATTCACATTGTCCTTTGAAGTACGGCATTGATGGTTTTAATTTACGCGATATGTTTCCGCACTTATTTCTCTTACGTCATGGATGATGTGTAATCGGGAGATGAGACGTCTTGTAGTCTTCTCAGTAAGCTACGACGGGTGTACCGGTTCGGATTCCGCTGTCCGGGTCGGGGCGCTACAGGTGGTATCAGAGCCTAGGCTTCAGATCTACCTCGGAGACCTATGACATATAGAGTCTTAAGTTATGATTTTCACCGTAAGTTGATCTTTAAGTCTAAGTATGCAATCCTAGATTTAAGTTTGATTGGGATGGGTGTGTGTACGAGCGCGATCAAGTGTAATCAATAATTGTAGTTATTTTAAATTATGAATTCCGCCTTGTATCACATTATGGACCCCAAGTACTTATTTTGGAACTGCTAGATACTAATAAACGTGACATTGCAGAAAATGCCTCCTAGACGTGACAATCAAGGGAACGGTGGCAACGGGGACAATAACCCTCCACCACCACCACCAGTCCTAGTCCCACAAGCATTGATAGATGCTATCACAGTGATAGCGCAAGGGGTTGCTCAGCAGCAGCAACAACCACAACAACCTTCTCCACCACCTCCCCAGCAAGGCATCAGATACTATATTGGGGAAATGCGCAAGATGCATGCCCCAAACGTTGAAGGGACCACTGACCCAGAGGTGGCTGGGTTCTGGCTGGACGAAGTGGAAAAATGCTTCAGGCTTGTGCAAGCGCCTGAAGGTCTAAAGGTGGATGTAGCCACACCCCTACTAATCGGCAGAGCCAACGCGTGGTGGAATGGTATCCTGCCAAAGATGACTCCTCCGATTATGTGGAGACAATTTGTACAGGCTTATAAAGATTACTATGTGCCTGAGACTGCCATTTTGGAGAAGATGAGGCAGTTCGACAAATTCGAACAAGGAAGGATGATTGTTTCAGACTATGCGGATAGATTCCATGCCTTGGGTAAGTTCACACCCATGGTTTTGGAAAACAACAGAATGAAAATGCTGAAATTCGAAGAAGGGTTGAACCCCCGCATACGGACTGCAATAGCGGGGTCGAGTTTGAAAACTTTTGAGGAGATGCTGGACGCATGTTACCGAGTGGAGAGTGACATGCGTAGGACACAACCAAGAGAGGCTCGTGAAGAGACGAGCAAAAGGCCGAGAGTGGAGCAAAGTGGAGGTAGACCCGGACGTTGGGTCAAGATCCCCAGAAAAGGACAAGCGGGGCCAGTCCAAAGGGCACCGCAGCCAAACCAACCTGATCGTCAAGCACCTGCAGAATGCCCACACTGCCATAAAAGACATGTGGGCGAATGTTGGAAAATAACGGGTGCATGCTTTAAATGTGGGAAAGCGGGCCATAGGTTCAAGGACTGTCCGGAATGGAACCCTAAGCCACAAGCAGGAGCAGGGCCAGCCCAGCAGCAGAAAGGCAGGCCCAATGCAAGGGTCCATGCCATGACAGACGCTGAAGTTCAGGAGGATGCCAATGTAGTGTCAGGTACGGCTTAAGTTTAATTATAATTGCTTAAGCTGAATTTTAGTCCTTTAAGTTAATGATTGCTTATGTGTTATGTGAAAACCTTTATGTGTTACCCTCTTGTTATTAGGTGTGATTTTAGTTAACAAAGTACCCGCCAACGTGTTATTTGATAGTGGAGCTAGTCACTCCTTCATCTCTAAGTGATTCGCCAAAGGGCTCGACTGTTTACCCGAATGGCTTGAGAACCCATTTAGGGTGCAGGCAGCAGGCGAACAAGTACTGGTTTCTCACCACTAGTACAAAGATTGTGACTTGGAATTGGATGGAAAGATATTCTCGGTGACTTTAGTCCCAATTCCAATGAAGGACTTTGATGTAATATTGGGCATGGATTGGTTGACCAAGAATCATGCCAATATTGACTGTAAACTTAAGCAAGTGACCCTCAAGGACCTTGAGATGAATGACATCACGATACAAGGAAATGTCAAAATGACCAAAACTCCAATTAAGATATACTTAACAGCGATTAAGGCCTTTAAAGCCTTACAGAAGGGAGCAGAGGGATATATGGCGTATGCACTAGATGTGAAGCAGGAGGTTCCCTCTTTAGATCAAATTCCGGTGATCAATGATTTCAAGGATGTATTTCCGGATGATTTGCCAGGAGTGCCGCCATCGAGGGAAGTGGAGTTTGAGATCAACTTGATACCCGGAGCCGAGCCTATATCTAAGGCACCCTACAGAATGGCTCCAGCTGAACTTAAGGAGCTAAAGGGGCAACTTCAGGAGTTGTTGGACAAAAAGTTAATCTGCCCCAGTGTATCACCGTGGGGAGCTCCAGTTCTATTTGTAAAGAAGAAGGATGGCAGCATGAGATTGTGTATTGATTACCGTGAACTGAACAAGATCACCATTAAGAATAAATATCCTCTACCAAGGATAGAGGATTTATTTGACCAACTAAAAGGAGCCCGATGGTTCTCAAAGATCGACCTTCGTCAAGGATACCATCAGTTGCTTGTGAAAGCGGGAGACGTTCCTAAGACCGCTTTTTGGACTAGATACGGACATTACGAATTTTTAGTGATGCCTTTTGGATTAACTAATGCCCTAGCAGCTTTCATGGATTTGATGAACACTGTATTCCGAGAACAGTTGGACCAATTTGTAGTAGTGTTCATCGACGACATTTTGGTATATTCTCCCGACGAGCAAGCACACGCTGAACATCTAAGAGTGGTGTTGCAAATTCTGAGGCAACAGCAGCTTTATGCTAAATTCAGCAAGTGTGAATTTTGGTTAAGAAGTGTAGCCTTTCTCGGTCACGTGATTTCTGAGGATGGGATCTCGGTAGATCCTAAGAGGATAGAAGCCATCACAGAGTGGCCAAGACCTACAAACGTGACTGAAGTAAGAAGCTTCCTAGGCTTGGCAGGCTACTACAGGAAGTTCGTTGAGGGATTCTCAACAATAGCAGTTCCATTGAGCCGACTTACACAGAAGAAGACCAAGTTCGAATGGACTGCTGAATGCGAGCAGAGCTTTATCGAGCTCAAGAAGAGATTGACCACAGCCCCGGTGTTGGCACAACCCTCTGGCACCGACGGTTTTGTGATCTATAGTGATGCATCCAAGAAAGGACTATGTATGTACATCATTACAATTAATGCATGGTATATACAAATGCTAGTCTTAAACTAACCTTCTGTTTATAGGTTGTGTCTTGATGCAAAATGAACGAGTCATATTGTACGCATCAAGACAGTTGAAACCATATGAGCAAAATTACCCGACGCATGACTTGGAGCTCGCAGCTGTGGTATTTGCTCTTAAGATCTGGAGGCACTATTTATATGGAGAGAAATGTGCTGTGTTCACCGATCACAAGAGCTTAAAGTACTTATTCTCGCAGAAGGAGTTAAATATGCGACAGAGAAGATGGTTGGAGCTACTTAAGGATTATGATCTAACCATCAACTATCATCCGGGTAAGGCCAACAGAGTGGCGGATGCATTGAGCAGGAAGTCTAGCCACGCAAGACAGTCTCCATTGGAAAGGGAGATTAAGGAGTTTGATCTCGAAGTGGTGGACTCAGTGGCAAATGTTTTAACGGCTTTATTCATCAGTCTAGACTTGGTGGACAAGATCAAAGAGGCGCAGTATGGAGACGCAGCGCTAAGAGAAATCCGTGATAAACTAGCTGCGGGACCAGTAAAAGACTTTCAGTTGCGAGGAGATGGAAGTTTATGGTTTCAAAATAGGTTGTGCGTACCTAACAATGATGAGCTTCGTAAGGAGTTGCTAAACGAAGCTCATAACTCAAGGTTATCTATCCATCCCGGCAGCACCAAGATGTATAAGGACCTCAAAAGGAACTATTGGTGGATGGGGATGAAAAAAAGCATAGCAGAGTATGTGGAGAGATGCTTGGTATGCCAACAGGTTAAGGCCGAACATCAGCGACCTGGTGGTTTAATGAAGCCACTAGAGATCCCAGAATGGAAATGGGAGCACGTGACTATGGACTTCGTGATGGGACTACCCAAGACCAGAAATGGAAATGAGATGATCTGGGTGATTGTAGACCGTTTGACAAAGACAACCCATTTCATAGCCATGTCACATGGTACTTCGTATGAGAAGCTATCCAATATCTATGTGGACAACATTGTGAGCTTGCACGGAGTTCCAGTCAGCATTGTGTCGGACCGTGATCCCAAGTTCACTTCTAAGTTTTGGAGGGCATTCCAGAAGGCAATGGGTACCGAATTGAGAATGAGTACCGCATACCACCCTCAAACGGATGGACAATCCGAGAGAACCATCCAAACCTTGGAAGATATGCTGAGAGCATGCGCCTTAGATTTTAAAGGAAACTGGGATAGCATGTTGAAGTTAATGGAGTTCTCATATAATAACAGCTATCACAGTGCAATTGGCATGGCGCCATTTGAAGCTTTATATGGACGTAAGTGCAGGTCCCCCGTTTGTTGGGATGAAGTCGGAGAAAGGGCAATCACTGCACCCGAGTTGGTTGAACAAACTGTTGAAAAGGTCAAGGTGATAAGAGAGAAATTGAAGGTGGCTCAGGATCGTAATAAGAGTTGGGCCGATTCCAAGAGGCGACCTCTGGAGTTCGAGGAAGGTGAGAAGGTCTATTTACGAGTTTCACCAACCAAAGGAGTCGCAAGATTCGGAATGAAGGGCAAGTTAAGCCCTAGATATATTGGACCTTAAGAGCATACAGACTCGCCTTACCTCCGAATTTGTCACAAGTCCATAACGTATTTCACGTATCTCAACTACGGAAATACGTACCGGACCCGAGCCATGTCCTTGAAGCTCAACCCTTGGATGTGAAAGAAGATGTCACCTATGAAGAGCATCCAATAAGGATTGTGGATAGAAAAGATCAAGTCCTACGCCGACGCGTCATTCCGTATGTCAAAGTTCAGTGGAGTAACCATACGGAGCGTGAAGCCACGTGGGAGCTTGAAGAGCAAATGAAAGAACTTTATCCACATCTTTTCCAATAAGGTACGCCAGTTTCGAGGACGAAACTTTTTTATAAGGGGGGTGGAATGTTATGCCCCGCACCCTCCGTAAAATAAATGAAAGATAAGAAGGAATTAAAATGTGATTAATGACGGTCAACCGTAATGAATTGCGAATTAAGTATTAGGATTAATTGGCATTTAATGAAGGGTTAAATATTAGAATTAAATTGTATTCAATTTTAGAAATAAATATTAGGAATTATCCTTTAAGGTAAATAAGAAAATAAGATATAATTTAGAAACTCCAAATTTTCCCTTTCCATAAACTGACAAGACGTCAGTTTCTTCCTATTTCAGAAGAAACCGACGCCATTATCCCCACCCCTCTCCATTGGCGTTTTCCCTCTCTCTCTCTCTCTAAGGCGATTTTACCCTCCACTCCAACCCTAGATCAAGAACCCTTTAAGAATTGCAATTCGTTCTTCTCCGTTCTTCGATCCATCATCTAGTAATCAAAGGCAAGTAATCATCTTATAAGTTCCTGCGATTTGTGAAAGAAAAAGGCCTACTTTTGATATTAAATGGATCACCATGCAGTAGTTTCTTTCCGCGATTATTTATATATGATTTATGTGTTTGGTGTTGACGATTTGGCCATTATATGTTGAAATCTTGTTTGTTTTTCATGGTTTATGTGAGATCCTGTAAATCCCCCTCCCTTGAATCCCTCTTGGTTGATGATGGCAGTTGAAGGGAGAGAAAAATGGAAAGGTTAGGTTTTTGGGGTGGATTTGATGAAAGATTCGAGTTTTAGGATTGAATCGTTGACGTGAATATGAAGGATCTTGTTTGAGAGGGTTAAGAAAGGATTGATAGGGAAGACTAGGCTTGGATTGGTGGGAAGAACGTTGGAAAACGATTGGAATATAGGTCTGCAGTTGATGCAGAAATCGCAGGATGAAGATTCTGAAAATTCATGACGTCGATCGATCGACGTATAGCAGGTGAGAGATCGACGTGCCTCAGATGCACGTCGATCGATCGACGTGGAAGGAGTGAGAGATCGACGTGCCTCAGATGCACGTCGATCGATCGACGTAGTTCAGGGTGAGGGTATGACGTGTAGTAAGTGAGGGTATGACGTGAGGGTATGACGTGAGGGTATGACGTGAGGGTATGATGTGAGGGTATGACATGTAGTAAGTGAGGGTATGACGTGAGGGTATGACGTGAGGGTATGACGTGTAGTATGTGAGGGTATGACGTGAGGGTATGATGTGAGGGTATGACGTGAGGGTATGACGTAGGTTGAGTGAGAGATCGATGTGCCTCAGATGGACGTCGATCGATCGACGTCAGGGTATGACGTACGTAGATCGATCGACGTCAGGGTATGACGTCAACCAGTTTTGTGGGAAAGTAAGGGAAGAAAGAGGGAAGCTAGGGGATCCTTTGGGTGACCTTAGGGACTTCTTAGGACCTGATTATGACTAGTCTAAGTCTTGGGAACATGACTTAAGATGGTGAATCAAGGTTGAAGAATTTGAAGGGTTTTCGAATCGTATTTCAATGAGAATGACTTAGGAGGGTTAGGAGATGAACGTACGAGGTGTTTGAGAGTTCAACGAAGAACGGTTAGGGATACTTGCCTTAGGTTGTGAACCTTAGAGTCAAGACTAAGTGTTGACGAGATGGTTGAAGCCTAAGTTATGATGTGTAAGTCGGTGAAAGCTTGTGTGTTGCTTATACTTGCGCATGTGTACATGAAATACTTATGTGAATTGCATATGAGAATGAGAATTGGGAATGAAACGAGGAGTCTTACATCATGGCACTTGCATTTGCATATTGATTTGAAAAGAGAGGTGCTTCGGCACAGATTTGCGAAGGTGACCTGCAATGTTAACCGGGATGGAAATTTAAGCCGGGGTGCATTGCAGGGCACAAAAGACTGTAACGTAAACCGGAATGGAAATATAAGCCGGGGCGCGTTACAGGGTATAAAGTTGTCTGTAATGCTAATCGAGATGGAAATATAAGCCGAGGTGTATTACAGGGTATAAAGTTGTCTGTAACGTAAGAGGTAGCTTCTCAATCACAGCCGCCACTATGAAAGATTCACTGAGCAACATGCCCTCTTCTTCCATTTCGGCCACCAGCATTTGTAATTCCTCAATCTAAGAAATAACAGTCTTGGAATCTGACATTTTAAAATCAAGAAATTTGCCAACGACAAACTTCTTTGTACCGGCATCCTCCGTGCGGTACTTCTAGGCCATCCACAATGACTTTGCAGTTTTATAAGTACAATACAGTCCATACAATGAATTATCTAAACAACTCAAAGTATGACTCAAGCATACATAATTGTTAAAATTCCATGCTTCAGCCATCAAATTGTTCTACATGTTCAGATTTGGATCTTCAACCGGAAACACCTCCGGAGGATCCTCGTTCAGCATCTTTGCCAAGCCCAATGTTGTCAAAAAAAAACAGCATCTTTTGCTGCCAGCGTTTGAAGAAACTGTCTCCAAGCTTCTCAGGCTTCTCAACCTGTCCAGCAGCAAGAACAGGTGCAGGAATGGGTGCAGCAACAGTAGGTGCGATTGGAACAGCAGTGTTCTGTTCCTCAGCGCCGATGTGTGAGTTAGAGCTTTCGTTCTCCATCACGTTTCAATTTCTGACAAGTTATGAAACAAGAAGTCAGTATACCAACAGAATACTGTAAATAAACCGGTACAGAACTGAGATAAGAACAAACAATTCGTCTTAAGATTGTACTTCCAAATACGAACTCAGATTTATTAGAGAACGAAACTGACTTCTAAACAGCACAAGAAAGAGCAGAGCTCAGCACATACATGAGCCGAGCTCAGTGTAGGGATGAGCCGAGGCCATCACAGAGATGAGCCTAGAACAGCATAGGGATGAGCCGAGGCCATCACAGGGATGAGCCGAGGTCATCATAATGATGAGCCAAGAACAGCACAGGGATGAGCCGAGAACATCACACGGATGAGCCAAGGCCAACACAGTGATGAGCCGAGCTTAGCGCAGGGATGAGGCGAGGCCATCACAGGGATGAGCCGAGCTCAGCACAAGGATGAGGCGAGGCCATCACAGGGATGAGCCGAGGCCATCGCAGTGAAGAGCCGAGCTCAGCGTAGTGATGAGCCGAGCTCAGCGCAGGGATGAGACGAGGCCATCATAGTAATGAGACGAGGCCATCACAGTGATGAGCGGAGCTCAGCACAGGAATGAGCTTAACACAGGGATCAACACAGGAATGAGCTCAACACAGAGATGAGCTCAACACAGGGATGAGATCAACACAGAGATGAGCTCAACACAGGGATGCGCTCAACACCAGGACCGAGACGAGTCCAGGACTCTGTCCTTAAGACGAATTGCTCCGGTATACTGTGCCCAACCGAAAAACGGCCAACAGTTTCAACGAGTGGCACTTCTACGTAAGAACTCCACGAACATGACAAGTGTTCTGACTTCTCAGATTGATGAAATGCAGCAACAGTGTATGCAATATGTAGCAAGTTTATGCAGAATGTTCGTATGCAATAGGAGAAGAGAAGGAAAATTTCTGTGTTTTTCAGAAGCAGTGCACTGCCTCCATTTATAGAGGGAAATCTTGGAGGTTACGGCAACCCACGACCACACTGATCGGCCAGTAACCCCCATGTTCACCACATACCCCACGACTGCCTCAGATTGGCCATTAACCCACGACTGGTAGGAATCAGTCAGATGAAACTGTCAGCTTAATCGAAGCTGTTAGATCGTAGGATTAAATCATAACCGTAGGATCAAGTAAATTATTTTCTAGAAAAATTTTAAAAAAAAATTTGTCCAAAAAAATAAGAACCGGGCGGACGAGCCACGAGCCACGAGCCGAGACGGCCGGACAGGCGGACGGCAGCGGCACACGCGCGTGTGCGCGCGTTTGGCACTGTCTAGGTCTTTCCTCCAGTCAAAAACTTCTCATGCCCTTAGGGCACATCTAAAGTGTGCCTCTCCTAGCACTATATTTGGTGGCATTTTTCCTTCAATTTGCCAATATGGTATATTTGCAAAAAAGGTGATGTGTCTTCTTCTCATAAGCCACATCACCAATTTTCAAATTTGCAACCAATTTTTATTCCTACTTTGAGCATTAATTTCTCATTCACCCGGTATCGAAATTGAGTGATTCAAAAGCCTAAAATCATCTACTCATTACGTAGATAATTTATGATTCATTAGTTTTCATTTTTGATTAACGAAAACTAATCTTAATTAAGTTCAAATTATGTTGCTCACCAACTTTGGACAAACCCATTTACAAATTTTTCTCCAACAGGGGATACGTTTGTCACTGTTAAGCCCCCAGGTCCTCTGTTTCTGGTGGAATCCGGGATGAAAATTCCAGCTTCCGTGGCTCCAAAAGCACCAACGGCTATGGCGTCCAGGTGATAAGGCACAACTAAGCCGCCGATGCTAAGGGAGATGACGTCGACGCAGTCGGAAACGGCTGCATCAAACGCTGCGAGAATGTCAGAGTCATAGCAACCGGAGATCCAGCAGACTTTGTAAACCGCCAACCGAGCTTTTGGCGCCATTCCAGCAGCGATACCACGTGCAAAGCCCAAGGTTCAGGCCGGAAAAACATACCTCCCGGCGGCAATTGAAGTCGTATGAGTACCATGCCCATTGGAATCCCTCGGGGATTGAGATTCAACCGTTTCATTCATTTTCCCATTGACTGCCTCATGTCTTTTACAGAAATACCTCGCTCCAATCAATTTCAGATTACAAGAAGTCACCGGAAAATCATTCCCTGTTTCACACACCTTTCCATTTAGTCGGAACAACCCCCAGGTCACGATCATTAAAGCTTTTCTGTTTTGGCCAAATTCTCGTATTTTTGAATATTTTGGAAGAAGAAGAAGAAAAAATAAAGATGAAGATGAAGGTGGGTGGCCGTGGGGTAGTAGTTTTCTTTTTTGTTTTTGAATTATTTTTTTAAACTTTTAAAAAATAAATGAAAATTACATTTATGACGTCAACAACGATGTCAGGTGCTAATTTTCTAATAAATATGGATATGCAAAAAAATGAGTTAATTGTACATGGTATCCATACTTTACCACAAAGTTTTAAGTAGCATCCATACTTTCATGAAACTCGCTCAGCAGCCATACTTATAGGTGAAATGTACACCTGGCATCCAGATGACCTGCTGGTTTACCGTTGACTGCTCAAATCGACAGTTGACCTGAATTAACCCCACTTTTAACCTGAATTTTTAACCACGGTTTAGGATCAATAAAATAATAAAGTCAAAAAATATTAAAAGTTTAAGAAAAAATAATTTAAAAATAAAAAAGATAACCCACACCCCCACCATATCCCCACCCCCTTGATCTTCTTCTCCTTCCTACTCGTTTTTCTCTCTCTGTTTCCGATCTCCGCTCCTGCCTCCCCACCCCCACCCCCGACTTCCCACTCCTCCACCTTCATCTCTCTAGCCGCCACCACCGCCGCCATCGAAACATCTAACAACGCCACAAAAACATCATCGCTGTCAACGCCTCCGCCGGTCAAAGACAGAGTTCTCGAAAACGGCGTTATCAAAAGGGCTTTCAAACCTTATGGGTCGGCGGCGTACAATTTCATACTCATGTCTGCTTATAGAGGTGGTCCCAACACTTTTGCTGTGATGGGTTTGGCTTCAAAGCCTCTACATGTTTATGGAAAGCCCTCATATCAGTGCCAGTGGATTTCAAACGGCACCAGTGCCGGAAACCAACAGGTTGTTATTACAATCAGCGAGAAAATCCTTCCGGATTGGGGTTATAGCCGTGTGTATACTGTCCTAGTAGTTAATTGCACATTTTCTGAACCAGTTGTAGGTGGTGGTGATGGAAAACTGCTCCTCCATGCCTCCACCAATGGCGGTTGTTTTAATAATACTGATACAATAGAAGCATTAAGTGAAACAGGAGAAGAATAACATTCCCCTTCTCCAGCAGATGAATTTGTGGCTGACAGATAAATTTGTGGTCATAATACGTGTTAAAGAATAATTTCATCTATTCCTCATCCATCTTCTCGGTTGCAAAACAGTACCATTTGAGTAAACTGCTGGATTGTGCAAATGTTTTGCCACTGATTTTCTTGTTAATCGCAAAACAGTACCATTTGCGTCCAAATGCTCAACTTGGCCTAGACAGACGTGCAATTCCAGAGATAAATTCACACACTCAAATAATTGATGAGTTTATATCCGAGATCCTTAAAATTTCTGATGCTTGTGAACAAGTTCATGGCTTCTTGCTTGGAGATACATGTGTGAATCAGAAGAAAGCATTTGATCAAGCTAACAAAACTGCAACTGAAGAGCCACGGTTGCAAGAAGATGCTCCTCCCAGTTGTTTGGAAAACGTGAGAAGAGATGATCTTAAAATTGAACTTCTCGGGACAGGGTCGAGGAATCAGTTGGGATAATGGAGGGAATGAGGAATTAACCATAGTTGAGAAAATTTGGGCGCCAGGTAGGGGAAAAGTGAAAAATAAAAGGAATTTTGATAAAAACCGCCTACAACAGGTCAATTCCCGGTTGCCGGATGCCAGGTGTACATTTCACCTATAAGTATGATTGGTAAGCGAGTTTCATGAAAGTATAGATGCTACTTAAAACTTTGTGGAAAGGTATGGATACCAGGTGCAATTAACTCCAAAAAAATCGTTAAAGTACGGATGTCATTTAAAATTTTGTAGATAATTTTGAATAAAGGTGCAATTAATGGAAGTTGTCGAATTTATCATCCAACTAAAGGGAAAGACTTTTCATGGCATAGTCATATGGCTGGCATCACATGTATTTGAACGTAAAACGTACGCACCAGATGCTTCCCAAACATCCTTTGCTCATTTGAATGTAAAACGTATGCACCAGATGCTTCCCAAACAGAAAGAATCGATATCTTTTCCTCGAACGCAAAAATGACCATAAAAGTAGATTCAAATTACATGACATTGAACAATCTTATCCTTAACTGATGAAGAATTTCCCAAGTGGAAAACGTTCCTAGATTATACAAAAACAGTGATGACACAAGATAATCTTAAAAAGAAAAAGGCCACAAAATTAACATTTTTTAAAAAATAAAATAAACTAAGAAAAATGTCAGGCTGTTTTCTTGTTCATGTTTTGGACAAGCTGGCGCATCTGAAATCTCCAAAACAAGAAATATGCCAAACCAATACCAATCAAAATAAAAATCCAAATATTATCTTCTTCATTTTCCACCTTAGATTCCACCTCAGCTATACCAAATTCATCCCTCTCCACATTTCCCAACATACCCTCGTTCACATAGCCATATAACACATACACCCTCCCAGCCTCCCCTGCTACCACTGCACTCGCTTGTTTCTCGGCATCAAGGGCAATTTCGTCAAACACAACTCCCTCACTCCAGCTATCGTCGCTTTTCACATAATACAACTGCTGCTGACTCACCACCACCAAACTTCCGTCATTTCTAACGGCGATTCCATCAGCCCCCTTTAAGTCTCTGTTTAAGATCACCGGCCTTGCCGTCCCGTCGTCGGCGTTGACTTTGAATAATTTTCCCGTGTTTGACTGGACGGTCAACAAGTATCCTTTTGATATGTAAACCACGCCGTTAAGTCCGCAGCTTTGATATGGTGCGTTGATATCCACGGCATGAGATTTGAAAGCTTTCGATCTGGATAGGACCGATGGTTCACCTTGTGGGCTGACTTTCCATATGATGTCAGCAAACGAGTTTGTGACGTAAGCGTTACCGTTGAAATCTACGGCAACGTCATTGGCGACATCGGAGGAGGTGGGACCGGTTTCGTCGGAGGTGAGAACGCTAAGGAAGAGGCGCCGGCGGGATGTGAGGTCGTAGGCAGCCAGGGCGTTGAATGCCGGCGATGTATCGGTGGGCCGTCGGTGTACGACGGCGAGAATCCGATTGACGTAGCGATCGAGGGAGAGACCGACGAAGAAGGAATTTGATGGAAGGGAATCATCGGCGACGAGAGTTTCGACAACGCCAGCATCGGAGACGGATTGAAGGATGGGGTGGCGGAGGGAGCCGACTATGAAATGCTGGGCTTTTGGGTCCCAAACGACGGACTCTGGGAAAAGGTTTTGTGATCGGAAATTGATGACGTGAGGGTTACGAGCGGAGGCTAGATTCACGAGGAATATGGAGAGATAGATGAAGATGGCATCTCCGGCGGAGGGCATGGCCGTGACGGGCGGGGTTGTTGACCGGAAGAATTTTTCGGAAGGTCAAATTTTGCCACCGCAGACTGTCGATTGAATTTGCGGTTTTAAAATTTTTCCTCGGATGTTATTAAAAAGGAAAAAGGAAAAGGAAGAAGAGAAAAACAAACAAAGATTCAGAGGTCGGCAAAGCTGCCTATTTTATTTTTTTTTTTATTATTTTTGGATTAAATTGTTTATTATCGGTTGGTGTATGCTATCATATTAGGGTCACGCTTTGATGACAAATTGTTCGTTTTATAAAAAAAACGTTTTTAATGTATTTTTCACGTTTGCGTTTTTGTCTATCCTTTTTATACAATTTCGTTCTCGAAATGCAACAAGAAAAAACGTAAACATGATTTTCTGATAAAAAATTAGTTGTAACTATGGAACTTCCTACATACGCAAGACAGTAAACATAATTTAATTATAACCAAGGGACAGAACTAACTACTCTTCAAAATGGAAAACAGTGACAGAAGTAACCACAAATTTTAAAATAGTCAAGGAGTAAGTATGATCAGTTGATCATAACCAATGAAATTTGTAGAATATTTATAGGCCAATCATCCTCTTGCTTGTATGTAGATAAAGCTTATTTGTCATTAATTTATTTGGTCACTAGTTGCTCTATGAGCATAATAAAATTACTGGAGAAGCAACTTATATTGTTACTATTTTATTCTTTAAGGGGGTAAAAACCTAGAAAAGCTTGTCCTAACTGTTATTTAGATATTCTAGCTCTTCTCTTAGACAACCTTTTGATATAGTCATGCTAGATGGCATGAAAGTTTACGATATCTTACTTATGTGGACAATAGATCAGATATTAAAAAGTTTAAAGGGTACGTTTGGAGTTGATTATAGTTTTAATTTGAACAATTATTTGAGTTATTGTGATACAAAGTCAAGCAACTAAAGTTGATGTAAGTCAAGCATTCAGCTAAGTGCTTCTTGTTTAAGGCTATTAGAATATCATAGGATTATAAGATATCTTTTGTTAAGATATCTCATATGATATATCATATGATATTTGGATTTGAATGTTAATGTGATTGATCTCAATTAAAGATTTATCTAATTATGTTATAATAAATTAAGGATTTAGTTAAGTATTTTTTTCTTATTTATATTGTCTAGGTTTTTTTTATTATTTTCCTATCTCAATAGGCTATATTATTATACAATAAAACCACCCAATTTGATCATTTGACCTGATGATGAGAAAAAAAAAAAAAAAACTCTGATTAGGATAGTTTCTCTTCCTATTTTTTTTTCTTCTTTTCCATGATTCCTTGAACTCTATGCAGTATACACTATTGCCGAAGCGGGCTTGCATCTCATTCTTCTCGTCTCTTTCCTTCTTCCAGTTTTTAGTTTTTCTTTTTTCTCAAATTGAAATCCTTTTATAGGTTGAGGTTCTTTGCTCTTTCTATTTCTTGCTGATTTAATCTTATTATCTATGTATTCCATGTTTTGTTCTGAATTTGGAATGGAATATGGAGAATACATCGGACTATGCATAAAAAAAAAAAAACTTTCTACCAACCTAATGTTAGACAAGAAAGATGGATCATATCTTACAGATGCACCAGGAGACTTGTCAATAATGTTGATGAATATATAGTTTATATCGTTGATGAAACTGAACGTGCAAATGTGTGTTCGAGCAGAGTCTATTAACAGTTGCAAGATTACTGTTGTTCAGCTGTTTATATGCAGTTCAAACTATGATTTTTTATTTTTTAATTTTTTTTTACCTAGCGATCTGGAGATCCAAGAGGGAAAGAAAGATGTCTGATGAGGCCTTTGTTCAGACTTGTTTGGACGACACTGATAACTACTATACTGCAATTTGAATGCTCCTCTAGTTTGTAAGTTGGACTTTCGACATCTACACGCTCAAACCTTGAACGCCCAACTCAGGGGATGTTAGGACATCATAGGAGTATCGTATGATATTTACATGTGAGTATTAATTTGATTGACCTCAATTAAATATTTGTCTAATTATATAGAATAAATTAAAGATTTGGTCAAATATTTTTTCATTTATATTGTCTAGGTTCATTGTATCTTTATCTCTGTTAGACTATAAATATAGATCATACTATTGTATAATTACATTAACTAATAATATTTCCATTTCTTATATTATTTGACAAAAGCCATACGAGAATTTATTCAACCGTAAACAACATTAAGTAGTATACTGTAAAATCCTGCAAACAGCTTCATGTAAATCTCTTGATGTAGGTCTTTGTCTAAGAAATGGTTTATATCTATTTGTTGAATACACCGACTTTAACTGTATAACTATAACCCAAGAACCAAAAAAAAAAAACTGCTATCTCGACCAGTAATAGCTTAAGACATGACACCACTTCGATTGGCTTAAAAGGTTATTGATTCAGTTTGCAGTAATTACCTTGTACGAGTTGTATAATAAAAAGTCCTACCAATGTAGAAGATCGTTGAGTTTTTGGTTCACATCATCTACAAAGTTATTTCAGACTGAAGTGGTTGATGTACGACCTGTATAGCACCTAGAAGGGAATTGAATAGTGGGTGTGGAAAATTTGGTTTTTAAAAACTTTTGAACCAAAAACCTCACTTCTGAAAACAGTTTCTGTTTTCAGATTCTGATTTGAAATACTTAAAACACCTAGTTGCATACCTCCAAAAATTATGAAATTGGGTGAGAACGTACTCTGAGATGTTATGAGTGTCTCACAAAAATTTCAAATTAAAAATCTACTTCTAACCCTTTGAAAATACGTTTTTTTGGTCAGATTGCGCAAATATGCCAAAAACTATACTCCGACTTGAAAAATTTATTCCCATTAATTAGTGACTCCAAATGGTCTGAAAATTTAATGACAAGGCCCTCAAGGTATGTATTTTAATGGGTTGAAACAGTTTTTGAAAATTCATTTGGAAATTATGTCAACCACATTGATGTTCTCAATCTTTGCAAATCTGAAAATCAGATTGCACTAGTCTCAGAAATCACGTTTGACTGACTTATGCTTATCCAAATAAGTTGAAACTTACGCCAAATGAAATATAGGATATGTGGCTATGTTTCTGCAAAGTTTTATAATTTTGGAAAATTGTTTAATATTTTTACCGTTGCAACGAACTTAATACAGAAAACTAAAAATTGAAAGCAAAGTGCAGTAAAGTAAGAACACCAAGGATTTTATACTGGTTCGGTTAAATCAACCTACTCCAGTCTTCGAGGACACCTTTCTAGTTTATCACTAAATGCAATAAACACCTTACCACAAGGGTGATTGGAATTAAACACTAACTCCACCATTTTACAATCAATACAATCGAGCAAACAAATCACGGACACCACCAGCGATCGAATGAAGGTTTGATCACACCTTGCTCAACCTTTTACAACAATGAATGAGTGTGGATGGTATATTCAAAGCCTATACAATATGTAGAATATATGAACAATAGGCTTGAGAGAAGAAGAAGAAGAAAGAAAAGGAGAATAAGAAAGTAGTATAGCTTATTTCACTTGAGAGAATATGAGTTGTAGCCTTAGCCTTGTTTGCACTATTCTCTTCGTTTTATTTCCACTATGCCTCCCCCTTTAGGGCTTCTTCTACTCTTGAGAATTCTCTTTAATATCCTTGGAAGATTGCCTTGTGTAGAGATGACACTATCTTGATTACTTGGCACACTATGATTGGAAGGATGACTTGACCTTGCTTACTTGTCACTTGTTGATTAGTCCACCTTGGCATCCTTTAATGAGCTGTAAATTCTACAAAAAGACTTACAAAACATGTGCTCAAAAGTAGTCAAAACATTTCCATACTACCACGCTTCAATCCCTTAAATTTTAGGATGCAAATTGAGGTGCATTAAGCCACAAAATCGCCAACTTAAGCATGTGCTGAAAATTTTTCAGCATGTGTCTTTCTTTTGAATTGTTTCCTTGTGTAGTGCCCTCTTTTATATCACTAATCTTTTGTGGTATATTCTCCACCAATTTAGATGCAAAATAAGCTCCACCTAGGCTCCAATCAAAGTGAAATAGGCGTGTAGTATGAGCTGCACATGTGCTGAAATTTTATTTTAGTAAGATTTGTCAAATAATGCACAATATTTACACATATATGGTAAATAATAATCAACCTTATTTTTAATTTTCTAGAACACTTTAACATGTCTTGAATATGTAAAAAATTTCTAGATACATGTTACATCTCGTGTCAGAAAAAGGTTCCATGTGGTATGTTCGTAGAAAACCGAATTTTTGACTTTCGTCGATTACGTGATTTTTCTCCGATTAAATTCAAACTTATTGCACATGTAATATATATTATGTCACACATAGTATACATAAAATTAAGTGTATATTCAGATCCAATGGCCTAGTAGAAAACGCCCATGTGCACTAATGAAGTTGAGTTTGAATTCTCTACAAATTTAGCATAAATTGTGGATGATTTGTGTGTGCCAATATAGAATGATTTAGTGGATGATTTTAACATGTGATCCACGAAATTTTTGGCTATTTTTCGATGTATATGGACTGTCCATCTTTATGTGGCAAGTACATGACACGTCGGTGAAGTTTCGGTAGTCACCCGATACGACAATTTTTAGTTTATGATCTTGTAACGTGTCGTTATAATTTTGACATCACCATGACTTATATCTTATGAGATAAGACCTGAATATACTCATAAATTTAAGTTGTATATAGTGGTGTGACGTCAACGTACGTTTATAATATATGTGATGTGTCGGTGGTACGTTGAAATATATGTGTATTGTGTCTTTTTCTAAAAAAATATGAATATATATGTTATATGTATATGTGGCGTGTAAAGTTAAATGGGGAGGATACTTTTCATTTCTAAATTTGTTGTCATGTAGCTTCCACAAAATATATCTCCATTTAATGAACTAGTTAGTTCATTAACTTAAGCATTCCACTTAATGAACTATTTTAGTTCATTAATTGTGGCACCTGAAATTAGTACAAAGACAACAAATGTTTGCCATATGATGTAAGCTTTAACGCTTCATGTCTTGTTAGTACGGCAACAATATACATATGAAGCATTTATATCAAATAAACATGTCAAGCAATAATTTATTTATACATTTCGTAAACTCGTACCATTTAAATCATGTATTTGTAAATTATTCAAACATTTTTTTCTCAACAGTTGAAATCCCTTGTCAGAGTATGTTTGGCCATAGCTGCAATGTGTTATTGATAATCAATTCTATGTTGTTGGGTCCATGTTACCAAACTAACCCTAGTATTTCCAAATTATAGTTCAGCCGTAGGCTGTAAAGTCCGCTTGCATTGCCTTTTTCCACATTTCATCATCCATAGCTTTTGCCATAAGAATGAGATGAACTATTATATTAGTGTTTAAAATAAAAGCCTGGTAATGGAAATAGGATCAAATGGCCAGAGGCCAGCTATGTCTTTGAATACCTAACCAGGGATATGTATGTTCGGATGAAAACAACCGTTTGTACGCCTGTGGGAAATACAAACTTCTTTTTGGTGTAGGTAGGCCTCCATCAAGGGTCCGCTTTGAGCCCATTTCTTTTCGCAGTTGTCCTAGACGAGTTGTCAAAGCCAATCCAGAAGGCAGTTCCGTGGTGTATGCTTTTTTCTGACGATATCGTATTAGTCATAGAGAGTAAACATAACATCAGTATGAGACTAGAGGAGCGGAGTGGTGCGTTAGAGAGAAAATGCCTAAGGATTAGTTTTTCTAAGACCGAGTATCTACACTACGACTTCAGCGGCACAACCGACGGTAAGGATAGCCAACTCACCATCAGGGGCAAGTGGTACCATATGTTAGTAAGTTCAAGTACCTAGGATTGTTTGTATAGTAAGATAGGGACATAGATAGTGACATAGCATACCGAGTTCAGCCAGGCTGGTATAGGTGGAGGACAGCCTCAGGGGTGCTGTTTGACAAGAATTTTCTGACTAAATTAATGGGTAAAATTTATAGGGTGGTGGTACGACCAGCAATGTTATATGGAACAGACTAATGTGCCATCAAGAGGGCACAATTACAGAAGATGAAAGTGACAGAGATGAAGATGCTGAGATGGATGTGTTGATATACAAAGCTACACCAGATAAGAAATAGGTATTTAGCGAAAGGTTAGAGGTTGCTAGTATAGAAGATAAGCTAAGGGATGGAAGACTGAGATGGTTGGGTATGTCAAGAGGAGACAGACAACCTGGCCTGTCACAGCAGTTGAAAGCCTCATTCTAGAGGAGAAGAGGAGTAAAGGCATGCACAAACTGACTTGGAATGAACAGATTATGCTTAACCTACTAGATTTACACCTCTCTGAGGACATGGTCAATGATGGAGTTCATGGAGGCAGATGATTAAGGTTAATGAGCTTTAGACAGGATATGGAGACACCTTAAATTATACTTAGGTGTTTAGATACTCTGTACACTTTAGGTTGAGTTTGTACTTTTTTGTTTTTGTCTTTCATTATTTGTGCATATACACGGTTATTGATATCTTAATTTCAGAAGTTTTCTATATTTGCTTACTAAATTTCTTCAATAGTATACTAGTACACTAGCATACCATATTCATATTATTGTGTCATCTATGCACGTACATATAGAGTCGGTGGTCTCACTGGAAGCAAACTCTCCATCTCTTGGGATGGAGGTATTGCTTGCCTGTCTCTCACTTTTCCCATACTCTAGCAATAGTTTTTGCTGTCGTGATATACTGTGTATGATTGTTATTTTTGTCGTTGGAATGAGAATGTTTTACAGAAGTAGTTTCGGATTTTCCACTCTTACATATCTTATTGGAGGTTCAATATCATGAGATACAATAACCCCAAAAACGTAAAGGCACGAGGCATGCAATTTAAAGCTATAATAACATTGAGAAAAGACTGGTTTGCGCTCGCTATTGCATCTTGTTTTGGGTACACAAGAATTTTGCTGGAGCATGCCTTTAGCAGAAAAGAAGGAATTCATTTGAAATTATGTCCTATTTTCTTACTTAGGACTTCCATTTTCTTTGCAAATTGAGTGCCTATAAAAGTATTGCATATTGGTTCTGGCTTCTGTTTTAGATTCCATCACATAAACCTAGGTGAAACGACTTAAGTCATGCACAATAGTTAGGAAGTAATGATGATCATGTGTTGTTCTACGTGTCTAAGGGTCCGCAAATGAGTAAATGTCTCAAATTAAAGCAAGAATTCGAAATTGAACGTCTCAAAGGAAAAGACAAAAATATTTGTTTAGACAGGGGCAGATAAGACATGAAACAATCTGAAAATATGAACTAATAGTATCTAAATGATTTACGAATTTGAAAAATTAATTACACATATGGTTTAGTCTAAGACGGCGTACGTAAGCATCAACGTCTAAGACAGGAATTTGTGATGAAGCAGAACATGTACATGCGGGTATATAATTGCACAAAAATTCGGTTCTCCTGAAACTATAGACAACGTGTTAGCAACATATTTTGGCGTCGGTATTTCAGCAAAGAATCAACAAATTTGATTAGAACATTAGGCAACATAAATTGAGGAATTTCTTTATGATCATTCATTTATGATATATCCTTCAGTCAGCTAGAGGATATTCTATTGCATTGTTTGTTGCTCATGTGTTATCACATATGATAGACATATTGTCAAACTTCACATTATAATCATGTAATTCATGTGTCATCCAGAGCAATTGACCATAACATGAGGTGTCCGACACATATTTGGCTTCCGACATAGAAAGAGACACAATATTTTATTTCTTAAAAAAAGCAAAAAACCAAAAATCGCCAAGAAATTGACACGTACTGAAGTACTTTTCCTATCAACAAGGTTACAAGCATAATAGAAGTTACTATATCCTCTTAAATCAAAATATCTATTCTTAGGATAAAATAACACAAAATGCAATGTTCCTTTTAGATATCTAAGGATACGCTTAATGGAAACTAGATGCGATTCCTTAGCCATACTTTGAAATCTAGCACATAAGCACACCACATGCAAAATATCCAGCCTTCCAGCTATCAAGTAAAGTATGTAACCAATCATTCCTCTTTATTTTGTTACCTGAACTAGCTTTTCCTTTTGGCCCTTATCAAGATTAGCATTCGTGCACCTTGTAGTAGTCATGCTCCTACCGTTTTCGAACTTGTATATCTTTAAAAGGTCTTTGGTGTACTTAGTTTGAGATGTGTACACTCCTTCTTTGGTTTGCTTGACTAAAAGTCCAAGAATAAAGTTGAGCTCACCCATCATGCTCATCTCAAATTCACCTTCCATAAGCTTAGGAAAATGCTTACATAAAGAGTCATTAGTAGTCCAACGATAATATCATCAGAATAAATTTGTACATGTGATTATTACCTTGTTCTTTTAGGAACAATGTGTAGAGAAAAGGGGGTTTGAGTGATTTCAAAATAAGTGATCTAAATGCATGACATATACAAAACGTGTGCATGATAGACATGTATGCATGATACATTGTTCATTACTTATCTTATTTAGCTTATATATAATGTTGCCGGACTAACGAGCCATGAAGCGTTAAAGCTTACATCATATGACAAACATTTGTTGTGTTTATACTATTTTCAGGTGCCACCATTAATGAACTAAACTAGTTCATTAAGTGAAGTACTTAGTTTATTAAACTAAGTAGTTCATTAAAGGAAGCCACATTTGGAAAAGGCACAAAGGCAACAAGGCTAAGGAAGGAAAGTTTTCTCCTCCTCCCCTCATTAATATATATACACGCATATACATATATAAGTGCATATATTTTCAGATTTTTTGAAAAAGACACATACACATGTATTCCAACGTACTACCGACACGTTATATATATTTTACGTACGTACGTTAACGTCACACCACTATACTTAACTAATATTATGAGTATATTCAGGTCTTATATCATATGATATAAGTCATGGTGATGACAAATTAAATACGACACGTTAAAAGGTTCTAAACCGAAAATTGTCGTATCGGGCGAATACCGAAACTTCGCCAACGTGTCACATACTTGCCATAAATAGATGGCCAGCCCCTATACTTCAAAAAATTTCGTGCACATGACTATATATTCAGCCAAAAATACTTTCCATGTTGGCACACACAAATCACCCCACATTAAGACCAAAATGTGAAGATTCCAATTTTAATTTTGACACATGATAAATGGCGCCACTTTAGACCAGACAAGTGCTGAGATTTAAAGTATGTATTATATATATTATGTGTAACATAATATATATAACATGTGCAAAAGTTGGAATTTATTTAGAGAAAAATCGGGTAATCGATAAATATCGAAAATTTGGTTTTCTACGCACACAACACATGGAACGTTTTTGGTACATCATATGACACGTATCTAGACACTTTTTACATATATTATACATCTTAAGGTGTTCTAAAAAATTAAATTAAGGGCTGATTGGAATATAACATGTGTGTATTATTAAATGTGCACTATTTTACAAAGTTAGCAAAAATAATTTTCAGCATATGTATATACATCATACACGCACATTGCAGCTGAGATGGAGCTTATTTGGAGCCTTGTTGGCATATTGATTGGTCAAGAATCAATCATACAATGTTGGTGAATTAAAGAGAGAAGCTACAAATGGTAAGATTTCAAACTTTGTCTCACTTATAACACATGCTGAAAATTTCAGCATGCTAAACTTGGCTGGCCGATTTCTTCACTTTAATATGACATATTTTATCATCTTGAATTATGTGATTGATTGGGAGAAGAAATGGAAGTAATTTGAATATTATTTAAATTCATAAAGTGTGATATTTTATATATCACACATGCTGAAAATTTTTCAGCATGTGTGTGACATGTCATGGCCGAATTCTTGAGCTTAAAAGTGTCTAAGTTCATTTCCAATGTGATAAAGATATTTACCATCAATTGGTGATTTATTTCAAAAAGAAAAATCAAAGAAATATGGTAATATTTTGAATTGTACAACCATGTAACACATGCTGAAAATTCAGCATGGTAAAACCATTATGGCCGATTTTTGTGTCTTAGCAAGGAAGGAATTTTGTCTTGCAATTTACGTGACAATCTTGTGCATTATGGAAATAATTTTATGATTAATATTGGCACATGTTTTAAGTGTTACTCTCAGATTTTCCAAGTCATCAATGATGACAACATCCAACCAATCATGAAGTGCCAAGTAAGCAAAGCTTAAGTGATCATCCAATAAGAAGATGCCAAGTAAGCAAGATCATGTCACAATGATGTCTTACATTCTCCCAAGGACTTGGAAGATAATTCTCAAGAGGGGAAGGACCTATAGTGGACGGCTGCAAAAACATTAAAAGGAAAGAAGATGAGCAAAAACTAGACAAGGCACAAGCATAGCAAAATCAAAGTGAAAAACGCCTAGCTCTTCTTCTTCTACATTCTCTTTCTTTCTTTCTTCTTGTAAGCCTATTGTATTCATATCTTTCAATCTTGAATAGGCTTGATATAGACCACCACATATTCCATATCTTTGTAAAAGATTGATCAAGGTGTGATCAATCTTCATTCTTGATAGGTGGTGGTGTTCATGCGAATTGTATTCTTCGTACAAGGTTTGTAAAGGGTTGGAGTTGGTGTGTAACTCCATCAACCCTGTGGTAAGGTGTTTTTGAGTTGTGTGATTAGTGTGAACCAAGGAAGGTGTTCCTTGAAGACTGGAGTAGGTTGTTGATAACCGAACCAGTATAAAATTCTTGGTGTCATTTACTTTCAGCATTTACTTTCAGTTACTGCACATATTATTCTTTTTGTTCGCGTTCGTAAAAATAGTAAATGACTTTCAAAAATCACGTAAATTTCCATAAACATAGCCACCCTTCTAGGGTTAATTTGGCACAAGTTTGAACCCTTTTGGATAAGTATAAGTCGATCAAACATCAAAAGTTCTGAGACTAGTGCAGTCTGATTTTCAGACTTGCAAAGGTTGAGACTTTGATTGTAATTGACCTACTTCCCAAAAGAATTTTGCAAAAATTTTTCAACCCACTTAAATATAGTATATAAGGAGTTAGTGGTTAAAATTTCAGAGCATTTGGACTTACACACAAATAGGAATAAATTTTTCAAAACCGTCTACCGTTTCTGGGAGATTCGCGCAATCTGATCACCAACGGTTTTTGAAGGGGTTAAAGGTTGAATTTTAATTTGACATTTTTAGGGGACCCTCCTTACATCTGAGGCTAAGTTCTCTCAAAATTTCAGAATTTTTGGAGACCTATAACCTGGTTTTAAAAACGTTTTAGAACTGGTCCTGGAAACAGATTCTGTTTTTAGAAGTTGAGTTGTTTAGTTTTAAATAAATTTTTAAAACCACACTTTCCGCACCACCTATTCAACCCCCCCTTCTAGTGGTGCCTTGCAGATCCTACAAGTGGTATCAGAGAGCAGGAACACTCAGTTCAAGGAATCCAACGATTCAGTGAGATGGCAACCACAAATCTCAAAACCGAGCAAGAAGGTATGTCGAGCCAAAGGCCTCCACTTTTTGACGGTGAGTCGTTTATTCAGTGGAAACTTAGAATGAAGCTTTTTCTTATGGCTATAGATATAGATCTTTGGTCAATCATTGAAGATGGTCCTTTTGTCCCATCTAAGTTATCTACCGTAGACGGAGTCACATTAGAAGTTGTTAAACCGAGACAAGAATATACGAGTGACGATAAAAAGAAACTTAGTATGAATGCTAGGGCTATATAATTGCTCCTAAACGGATTAAGTAAAAGTGAGTCTAGTTATGTTTCAAACTGTTCGAGTGCACAAGAAATATGGAGGATACTAGAAATGAAACACGAAGGCACGAGTCAAGTAAAAGAGTCAAAAATAAACTTGCTTATGTCCACACTTGAGTCGTTTAAATTATTGTCTAATGAGTCTATGTTGATATGGATCTTCGTTTGACTAACATTTACAATTCTCTTGAGTCTCTTGGTAAAGCTTTTACCATGCAGGAAAAGGTACAGAAAGTCCTACGAAGCCTTCCATCCGAATGGGATCCTAAAGTGACCGCTATAGAAGAAAGCAAGGAAACTAAGTCAATAAAGATGGAAGAATTAATCGGATCACTTAAAGTTTATGAGAATAAACTCACCATACGAAAATCGGAGTCATCTAAACAAGGTAAAGCTATTGCTTTTAAATCAAATGAATACGTCTCCCCTCCCTCCGATCACATAGATGATAGTGATTCTGAATCGGATAACGATGACCTAATTCTATTGGCTAAAGGCTTAAGAAAATTTATGAGAAGGTCATTTAGAAACAAAAATAAGGGTACTACAACCAAGAGAAATAAGAACAAGTCAAATGATAAAGACGTTAAATGTTATGAATGTGGCAAACTCGGACACTTATCATATGACTGCCCCAATAAAGAAAAGCAAACAAATAAATACCCTGACAAGGAGCGGAACAAAAATAGACTCGTCTTAGAACCCAAACAAAGGAAACGTGCTCTAAAGGCCTCCACCTGGAGTGATTCATCAGATTCTGAAACTGAGACCGAAGAAGAGACTGCACAAGTATGCTTTGCATCCAAAGCATCTAATGAGGTATCATCTGATTCTGACTCTGACCGTGAACCTTCTTATGATGATCTTTTTAGTCAGTATTTAGAATTGCATAAATTCACTAAGACTCTCGCTAAGGAAAAGAAGCGATTAATTGAAGACAAGAAACTGTTAGAATCTTCTAACGAGAATCTTGTCGCTCAATTAAGCGATATTTCAAGTTTGAAATCAAGGAATACCGATTTAGAGAAAATGATGAAACAGTTTGATACGGGGTCCAACATGCTGCATCGCATTATATTATCACAAAAGTATGACAGCGACAAAACGGGTTTGGGATACGTTGATACAAATGAAGTATCAACCAAACCAACTAAGTTTGTGGTGTCTAAGAAAGTAGACACCCCTAAGCCTCAAGTGGCGTCTAAGATGACGCAAAAGCCGTCCCTTTCCTCATCACGCCCCACTTCTTCTTCATATCATGAGAAATATAACTTTGTGCCATATAGATATGAAAAGAAAAGAATAATGCATACACGAAATTCATATCATCCACGCACTACGCACACATACACAAAGACATATCAAAAACGTCCTTCATTCAATGAGTATAAAGGAGTCCTTGGGCAAAGGCCCAAAGTGCATGCACCACATGTCTACTATATCGCACCTTCATCTACATTCTTGCCATTTGATAGACCAAGAAGGATCACCCAAGTATGGGTACCGAAAGGTACTTTTACCAAGAGGTGATTAACTAACTCGAAAGGACCCAAAGTTAAAAGGGTACCTAAATCATCTTTGCACATTGCAGGGAACCCACACATCAAAAGATACAACTATTAAGTGGTTCCTTGACAGTGGATGCTCGAGGCACATGACGGGTGACCCGAGCTTGTTCACCAAATTAAAGAAGGCCACAAAAGGCGGATCTGTGACCTTTGGAGACAACAACGAAGGCAAGATCATCGGAAAAGGTACAATTGGAGATCCAAGTACTCTCCAAATCTCCAACGTCTTTTTGGTAAGCAACTTATCTTACAATCTTCTTAGCATTTCTCAATTTGTTGACAATGGTTTTAATGTGTGTTTCACCCACCCTTATTGCAATATAATAAATAAAAATGGATAAACCGTTTTAAAAGGAAAACGAGAAGGTAATATTTTTACGCTTTCTATGGATGATGTGGTAGACGCTAGAGTTAAGTGCTTTATGTCAAATGAACCCAATGTGAATTTGTGGCATAGACGTTTAGGACATATTGGTATCTCCACACTAGATAAACTTCAACGAAAGAACCTAGTACGAGGATTGCCCAAGCTTGATTTAGACAACTTTCAGTTGTGTGAATCTTGCATAAAAGGCAAACAAACACGTGAGTCACTTAAGCCTAAAAATGAAATAAGCACGACTAGAGTCTTAGAACTATTACATATTGATTTGTTTGGTCCTAGTCTCACTACAAGCCTTGGTGGGCGCCACTATGCATGCGTGATTGTTGATGATTTCTCTCGTTATACTTGGACTTTATTTCTTGCACATAAGGATGATAGCGCCATTGAAATTGCAAAATTAATTAGACAACTTGAAAATCAATACGATGTAAGTGTGAAAAAGATAAGAAGTGACAGAGGCGGTGAGTTTAAA
Source organism: Eustoma russellianum (assembly GCA_036186865.1). Taxonomy (NCBI): domain Eukaryota; kingdom Viridiplantae; phylum Streptophyta; class Magnoliopsida; order Gentianales; family Gentianaceae; genus Eustoma; species Eustoma russellianum. The sequence continues at coordinate 13,706,043 of AP025067.1, read as the reverse complement.
AATAAAGAGATGATTTCATTTTGCGAAGAAAAAGGAATCAAGCATGAGTTTTCGCCACCTAGAACTCCACAATTAAATGGAGTAGTAGAAAGAAAGAATCGTACATTACAAGAAATCGCTAGGACTATGTTATGCGAAAATAAATTGCCTAGATTTCTGTGAGCGGAAGCCGTAAATTGTGCATGCTATATTCTAAATTGCCTATCTATAAGAAAGAAAATAAACAAGACGCCCTATGAGATTTTGAATGATCGCATGCCTAAGATTGACTATTTTCGTGTGTTTGGATGCAAATGTTTTGTTTTAAATACAAAAGATAATTTAGACAAATTTGAATCCAAATCAATTGAGTGCATTTTTGTTGGATATTCTATAAATTCAAAGGCATATAGATGTTATGATCCTCTCACTAGACAAATTATGGAATCTATTCACGTGAAATTCAATGAATTTGGTGAGATTGATAAAGATAAGGAATATGACGATGACTTTGAATTGAAACCCGTGTTGAATGAAGATGATGGTCCTTTTGATATGCATGATATGAATGACACACTAGAAATGCATGATCACATAGAAATGCATGATAACATAGAAAATAATCAACCAAGATGGTATAGAGATCACCCACATGATCTCATCATAGGTGACCTCACTCATGGTGTGCGACCACGTAGAAGAATTACTTCGGACGAAATAAATGAATTTCATGCTATGATTTCTGAAATTGAGCCCAAAAATGTGCATGATGCTTTGAGTGATTCCTCTTGGATTGATGCCATGCATGATGAACTTAATCAATTTGTTAGAAACGATGTATGGGATTTAGTGCCACGACCACAAGATAAGACTATAATAGGCACAAAGTGGGTGTTTAGGAATAAAATGAATGAAGAAGGAAAGGTCGTCAGAAATAAAGCGAGACTTGTAGCACAAGGCTATAATCAAGAAGAAGGGATTGACTACGATGAAACATTTGCACCCGTAGCACGTTTAGAAGCTATACGACTATTACTTGCTATTGCTTGCATGAAAGATTTCAGATTATATCAAATGGACGTAAAAAGTGCATTCCTAAACGGATTTATACAAGAAGAAGTATACGTGAAGCAACCACCCAGTTTTGAAGATTTGAAACATCCCGATCACGTGTACAAACTAAAGAAGGCACTATATGGTCTAAAGCAAGCACCGAGAGCATGGTATGATCGTTTTGCTACTTTCCTTTTAGAAAATGATTTTAAACGAGGTACTATAGATAGTACACTATTTTTGAAACAAGATAAATCGGATTTACTTATCATCCAAATTTACGTCGATGACATTATTTTCGGCTCTACATCACATAGACTTGTTGAAAATTTTGAAAATTGCATGAAATCCGAATTTGAAATGTCTATGGTTGGTGAACTTAATTATTTTCTTCGCTTGCAGATTAAGCAAACGAGTAAGGGGATTCACATAAATCAAGCAAAATATGTCAATGACATGATTAAAAAGTTTAACTTTGAAAATTTGAAACCATCCCCCACCCCTATGAGTGTCACTCCTAAATTGGACAAAGATGAACATGGTAAAGACTTTGATAATGGCTTGTATCTATCAATGATAGGTTCTTTGCTATATTTGACTGCTAGTAGACCTGATATCATGTTCAGTGTATGCATGTGTGCACGATTTCAGAGTCAACCTAAGGTGTCTCACTATAATGCGGTAAAAAGAATATTCCGTTATATTAAGCACACGCCCACCTTAGGAATTTGGTACGATAATGATTCCACATTTGACTTACATGCTTATACTGATGCAGATTATGGTGGCTGCAAAATAGATAGAAAAAGCACGAGTGGGACTTGCCAATTTATAGGAAACTCATTATTTCATGGTTTTCCAAAAAGCAAGCAAGCGTTGCTTTGTCCACTACTGAGGCTGAGTACATGGCACTTAGCCTTTGTTGCACACAGTTGTTGTGGATAAAACAACAACTCTCGGACTTTGGAATATCCGTAAATAGAATTCCTATATATTGTGATAGTATGAGTGCCATTAATTTGTCTAAGAACCCCGTGTTACATTCTAAGGCTAAGCATATAGAAGTACGCTATCACTTTCTTCGTGATCACGTAAACAATGGCGATATCATCATAGATCACATACGCACAGAAGCACAAGTAGCAGATATCTTTACAAAAGCCTTAAATCAAGCCACGTATGAATCTCTTCGCTCCAAATTAGGCATGATTCCCGTTGATATGATTTGATTTGACGCGATTTGATTTTCTTTCCTTATTTACATGAATCTTTTGATTTACTTTCCAAAATAAAGAGGAGAGAAAGCATGATTTAAGGGGGAGAGAGACACTAATTGATACTGATTGCACAAATCAAGGGGGAGCCGGATTTGAAATTTGAAATTCAAATTTCAAATTTATGCATGTTTGAAGGGGGAGCGATAGCATTTAAATCATGTGCATAAGTTATTTTGAAAATCATCAAAAGGGGGAGATTGTAGAGAAAAGGGGGTTTGAGTGATTTCAAAATAAGTGATCTAAATGCATGACATATACAAAACGTGTGCATGATAGACATGTATGCATGATACATTGTTCATTACTTATCTTATTTAGCTTATATATAATGTTGCCGGACTAACGAGCCATGAAGCGTTAAAGCTTACATCATATGGCAAACATTTGTTGTGTTTATACTATTTTCAGGTGCCACCATTAATGAACTAAACTAGTTCATTAAGTGAAGTACTTAGTTTATTAAACTAAGTAGTTCATTAAAGGAAGCCACATTTAGAAAAGGCACAAAGGCAACAAGGCTAAGGAAGGAAAGTTTTCTCCTCCTCCCCTCATTAATATATATACACGCATATACATATATAAGTGCATATATTTTCAGATTTTTTTGAAAAAGGCACATACACATGTATTCCAACGTACTATCGACACGTTATATATTTTACGTACGTACGTTAACGTCACACCACTATACTTAACTCATATTTATGAGTATATTCAGGTCTTATATCATATGATATAAGTCATGGTGATGACAAATTAAATATGACACGTTAAAAGGTTCTAAACCGAAAATTGTCGTATCGGGCGAATACCGAAACTTCGCCAACGTGTCACATACTTGCCATAAATAGATGGCCAGCCCCTATACTTCAAAATTTCATAAACATTTCGTGCACATGACTATATATTCAGCCAAAAATACTTTTCATGTTGGCACACACAAATCACCCCACATCAAGGCCAAAATGTGAAGATTCCAATTTTAATTTTGACACATGATAAATGGCGCCACTTTAGACCAGCCAAGTGCTGAGATTTAAATTATATATTATATATATTATGTGTAACATAATATATATAACATGTGCAAAAGTTGGAATTTAATTAGAGAAAAATCGGGTAATCGATAAATATCGAAAATTCGGTTTTCTACGCACACAACACATGGAACGTTTTTGGTACATCATATGACACGTATCTAGACACTTTTTACATATGTTATACATCTTAAAGTGTTCTAGAAAATTAAAATAAGGGCTGATTGGAATATAACATGTGTGTATTATTAAATGTGCACTATTTTACAAAGTTAGCAAAAATAATTTTCAGCATATGTATATACATCATACACGCACATTGCAGCTGAGATGGAGCTTATTTGGAGCCTTGTTGGCATATTGATTGGTCAAGAATCAATCATACAATGTTGGTGAATTAAAGAGAGAAGATACAAATGGTAATATTTCAAACTTTGTCTCACTTATAACACATGCTGAAAATTTCAGCATGCTAAACTTGGCTGGCCGCTTTCTTCAATTTAATATGACATATTTTATCATCTTGAATTATGTGATTGATTGGGAGAAGAAATGGAAGTAATTTGAATATTATTTAAATTCATAAAGTGTGATATTTTATATATCACACATGCTGAAAATTTTTCAGCATGTGTGTGACATGTCATGGCCGAATTCTTGAGCTTAAAAGTGTCCAAGTTCATTTCCAATGTGATAAAGATATTTACTATCAATTGGTGATTTATTTCAAAAAGAAAAATCAAAGAAAAATGGTAATATTTTTAATTGTACAACCATGTAACACATGCTGAAAATTCAGCATGGTAAAACCATTATGGCCGATTTTTGTGTCTTAGCAAGGAAGGAATTTTGTCTTGCAATTTATGTGACAATCTTGTGCATTGTGGAAATAATTTTATGATTAATATTGGCACATGTTTTAAGTGTTATTCTCAGATTTTCCAAGTCATCAATGATGACAACATCCAACCAATCATGAAGTGCCAAGTAAGCAAAGTTTAAGTGATCATCCAATAAGAAGATGCCAAGTAAGCAAGATTATGTCACAATGGTGTATTACATTCTCCCAAGGACTTAGAAGATAATTCTCAAGAGGGGAAGGACCTATAGTGGACGGCTGCAAAAACATTAAAAGGAAAGAAGATGAGCAAAAACTAGACAAGGCACAAGCATAGCAAAATCAAAGTGAAAAACGCCTAGCTCTTCTTCTTCTACATTCTCTTTCTTTCTTTCTTCTTGTAAGCCTATTGTATTCATATCTTTCTGTTACACCCCGTGACTTTTAAGCACGACATTCAACACTCTAGGTCAACCTTGAATGCAACTTAATTAATGATGTAGATTGTGAAATTTAGTTACTTAAAATATAGAAAATAAGAAGAAGGGGTTAAAAGTAGAATTAATGGAAAATTAAGGGAAATTACTAAACTAGTCCCTACTAGGAGATAGGGGAGTTACCAAAATTTAGTATAACTCCCCGTCTCAGCCCTTATGGGACGGTTATATCATCAAAAAGAAGAGGGGAAAACCGCAGGAGCAAAGAGAAGGAGAAAGGAGAGGAAGAAGAAGAAGAGAGGAAGGAAAAAGGAAGGAAGAAGGCCAACCTAGGTGCAATCTTCACTGAAATTTTGCAGTAAATCCGTAAGATTAACTAGAAACCAAGGCAAGTAATCTTTCTATACGCTTTACGTAAATTTTGATACTTGAGGCCCTATGTTCTTACAAAGAGAAAACATGAATCACACATTAGTATTCTTGTCTTGCCTATCTTAAATGCTTCGCTATATGTAAGTCTTGTTGCTAATTGAGTAAAGTCTTGTTCTTTGGGCCATAATTCTGAAAATAGTTGTGTGGTGCCTTGTTATTTACCAAGCATGCCCATGAAAGTATATATTTTGACATGCTTATTGTCTTGCTCTACTCTTATGTTGATTGTCTACACTTAGATGTTGAGAGTAAGTGCAGGAAATTGAGGGATGAGTGATGACATTGTTGTAGACTTGTTGTGTGGGAATTGTTGATGATAACCTTTGAAGGTGGTGTATGATTGGAGAGTTAGAGTGGATGTTGTTGGGCATAACTAAGCATCAATTCATGATTAGATGTATGTTAAGTATGATGAATCTAGTTGTTAAGATGGATCTTTAAGTTTTGAATCTGGAAGGGTTGAAGAAGAAAGGAGTTGGGTGGAAGTTACTGCAGAAAAACTGCAGTTTGGCATCGTCAGAACACTTCGAACGCCTACATGAGGCGCTTCATGTCACTATAGGCGCTTCATGTAGCGTTCCATGTGTCCTGGAGCTTTCCCGTACAGAAAAACTGCAATTTAGAACCGTCAGAACACTTCGAACGCCTACATGAGGCGCTTCAAGTCACATTAGGCGCTTCATGTGGTGTTCAATGTGTCCTGAATCATCCCCGAACACTTCGAACGCCTAGTAGAGGCGCTCCATGTCCACATTAGGCGCTCGAAGTGGCGTTCCAAGTATTCTGGAAGTATTTTTGACCTTTTAGGCGCCCTATGTAAGTGTAGCAACTTTATACACTTCCTTTGAACATAAAATGCAAGGGTATTTGAGGTGTAATTGAGGAATAGATGGTAAGATTGACTAAGTAAGAATAAGATTGAATCCCAAGTGAATTAGTGAGACGAACGGACTTGGAAAGATACAAACAGGGAGTGTTTGAGGTGCAAGACCGTATACTTGATATGTAAGATGTGTGTGGGATACCTTTATTATTTTCCATTGCTCATAAATTACAAAGTGTTTTGAAAGTGTGCTAGAGTTGTAAACATTAAGTGTGAATGAGTAGGGTTAAGTATGAATTCGAAGTGGATGCGTGATACGAAAGGGTATGAAGTGGTATGAATGAGGTGTATTTGAGTAGTAAACGTTAAGTGTGAATGAGTAAAGTTAGGTATGAATCCAAAGTGATTTAGCAATATGAAAGAGCACAAAATGGTACGAAAAGGGTGTGTTTGAGGAAGTATGAACGAGCAAGGTTAAGTGTGAACTCGAGATGATTTCGTAATACGAAGGGACATGAAATAATACGAGCAGAATGTGATAGGGATTCATGACTTTGTACTTGATATGTAAAGTGTGTGTGCATGTTCATACGTTTGATATGATGTTACATGAGCATTCTGCATCATGACATGGGCACTTGCATTTGATTTGAAAATTGCTTTGCGAAAGAACATGTGTTTACAAGAAAAGTTTGAAGTTTTCGAAAGACAAGATGGCTGCTGGTTGATCGCAGGGTATAAAAGTCACGCCTGCGAAAGCAGGGTATAAAAGCGTGATCTGTGAATCAACAGCAGGGTATAAAGTATTTTATGGGGCCGTGGACCTATCAGCACGGAAAATTAAGTTATGTAATGGGGCCGTGGACCTCTCAGCACGGATATATGATATATGTAATGGGGCCGTGGACCTTTCAGCACGGGGTATAAAGTTATATGTCATGGGGCCGTGGACCTTTCAGCACGGGGTATAAAGTTATGTTTGCTGTGGACTGATCACCCACAGGGTATAAAGTTCTGCTACGGGAAGAATATGATATGTAAAGTGATGAAATGTTTTGTGAAATGACATGCATGACATGTTTATGAAAGAAGACATATGCATGGGTGTTGTGTGTGATTTTAAAAAATGTACATGCATCATGATACACGAAGCATAAGACTTGACATGCAAGATACGTGGTTATTCTATGACTTGCTTATGTGATACGTTGTTTTAATACATGTTGGTTCTCGTATCTGTGTACATATATTTGCTTTATCTGTTTGAGGAATTCTTATTAAAATGTTATTTGCTAACCCGAGCACCTTATTTTTGGGCAATGTTCTATACACTGGTGACTCGACGTGTGTGATTCCGTAGGGTGTATAGACGGGTTACTTGCTGGCGATAATTTCGCTAAGAACAATTACTCTGTTCCTTTTCAGGTGAGCCTGAATATGAGTTGATATTTATTGAAGATGACGGCGAGTGGGCTCAATGGGATGATGGTCATGGGGAATAGATAGATGCTGGATTACTTTCTTTATGTTGGTAAACTCGACGTTTATTATATTGTACTGGAGGATAAGTTAGACAGTTGTCTGAACACCCCTTTTAGTTCCGCTGTACTTACTGGTTGTAATAATGATGATAAAGTTTTAAATTTGATGACGTTTCCGCTGATTTATCTTACGTCGTGAATGATGTACACTTGATCTGCTTTGACGCTTTGTAGTTCTCATAGTAGACTACGGCGGGTGCACTGGTTCCGATGACGGTATCGGGCCGGGGCGCTACAGGTGGTATCAGAGCCTAGGCTTCAGATCTATCGCGGAAACTTAGGTTCATGATCTTTTAGACACCTAAGTTATGATTCTCCCATAAGATTGATCCTTAGGTTTAAGTGCTGATTCTCTAGAGCCTAAGTATGATCTGGGTTGGGTGTGTGCGAGCGCGTATATCGTTTAACTTTCTATAATAATGGTAATTTTGGACCACACCGATCTCTTGAATAAAACTTGGCGATGCCTTTCTGAAGTATTACGTGTCCGAGACAATGATCTTAGACAAGATAAGGGCGTTCGACGAGCTAAAACAGAGTTGGATGATATTGTCGGAGTATGCCGACCATGTCCGTGCTTTGGGTAAGTTTGCTCTTGTGATTATGCCTGATAATCGCTTAAAGATGACAAAGTTGGAGCGAGGTTCGGACTCAGGAATTCAGTCAGCAATTGTAAGCGCATGGATGAGAACCAACGAGGACATGATGGATGCATGCCTCTGCGTCGAGAGTGATTCTCGTAGAGTGGTGGCAAGAGAGGCCGATGCAAGATACTCTGACAAAGGTAAGAGGTTAAAAGAAGAAATTGAGTTAGTGGAAGGCCAGGACATTTGGATCAAGATTCAGAAGAGATGTTTGGTCGGAAAATTTTAGAGACCCCCACCATAGAACCCAGATGTAAATCAGGCCGTAGGAGTTTTCCGCATTGCAATAAGTGCCATGATGGTGAATGTGGGAAGTTGGCAAGGGTGTGTTATCGAGCGGACAAGTAAGTCATCTCGTTAGAGATTGTCCAGAGATGAGAAAGAATGCTCTGGGAGAAGTGGCTCAATAGCCGAAGACGGATGTTTGCGTCAATGTCATGATGGCCATGAATATTTGGCAAGTCGCCGATGTGGTATGAGGTACAATTTTAGTGAACAAGATATTCACTAATGTTCTTTTAATAGCGGCGTGAACCCCTCTACTGTGACAAACGGATGAGTTAAGCGCCTTTATGGTTCACCGGAATAGTTAGAAACTCAGTACCATGTCCAAGCACCCAAGAACAAATTATGAATTTACACAACACTTACTATCGATGGAAGCAAGTGTCAGGAAAGAATCATGAGATGGAAGATGTAATCTTTGAAGGGGTTTGGCGTTGACGTGGAATCAAAGAAAGTTGAAGTTACCACCGATTGGTCTAGATCTACGAATGACACCAAAGTCAGCGTTTCTTGGGTCTAGCTAGTTATTATAGGAAGTTTGTTGAGGGATTCTCGACAATAGCAATGTTCCTCAATTGCCTTACTCAAAAGAAGTCCAAGTTTGAGTGGACGACAGAATGAGAGAGAAGCTTCCTGGAGCTTAAGAGGAGGTTAACCATAGCTCCGGTATTGGCTCAACCTTCTGGTACTGATGGGTTTGTGATATGTAGTGATGTGTCAAAAAAAAAAACAGTCTAGGTACGTAAACTGTAACATAAGTTATGATTCTCCATCCAAATCAAGTTTAGTTGGATACTTCACTTGTAGGTTGTGTTTTGGTACAACACAAACGAGTTATCGCGCATGCTTCGTGATAGTTAAACATAAGGCAGCGAAGATTGGGAGACAACTAAAGGATTACGACATGACCATTAATTTCCATCCCGGAAAAGTTAATAAAGTGGTAGATGGATTAAGCAGAGAATCCAACCATGCGCGACACTCATCACTTGAGAGGGAAATAGAAGAATTTGGTTTGAATGTGGTTGACTCTATGGTTAATGTTTTCACATTGTAGACCGTCATCTCAAGTTTCATGAATTAGGTGAAAGAAGCCTAAAAGAAGAATAAGACTGTGGGTGATATTTTTGGAAATTGAGACATAGTCAGGTTGATGGATTTTAAACCAATGAGGACGAGCGCTTATGGTTAGAGAAAAAAAAAGGGTGTATACCTGATTTAGATGAGCTAAGGAAAGAAATATTGCAAGGGGCTCACAACTCAAGGTTATCGATATGTTCTAGGAGCACCAAAATGTACAGGGATCCATGACAATACTATTGGTGATGTAAGATGAAGAGGCATATTGTGGAGATTTGAGAGATGTCTGGTGCGTCAGTAAGTGGTGATAAACACCAACGATCTGGTGGAATATCGATGCTGTCGGAGATTCCATAGTAGGAATGTGAATGTGTCACAATGGACTTCGTGGCTGGTTTACTGAGGACAATAAGTGGGGATAACATGATCTTGGTGATTGTGGATCGGTTGACCCAGTCTACACATATTCTACCGGTCTCAAGGGAAGCATCTCTCGATAAGTTGGTAAATTTGGATATGGACACCATTGTCAGCCTGCATGGTGTTCCCATGAGCATAGCACCTAACCAAGACCAACGGTTTACTTCCAAGCTCTAGACAGTATTTTAGAGAGCCATGTGGACGGAATTTAGGTTAAGTACAGTGTATCATCTCCGAACCGATAGACAATCTGAGCGGACTATCCAGACCCTAGAAGACATGTTAGAGACTTGTGTCATAGACTTCAAAGGAAGTTGGGATGGAATGATTAAATTAATGGAGTTCTGGTATAATAGCAGGCACCACCATGCAAGTGACGTGATTCTTTTCGAAGCGTTGTATAGAGGGAAGTGTGGGTCCCTCGTTTATTGGATGAAGTTGGTGTGAGGACCCTCACAGGATCTGAGTTACTTGAGAAGACGTTAGAAAATGTGAAAATCATTTAAGATAGACTTAAGATGGCTCAGGACCGCAGCAGACTTTGGACGGGTGCCAGGCGACGGCCTTTGGAGTAAATGTAGGCGGAAAAGGTCTATTTAAGAGAATCACCTACAAAGGATGCTATAAAATTCGGAATCAGAGGTAAGCTGAGCCCACGTTATTGGTTGTTACGAGAAACTTGAGAAGTTGGGAGTTTTGACATATAGGTTGGCATTAACTTCGGTATAAGAGCAAGTTCATAAGGACTTCCACGTATCACCGTTACGGAAGCACGTGACAGACCCAAGCCACGTGCTCGAAGCACAACTTTTGGAAACTCAATAGAGATGTTATTTATAAAAAGGCACCGGTGAAAATTGTGGACTGAAAGGATCAAGTGTTGAGGAGGCGAGTGATCCCTTATGCGAAAGTCCAGTGGAGCAACCACATGAAACGTGAGGCCACTTGGGAACTCGAGGAACAAATGCGGGAGAAGTACCCTCAAATCTTTGACTAAGGTACGTAAGTTTCGAGGACGAAACTTTTTGTAAGGGGGGTGAAATGTTACACCCCGTGACTTTTAAGCACGACATTCAACACTCTAGGTCAACCTTGAATGCAACTTAATTAATGATGTAGATTGTGAAATTTAGTTACTTAAAATATAGAAAATAAGAAGAAGGGGTTAAAAGTAGAATTAATGGAAAATTAAGGGAAATTACTAAACTAGTCCCTACTAGGAGATAGGGGAGTTACCAAAATTTAGTATAACTCCCCATCTCAGCCCTTATGGGACGGTTATATCATCAAAAAGAAGAGGGGAAAACCGCAGGAGCAAAGAGAAGGAGAAAGGAGAGGAAGAAGAAGAAGAGAGGAAGGAAAAAGGAAGGAAGAAGGCCAACCTAGGTGCAATCTTCACTGAAATTTTGCAGTAAATCCGTAAGATTAACTAGAAACCAAGGCAAGTAATCTTTCTATACGCTTTACGTAAATTTTGATACTTGAGGCCCTATGTTCTTACAAAGAGAAAACATGAATCACACATTAGTATTCTTGTCTTGCCTATCTTAAATGCTTCGTTATATGTAAGTCTTGTTGCTAATTGAGTAAAGTCTTGTTCTTTGGGCCATAATTCTGAAAATAGTTGTGTGGTGCCTTGTTATTTACCAAGCATGCCCATGAAAGTATATATTTTGACATGCTTATTGTCTTGCTCTACTCTTATGTTGATTGTCTACACTTAGATGTTGAGAGTAAGTGCAGGAAATTGAGGGATGAGTGATGACATTGTTGTAGACTTGTTGTGTGGGAATTGTTGATGATAACCTTTGAAGGTGGTGTATGATTGGAGAGTTAGAGTGGATGTTGTTGGGCATAACTAAGCATCAATTCATGATTAGATGTATGTTAAGTACGATGAATCTAGTTGTTAAGATGGATCTTTAAGTTTTGAATCTGGAAGGGTTGAAGAAGAAAGGAGTTGGGTGGAAGTTACTGCAGAAAAACTGCAGTTTGGCATCGTCAGAACACTTCGAACGCCTACATGAGGCGCTTCATGTCACTATAGGCGCTTCATGTAGCGTTCCATGTGTAATGGAGCTTTCCCGTACAGAAAAACTGCAATTTAGAACCGTCAGAACACTTCGAACGCCTACATGAGGCGCTTCAAGTCACATTAGGCGCTTCATGTGGTGTTCAATGTGTCCTGAATCATCCCCGAACACTTCGAACGCCTAGTAGAGGCGCTCCATGTCCACATTAGGCGCTCGAAGTGGCGTTCCAAGTATTCTGGAAGTATTTTTGACCTTTTAGGCGCCCTATGTAAGTGTAGCAACTTTATACACTTCCTTTGAACATAAAATGCAAGGGTATTTGAGGTGTAATTGAGGAATAGATGGTAAGATTGACTAAGTAAGAATAAGATTGAATCCCAAGTGAATTAGTGAGACGAACGGACTTGGAAAGATACAAACAGGGAGTGTTTGAGGTGCAAGACCGTATACTTGATATGTAAGATTTGTGTGGGATACCTTTATTATTTTCCATTGCTCATAAATTACAAAGTGTTTTGAAAGTGTGCTAGAGTTGTAAACATTAAGTGTGAATGAGTAGGGTTAAGTATGAATTCGAAGTGGATGCGTGATACGAAAGGGTATGAAGTGGTATGAATGAGGTGTATTTGAGTAGTAAACGTTAAGTGTGAATGAGTAAAGTTAGGTATGAATCCAAAGTGATTTAGCAATATGAAAGAGCACAAAATGGTACGAAAAGGGTGTGTTTGAGGAAGTATGAACGAGCAAGGTTAAGTGTGAACTCGAGATGATTTCGTAATACGAAGGGACATGAAATAATACGAGCAGAATGTGATAGGGATTCATGACTTTGTACTTGATATGTAAAGTGTGTGTGCATGTTCATACGTTTGATATGATGTTACATGAGCATTCTGCATCATGACATGGGCACTTGCATTTGATTTGAAAATTGCTTTGCGAAAGAACATGTGTTTACAAGAAAAGTTTGAAGTTTTCGAAAGACAAGATGGCTGCTGGTTGATCGCAGGGTATAAAAGTCACGCCTGCGAAAGCAGGGTATAAAAGCGTGATCTGTGAATCAACAGCAGGGTATAAAGTATTTTATGGGGCCGTGGACCTATCAGCACGGAAAATTAAGTTATGTAATGGGGCCGTGGACCTCTCAGCACGGATATATGATATATGTAATGGGGCCGTGGACCTTTCAGCACGGGGTATAAAGTTATATGTCATGGGGCCGTGGACCTTTCAGCACGGGGTATAAAGTTATGTTTGCTGTGGACTGATCACCCACAGGGTATAAAGTTCTGCTACGGGAAGAATATGATATGTAAAGTGATGAAATGTTTTGTGAAATGACATGCATGACATGTTTATGAAAGAAGACATATGCATGGGTGTTGTGTGTGATTTTAAAGAATGTACATGCATCATGATACACGAAGCATAAGACTTGACATGCAAGATACGTGGTTATTCTATGACTTGCTTATGTGATACGTTGTTTTAATACATGTTGGTTCTCGTATCTGTGTACATATATTTGCTTTATCTGTTTGAGGAATTCTTATTAAAATGTTATTTGCTAACCCGAGCACCTTATTTTTGGGCAATGTTCTATACACTGGTGACTCGACGTGTGTGATTCCGTAGGGTGTATAGACGGGTTACTTGCTGGCGATAATTTCGCTAAGAACAATTACTCTGTTCCTTTTCAGGTGAGCCTGAATATGAGTTGATATTTATTGAAGATGACGGCGAGTGGGCTCAATGGGATGATGGTCATGGGGAATAGATAGATGCTGGATTACTTTCTTTATGTTGGTAAACTCGACGTTTATTATATTGTACTGGAGGATAAGTTAGACAGTTGTCTGAACACCCCTTTTAGTTCCGCTGTACTTACTGGTTGTAATAATGATGATAAAGTTTTAAATTTGATGACGTTTCTGCTGATTTATCTTACATCGTGAATGATGTACACTTGATCTGCTTTGACGCTTTGTAGTTCTCATAGTAGACTACGGCGGGTGCACTGGTTCCGATGACGGTATCGGGCCGGGGCGCTACAGGTGGTATCAGAGCCTAGGCTTCAGATCTATCGCGGAAACTTAGGTTCATGATCTTTTAGACACCTAAGTTATGATTCTCCCATAAGATTGATCCTTAGGTTTAAGTGCTGATTCTCTAGAGCCTAAGTATGATCTGGGTTGGGTGTGTGCGAGCGCGTATATCGTTTAACTTTCTATAATAATGGTAATTTTGGACCACACCGATCTCTTGAATAAAACTTGGCGATGCCTTTCTGAAGTATTACGTGTCCGAGACAATGATCTTAGACAAGATAAGGGCGTTCGACGAGCTAAAACAGAGTTGGATGATATTGTCGGAGTATGCCGACCATGTCCGTGCTTTGGGTAAGTTTGCTCTTGTGATTATGCCTGATAATCGCTTAAAGATGACAAAGTTGGAGCGAGGTTCGGACTCAGGAATTCAGTCAGCAATTGTAAGCGCATGGATGAGAACCAACGAGGACATGATGGATGCATGCCTCTGCGTCGAGAGTGATTCTCGTAGAGTGGTGGCAAGAGAGGCCGATGCAGGATACTCTGACAAAGGTAAGAGGTTAAAAGAAGAAATTGAGTTAGTGGAAGGCCAGGACATTTGGATCAAGATTCAGAAGAGATGTTTGGTCGGAAAATTTTAGAGACCCCCACCATAGAACCCAGATGTAAATCAGGCCGTAGGAGTTTTCCGCATTGCAATAAGTGCCATGATGGTGAATGTGGGAAGTTGGCAAGGGTGTGTTATCGAGCGGACAAGTAAGTCATCTCGTTAGAGATTGTCCAGAGATGAGAAAGAATGCTCTGGGAGAAGTGGCTCAATAGCCGAAGACGGATGTTTGCGTCAATGTCATGATGGCCATGAATATTTGGCAAGTCGCCGATGTGGTATGAGGTACAATTTTAGTGAACAAGATATTCACTAATGTTCTTTTAATAGCGGCGTGAACCCCTCTACTGTGACAAACGGATGAGTTAAGCGCCTTTATGGTTCACCGGAATAGTTAGAAACTCAGTACCATGTCCAAGCACCCAAGAACAAATTATGAATTTACACAACACTTACTATCGATGGAAGCAAGTGTCAGGAAAGAATCATGAGATGGAAGATGTAATCTTTGAAGGGGTTTGGCGTTGACGTGGAATCAAAGAAAGTTGAAGTTACCACCGATTGGTCTAGATCTACGAATGAAACCAAAGTCAGCGTTTCTTGGGTCTAGCTAGTTATTATAGGAAGTTTGTTGAGGGATTCTCGACAATAGCAATGTTCCTCAATTGCCTTACTCAAAAGAAGTCCAAGTTTGAGTGGACGACAGAATGAGAGAGAAGCTTCCTGGAGCTTAAGAGGAGGTTAACCATAGCTCCGGTATTGGCTCAACCTTCTGGTACTGATGGGTTTGTGATATGTAGTGATGTGTCAAAAAAAAAAAAACAGTCTAGGTACGTAAACTGTAACATAAGTTATGATTCTCCATCCAAATCAAGTTTAGTTGGATACTTCACTTGTAGGTTGTGTTTTGGTACAACACAAACGAGTTATCGCGCATGCTTCGTGATAGTTAAACATAAGGCAGCGAAGATTGGGAGACAACTAAAGGATTACGACATGACCATTAATTTCCATCCCGGAAAAGTTAATAAAGTGGTAGATGGATTAAGCAGAGAATCCAACCATGCGCGACACTCATCACTTGAGAGGGAAATAGAAGAATTTGGTTTGAATGTGGTTGACTCTATGGTTAATGTTTTCACATTGTAGACCGTCATCTCAAGTTTCATGAATTAGGTGAAAGAAGCCCAAAAGAAGAATAAGACTGTGGGTGATATTTTTGGAAATTGAGACATAGTCAGGTTGATGGATTTTAAACCAATGAGGACGAGCGCTTATGGTTAGAGGAAAAAAAAGGGTGTATACCTGATTTAGATGAGCTAAGGAAAGAAATATTGCAAGGGACTCACAGCTCAAGGTTATCGATATGTTCTAGGAGCACCAAAATGTACAGGGATCCATGACAATACTATTGGTGATGTAAGATGAAGAGGCATATTGTGGAGATTTGAGAGATGTCTGGTGCGTCAGTAAGTGGTGATAAACACCAACGATCTGGTGGAATATCGATGCTGTCGGAGATTCCATAGTAGGAATGTGAATGTGTCACAATGGACTTCGTGGCTGGTTTACTGAGGACAATAAGTGGGGATAACATGATCTTGGTGATTGTGGATCGGTTGACCCAGTCTACACATATTCTACCGGTCTCAACGATCTGGTGGAATATCGATGCTATTCAACCCCCCCTTCTAGTGGTGCCTTGCAGATCCTACACAATGTGATATCAACTTTTTCTCTTGAGAATCCATTTTCAAGTATGAAGTTTCTTAATCTTTCATACCAAGCTCTAGGAGCTTTTTTAAGCTACATATACTTTTTCTTGAATAAGTCCATTCAAGAAAACCGATTTTATATCCATTTGATAAAATCTCCAAAGCATGCGTATGCTATAAGCATTCTAGTAGACTCTAATCTTGGAAAAATTCAAAAATATTGTATTTTTAATAAGAAATTCCATAAATATGGGACACTTAGGAAAAATTCAAAAAAAATAGATAAGGCACCATCATAAATTACGTCGGCCCCAAAGCGCCATTTTGAATGACGCCTTAAAGGAACTCCTAAGACACCATTCACAATGGCATCTTAGGACAACACCACCTTTTAACACCTAAATATTGCTTTGGGAGCCTGAAAAACATCATATCCTAAGGCGCCATTGTAAACGGCGACTGAGACACCTAAGGTGACATTCATAATGGCGCCTTAGGGAGTACACTCTATTTATCCATGCTATTGTAGTTTTGAAGATACCATCAAATTTCTACTCCTTTGAAATCTATAAGAACAATATTGCATCCTTCTTTGTAACCTTTACATAGCGATAATGGTGGAAAAAAAATCAAAAAGTCCAAATTGTTTTGTATTACATAGATCAAACGGTACATTCATATAATAGAATTTCATGCAATCGTCCTTTCACAAAAATGATGAGGGTGTCAAATGATGACACAGATACAGATTTTAAAGAGCGATTTATATCCGATTGGGGCTGAATGTAGATGTTGGAACAATTAAGCTGGTGTGCCTCTACCTATTCACGTTTAATGGGTCTGTTTACGTTTACAATTTGGATAACATTTCTGACTAGAAAGGCTTAAAATCAGCCTTAGAAGTGGCAATTCATTGTCCAATCCTTCTAGGTGTGGAGATATTGTTAGTGTATGTGCCCTAGGCCATGATTTGGATATTTATGTTATGCATTTATTATTAATAAAAGAGGTTTTATTATCATTATTGTTGGTTAGTATGTTACACAATTTTGATATATGTCCCTGATTCATAATTGTTATGGAGATAAAATAATTTATAATCAGTATGAGTATTGATTTGATAATCATGAGATGATTATGTGTATGGTGATACGAATCAATCTCATAGATACTTGTTAGAGAACAGTGTATTGGATAGACCCATCATGAGATTGCTACATGGATTAGCGTCATAAGTAAATCTCATGATAGTCATGTTTTAATCCTTTGACTTGAGATTGTCATAGTTTCCAACATAAGGACTATTATATTTTGACATGATCAAACGTTATCCGTAACTGGATAATAATAAAGGTCATGATTGAATGTGATAGAAATTATGTAGAGGATATTGAACAATCAAGATAGAATTTGTCCCTCTCTTTTGAGAGAGATATCTTTGGGCCCCTCGATTAGTGAGACTGTGAAATGCATGGCCGTGCTCAAATGATTTGATAGTGTGATCAATATCATTTGTTTTATCAGTCTACTTAGAGATCGAGTAATCATATGTTTGAATTATATAAGTATGACGCTGACCATGACTTATGTTCAAACTAGATATCGTGTGACAAAGGGATTAATGCATGTACTATTATTAGGCTAGTTGGACTTTACTCGTATTAATTGGGTAGTTGTAATGCCTTGCTAGAGGCCAATTACGACTTGTTGGTTTAATAGAGATTTAATCAACTGCCAATTAATATGGGCCTATCGGGTCACACACAAGAATGCGTATGGCAGAGATTAATAATATTAATAATATTAATATTGGATATTAATTATTATTATTATTATTATCGTTTTTAATATTAATAATATTAATATTGGATATTAATTATTATTATTATTATTAATTTTGTTTTTTTATGTATATATTTATATCATTGGATAATAACAGAGAATCCATATTTGATATGGATTTTGATTGGTGTTATCTAATCCTAACAGAATCCGTATTTGATGCGGATTATGATAGGTATTAACCAATCCGATCAGGAATCGGATTTGATATCTATATATATGTACGGAGCATGGTGTATCTCGGACACCACACAACCAGTAGAAAACGAAAGGGCAAGAATCGTTTTTGTGAAAACCGAATTCTTCAGCCGCGCCGTTTGAAGAGCTAGCACTCCGGGCGGAAGCGTTCGTGTGGATACCGACAGAGGGTGATCGTATTTTCGCACCTCTTCCATCTGCAAATTTCAAATCTACGGAGGTACTTTTTGATCTTTTTGTCGAATTAAACGAACAACATGGATCCTTGGTAGGAAATCAGAGATCAATTTTTGTTTTCCGCTGCGCGTTTTTGCAGTGATCTCGTTCGATTTCCTAACAGTGGTATCAGAGACACTTGTTGATTTCGTTTAAATCGATTATATCATGCTTATGTGATTATATGCTTACTGTTTTTCGTATGGCATGATATGTACAAAACCCCAACTCGGATTTCATATGATGAGAGAAGAATGGTGTTTTCAAATCGTTTTCATGAGATGATTTGTATACGGCGGTTTTCGTTTGTCATGTGATGATCAAAACGGATTCTGTTTATATTAGATATAAACATACGCTATGTGTAGAACCCTATTCGAATCGCATCTGGTGAGAGCGGATTGATGTTTTCAATTCGTTTTCATGAGACGTTATGATTCGAGATTGTTATATATGATATAAAGTTTTCGTTTTTCATGTGATGATCAAAAACGATTATGTTTATATCGATATGAGCAACCGATAATGTGTTATGCCCCGCACCCTCAGCAGGGAAATCAAAAGACAAAGAAGGATTTTTGCGGAAATTAATGACGGTCAAGAAAATTAATTAGACATTAATATGAGGACTAATTAGAAATAAATGGAGGATTTATTATTAGAGTTTAATTATAATTAATTTTCAGAATTTAATAATTAGGATTTATCCTTTAAGATAAATAAGAAATAAAATGTAATTTAGAAACACCAAACTTTTCCCCCTGACCATATATAAACTGAGAAAGCGTCAGTTTCTTCAGAAACCAACGACGCTTCCTCACAACCCTAGCCGTTCTCCCAGGAGTAGAAGAAGACAACCCCAAGAAGTGATCCAGCCTTAGTTCGTTTTCCAATCCGACTCCGAGTAATCAAAGGCAAGTAATCTGTTTATAAGTTCCTACGTTTTGCGAAAGAAAAACGGCCTATTTTATTATCAATTGGATCACCATGCAGTAGATTTGTGCGTGATTATTTGCATACGATCAATGTGATTTCTTTTCGTGATTTGGCCAATATGTACGGAAAAGCTTTTGTTGTTGTTGTGGATTATGTGAAATCATGCAAATCCTTACCCTTGGATCCCCTCTTGAGGTGCTTGTGTGTGGCGTGGGTTTGAGGGGGAAACGGTGGGATTTTTGGCTTGATGTGGTCGTTGAATGCACGTTTTAGGATTGAATCATTGTTGGTAAATCGCGTAGCGTTGAACCCTTGGGTGATATACGTATAAGCGTTTGAATTCACAGTTTTAAGCACGGATGGTAGCCGGGGTTAGGTTTGGATTGATTGGGGTTGATCTATGGATATGTGGTGTTCTTGGTACTGCAGATGTTGCAGAAAACGGAGAAAAGATTGGAAAATCGCAGACTTCGATCGATCTAAGTGGAGAGATCGATGTCCTCAGAAGGACATCGATCGATCGATGTCTGGGTGGCTGAGAGATCGATGTCCTCAGAAGGACATCGATCGATCGATGTGTAGAAGGCTGAGAGATCGATGTCCCCAGATTGGACATCGATCGATCGAAGTGAGAGATCGATGTCCCCAGTTGGACATCGATCGATCGAAGTAAGAGATCGATGTCCCCAGTTGGACATCGATCGATCGATGTATAGGGGATGAAGTCCTGAAATTTTGTGGAAAGTAGAGGAAGAAAGGGGGACGTTCGGGGAGCCTTTGGGTGACCTTAGTGACTTTCTAAGACCTGATCTAAGTTAGTCTAAGTCTTGGGAACATGCCCTAGGACGGTGAATCAATCTTGGTGTTTTCAACGGATTCTCGAATCGAGTTTCAACGGGAATGACTTAGACGGGTTAGGAAATGAACGTACGAGGTGTCTTAGAGTTCAATGAAGGAAAGATAGGGATACTCGCGTAGGTTACGAACTTTAGAATCAAGGGTAAGTGTTGACGAGCGAGTTGAGGGCTAAGTATGGACGAATAAGCTAGTGTTCCTTGTGTGGTACTTGTACTTGCGCATGTAAATGTGAATTGCATATGTGAGCGTGGAATGTGAATGAGATATGGGGTCTTGCATCATGGCACTTGCATTTGCATTATGATTTGATAAGAGCTGTGCCTCAGCACAGGGTATAAAGTTTGCGAAATGAGCTGTAATGCGTTACAGGGTATAAAGACAAGCTGTAACCATCACAGGGTATAAAGTGAGCTGTAATGTGTCATAGGGTATAAAGACAAGCTGTGGCACATTACAGGGTATAAAGTTGAGCTGTGGTGCGTCACAGGGTATAAAGACAAGCTGTGGCCCACCACAGGGCATAAAGTTATGTGACCGGACATTGTGACATGCATTGCACTGTTTTGAAAAGAATTGCATAAGCATTTGTGATTGTGTAGTGTAGGGCATCTTTGACATGCATCACGAGAGTCAGTGTGGTATGAACGTGAAGGTTATTTGAAGGCCAATGAATTGTTATTTGCGCGTAAATTGATGTACTTGCGTTATTACGTTCTCGCTTGTGTATATTTGAAAGTTACAAGACATGTGCCCTCAATTCCCTCCGTTTATCTATTACTCATGTCTTGCCATGTGTTGATCCCGTATGTCTTATAAGTGGGTTACTTGCTAGTGTTTTTCGCTAAGGGTACTACCTTTTGTCATTGCAGATGAGCCTAGTTACGACATGATCTTTGTCGAGGATGACGGCGAGTGGGCTGAATGGGATACCTAGACCTTGTTGGGGAGATTGATTAGCTAGTTACTACTGTTTCCAATTGTTTCATTTATTTGGTTATTCATTTGAGGTTTTAGATGGCTGCGACCATGTACACTGTCGGTGATCACATTGTCTTTGACGTACTACTTTGATGATTTAGTTGATTTGGTAGGTTTCCGCGCTTATTTCTCTTACGTCATCGATGCTGTGTATTCGAGAGATGAGACGTCTTGTAGTCTTCTCAGTAAGCTACGACGGGTGCATCGGTTCGGATTCCGCTGTCCGGGTCGGGGCGCTACAGGTGGTATCAGAGCCTAGGCTTCAGATCTACCTCGGAGACCTAGGTTATGACATGTAGAGTCTTAAGTTATGATCTTTACCTTAAGTTGATCTATTGGTCTAAGTACGCAATTTTAGATTTAAGTATACAATTTCAGATTTAAGCTTGATCTGGGATGGGTGTGTGTACGAGCGCGATTAGTGAAATCAAATAGATGTAATCGTTTTAACCTATGAACTACGCCTTGTACCCCTTTATGGATTTCACATTTATTTTGGAACTGCTCGACACTAACGACGTGATCTTGCAGAAAATGCCTCCCAGAAGAGACCCTCAAGGAAACGGTGGGAATGGGAACAACGATAACCCTCCACCACCACCACCCCCAGTTTTAGTACCTCAGGCGCTGATTGATGCTATCACAGTGATAGCCCAAGGAGTTGCTCAGCAACAGCAACAACAGCAACAACCCCCTGCGCCAGCACCACCGCAGCACGGCATAAGGTACTATATTGGGGAAATGCGCAAGATGCACGCCCCAAATTTTGAAGGGACAACTGACCCAGAGGTAGCTGGGTTTTGGCTTGATGAGATAGAGAAATGCTTCAAGCTGGTCCAAGTGCCGGAAGAACACAAGGTGGATGTAGCCACACCTTTCCTGACTGGCAGAGCGAATGCCTGGTGGAACGGCATTCTGCCCAAGATGACTTCTCCCATCCAGTGGAGTCAATTTGTGAAGGCCTACAAGGACTATTATGTGCCTGAGACTGCCGTATTGGAAAAGATGAGGCAGTTTGATAGATTTGAGCAAGGAAGGATGTCTGTCTCTGACTATGCAGACAGGTTCCACGCCTTGGGCAAATTCACGCCCATGGTATTGGAAAACAATCGGATGAAGATGTTGAAGTTTGAAGAGGGTCTGAATCCCCGCATCCGGACGGCTATCGCGGGGTCGAGTTTGAAAACTTTCGAAGAAATGCTGGATGCATGTTACCGAGTGGAGAGTGACATGCGTCGGTCCCAGAACAGAGAGGCTCGGGAAGAATCGAGCAAGAGGCCGAGGGTAGAACCAAGTGGAGGTAGACCCGGACGTTGGGTCAAGATTCCCAGGAAGGGACAAACGGGGCCAGTTCAAAGGGCACCACAGCCAAACCAACCTGACCGGCAAGCACCTGCAGAATGCCTGCACTGCCATAAAAGACACGTGGGTGAATGTTGGAAAATATCAGGTGCGTGCTTCAGATGTGGAAAGTCAGGCCATAGGATCAAGGACTGCCCAGACTTGAACCCTAAGCCACAAACAGGTGCAGGGCCGACTCAGCAGCAGAGAGGCAGGCCAAATGCTAGAGTCCACGCCATGACAGACGCGGAAGTCCAAGAGGACGCAAATGTGGTGACAGGTATGACCTAAGTTAAATAATAGTCGTTTAAGTTGAAACTTTAGTCCTTTAAGTTGATGATTGAATATGTGTTATGTGAAAACCTCTATGTGTTACCCTCTTATGATTAGGTGTGATCTTAATTAACAAAGTACCTGCGAACGTGTTGTTTGATAGTGGCGCTAGCCACTGTTTCATTTCTAAGCGATTCGCCAAAGGACTCGACTGTCTACCCGAGTGGCTTGAGAACCCATTTAGGGTACAGGCAGCAGGAGAACAAGTACTGATTTCTCACCATCAGTACAAGGACTGTGAGTTGGAATTAGATGGGAAGTTTTTCTCGGTGACTCTGGTCCCGATACCGCTGAAGGACTTTGACTTAATATTGGGCATGGATTGGCTGACCAAGAATCATGCCAACATCGACTGCAGACTTAAGCGAGTGACCCTCAAAGACCCTGAGATGAATGACATCACGGTGCAAGGAAACGTCAAAATAACCAAGGCTCCAAAGAAGATATACATGACGGCGATCAAGGCCTTTAAAGCCTTACAAAAGGGAGCTGAGGGATTTATGGTGTATGCACTAGATGCGAAGCAGGAGGTTCCCTCCATGGACCAAATACCGGTAATAAATGAGTTCAAGGACGTATTTCCGGACGATCTACCGGGAGTACCACCAACGAGGGAAGTGGAGTTTGAGATCAACTTGATCCCTGGAGCAGAGCCGATATCTAAGGCACCCTACAGAATGGCTCCAGCTGAACTTAAGGAGCTAAAGGGGCAACTTCAAGAGTTGTTGGACAAGAAATTGATACGCCCCAGTGTATCACCTTGGGGAGCTCCGGTTCTATTCGTAAAGAAGAAGGATGGCAGCATGAGGTTATGCATCGACTATCGGGAGTTGAACAAGATCACCATTAAGAATAAATACCCTCTGCCAAGGATTGAGGACCTATTTGATCAGCTGAAGGGAGCTAGATGGTTTTCCAAGATTGACCTCCGTCAGGGATACCATCAGTTGCTTGTGAAAGCCGGAGACGTACCTAAAACGGCTTTCCGGACTCGATACGGGCATTATGAGTTCTTAGTGATGCCTTTTGGGCTAACTAATGCCCCAGCAGCTTTCATGGATTTGATGAACACCGTATTTCGAGAACAATTGGATCACTTTGTAGTAGTGTTCATCGACGACATCCTAGTTTACTCTCCCGACGAGCAAGCTCATGCTGAACATTTGAGAGTGGTGTTGCAAATACTGAGGCAACAAAGGCTGTATGCCAAATTCAGTAAGTGTGAGTTTTGGCTAAGGAGTGTAGCCTTCCTTGGTCACGTGATTTCTGAAGATGGGATCTCTGTGGATCCTAAGAAGATAGAAGCCATCACTGAATGGCCAAGACCCACCAACGTGACCGAAGTCAGAAGCTTCCTAGGCTTGGCAGGCTACTATAGGAAGTTTGTTGAGGGATTCTCAACGATAGCAGTACCATTGAGTCGACTTACTCAGAAGAAGACTAAATTCGAATGGACTGCTGAATGCGAGCAGAGCTTTACTGAGCTCAAGAAGAGATTGACCACAGCCCCGGTGTTGGCACAACCTTCCGGCACCGACGGTTTCGTGATCTATAGTGACGCGTCTAAGAAAGGACTAGGTATGTACATCCTTACAATTGATGCAGTGTATATACATATGCCAGTCTTAAACTAACGTTCTGTTTATAGGTTGTGTTTTGATGCAAAATGAACGAGTCATATCGTACGCGTCAAGACAACTGAAACCGTATGAGCAGAACTACCCGACGCATGACTTGGAGCTCGCAGCTGTGGTATTTGCTCTTAAGATCTGGAGACACTATCTATATGGAGAGAAATGTGCAGTCTTCACGGACCATAAGAGCTTAAAGTATCTATTCTCGCAGAAGGAGTTGAATATGAGACAAAGAAGATGGTTAGAGTTACTCAAGGACTATGACTTGACCATCAACTACCATCCGGGTAAAGCCAATAGAGTGGCAGACGCATTGAGCAGGAAGTCTAGCCACGCAAGACAGTCTCCATTGGAAAGAGAGATTGAGGAGTTTGATCTTGAAATGGTGGATTCAGTGGCAAATGTCCTCACAGCTTTGTCTATCAGCCCAAACTTGGTAGACCGGATCAAAGAGGCACAGTATGAGGACCTAGCACTGAAAGAGATCCGCGACCAATTATCCACGGGACCGGTAAAAGACTTCCAGTTGCGAGAAGATGGGAGTCTATGGTTCCAGAATCGGTTATGCGTACCCGCTAAAGACGAGCTTCGAATAGAATTACTTCGAGAGGCGCATAACTCAAGAATGTCTATCCACCCCGGAAGCACTAAGATGTATAAGGACCTCAAAAGAAACTATTGGTGGATAGGGATGAAAAGGTCAATAGCGACATATGTTGAGAGATGTTTGGTCTGCCAACAAGTCAAAGCGGAACATCAACGACCTGGTGGCTTGATGAAGCCACTAGAGATTCCAGAATGGAAGTGGGAGCATGTGACGATGGATTTCGTAATGGGACTACCCAAGACCCGCAATGGGAACGAGATGATTTGGGTAATTGTAGACCGTTTAACGAAGGCGGCTCACTTTATAGCCATGCCTCATGGTACTTCGTATGAAAGGCTATCCAATATCTATGTGGATAACATTGTAAGTCTACATGGAGTCCCAGTTAGCATCGTATCAGACCGTGACCCCAAGTTCACCTCTAAGTTCTGGAGAGCATTCCAGAAAGCTATGGGTACGGAGTTGAGAATGAGCACAGCATATCACCCGCAAACGGATGGGCAATCCGAGAGGACCATCCAAACATTGGAAGACATGCTGAGAGCATGCGCCTTAGACTTCAAAGGGAACTGGGATAGCATGTTGAAGTTGATGGAGTTTTCATATAACAACAGCTATCACAGTGCAATTGGCATGGCGCCATTTGAAGCCTTATACGGACGTAAGTGCAGATCCCCGGTTTGTTGGGGCGAAGTTGGAGAAAGGACAATCACTGCACCAGAGTTGGTTGAGCAAACGGTGGAAAAGGTTAAGGTGATAAGAGAGAAACTCAAGGTGGCCCAAGATCGCAGTAAAAGTTGGGCCGACTCCAAAAGACGACCGTTGGAGTTTGAGGAGGGCGATAAGGTTTACCTACGAGCTTCACCAACTAAGGGAGTTGCTAGATTTGGAGTAAAGGGCAAGTTAAGCCCGAGATATATTGGCCCTTACGAAGTTCTCGGTAAAGTTGGTGAAAGAGCATACCGACTAGCCTTACCTCCCAGTTTATCACAAGTCCATAACGTATTCCACGTGTCGCAACTACGGAAATACGTATCGGATCCGGGCCATGTCCTTGAAGCCCAACCCTTAGATGTGAAAGAAGACGTCACTTACGAAGAACATCCAATGAGGATTGTGGACAGAAAGGATCAAGTCCTACGCCGACGCGTCATTCCGTATGTCAAAGTTCAGTGGAGTAACCATACGGAGCGCGAAGCCACGTGGGAGCTTGAAGAACAAATGAAGGAGATATATCCACACCTCTTCCAATAAGGTACGCCAGTTTCGAGGACGAAACTTCTTATAAGGGGGGAGGGATGTTATGCCCCGCACCCTCAGCAGGGAAATCAAAAGACAAAGAAGGATTTTTGCGGAAATTAATGACGGTCAAGAAAATTAATTAGACATTAATATGAGGACTAATTAGAAATAAATGGAGGATTTATTATTAGAGTTTAATTATAATTAATTTTCAGAATTTAATAATTAGGATTTATCCTTTAAGATAAATAAGAAATAAAATGTAATTTAGAAACACCAAACTTTTCCCCCTGACCATATATAAACTGAGAAAGCGTCAGTTTCTTCAGAAACCAACGACGCTTCCTCACAACCCTAGCCGTTCTCCCAGGAGTAGAAGAAGACAACCCCAAGAAGTGATCCAGCCTTAGTTCGTTTTCCAATCCGACTCCGAGTAATCAAAGGCAAGTAATCTGTTTATAAGTTCCTACGTTTTGCGAAAGAAAAACGGCCTATTTTATTATCAATTGGATCACCATGCAGTAGATTTGTGCGTGATTATTTGCATACGATCAATGTGATTTCTTTTCGTGATTTGGCCAATATGTACGGAAAAGCTTTTGTTGTTGTTGTGGATTATGTGAAATCATGCAAATCCTTACCCTTGGATCCCCTCTTGAGGTGCTTGTGTGTGGCGTGGGTTTGAGGGGGAAACGGTGGGATTTTTGGCTTGATGTGGTCGTTGAATGCACGTTTTAGGATTGAATCATTGTTGGTAAATCGCGTAGCGTTGAACCCTTGGGTGATATACGTATAAGCGTTTGAATTCACAGTTTTAAGCACGGATGGTAGCCGGGGTTAGGTTTGGATTGATTGGGGTTGATCTATGGATATGTGGTGTTCTTGGTACTGCAGATGTTGCAGAAAACGGAGAAAAGATTGGAAAATCGCAGACTTCGATCGATCTAAGTGGAGAGATCGATGTCCTCAGAAGGACATCGATCGATCGATGTCTGGGTGGCTGAGAGATCGATGTCCTCAGAAGGACATCGATCGATCGATGTGTAGAAGGCTGAGAGATCGATGTCCCCAGATTGGACATCGATCGATCGAAGTGAGAGATCGATGTCCCCAGTTGGACATCGATCGATCGAAGTAAGAGATCGATGTCCCCAGTTGGACATCGATCGATCGATGTATAGGGGATGAAGTCCTGAAATTTTGTGGAAAGTAGAGGAAGAAAGGGGGACGTTCGGGGAGCCTTTGGGTGACCTTAGTGACTTTCTAAGACCTGATCTAAGTTAGTCTAAGTCTTGGGAACATGCCCTAGGACGGTGAATCAATCTTGGTGTTTTCAACGGATTCTCGAATCGAGTTTCAACGGGAATGACTTAGACGGGTTAGGAAATGAACGTACGAGGTGTCTTAGAGTTCAATGAAGGAAAGATAGGGATACTCGCGTAGGTTACGAACTTTAGAATCAAGGGTAAGTGTTGACGAGCGAGTTGAGGGCTAAGTATGGACGAATAAGCTAGTGTTCCTTGTGTGGTACTTGTACTTGCGCATGTAAATGTGAATTGCATATGTGAGCGTGGAATGTGAATGAGATATGGGGTCTTGCATCATGGCACTTGCATTTGCATTATGATTTGATAAGAGCTGTGCCTCAGCACAGGGTATAAAGTTTGCGAAATGAGCTGTAATGCGTTACAGGGTATAAAGACAAGCTGTAACCATCACAGGGTATAAAGTGAGCTGTAATGTGTCATAGGGTATAAAGACAAGCTGTGGCACATTACAGGGTATAAAGTTGAGCTGTGGTGCGTCACAGGGTATAAAGACAAGCTGTGGCCCACCACAGGGCATAAAGTTATGTGACCGGACATTGTGACATGCATTGCACTGTTTTGAAAAGAATTGCATAAGCATTTGTGATTGTGTAGTGTAGGGCATCTTTGACATGCATCACGAGAGTCAGTGTGGTATGAACGTGAAGGTTATTTGAAGGCCAATGAATTGTTATTTGCGCGTAAATTGATGTACTTGCGTTATTACGTTCTCGCTTGTGTATATTTGAAAGTTACAAGACATGTGCCCTCAATTCCCTCCGTTTATCTATTACTCATGTCTTGCCATGTGTTGATCCCGTATGTCTTATAAGTGGGTTACTTGCTAGTGTTTTTCGCTAAGGGTACTACCTTTTGTCATTGCAGATGAGCCTAGTTACGACATGATCTTTGTCGAGGATGACGGCGAGTGGGCTGAATGGGATACCTAGACCTTGTTGGGGAGATTGATTAGCTAGTTACTACTGTTTCCAATTGTTTCATTTATTTGGTTATTCATTTGAGGTTTTAGATGGCTGCGACCATGTACACTGTCGGTGATCACATTGTCTTTGACGTACTACTTTGATGATTTAGTTGATTTGGTAGGTTTCCGCGCTTATTTCTCTTACGTCATCGATGCTGTGTATTCGAGAGATGAGACGTCTTGTAGTCTTCTCAGTAAGCTACGACGGGTGCATCGGTTCGGATTCCGCTGTCCGGGTCGGGGCGCTACATAATGATTCTGTAAGAGTTATGCATATTCAAAACAGACAGATTATCAATTCGATTGATGATTCTGTTTTCGGATTTCGAATGGCAGATTGATTCTGTTTCGAATTTCGAACAACAGATTATCAATTCGATTGATGATTCTGTTTTGGGTTTTGAATGATAACTCTCGGTTCGATCGGTGCTTCTATAAGGGCTAAACGTAATCAAAACAGTAAGATCGTTAATATGATTGACGCGTCTTAGTTAGGGTTTCGAAAAGCAGATTAGCGGGACCGCCGTATGCGTACACCCTATAGTTCGTTACCGTGACATTAAGAATGTCAATATATATTTATTTGTTATAATATGTTTGTGTAAAATATATTATAATTGTTGATGTCTTTGCATGGTGCATAGCATGGCCTCAGGACCTATTTGATTGACTTAGTCATATTTCTGTTTTGGGTTATTATGGCCTGCGTGCCGCTGTAGTTTTTGTTGTATTTTATTATACAATTAGTTAGGGTTTTTCTTTGTTATTGTAATAAATGAAGAATCAAACTACAAAAGTGGTGATGGCGACACATACCAAGGACGAGTGGATTCCATGGAGATGGAGGCACGATCTCAAGACAAGAAGATATGTATCTTTGCAAATGTTGTAAGGGTTTCCTTTATGATCTTCATTTGGTCTCATGAAGATCATATTTAGTTTGGCCATGCTATGTCACGTTTACATATTTATCATTTTGTATGAGATGCGTGGATGATATATTATATATGCATATAGGATGCTACGATATAATGATATGCAATGCAAGACATAAACTAAGTTGAACCCTCATTAATAATTTAAGTCTTGATGCCATCCATGTCTTAAACACCTATTAAAACTGGGATTGTATTAAAGTAGGTATTGCCAAAGCAATGTGCTTTAAACATTCCTAGCTACGTAGGATGAGTAATAGTGCTACTCATATGTTTAAAATTGGTTAGACTTAATTGGGCTATCAAAACGGTTTTGGGCTCAAGGCATTAGATGGAATCTAATATACAATGATATATGATGTCATTATTCCATAAATTCTAAGAGTTACATGAGATGTAATTGGTAAAGATGTTACCTACCTAAATAACTTAATTTTAAGCGTCATGCCAAAGCTGAGTTTAGAATTAAGTCAAATATGGATCTTAGCTCACTAAAATATTTCTTTTGAGGGTTATGTTTTAGTGAGAGTTTTATAAATTTTAACCTCATTATTAATAAGGTGTTACTTTGCATGTTTTGTAGATCATAAATGGCTGCTAATAACAATTCCACCTTATCGCTGCGATCTATCCTTGAGAAGGAAAAACTAAAAGAATGTGGGACTAATTTTGTTGACTGGTTTCGAAACTTGAGAATTGTTCTCAAGCAAGAAAAGAAGTCCTACGTGCTCGATGACCCTGTCCCTGAACCCCCTCCTGCTGATGCTTCTGCTGCTGTTAAGAACAAATATAAGAAGCATGTGGAAGATTCAAACGACATAGGATGTCTTATGTTGGCAACTATGTGTTCAGGACTTCAGAAAGACCTGGAACACTTAGAAGCTTATGAGATGAGTGTGCATCTCAAACAAGCTTTCCAACAACAGGCTAGGCAGGATAGGTTCGACACTGCTGTTGCACTTTTTGACTGTAAGATGTCTGAAGGTGAATCTGTTAGCGCTCATGTTTTAAAGATGAAAGGCTATATAGATCACCTTGCAAGACTTGGATATCCCCTGAGTTTGGAACTCGCCACGGATTTGATCCTATAATCTTTTCCTAGCAGTGTTTCTCAGTTCGTCATGAACTACAATATGAATAATATGGAAAAGTCCATTCCTGAGCTACATGGTATGCTCAAAACTGCTGAGGGGAATATCAAGAAGCCTACCCATGTATTGAGTGTCAATACCAAGCTAATGAAAAGGAAAGCTAATGGCAAGGGTAAGGCTAAAAGTGCAAAGGGTGCAAAAGGGGCAAAGGGTCAAGCTAAACCGAAACCTGGTCCCAAGGAAAAGGTTCCTAAGGAAGGAACTTGTTTCCATTGCAACAAGCCTGGGCATTGGAAAAGAAATTGTGATGTTTATTTGGAGGAGTTGAAGAAGCTGAAGGGTAGTGCGACTACATCTTCAGGTATTTATGTTATAGAAATTAATTTATCTACTTCTTCTTCCTGGGTATTAGATACTGGATGTGGATCCCATATTTGTACAAATATGCAGGGGCTCAAAAGGAGTAGGATGCTGAAGAAGGGCGAGGTGGACCTACGTGTTGGCAATAGAGCAAGAGTTGCTGCTATAGCTGTAGGGACCTATGAGCTTGTCTTGCCCAATGGGCTTTTGTTAGTTTTAAACAATTGCTTTTATGTTCCTACTATGAGTAGGAATCTTATTTCAGTGTCTGTTTTGGATGATGAAGGTTATTCATTTTTAATTAAAAATAAGAAGTGTTCTATTTTTGATAAAAATGACTTGCTTTATTGTATTGCAAGTAGTTATAATGGCATTTATGTCCTTAACCTTGATGATTCCAATGACGGTAATATTTATAACATATCTTCAAAGAGAACTAAGCCAAATGAACTAAACCCTGCATATTTATGGCATTGTCGCCTTAGCCATATAAATGAGAAGCGCGTATCTAAACTCCATCAAGATGGATTATTAGATTCATTTGATTTTGAATCATTTGAAAATTGCGAGTCTTGTTTGCTTGGAAAGATGACAAAGACTCCTTTTACTGGACATAGTGAAAAGGCTAATGACTTATTGGGCTTGGTACATACAGATGTATGCGGCCCAATCAGCATTAGTGCCAGGGGAGGATTTCAGTATTTCATTACTTTTACTGATGATTTCAGTAGGTATGGCTATGTCTACCTAATGAAACATAAGCATGAGTCTTTTGAAATGTTTAGAACTTTTCAAAATGAAGTACAAAATCAACTTGGTAAGACAATTAAAACCCTTCGATCAGATCGAGGTGGTGAATATTTGAGCCAAGAATTTGATCAACATCTAAGAAATTGTGGAATCGTTTCACAGTTGACTCCTCCAGGAACTCCACAATGGAATGGTGTTTCTGAAAGAAGAAATCGGACTTTATTGGATATGGTTCGATCTATGATGGGTCAAGTAGATCTTCCTTTATCCTTTTGGGGTTATGCCTTGGAGACAGCTGCATTCATTTTGAACCGTGTACCATCTAAAGCGGTTGAAAAGACACCATATGAGATATGGACTGGTAAGAGACCCAGTTTGTCTTTTCTTAAGATTTGGGGTTGTGAAGCTTATGTGAAAAGATTAATGTCAGATAAGCTAGCTCCAAAATCTATCAAATGTATTTTTGTGGGGTATCCTAAAGAAACTAAAGGGTACTATTTCTATATTCCCTCAGAGAACAAAGTGTTTGTTGCTCGAAATGGAGTCTTTTTGGAAAAGGAGTTTCTCTCCAAGAGAACAAGTGGGAGTATAGTACAACTTGAGGAAACTCAAGTTCCACAAGATATCGTTGAACCGTCTTTAGAGACGATTTCAGAACCACAAACAGTTGTGGAGCCTGAAAATGTAACACAAGTCCAACGCAGATCTGATAGGATACATCGTCAGCCAGAGAGATATGGATTTCTTGTGACTGATGATAGTGAAGTTATGCTCATAGATCAAGATGAGCCTACTACCTTCTTGCTCCATTTACATTTATCAACTTTCATTTAGTGTTCCATTGGGTTCAATTTTTATATATATAACTTTTGCTAATATTATGGTCCCATGGAAATTATTATATGGTTGGACTTTATTAATTTAGATACAAAAAGGGCCATTAGGCCGAAAGTTGTGTAGTCCATGTCTTGGAATTTTATTCTTATGCAATGGATACACTTATTGGCCTTTTTCCTTTTCAGGTGCTTGATACTTTATACATAATCATGAAAATATACTTTTATGGAATTTGTACTTCAATTAGAACCTAATTTAGACCCCTTTGGCCGAATATAGGGTGGTTTCAATTAAAATTTTTACCAACATTTAGATTCATGCATGATGGTGAGGATGATGATAAAATCCATTTATCCATTTTAACAATTGTAGGTACGGTGATGATACCCCGTAATGTACATCAAGTTGCTTAATGTTAACATGCTCAATTTCTATTACACAAATATAATCATGGCCACAAAGATTAAGTTTATGATAATGATCATGCTACAAATGTCATGAAAGCATATAAAGCACATAATGAAGAACATCTATGCCATTTTACCTTTCTTAGACCATGATCATCAAGATACACATCATGATGATGGTGATGATTTCATGGCCTATGTGAGAGGCTCATGGACCGTCCCCTATGAAAAAAATATGATGATGCTAATATTGATGATGATCAAAGATGGCATCTTTATGGACATGCATGATGAAATGAATGATTTTGTACCATCATAAGACTATAATACTTCTATTTCTATGGAATTCTCTACTTTTACATATGAACATGAATAAAAGGACATGCATGTATCTAAACAAACATGAAGGAAGTTCTTGCGACACTTTCTAGTATCCTACTCTCATACGACTACAATTTGCATCAAAGTAGTAAAAGGATAGTAAAGGTCCCTTCTTTTTGACATGCACGGCCTCAATGGCCTAATGATGGCTCACTTATGTCTTGCATGTCACATTAGAGTATCATCCTAAGTATGTTTGATGAATCCACTCAAGAAAAGTACACATGCATCATCAGTTTCGACATACAAACATTACTTTTCTTCAACAAAGGTTAGAGACTTCCATTTTAGTTGCATGCATGATCCATTTATTATTTGTGAACATACTAAACTTCATCTTTAATTTCCTTGAAGGATCTAGGAAGAATACTTGCCTTTGAAGCTTGAATCTTACACTAACTAGTGAAAGATCTCTCCTTTGATGCCTAGCTTGAAGGTCACAGCTTTGAAGGCCAAGAAAGAGAAAAGATTAGTTCTTTAGGAAGATATGAGAATTTAAATTTACTTGAATCAATTCTAAAGGATTCTTACCTTGAATGGTTTGGGTACTCCTATTTATTCCACTAAGATTACTCCTTCTTCCTCCTTGTTGGAACCTACGGTTCAAAGCTTGGAATGGAGATGATTTGAGTATCTTTGAGAAGAATGGAAAGGGATAAGGATGTGAGGGGATAGAAATGGATGTTATCTTGAGTTCTAGAGTGCATGCAACCTTGATTCTTGCTTGTAAGAAGGAGGAAGTTCTTCTCCTTCTTGGCTTGAGATCACGGTTTTGGAGGATGATGGAATGGAAGATTTGAGTTTCTTGGAGGGAGAGAGAGAAGTATGATGGGATGAGTTGAATGGAAAGTGCAATATGGAATAATAAAACAAGATGAATTGTATTTTATGGTTGGAGGGGAAGCCTTGGCCGGATGTGAGTAGTGGAGGAAGTGATGGGATTCTTCTTGAATGATGAAAAGGGTGGAAGAGAAAAGCATTTGCATGAATTTGGATTGGTGGGGTTTTGGTTTATGTAAGAGAAAGAAATGATTAGGTTGAAGATTTAAATAATAGTAATAAAAATGTAAGAAAATTTGAGGAAATAGAGGGAGGGGCCGGATGGGGTAAGAGGCAAGTGGAATTTGAATTTCCTATTTTATCCTTCTATAAGTGTGGCATTTTTCTTTTCCTTTTATGTAAATTCCTAAATAGAGTTGTACCAATTCTCTTTATTTATAATTCATTAACCCACACTCGTTAGATTAATTTGGAAGTTCTAATATTTATTTAAGTAATCTTTACACACCTTATCTTAATTTACAACATTATAACAAAATTTATTCGAAGCACGTAACGGGTTAGGATGTAACAAGTACCTTCATGTTTCCTTTCAAGAATTCTCCACATCTCTTGGGCACTAGAACAATTTGAGACATAACTTGATTCACTTTTACTTAGGCCATTTAGAAGAAGATGCATATCCTTAGCATTCATACTCAATCTCTTTTTATCTTCTATGGTATACTCTTGCTTAGATTTTACGACTTCTAATGTAACACCATCAATCATAGTTATTTTAGACGGAATAAAAGGACCGTCTTCTATGATGGACCATAAGTCTATATCAATAGCCATAAAGAAAAGTTTCATTCTAAGTTTCCATTGTATAAAAGACTCATTGTCGAAAAGAGGAGACCTTATGCTTGACATTCCTTCTTGCTCGGTTTTATAATTAGTGGATGCCATCTCACAAAGATCGTTGAATCTTCTTGTAGTGAGTGAACATGCGCTCTGATACCACTTGTAGGACCTGTATAGAACCACTAGAAGGGGGGTTGAATAGTGAGTGCGGAAAATTCGTTTTTAAAAACTTTTGGACCAAAAAACGCACTTCTGAAAAACCTTTTTGTTTTCAGATCCTGATTTGATTAATCTATACGACCTGGATATAGACCTCCAATAATTATGAAATTTACTGAGGATGTGCTCTAAGATTTTTTGAGTGTCTCAAAAAAATTTCATATTAAATATCCATGCCTAACTCCTTGAAAACACTTTTTTTACAATCTGCGTTAATCTGCCAAAAACTGTACTCCGAAATGAAAAATTTATTCTTATTAATTGGCATCTCTAAATAGCCTGATAATTTTATGGTATGACCGTCAAGGTGTTTACTTTAATGGGTTAAAACAGTTTTTCAAATTCCGTTGGTAAGTATATCAACCACGTTGATGTTCTTACCCTTTGCAAATCTGAGAATCAAATTGAACTAGTCTCAGAACTATTAACGTTTGACTGACTTATACTTATCCAAAAGTGATGAGACTTGTGCCAAATTAAAGCTAGGCCATGTGGCTATGTTTCTGAAAACTTTTGTGATTTTAGCAAAATGTTTGATATTTTTACTAGTGCAATAAAAGTAATGCAGAAAACAAGAACTGAAAGTAAAAGTGCTGAAAAGTAAGAACACCGAGAATTTTATACTTGTTCCGTTAAAACAACCTACTCCAGTCTTCGAGGACACCTTCCTCGGTTTTTACTAAACATAAAAATACCTTAACACAAGGGTGACTAGATTTAAACACCAACTTCACACTTTTACAATCAAACAATCAGCCACACCAATCACGAACACCACCGATCGAATGAAGGTTTGATCACACCTTGATCAACCTTTTACAAGAAATGAACAAAAGTAGGTGGTATAATCAAATCCTATATAATATATGGAATATAAGAATGATAGGCTTGATGCTAAGAGCAAGAGAAGAGAAAGGAAGAAGAAGAGAGTAGTCTTGCTTTTGAACTTGTAAGAATATCAATTTTGCTTAGCCTTGTCTTGCACCATCTTGCTCCTTTTTATAACATTGTGGGCGTCCCTGGGGTTATCATTCTTCCTTAAAAATTGTCTTGAATACCCTTGGAAGATTGCCTTGTGTAGATGATGACACAACCTTTCTTACTTGGTGCAACCCGATTGGACGAATGACTTGTCCTTACCTAGTAGTCACTTCTTGATAGGCCATCATTAATCCACCTTGTCACACTTTAAGTGAGCTGGAATTTCTACAAAAAATCTGAAACATGTGCTCAAAATCAAGGTGAATAACTTCCATATAATCATAATTCAATCGCCTTAAATTTTCGAAGAAAATTGAAGACAAAAGAGTGCTAAAAATCGGCCATAACTATATCCATCTGTTGAAATTTTCAGCATGTGGTTCTTTTGAATTCTTTTCTTATGTGTTGCCTTCTTCAATGTCACCAATCTTGTCTGGCATGTCCTTCACCAATTGAAGTGCCAAATAAGCTCCACCTAGGCTCCAAGAAGATGTCATAGGCGTGTGAAGGTTCAGATGCATGTGCAGAAATTTGCTTTTGGTAAACTTTGTCAAATAATGCATAATATTCACACATATATGATAAATTGCAATCAGCCCTAATTTGAATTTTCTAGAAAAGATTAACGTGTCTTGAATATTTAAAAAGTGTGTAGATACATGTGCGAAGGGTTGTAGAAAACCGGATTGTTGACTTTCGTCGATTACGCGGTTTATCTCCGATTAATTTCAAACTTCCTACACATGTAATATATATTATTTCATACATAATATACATAAAAAAGGTGTATATTCAGCTCTAGTGGCTGATGAAAAATGCCCCATGCGACAAAATAACTTTCAACTTGAATTCTCCACAAATATAAGCTAAATTATGGGTGATTTGTGTGTGTAAGCATGGTATGACTTTGTGGCTGAATATGGCATGTGGATCACGATATTCAAATACTTTTGATGAATATAGGCTGGCCATCTTTATATGGCAAGTACGTGACATGTTGCTGAAGTTTCGGTAGTCACCCGATACGACAATTTTTGGTTTCTGACCTTGTAAGATATCGTTATAATTTTGACGTCACCAAGGCTTGTAATATATGATAAAAGACCTGTATATATTCATAAATATGATGTGTATATAGTGGTGTGATATCGACGTATGTTTATAATATATATGACGTTTATGTGCATATACATGTTTATGACTATTTGCATATCGGGAGCTTCGTATTTGTATTTACTGAATTTTCTCACTAGCATAATAGCCCATCATATTCCTATTATTGTGTCATTTATGCAGGTACAACCAGAGCCGGGGGCCTCACTGTAAGCAAACTCTCTATCCCCAGGGATAGCGGTATTGTTTGCCTGCCGGTCACCCTCCCCAGACTCTAACGATAGCTTTTGCTGTCATTGGGATATACTAGGTATGATGATGATGATGATGAATATATATCTGTATGTGGCATGTATATATAAGTGTGGAGAGAGAACTTTCCATTTCAAATTTGTTGCCATATAGCTCTCTCTAAATATGCCTTCATTTAATGAACTAGTTAGTTCATTAACTTAAGCACTTCACTTAATGAACTAGTTTGGTTCATTAATCATGGCATCTGAAAATAGTATAAAGACAACAAATGTTTGCCATATGACATATGCTTTAACGCTTCATGGCTTGTTAGTACGGCAACAATATATATAAGCATGTAAAGCATATTTATCACATAAACATGTCAAGTAAAATTTATTCATGCATTCCGTAAGCACGTAACATTTAAATCATGCACTTTCAAATCACTAAAACCCCAATTTCTCAACATACCATACATAAGCATGCCGACATAACCATGGTTCAATATAGCGGAAGAAACATAAACATAAAAAAATCATAATCGACATGCATTACATTACATTATAAACCTGTACAAGTCATAATATACTAAGTGCTGAAATCTTCTAAATACATCATGATCCAATGTCTAACATCCTCAAAAAATGAACACTCGAGTATACTTCATCGATCATGGTAGCCTATCGGGACTCGTCCATAATAAACCTGTACCGCAATCCATGTTCTCTGCAATGTGATAAGGCAAGTATGAGCGATAACACTAATCGTCCAGCAAATAGTCCGCCTAGATACGTCATGTAGATCATAACGGAGAGACAGGGTAGTAAAATAATAATGCGTGCATAAGAACATAACATGTCATATCTCCATTTTAATAATAAAGTGCATAACATAAATGTAACCAATTAACATATAACACATATATAATTAACATCATCATCAAAGTAAACATTATTCTACTCTCAAGTGGATACCAGCGGTCACTGTAAATGTCCATCCTTAGTATCCCCAATCAAAGTCGAAGATAATCATCATACTTAGTCTCATACTCTATGTTCATCAATTTCCTACACGAGTCCATGTAATGCGATATTCCTACAATGCAATGTCTATAAGATGATGTCATAAAAATTCCATAACTATAAATGATAAAACATGATGTCCCTATCCATTTTCCATAAACATATCATAACATGTCATTTCCATAAACATTTAAAACATGACATTTCATATGATGGCAATAGCACTTATCATAACGTAAGAACGATACCGCACGACATACCGAATGATTTCTCATATAATCTCATGTACAAATATGAATTCCAGTGTTCCAAACATGGTGTTCCATCATATGTAACTGTCATATAATGCTGACGTTGATAAGGCGGAGATCCCATGTCCTTGTCAAGGTGTTACACTCAGCCAACATCTATATGCCCATGGCACCAACCTCTCCTAGGTTTTAGTATCATGTCGGCTTTCGGTCATTGATAATATACTATATGCCCATGACCACCACCATTTCGATCGGTGTTATGACAGCCTCCAAAACATAAGTTAACATATCATAACACGTGTCGATGGAATCAATCGTCTCGTCGATATGGTTCGTTACGTATGAAAACTTTTAAAACATTTTATGAAATGCAATAATGTATGCACATGCTCTCGATTTCTAGTTCTTTTCAACATTCTATATGTTCTCAAATATATCCTCATATCATTATGTCCTTAAACCTACATATATATGCACATAATCTAAGTCTTAGGTCATGAAAACCCACTTTCTTTTCCCCTCTTCTAAATCTCGGCCAAACAACCCCTTTTCTTTTACAAATTTATCCATCGACATTTTCTTACAATATACATCTTATACTTAGTTAAAATCAAAAACCCTAATTTAGTCCTCATATTCACATACTTTAATATATGGTTAGAAAATGCACAAAGTAGTCATATTTTCTATTATACTTTATTTTACGCATATATATATATATACACATATATCCATAAACATGTACAAAGCTATTTATTCCACACAAAAAAGTGTATTAGGCCGTCTACTATACACACACACACACACATAAACACATTCTACTTTAAATATATATAATAAAATGGCATCTTCATCCCCAGGTCCCATCGATGCTGACGACGTGCGTACGTCTGCTGCTATCGTCGCCCCTCCTTCCTCTTCTACTATCCCAATTTCGCCCAAGACAATATCCAAGCATAAAGGACATCCATTGATCTCCTTTTCTGATGCAGAGATCGACGCTTTAGCCGAGCCATACCGGCTATCTCTTGTTGGTACCTTTTGGTTTGGCCGGCCCCTATTGAAGGTCATTCGTGATGTCTTTGATCGCATATGTTTCAAATCCGACGTAAAGATTACACTTTTGGATCAATCTCACGTGTTGCTAAATTTCCTTCACGAACCAGACTATATCTGTAGTGCCCCGCACCCCGGCCCAGCCAGATACGGTGCGCCCGCCGTACATCACTAAGGAGAGTACCAGGCGTCGATCCATAACATGTCGTAGTCCATGATAAATTACATGGACCTTCGTGCTTACACGTCAACAAGTAAGCGAAACCGTGGCAGAATAAAAACTTCAAATTAAAATCGTCTACGAAATCATTGTTAGTTTTACAACCCAAATCATAAGTACGGAAATTCTCAAAAGTAAATGTTTCCCATCACAATTACATAAAAAGTCATCGATCACAACCAACATGTCATGTCTCCTAAGCCATCCCACTTTCGCGCATCTCATGGGTAAGGGACCCTAGGTTCATCCTCAATCCATTCTACTTTGTTCCCTGCAGCCTCAGGGAGGAAAAATAGGGGGTGAGTGACAACGTCACCAGCAAGTGTACCATAAACAATCATGCATTAAATGGAAAGTACATACAAGAACCGAACCCCCAAAATTCAGTTTAGAAACATACCTGACCTTCCATTCAATACCCGTAAGAAATCAGCTCATAACTTATCAAAGATTCAAACTTAACAACGATCATAACTTATGAAAAGATCATCACTCAATAAAGATCATAACATATGAAAAGGTCATTACTCAATAAAGGTCATAACTTAGGAGCTACCAAGTCATAACAACTTAGCCTAAGTATCATGAATAAGATCATAGTTTACGTATCAACAGTAATGAGATCGTAACTTAGGTAACGCAAGATAAGAGGATCATAACCTAAGTAACATTACATCTAGCATTTGGCTAGCATCTCATCCCTTCAGTCAATAGCAACTATGGCAATAAAAGCATAATTTATCCATGAAGTAAGTAATAGCACAGCTGAGTGTAAGTAGACTCAACATCATGCTCATGACCATATGCAATGCGTATGAATATGCAAATGTAGTGCCAAATGAAACCATGAAAATCTTTTCCTTTCGTTCTTTCATTCAAAACATCATCGTCAAGAAAACAATAGAGTATTCAGATCTATTCACCCAGATCTGAGGCGGTAACTTCTTCCCTTCGAATCTATTATTCCCGGATTCGGAGCGGTAACGTCATCACTTATTAGATCTATTCACCCAGATATGAGGCGGTAACTTCTTCCCTTCGAATCTACTATTCCTGGATTCAGAGCGGTAACGTCATCACTTATCAGGTCTATTCTCTCCGGACCTGAACGGCCGATATCATTAGATCAATTAACCCCGGATCTGGAACAAGTCCTTTACCGGCCAGAAAACACACACGGTACCGGTGGAAAGCGTTCTTTTTAAAAACATAATCTTTTCTTTAAAAACGTTTTTTCATCTTTTTTTCTCATAAAATCAGTTCCCTAAATCATGTAAATGACGATGATGCAATGTATGACATGCACTATGTTTAATGAGATCAACAGTAATAAGAGGATCATAATAAGTATGACATGCAATGTATGACATGCACTATGCAATGTATGACATGCACTATGTTCCCTAAATCATAGCTTATGTATCAACAGTAATGAGATCGTAACTTAGGTAACGCAAGATAAGAGGATCATAATAAGTTAACGCAAGATAAGAGGATCATAACCTAAGTAACATTACATCTTTTTTTCTCTCATAAAATCAGTTCCCTAAATCATGTAAATGACGATGATGCAATGTATGACATTCACTATGCGACTCGTGAACAAATACATCATAACATGCATGCACGGACTTGTCTTTTAAGCTGGAAAAACTGTCCAGCAATCACATTCTGTTCATACAGCCTTGTGCTGATAAATTCGTTCTCATTTTCATAAGCTCATGCCATACACATGCATAATGAAGTCTTATACTCATACGACAAAAATTTCGTAACAATCTGAAAAGTCTAACGACCTCAAAACATCATACTATCATCAAAGGTACTGCTGAAATCAGCA
Source organism: Eustoma russellianum (assembly GCA_036186865.1). Lineage (NCBI taxonomy): Eukaryota > Viridiplantae > Streptophyta > Magnoliopsida > Gentianales > Gentianaceae > Eustoma > Eustoma russellianum. The sequence continues at coordinate 13,663,991 of AP025067.1, read as the reverse complement.
GGGCAGTACCGCATTACCGCAGTTTAATGGGTCATAAAACCTTATTCATTTTAATCCATCACATGAAAAACATAGCTAAGTCACCAAGGAACAATATTCATAAGGCCAAACATCACATTCAAGCTTAAATGAGAAGAGCAAAGCCTTACAACTTAAGACATTAAACTATCCTGTTTTCCAGTTTTGTACAACTAATTTCAACTCAGTTGTTAACCATCAAAATGGTGGTGCTATGCTGGTTTCTGTACATGAACATGTACATATATGCCTTAGGTAATTACCATAAAAATTCCAAGGCAATCCAATAAGTTTAAGGGGTCACCTAATTGCTTTTCCCCAGCTAGGTACATGCAGAATCTGGAATGACCAGTTTTACCACGAATTTCATTGTAACCAAACCACAACTCCTTTTACTAAACTTCTAACTCACAGATGTCATACACACGTCAAACTATCATCATAACAAAAATCAACTCATTTTCACATTCCTAAGGTGCACTTTCAAGCCACAAAACTCACCACTCAAAACTGTCCTGTTCCAGCAACTCTGTTTGACCAGTTTTACCAAAAACTTCATTAAGGATAATCCACATCTTCTCTTACAAAAATTCCAATTCACACATTTCATAAACACGTAGGGCTATTATCATACCAAAGATTAGCCAATTTGAATATTCCTAAGATCCATTTTCGGGGCGTACAATATGCCACATAAAACTGTTCATGTCCAGTACTTCTGTCTGAGCAGTTCATTCCAAAAATTATACTCTGGTCAATCCCCATATCCTTTTACCAAAATTCCAACTCACACATTTATTAGACTTATGAGGCTATCGTCATACCAAAAATTAGTCAATTTGGATGTTCCTAAAGTTCATTTCCAGGTCGTTAAACATGTCACATAAAACTGTCCTCCTCCAGTACTTCTGTTTTACCAACTCTTACTAAAAATTTCATTAAGGACAAACCACAACTCCTTTTATTGAAATTCCAGCTCACACATTTCATAAACATATAAGGCTAACATCATACCAAAAACTAGCCAATTTGAACCTCCTAAGATTCGTTTTCAGGTCACACAGTTAGCTACACAAATCTGTCCAGCACCAGTAGTTCCAGCACTTCTTCACTTTTATGGTTCAAGCATTTCCAATCAACTTCATTCCTTAAAATTGACTTAATATCCATTAAACACACACTTCAACATAATTTTTACAAGCCTCATAACATGCTTTAAACCATAAATAAACTGTTTATGAATCGTATCAAAACAGTCACACATATTCATACAACAAATCATTTGCTCATACCATCACTTTTCTTATAACAACTAGTTTCTATGTCTTGTACTTAGCATCTTTAACTAAGATTCATAGCCTAATAATGACTAGCCATTCAAGCATGCATTTCACAAATAAGGCAAGATTGGCTAGAGTATACTTGCCTCTTTGAACCTTAGAGCTTTTCCTTAGCATGAGCCTTGGTTGAAATGGAGTGAAGTCTTCCTCCAACTTCACATATAGCCCAAGTTTTGGAAGAAGAAATAGAAGGAACATTAGCTATTATTTTAAGTGGAAACATAACTATAGTGAGGCTATGATTCTCTTACCAAATGAAACTTGAATAGAGCTAGCAATGAATCCACCCTCCAAGGAATTTGGTTCTCTTAGTATCTTGCAAAATCTTCTCCTAGTGACCATCCTTGGGGTCACGGTTTTGGCAAGAAAAGAAGGGTACTTGTGTGAGCTTCATTCTTTAAAATATGGGATTCACTTGGAAGTTTTAGCATGCACTCACCTAGAGAATTCTTGAGCCTTGAAGATCTTGAGCTCCTTCTCTCAAGCTAGCCGTGTACCCCAAATGAATCAAATAGGGAAGTCTCTTGCTCCATTGTGACTTTTTGAGGGTTGAGTGTTATAAAATTTCTCTGGAGAAAATTTTCTTACCTTGGCTATTGAGTTGGCCGTTGGTTTTTGTTGAGGGGGAAGGGGTTTTTCCTTAGCTTAGTTAGGCTAGTTAGAATTAATTAGCCTAGGTTACTTTTACCCAACCAAGGTTAGTTTAATGCAACTATTGTTACTTTAATTCAACTATAGTTACTTTATTTCAACTATAGTTACTTTATTCAACTATAGTTACTTTATGTCAACTATAGTTACTTTATTTCAACTATAGTTACTTTATGTCAACTATAGTTACTTTATGGCTAACCTAGGTTACTTTATCCAACTAGAGTTACTTTATTGGTTAACTTGAGTTACTTTAACCTTGTAGTTAATATAAAGTAACCATGGTAATCGTCTTGGTCAACCATGAGGGGCCGGCGGTTTTTAGGCTTGGGTGACCCCTTACCATGCTTAATTTTTCTTAAATGAAGAACTATGTGGGTAGTTGTCCCCTAATTTCTTGATAATTTCCCCCTTTTGTTTTAAGAAATGAATTTAGGGGAATCTTGATCCCTCTTGGCTAAAGGGCCGAAATCTTGGTAAGATTTGGGGAAAAATTGCCCCACTACTTAAAACTTCTTAATTTCCATTTGGGCTTATTTTAAGAAGGCCCTTAAGATTAACCTCTCTTATAATTTGGGAAAAACTCTTTAAGGCCCTTTTTAACCTTATGGCTGAAATCTCTTAAGCCCTTAGGGTGAATTGTGCATGGTTCATAACTCATGCTTGAATGATTATATTGTTTGCTTATCAACATAAAATAAAAGAAGCACTAAGGAAACTTAGTGAAATGTACTTGAAGGATGCCACTTATTAATTTACTTATACGAGTCTTCAAGCTTTTCGGTGGGGTACAACAATATCCGCTGCTTCTACCGCTGATCATGGACAATTGCAGGCTGCATAATGCGAATCACCAAGTGGACGATAGACTTTGATCCAGCCACAGACGTTCCGATCATCCCAATTTGGGTGGCGTTTCCGGGATTGCCTCTGCACTTCCACCAAAAGATGGCCCTTTTTGAGATTGCTCGTGTTGTTGGACATCCGATTAAGTTAGATGTTGCTACTGCAGATGGACTGCGGCCTTCGGTAGCGCGCATTTGTGTTGAAGCAGATGTCTTTAAAGATCTGCCCAAGAAGCTATTTCTGCAAAGGAAACAAAAAATTGTTCAATAGCAAATTATTTACAAAGATCTGCCTTCTTTCTGCGTTGATTGTTGCTGCCTAGGTCATCTTGCAGCAACATGCGGCAACATGCCAACAGAAAAGCCCTCTAAGTCGCAAAAACAGGCCACTCGATGGACATCAAAGAAGTCATAGAATCCTCCATCTTCTGCAACCAATCAAGTCACTTTGATCCAGAAGGCTTCTTCACATGCAGACGATGTTGGCCATGAGGATCATACTCTGCCACCCCACGACCCAGTTACGGAGGTTGCCGATCCTACAACCAATCTTCTAGAAATGCAGGACGTAACATTATTTCGGGTAGATCAAGAGGACAAATTGATGTGAGCTCAAAATAATGACGATCCTGATGTTTGTCAAGTATCAGACTCAGATATAGACCAAGCAGGGGTTACCAGCATCCCTTGTGATTTTGATTCGCGCATACAATTCCAACAACAAATGCGTGAGGCTGCTGAGGACATTGGTAAACGTCTATCATCTCGTTCTGTTTGTAATGATGATGAGGAGATTTTGCAAGCTTGTTTCAATCTTACAGTTCCTGATACGGATGGATTCATTCTGGTGGCACCTCGGCGAAGGCGTAGGCAACGTAAAGATTTACCTTCAAGACCTCCGTCAAGTGTAATTACAAGAAGTGCAGTGCGTATTGGTTCCTCCCAATCAAATTTGACATCATGAATGCTCTTACATGGAACGTTGGAGGTATTCGTACCTCTTTAGATCGCTTGCTCACAATCTTACGTCAAATGCGGCTTGATATATTAGTCATCATGGAACCGAAACAACGCCTCTCTAAGATCACTTATTATCGTTTAAAGCTTGGATTTCCACAGGCTGTTGACACATGCAATGGTAATATCTGGATCTTTTGGAATTCTTCAACGTTAGACTTAGTTACAGTTGCCCATGATATGCAAACTACTTTACTTTCTTTCATTTGGCGTCAAACACAACAAGCTTTTGCATCGTATGTAATTTATGGATGTCACACGGTTTCAGACAGGCAACCTCTTTGGAGTTCTTTGATTGCAACATTTGACACTCTAACTATTCCGTGGATAATTGGCAAAGATTTTAATACATTTCTATCGTTGGATGAATATAAGGGTCATACTACACCTCCACTTCGCACAATGGAGGATTTTAAATCATGTGTTGATATATGCTGCTTGCAAGACCTTCCCTTCTTGGGCTCTCCTTTTACTTGGGCACGTGGGACTGGCTAGGCCCACGTTATGCGATGCCTGGACCGATATTTATGCACTGTTTCATTCTCAAACTTATTTGCGGATATTGTGGTTCATCACTTGTCTCGAGCCACTTTAGATCATGCTCCTTTGTTGTTAAAATTTACGCTATCCCAGACAAGACCCCCCATTCCCTTTCGATATATAAATGCATGGGCTCTGCATACATATTTTCTCTCTTTTGACAAGGCTCAATGGCAACAATATCCCATGACCGGTGGCATGCGAGGCTTGTATAAAAAGCTCAGTTCTCTCAAGAGAGATCTCCGGCGTTGGAACCGAGAGGTATATGGTAACATTTTTAGTAATGTAGTTGAGGCGGAGGAAAACTTTGCTAGACAGGAAGCTCAATACGATAATGACCCTACTCCTGCACATCAAACGACTTTCTCTTTGGCTCAAGCGCAGCTTCTTCAGGCCACCAAAGCACAAACTTCTTACTGGGTTCAGAAGTTCCGCACTAAATGAATATCAGAGGGTGAAGCAAACACATCTTATTTCCATGCATTGGTCAAAGATAGGCATCATCGTCAGCAAGTTCGAAGCCTACGGGATTCTACAGGAACATTGCTTGAGGACAACCAGGTGCTAGGCAATGCAGCTGTCAGCTTTTATCAAAGCCTCTTCACACACGAACTGGTAATTAGTGTTGATTCTTTCCTAGAGCATATTCCCCCGCTGGTCATGCAGATTGACAATGACACACTCTTGACCATTTCGGATATGTCAGAGATTAAAGCCGTAGTCTGAAACCTAAGTACAAATAGGGCAGTAGGACCAGATGGATTTAATGGCCATTTCTTTCGAACTTGTTGGGACATTTTGTAGCTTGATGTAACTCTTGCGGTTCAAGAATTCTTTTTAGGGGTGCCTCCGCCTCAGGTGATGGTTTCATCATTGATTACCTTGATACCAAAAAAACCTCACCCATCCACTTATGCAGATTTTCGGCCTATATGTCTTTCAAATTTTCTAAGCAAAGTCACTTCCAGAATCATTGCCACTCGCTTGACCGAGATACTCCCAAAGATAATTTCTGCTGAACAGATTGGGTTCTTAAAAGGACATGATATTAGTGAGCATGTTTTGATGGCGAATGAGATGGTTCATCTGCTTGACAGAAAAATTCATGATGGCAATGTGATGATTAAGCTTGATATGGCAAAAGCTTTTGATAGGGTTAACTGGTCTTACTTGGAGGCTCTACTCCATAAATTTGGCTTTTATGAGTGTTTCGTTCAAATTATCTTGAATAATATGCGCTTTTCCAAGCTCTCGATTGCCATTAACAGCTCTTCTTATGGTTTTTTCTCGCCAACGCGTGGTGTAAAACAAGGCGACCCCTTATCTCCTCTACTGTTCATCCTTAGCTGGGAGGGATTTAGCCGCGGTATAAATCGTTTATTTTCTGCTGGATTGCTTCGAGGATTTGCATCTGGGCGAGTCCAAACAATTTCACACTTAGCATATGCTGATGATTTGTTATTATTCTTAAATGCATCTTCCACTAACTTGACAACGTTTCAATCTTTCCTCCAAGCCTATCAACACGCATCTGGACAACTGCTTAACTATAGCAAAAGCCAGTTTGTTACAAGTTCATATGTTACATCGCAACATCTCCGTAACATCACTCAGGTCTTATTAATGCAGCCCTCTACTTTGCCAATCAAATATTTGCGATCTTTTCTATATCGCGGCATTAATAGAGCTAGCTACTGTATCACACTGATACAACATTTTGAAGCAAGGCTCACAGGTTGGGCCCGTCATCTACTTATCCTCGGTAGTAGACTAATTTTACTAAAGTCTATGTTGACATCCATGCCACTTTATATGCTTGCTGCAGCCCGTTTGCCCAAAAGTGTCATCCACGCCCTTAACCGCAAAATATCCCATTTTCTGTGGGGGGTCACATCACTGGACTTCCTTCGATGATTTGTACTATCCAGAAACGGAAGGTGGATTTGGAATCCGCAATTTGATGCATATTCAACGTGCATATGATTGTAAGTTGTGGTGGAATTATCACACTAATACATCTTTGTGGTCAGTATATATGCATCATCGTTATGGGACTCGTTTGGATTATGTGCCTCATATATATGACTCTCCTGGTTGGAAGAGACTCTATTCTATTCATCCGCTTTGCCTTCAACTCTCCACTGGCATACCAAATCCTTTATGGCTCTCTAGTGCCTCAGGTATGTTTTCCATCCGCCATGCATATGAAGATATTCGACCTACTCACGTGCGACTATATTCTCATAAGTTTATCTGGTGGCGCGGTCTACCCAAAATGATTAGTATTTTTATATGGCGCATACTTCATTCCCCTTTGCCTATGGAGGACAATTTGCTTCGAATTACTACCATATGTCCTACCATGTGCCCATTCTGTCACAATTACTCCGCAAATATCGGGCATGTCTTTTTGCAATTATGTTAAGGATGCCTGGTTGAGATTATCTTGGTTATTAGATGGTCCTGTATATAAGGACACTCAGCTGCGTTCTTTTTTTATTACAATGGTGGATGTCCTCCTCAGCACGTACTCTCAAGGGTAACTTTCGAGTTGTTGGGCCTACTATGCTTTTTTGGTCAATTTGGCGAGTTTACACGAATCATATGTATGGTGATGCTGATATGCCGCCTACAAGTATTTATAACATTACGCGCCAATCATGTTATGACTGAGCTTCATCACTTTCTAGTACATCTTTGGCTGAGCATATCCCATCCCTCATTTCTGGAGGCTTCACCCCGCCATTGCGCCCTAAACCTGTTCTTCAACTAAAATGGGGACTCCCATCTTCTGGAAAGTTAAAATTGAATGTAGATGCTTCTGCGGGCCGTAGATCTGCTTCGGCAGGAGCTATTCTCCGCAATTCGCAGGGTCATCTTGTTGCTGCTCTTTCTTTCCGGCTTCCTTGTCTGTCACCTCTGAGAGCCGAAATTCAGGCTCTGCTTTATAGCCTACTGTTCTTTGGCCAACTACATCGACACTTGATCGTGGAAACAGATTGTCTGCAGACGACCTATGAGCACAACCCCCAGCTTTCATTACTACCAGAATATGCTCGCTTGATTTTGTTTCTTGAACTTACAGACAATCATCTTAGCTTCATTCCTAGAGAGGTCAACATGGTTGCTCATCACCTTAGTCAACATGCGCGTATGTCACCGCTACAATGATTTATACTACGGCGGCTCAACTCCCTCCTACTGTGCGTGGTTTCTATTACGCAGATCGCACTATCCATGTTCTCAGAACATAGTGGCCTCAGCATGAGCTCTTTGTGCGTTGCCTGTATCTTCATGATGCAGGCAACTTGGGTACGGCTTCTTTCTTTATATAACTTCTACAATAGATTCTTTGCATCTCCCATTGGGGTTGGTCTTATACTTTGTTTGTTGCCCGCAGTCTCAAGACTACGGGCAACTTTGGTATATGTCTGCAATCATTTTTTGCAAGGATATATTTACTACTCTGTAATTGTGAGCACTAACACATCTTTTACTGCCTCCTGTCGAGGATCCCTTTCATGGAGGCGCGCTAGTGAAATTTTGGACTTTACATGGGCGACTATTGGATGCTTTCGTCCTGCTGGCCAAAGCAAAGGTGTCCAGATGATGGATGGCCGGAGTCAGAGATTCGAGAAGGACCCCAAGGCGAGATGTTACTACTCAGATGACAGGAGATACAAGCGAACATTGTTGTATATTTTCAGCTACATTATTTTATGATTTTTGTTCTGAAACTTTGCTCCAATGATATAAATATGTACGCTTTTTCCTTCGCCAAAGTTTTATCCATAAGGGTGGTTTTACTTGGCAAGGTTTTAATGCAGCATATCATATATGATTGGAGGCTACAAATTATCACTGCTTTACATTTCCTATTTTCGTTTGATATACATTGCTGTAATATGCTTTTCCTCCGCCACATGTGAGGATTTTTATAATAAAATAGCCTTTAAATAAAAAAATATAAACACATTCTTGCTCTAAAGGCACTGTGTGTAAAATAATCAATCGGCGATCATTTGCAGTTTGATTTCTCCGTCTTCTCATCAATGGCGCTTCCTCCAGGACCTTACTCTAGCACCAGCACTCTCGCCTTGGTGGTTCGTGTGTCAGCCTTCTCTGCAGGATTGGTTTATGGAAATTTGAAGCTCAAGTATCTCAGGGCAAAAGCCAAGTCTCAAAAGAAAGGTGAAGGCAAGGGGCACCATTGATGAGGATCATGCAGCTTCTGTTTGTGGTCAGAAATAAATGACGATCTTGCAGCTTATTGAGGTTTAGTTTTGCCTTATGCCTGAAGCCATCATTTTCTTCTTGTAACCATCTAGTCTTAGGCGTCGTACGATTTTTCTCGTTATACTTTGTGGCGTTGATATAAAATCTACATAACACAGGAGAGTTCCAGGTCTTAAGGATGTAGTAAAAGAATAATCTGTGCAACTTCGAACTGCACAACTGGAGAGTGCTTGGGTCTATTGTTTCGTATTTTTTGCCTTTTCCTTCCCTACTCTCACTTACCATACTATCATGTTTCTTCTTTACCACCTGCTCTGGGCTGCTGGCGACACTGTGTCATTCGGTAACTAGGTTGATGTGGTTGAAGTTGAGTTTGACAATATTTGTTTGTCAAAATATGATTGCGGTTTTATTATTGTAACCCTCACTTTTGGCAGAGGAATACCATAGTACACAAATAAATGAAATGGGAAGGGGAAAGACAAACATTTGGTGATATATGAGATATATATATATATATATATATATATATATATATATATATATATATATATATATATATATATATATATATATATATATTTTTAAAAACGTGGCATTTTATTGAACAAATCCCTCACTTGTGGCGGAGGAAAACCATATTACATCCAAATGAAACAGTAGATAGAAAAGAAACTGATTATCAACATCCCGGCAATATATGATATGCCGCATTAAAACCTTGCCGAGTAAAACCACCCTTGTGGATAAAACCCCGGCTAAGGAAAAAGCGTACATATTTATATGTCTGGATGGTTGATATTCGCTATTGTGTAATGAATGAGAGAAACGTAACCGCGTTCTATACAAACATAATAAAATAAGACAACAAGCAGGAGCATCTCTGAAGCGCCGCAAATGCCCGTCAATGTGGTGAAAGTAATCCGCAACGTATGTTTGGTACCGATGTATCCAAAGAACAACAACGCATCCAACAAGGGTAGCTATCGAGTGGGTAGGTGAGGGCCATACAATGAACATACTCAGGTCGCCAAGATGAAGTGCCATCCAGGTTCGCTCCCACGCAGCCATAGAAGAAAGAGACAAGTGAATTTTAACGCTGGAACAGAGAAAAATCGGAGAATTCTGGGTATAGATCAAACCTGTGCTGCCGGCACAAAACAAAGTGCCGGCAGATAGACATGTAAAGAGCCAACCCCTGCATTCTGAAGGCAAAAAAGTACCACCACATGCGTCAGTCATCCGAGAGATGCGATATCGAGTGGAAACCTGGACATTAACAAGTTGGCTCACAGCCCCAAGTGAAGTGGAGAAACGTATTGTCGCCCGATATACATGGTGCAAATAAAACATCATTGTCAGTATAGAAGGAATGCTAGTGCGAGACCGGATATGCAAAAGAAAAGGAAACGAACCAGCCCTGCCTGCACCAGATGCAGTGCAGGCCGAAAGAAGGGGTTGATGCCAATCCATATGGAAGACTACATGGTTTGTAGGGTTGCAACCGCACGCCAAATTGCGCTCACAGTTACCACAACAGCCATTGAACATGGTAATAGAAACAACATTAATATGTCTGAGCAAAAAAATGATGATGTAGCAGCAGCGTATGATATAAACATTATGCGTACCGGGGCTGCCCGTGACTGGTAGGACACGGGCAGAATGTGTTAAATAATAGCAATCCATTAGACAGTGCGCAAGTTCGCCGAAGTGAGATCCAGTTCCACAGAAGCCTTGACCATGGATGGAAGGGTATGACGGGTATAAAACCCCGTGATAGGATGCATCATTGCATGTTGGGCAAGATAATGAGCCGGCATATTATTCTCCCGGTACGTATGAAGTAGTACGAGCTGATGATGGCTGACCAGGTTGTGAAGCAGCCGAAGATGATAATTTCCTGTTGGCTGTCGAGGCTTACCGAGACATGTTATCATTTGAGCACAATCCGATTCTACCATGATCGAACGGTATAAAGGAAGGAAATAAAGCAGGCCAAAAAGAGTAGCCTGAATCTCAGCCTGTAACGGTGTACCGTGAGGTAGACGAAAAGAGAGGGCTTGGATGCAACATCCATCATGATCACGCACTATATATATATATTATGAAACAATATTTTATTATGCAGCCTCACTTATGGCGGAGGAAAACCATATTACATAAGAATCCGTATAAGAAAATATATGAAAGAGAAAGCTAATGAGTGTCATCCTCCAATCATATATGACATGCTGCATTAAAACCTTGCCAAGTAAAACCACCCTTGTGGATAAAATCTTGGCGAAGGAAAAAGTGTACATATTTATATGAGTGGAGAGATGACCTATATCTATGGTATGCCAAGAAAAATCTGTCATTGGAATTCTTGTAGGCGTATGAAGCGGTGAACAAATTGCCCACGATGACGGTTGCAGCAGAAGATAAGTTGACGTAATTTCTTTGTAGCCAAACCATTGCACCTTAAAACAAGATATACAAAGAAGTATTAGCAGTGTTGGGAGGAGATAATTGTTTGAAAAGAAAATTTTGGCGAACGTACCCATGCCACCTCGATTCCAAAAGAACCAAGGTGGCTTCCAATTGATGCATGGCAAAAAACTGAAAGAAGCTGAGCAGTGCGTGAGGTTTTGTACAGGCAGATACTCCCGTCGCCGTTATTTTCTCATTCCATCTCCGTCGCCCGCTGTCGACTGCTCTTGCCGGCACCTCTATTCCTTCATCGATCATTTTCGACTGAAAATCGCATCTTTCTCGTCGCCAAAACAATGACGACCGCACAGCCGCCGTCTTTTGTGGCGGTGGTTTCTGGCGAAACCTCATCGTAGAAAATCTCCATTTCACCGAAAACTGTTTCGAGATACAAAGGCATTCCTATGATATCATTCCTGGATTCAGATATTGATGCCCTTGCTACGCCATTCAGATATTCATTGGTAGGCACATTCTGGTATGGTCGTCCTCCATTGAAAGTCATACGTGAAGTTTTTGAAAAAATTGGCTTTCATCATGATCTGCGTATCACACTTATCGATCAAACATATATTCTCTTGAATTTTCATAATGAAGCTGATTACTTACGCTGTTTTTATCGATGCTCGTGGCATATATCTGGCTGTCATATGTGTATAACAAAATGGACTGTCAATTTTGATCCCACCGCTGATGTCCCGATTGTCCTGGTCTGGGTCGCGTTCCCAGGGCTTCCTATTCACCTTCACCATCGGGAAGCTTTGTTTGAAATTGTACGTCCTATTGGTTCTCCCATAAAACTGGATATGGCTACGACAGACGGTCTGCGGCCGTCTGTCGCTAGAGTGTGTGTTGAAGTAGACGCTTCCCAAGAGTTGCCGCAGAAAATTTATTTGCAGGCCAAGAATAGATTTATCCTACAGTCAGTGGTCTATGAAGATCTCCCGTTATTCTGTACTTTATGTCGTCGGTTAGGCCATGCAACGGGCTCATGTCCCTCGAAAGTTTCTACATCTGTACCACCTCCTCCTCCGCCTCCACCACCTCGCCCGCCAGCACAGAGATGGACACCGGTCAAAAAGAAACCTGCGGCCGAAGCTCCAACATATAAGTCACCATCGGTGGTTCATACCCAAGATCCACCTGAACCACAATATGATATTCCTTCGACTGATGCTACCGTGGCACCTCCTCTTGATCACGTCAGTGAGCATGCGGACTTATTTTGTGTGACTGCGGAACCCCCTTTGCAGGATACTTCAGATAATTGTGACTTGGGCCATTCTTCAGATACTGAATTGCCCACAGATGATCAGAACACAGACATGTCGAATGTCCCTGATGAAGTGGTCCGGCGAATGCAGTTAATCCCCCCATCTCCCGATGTGAATGTTTTGATATCCCGTTTACAAGAACCAATGGAGGATGTGGAGTTTATACCTATAGTCCCTCGTCGGAAGCACCGTGTACGAAAGGATTTACCGCCCTCACCGTCCTCACCGCCCTAACGCGAAGTGCTTCGCACGTCTCTCAGGGAAGTGACACTACTCTTTCTCAATGAATGTCCTAATATGGAATATAAGAGGCATGCGTGCCTCTATGCCTAGGTTGCATCATTTGATACGCGAACATCATTTAAATTTACTTGCACTGATTGAACCAAAACATTCACCTTCTAGTATTGCACGTTTTGCTTTGGACATTGGTTTTTCGCATCATTATTCTTCTCAGTCGGAACATATTTGGTTTTTCTGGCGAGATTCAGAGTTTCACTTGCTTGCAACGCTGGATCAAGAACAAGTGGTTCATTTTACTTTGCTATATCGGCCGCTTCAGTTGTCTTTCGTTTTGTCGGTGGTATATGCCAAGCACACGCCATCTTTATGTCGTTCATTATGGCATTCTTTATGTGATTTCTCTGAGACTTCCACTTTACCATGGGTGGTAGGAGGGGATTTCAATACTTTTCGCACTCTTGATGATCATGATGGACGCTCAAACCCCTCTCTTACAGTATTACAAGATTTTAATGACTGTATTGAATCTTGCTCTTTGATGGCCCCACAATTTCATGGGCCACGTTTTACTTGGATCGATGGTAGGGGGCTCGGATGTGTCCGTAGGAGGTTGGATTAGTTATTCATCAACTCTTCTTTTCAAGATGCATTTGACGACATGCAACTTACGCATCTGCTGCGAGTTTCCTTGGATCACACGCCATTATTGTTCATCTGCCGATTACGCACGGCTAGTGCCATCTTTCTTTTCGTTTTCTGGACTCTTAGTTACTTCATCCGGATTTCCACGCATATATGCAGAATGCTTGGACCTCTTATCCCACTACTGGAGGTATGTATGGTTTTTATTCAAAGTTACTTCGTTTGAAGAAGGACATCCAGCGGTGGAATAAGGAAATTTTTGGCAATATCTTCACTAACATTATGCAAGCTGAAGCTAATCTCAGTCGTGCTGAGGGCATCTAGGATGCTGACCCCACTGAAGAGACTCGCGCGGAGTATCACAAAGCCAAGGCTGAATATCTTCGTGCTTCTACATATGAACTTCATTTCTGGAAACAAAAAGCGCGTGTATGGTGGTTAAAAGAAGGTGATGCAAACACGTGTTATTTTCACTCTATTGTCAAAGGGCGACGGATGCAGTTACGCATACAACAAATCTGCACTGCTACTGGTGAACAGTGCACCTCTCCTACGACCATTATGGAGGAAGCAGTGACATTCTACACTTCTTTATTTGCTTGTGAGGCAACGAATAATTATGACGCAATCCTTTGTCACATCCCACGGCTGGTCTCGGAGGCGGACAACGCCATGCTCATGCAACTGCCTTTGGAGGAAGAGGTTAAATCGGCAGTTTGGCATCTAGACCCTCAAAGTGCAGCAGGACCAGATGGTTTCAATGGTTAGTTTTATCGTTTTTGTTGGTCAGTTATTCATGCCGATGTGATTAAAGCAGTGCAGGAATTTCTCCTTGGCATACCACAGCCTACTGTGATGGCTAGTGCATTAATTACCTTGATCCCAAATAAACCATCACCGAATACATTCAGTGATTTTTGCCCTATATGTCTCACCAATTTTCTGAGTAAAGTCTGTACGAGGATCATTGCCACCCGCTTGAATATACTGCTTCACAAATTAATATCTCCAGAACAGACAGGCTTCTTGCCAGGCCATGATATTTCCACGAAAGTTTTATTGGCACGGGAGATGATACACATGCTAGACAAGGGTGGTTCTCAGTTGTGTTTGAAATTGGATATGATGAAGGCATTTGACAGGGTCAGTTGGGAATATCTGGAACTATTACTACAGAGTTTTGGTTTCTCCAACTTTTTCATTTGACTTATTCTTAATCATTTACGTGCCACTACTTTAGCAGTTTGGAAGTATTTTGAATAAGTTATGGAATTAAAATTGTGATATTTTGAATATCACACATGCTGAAAATTTCAGCATGTGTTGGAATGTATATGGCCGAATTTTTGGCCTTGTTAATGTCTAAGTTTTATTCCAAAATTGAGGAAGATGTCTTGTACTAAATAGAGATGGATTTATTGAATTAAAACAATGCAAAATAGGAAATATTTTGAACAAAAAGTGTATGTAACACATGCTGAAATTTCAGCATGTACAAAATCAATAATGGCCGAAATTTTGATGGTATTTTGGAAGAAAATTGACTTGCTTAATTTATGTGATAATCTTGGATGTTATGGTAACTATTTTATGATGATTTTGGCACATGTTTTTAGTGGAATTCTCAGATTTTCCAAGTCATCAAATGATGACAACATTCAACCTATCAATAAGTGCCAAGTAAGCAAAAGTTAAATGATCATCCAATGAGGAGGTACCAAGTAAGCAAGATCATGTCACAATGATGCCACACATTCTCCCAAGGACTTAGAAGACAATTTTCAAGAGGAGAAGGACTCCCAAGGGGGCGGCCACAATGTGATTAAAAAGAAGGAAGAAGAGCAAAACAAGAACAAGAACAAGTGTTGAAAATTGAAAAATCAAAAGTGTTCTAGCCTTATTCTTCTACACTCTCTTTCTTTCTTCTTCTTGAAAGCCTATTGTACTTATATTCTTATTCTTGAATAGGCTCGTAATATACCACCACATAATTTTTATCTTTGTAAAAGATTGATCAAGGTGTGATCAATCTTCAATCTTGCAAGGTGTGGTGTTCGTGCGAATTGTATTCATCGTACAAGGTTTGTAAAGGGTTGGAGTTGGTGTGTAACTCCATCAACCCTGTGGTAAGGTGTATTTGTGTTGTGTGACTAGTGTGAACCAAGGAAGGTGTTCCTTGAAGACTGGAGTAGGTTGTTTATAACTGAACCAGTATAAAATTCTCGGTGTCATTTACTTTCAGCATTTATATTCTGTTTCTGCACATTTTACTCTTTTTATTTGCATTCGAAAATATAGTAAACGACTTTCAAAAATTACGAAAATTTCCAGAAACAAAGCCACACGTCTTAGGGTTAATTTGACACAAGTTTCAACCCTTTTGGATAAGTATAAGTCATTCAAATATTCAAAGTTTTGAGACTAGTGCAGTCTGATTTTCAGGCTTGCAAAGGTTGAGACTTTGAGTGTATTTGACTAACTTCCCGAAAGAGTTTTCAAAACTGTTTCAACCCATTCAAATACAACATATAAGGGGTTAGTGGTTAAAATTTCAGATCAATTGGAGTTAAGAACAAACAGGAATAAATTTGTTCAAAACAGTCTACCGTTTCTGGCAGATTCGCGCAATCTGACCACCAACAATTTTTGAAGGGGTGAAAGGCTGAATTTAAATCTGAAATTTTTAAGAGACCCTTATAACATCTGAGGCTAAGTTCTATCAAAATTTCAGAATTTTTGGAGACCTATAACCTAGTTTTAAAAACGTTTTAAAACTGGTCTTGAAAATAGAATCTGTTTTCAGAAGTTGAGTTGGTTGGTTTTAAACAAATTTTAAAAACCATACTTTCCGCACCAACTATTCAACCCCCCCTCCTTCTAGTGGTGCCTTGC
This sequence comes from Eustoma russellianum, assembly GCA_036186865.1. Classification (NCBI taxonomy): domain Eukaryota; kingdom Viridiplantae; phylum Streptophyta; class Magnoliopsida; order Gentianales; family Gentianaceae; genus Eustoma; species Eustoma russellianum. The sequence continues at coordinate 13,647,821 of AP025067.1, read as the reverse complement.
AGATTCTTCATATATGGCATCTAAGAAGACGCCTAGACCTTCCCCTATGACATCTCATCGTGCTTCTTCTTCATATCATACGAAGTATAATTATGTGCCGTATAAATATGAGAAGAAGACTAGTACACCACTCATCTCATCTCATCGTGCTTCTTATCATACAAAGAGAAATCATGTGCCATATAGAAAGCCACTGATGCATATGCGATATTCATATCATAAAAATGCATCTAGATCACTCCCCGTGCAAGCAAACCAAAAACGAAAACCATACTATATGCATGATGGGATTCTCGGCCAAAGGCCAAACGCATTTGGCCCTAACGTATATTATGTTGCGTGTTCATCACCTTTCTCACCTTTTGGAAGACCTAGAAAGGTCACCCAAATTTGGGTACCAAAAGGGACATTCTCAAAGGGTTGAATAAATAACCCTAAAGAACGCACTTTTAATATTATTCGAAATGCATGATTGTTTTTCTTTACATGCGCTTTTGATTGTCTTTCCAAAATAAAGGGGAGAGAATGCATGATTTAAAAGAGAGAGAGAGAGAAAGATAAATTGCACAAATCAAGGGGGAGCGAATTTTAAATTTGAAATTCAAAATTTGAATTTGTGCACGATTGGAGGGGAAGCGACAAGATTTAAATCATGAATGTAGATTATTTTGTAAATCATCAAAAGGGGGAGATTGTTGAGAATAAGGGGTTTGAGTGATTTCAAAATGCATGATTTAAATAATGTAAATTAAAGAAATACATGACATATTTCATGACCCGACACGTTGTTGCATAAAACTTGCCTTATATAGTTCATATATAATGTTGTCGTACTAACGAGCCATGGAGCTTTAAAGCTTACATCAAATGGCAAGTATTTGTTGTGTTTGAACTATTTTCAGGTGCCATCATTAATGAACCAAACTAGTTCATTAAGTGAAGTACTTAGTTAAATAAACTAAGTAGTTCATTAAAGGAAGCTATATTTGGAAAAGGCACAAAGGCAATAAGTTGAAGAATGGAAAGTTCTCTTCACCCTCTCCACACGTTTTTATATATATATTTTTATATATATTCAGATTTTTTTAAAAAGGCATATACACATATATTTCAACGTACTACCGACACGTTATATATTTTACATACGTACGTTAATGTCACACCATTATACTTAACTCATATTTATGAGTATATTCAGGTCTTATATCATATGATATAAGTCATGGTGATGACAAATTTATTACGATGCGTTAAAAGGTTTTAAACCAAAAATTGTCATATCGGGCGAGTACCGAAACTTCGCCAACGTGTCACGTACTTGCCATAAATAGATGGCCATCCCCTACACTTCAAAAATGGCCACAAATTTCGTGGCTTACATGGTATGTGCAGCCATAAAATCATTCCATGTTGGCACACACAAATCACCCCACATTAAGGCCAAATTGTGGAGATTCTAATTTCAATTTTGTCACATGGTTTAGGGGCCACTTTAAGATCAGCCTAAGTGCTGAATATTAAAGTTTAATTTATGTATATTATGTGTAACATAATATATATAACATGTGCAAAAAGTTGGAATTTAATATAGAAAAATCGGGTAATCGATAAACGTCGAAAATTCGGTTTTTTACGTACACGACACATGGAACGTTTTTGTCATATCATATAACATGTATCTAGACACTTTTCACATATTTCATACATCTCAAAGTGTTCTAGAAAATTCAATTAAGGGCTGATTGGAATATACCATGTGTGTATAATTAAATATGCACTATTTTACAAAGTTTGCAAAAATAAAATTCAGCACATGCACAACCATGTCACACGCCTATTCTAGCCTTGTTGGAGCATATGTGGAGCTTTGTTGGCATCTTGATTGGTCAAGAATAAAGCATGCAATTTTGGTGACCTAAAGAAAGGAGCTACAAAGGTAACATTTCAAATCTTGTCACAATTGTGACACATGCTGAAAATTCAGCATGTGTGCTAAAGGCTGGCCGAAATTCTTCCCATTATGAGCCATATTTTGTTGTCTTGAAACATGTGGACAATTGGGAGATAATATGGAAGTGTTTTGAATATTCTATGGAAACAAATAAGGTGATATTTTCAAATATCACACATGCTGAAAATTTCAGCATGTGTGGATGAATGTTGGCCGATTTTTTGGCCTCATTGGTGTCTAATTTTTATTCCATAAATGATACGAATATTGTGTATTAAATGGTGATTGAATTATTCTTTGATTTCTTGGATTAAATCAATGTAAAATTGGCAATGTTTTGAATAAAAGGTGAATGTTGCACATGCTGAAATTTCAGCATGTGCAAGATGTGGTTATGGCCGAAATTTTCATGCCTTCTTGGAGTTATTTGCCTAGCTAATTTTGTGTGATGATCTTGTGAATTATGGTAATCATTTTATGATGATTTTGGCACATGTTTTAAGTGTTATTCTCAGATTTGTCTAGTCATCAAGTGATGACAACATCCAACCAATCAATGAGTGCCAAGTAAGCAAGAGCTCAATGATCATCCAATGAGGAGATGCCAAGTAAGCAAAGACATGTCACAATAATGCCATATACTCTTCCAAGGACTTAGAAGATAATTTTCAAGCGGGGAAGAGCATCACAAGGGGGCGGCCAACTCAAGTTAAAAAGGAAGGAAGAGAGCAAAACAAAAACAAGAAGACAAGGCTTACAAGTTTAAAAGATCAAAAACGTTTTCTACTTCTTCCTTCTACCTTTCTTTCTTTCTTCTCTCTTAAAGCCTATTGTATTCATATTCATATATCTTGAATAGGCTTCTTACATACCACCCTATACTCTTTATCATTGTAAAAGATTGATCAAGGTGTGATCAATCTTGCACTTGCAAGGTGGTGGTGTTCGTGATCATTGTATTATCATACAAGGTTTGTAAAGGGTTGGAGTTGGTGGGTAACTCCATCAACCCTGTGGTAAGGTGCTATTTTGTGTTTTGTGATCAGTGCTAACTGAGGAAGGTGTCCTCGAAGACTGGAGTAGGTTGTTTACAACCGAACCAGTATAAAATTCTTGGTGTTATTTACTTTCAACACTTACTTTCAGTTTTAGCACTGTTTATTGTTTTTAATCACGTTGGTAAAAATAGTAAACGAATTTCAAAAATCACGAAACTTTTCAGAGTCATAGCCTCACGTCTTAAGGTTCTTTTGGTGCAAGTTTCAACCCTTTTGGACAAGTATAAGTTATTCAAATGTCCAAAGTTCTGAGACTAGTGCAGTCTGATTTTCAAGTTTGCAAAGGTTGAGACTTTGATCGTATTTGACTAACTTCCCAAAAGATTTTTTCAAAACTGTTTCAACCCATGTAAATATGACTAATAAGGGGTTAGTAATTAAATTTTCAGAGCATTTGGAGTTAAGGACAAATAGGAATTAATTTTTCAAAACAGACTACCAGTTCTGGCAGATTTGCACCAACGATTTTTCAAGGGGTTAGAGGTTGAATTTTGATCTGAAATTTTTAGGAGATACTCAGAACATCTGAGGCTAATTTCTCTCCAAATTTCAGAATTTTTGAAGACCTGCAGCCTAGTTTTCAAATTGTTTTAAAACTAGTCCTGAAAACAGAAACTTTTTCCAGAAGTTGGGTTTTTGGTTTAAAATTATTTTAAAAACCACATTTTCCGCACCCACTATTCAACCCCCCCTTCAAGTGGTGCCTTACAGATCCTACAGAAGAGTGTGGGAAGTGTAAAACTGTGTAGAAGGATTCAACATTGCCTGTTGACCCAGGTAGTGAGTAGCCATGTTTGCCTCTCTATAAATATGATGAAAGTCCAGTCAATGAAGATGAAGAAATGTCTGCAGTAACTGCAGATGATAGTTCCCAAATACCGACTGTGGCCGCGACAAGCGTGTTAACATCTGAGCACAATCTGATTCAAGAATAATGGATCGAAACAGTGGAAGAAAATATAATAAACCGAATACCGCTGCCTGTATCTCGGCAGTGAGAGGCGTACTTGGAGGCAAACGGAAAGAGATTGCCCCCACACAAAAACCCGCATGATCTCGCAAGATAGCACCCCCTGCTGCATAATGTCTCTCAACCGCCACATCTATATTTAACTTTAATCTACCTGAAGGTGGAGTAAGCCAACGAACCAACTGAGGACGTGGATGCTGAAGTCTGGGAAACCATGAAAGCTGTCGCAACGACCCTGCCGCTAGCTTTTAACCATCAATTTTTTTGCTCCACATAGCAATATCATAGTGAATGGAAGCCCGAAGGGAAACCATGGTGAAGGTGTGCTTCTCACCATACACCAACGACGCATAAGCGCGCCATATATTGTACACAATAATAGTCGGAATGACGATTTTTAAAACCCCAAAGAGAGACGACAATGTAGAACGGTACCACCAAGATAGTAGATATTGGCGAAGATGCAGAATTAAAAAGCCGCCATAAAAATATTTGAGTGATGGGCGAATGATGCTTTAACCAAATGAATTTCGCTGAAAGAAGCGTTGGACGGGTTGAGCGGCAGATATCATAGGCAGACCGCAAAGAGAATTCCCCCGAGGCCGAGGGTGTCCAGCTGAGATATGCGCCTTGTCCTTTAGTCTGAGCAAGGCAGGTAGCATGAATTCTACAAATAATCTTCGAAACGGGTGAATCTGGCAGCTGAGGAACCTGCGGTTGCCATATTTTATTTGCATATACTTACTCCAAAGTGTATTATTCTGCTGATATGACCACCAAATGCGACAATGATAAGCCTGTTGTAAAGTGCTGGGATCACGAAGTCCCAAACCACCTTCCTCATAAGGCGGAGTGATAGTAGTCCATGCAACCCAATAATGTCGACGTCCCCAGTAAAATGTTTTCATTTTCCTGCCTATAATTTGATCACTGACTTTGGTAAACCCCCGGCGGCAAGAATATGTAATGGCAGAGCCGAAATCACAGAACGAAGCAAAACAAGGCGACCTGCTGAAGAGAGTAACCGAGAATGCCAGCCATGCAGTCGGTCATCAATATGTTGTAGTAAGGAAGCACAATATCTAGAACGGTTGATGTCCTTATGCAAATAAGAACCAAGGTATCGGAAAGGTAGACCAGAACATCTCATGCTTAGTAAAGTATCAAAAGCTCTCCACTGATGCAGTGATAGACTTGCTGATGGGATAAAACTGCTTTTTTGAAAGTTTACCTTCTGACCAGAGGCAGTTTCATATTGTGTTAAGAATGCATGGAACCATCGTAAATTTCGCTGTGTGCCCCGTAAAAACACCAGTAGATCGTCCGCATAAGCCAAGCATATGATAGTAAACGGTACCCTGCCTAGACGGAAGGGATGTAATGCTCCGGAGGCAACCAAAGATTTCAAGCCTCTACAAAACCCTCAGAAGAAAGAATAAAGAGCAAAGGGGATTAAGGGTCACCTTGTTTGACACCTCTGTAAGGGTCGAAATGAAGTGTTGGGTTGACCATTAATCAATTGTCTTTCAATTAATCCACTTAATTCAAGAAGTAATATATGCCTCAATATATTGAAAATTTCGGCCATCATATCACTACACATGCTGAATTTTCAGCATGTGTCACAAATGTGACAAAGTTTGAAATGTTACCTTGTATAGTTCCTTTCTTTTTGTCACCAACATTGTATGCTTGATTCCTGACCAATTAATATGCCAACAAGGCTCCACATATGCTCCATCTCAGCTGTAGGGGCGTGTATACATGTATATGCATGTGCTGAATTTTATTTTTGTTAACTTTGTAAAATAGTGCACATTAAATAATACATACATGTTATATTCCAATCAGCCCTTAATTTAATTTTCTAGAACACTTTAAGATGTATGACATATGTAAAAATTGTCTAGATACGTGTCATATGATGTGCCAAATATGTTCCATGTGTTGTGTACGTAGAAAACCGAATTTTTGATATTTATCGATTACCCGATTTTTCTCTAATTAAATTCCAACTTTTTGCACATGTTATATATATTATGTTACACATAATATATATAATATAAACTTGAATTCTCAGCACTTGGCTGGTCTAAAGTGGCGCCATTAACATGTGACAAAATTAAAATTGGAATCTCCACAATTTGGCCTTAATGTGGGGTGATTTGTGTGTGCCAACATGGAATGATTTTATGGCTGAAAATATCACCATTAGCACGAAAATTATAGATATTTTTGAAGTGTAGGGGCTGACCATCTATTTATGGCAAGTACGTGACACGTTGGCGAAGTTTCAGTATTCGCCCGATACGACAATTTTTGGTTTAGAACCTTTTAACGTGTCGTATTTAATTTGTCATCAACATGACTTATATCATATGATAGAAGACCTGAATATACTCATAAATATGAGTTAAGTATGATGGTGTGACGTTAACGTACGTACGTAAAATATATAACGTGTCGGTGGTACGTTGGAATACATGTGTATGTGCCTTTTTCAAAAAATCAGAAAATATGTATTTATGTATGTATATAGGCGTGCATATTAAATGAGGGGAGGAGGAGGAGACTTTCCTTCCTTAGCCTTGTTGCCTTTGTGTCTTTTCCAAATGTAGCTTCCTTTAATGAACTACTTAGTTTAATTAACTAAGTACTTCACTTAATGAACTAGTTTAGTTCATTAATGGTGGCACCTGAAAATAGTATAAACACAACAAATGTTTGCCATATGATGTAAGCTTGAACGCTTCATGGCTCGTTAGTACGGCAATATTATATATGAGCTAAATAAGGCAAGTAATAAGTAATATATCATGCACAAGTTTTTACACGTTTATATCATGCACACGTTTTATGTCATGCTCATTTAAATCACATATTTTGAAATCACTCAAACCCCTTTTTCTCTACAATCTCCCCCTTTTGATGATTTTCAAAATAACCTATACTCATGATTTAAATCCTATCGCTCCCCCTTCAATCATGCATAAATTCAAAATTTGAAAACCGCTCCCCCTTGATTTATGCAGTTAGTATCAGTATCTCTCTCCCCCTTAAATCATGCTTTCTCTTCCCCTTTATTTTGAAAAGCAATCAAAATATGCTTGAAAAAAATTATCCATTTCATATAACGTGCGTTCGTAAGGGTTATTTATTCAATCCTTAGAAAATGTCCCTTTTGGTACCCACATTTGGGTGACCTTTCTAGATCTTCCAAAAGGTGAGAAAGATGATGAGAGCGCAACATAATATACCTTAGGTGCAACTGTATCTGGCCTTTGGCCAAGAACTCCTTTATACGCATTATATGTAGGACGTTTTTGATATGTCCTTGTGTTTGTGTGCGTAGTGCGTGGATGGAATAAATGCCGTGTATGCATCACTCTTTTCTTTTCATATCTATATGGTACAAAATTGTATTTCGCATGATATGATGAAGAAGTGGGGCGTGATGAGGGAAGAGGTCTTTGCGTCATCTTAGACGCCGTTTTTGGCTTTGGGGTGTCTACTTTCTTAGACACAACGAGCTTAGTTGGTTTGGTGGATGCTTCATTTGTCTCAACGTATCCCAAACCTGTTTTGTCACTATCATGCTTTTGTGATAAGATAATATGATGCAGCATGTTAGATCCCATTGTTAGGAAATCAACCGAGATCACTGCAAAACGCGCAGCGGAAAACAAAAACTTGATCTCCGATTTCCTACCAAGGATCCATGTTGTTCGTTTAATTCGATGAAAGAAACTCGAAACTATCTTTGTAGATCCGAATTACACAGATGAAGTAGGTGCGAAATACGATCACCCTCTGTCGGTATCAACACGAACGCTTCCGTCCGGAGTGCTAGCTCTTCAAACGGCGCGGCTGAAGAACTCGGTTTTTCACAAAAACGGCTCTAGGGTTTCTTTGATGACTCTGTGTATTTTCGTGTGTCTAGTGTATACGAGATACACAAGTATATATACACATACGTAGACATCAAAATCCGAGTCCTAATCGGATTAGTTGATGCCAATCAAAATCCATATCAGATACGGATTCTATCAGGATATTCAAAATCCATATCAAATATGGATTCTCTCGTTATTATCCGATAACACACATGTATATATAATCACCAAAAAAACGAAAATAATAATAATAATAAATATCCAATATTAATATTATTAATATTAAAAACGATAATAATAATAATAATTAATATCCAATATTAATATTATTAATATTATTAATCTCAGCCTTACGCATTCTTGTGTGTGACCCGATAGACCCATATTAATTGGCAGTTGATTAAATCTCTATTAAACCAACAAGTCGTAATTGGCCTCTAGCAAGGCATTACAACTACCCAATTAATACGAGTAAAGTCCAACTAGCCTAATAATAGTACATGCATTAATCCCTTTGTCACACGATATCTAGTTTGAACATAAGTCATGGTCAGCGTCATACTTATATAGTTCAAACATATGATTACTCGATCTCTAAGTAGACTGATAAAACAAATGATATTGATCACACTATCAATTCATTTGAGCACGGCCATGCATTTCACAGTCTCACTAATCGAGGGGCCCAAAGATATCTCTCTCAAAAGAGAGGGACAAATTCTATCTTGATTGTTCAATATCCTCTACATAATTTCTATCACATTCAATCATGACCTTTATTATTATCCAGTTACGGATAACGTTTGATCATGTCAAAATATAATAGTCCTTATGTTGGAAACTATGACAATCTCAAGTCAAAGGATTAAAACATGACTATCATGAGATTTACTTATGACGCTAATCCATGTAGCAATCTCATTATGGGTCTATCCAATACACTGTTCTCTAACAAGTATCTATGAGATTGATTCGTATCACCATACACATAATCATCTCATGATTATCAAATCAATACTCATACTGATTATAAATTATTTTATCTCCATAACAATAATGAATCAGGGACATATATCAAAATTGTGTAACATACTAACCAACAATAATGATAATAAAACCTCTTTTATTAATAATAAATGCATAACATAAATATCCAAATCATGGCCTAGGGCACATACACTAACAATCTCCCACTTGCACTAGGCCTACAAATATCTGAGACCCATAGATCTAGTATGCTGATCATGCTTGACCCGTGAGAGAGGCTTAGTCAATGGATCCGCTATGTTATCGTTTGTGTCAACTTTGCATATCTTGACATCTCCTCTATCGATGATGTCTCGAATGAGATGGTACCGCCTGAGTATATGTTTAGATCTCTGATGAGACCTAGGCTCTTTTGCTTGTGCTATGGCACCATTGTTGTCACAATAAATGTCCACAGGATTTGCAATGCTAGGTACTACTCCTAGCTCAGTGATGAACTTCTTCAACCAAACTGCTTCTTTAGCTGCATCTGATGCTGCTATATACTCAGCCTCTGTTGTAGAATCAGCCACAGTGCTTTGTTTTGAACTCTTCCAACTAACAGCTCCACCATTCAATGTGAATACAAAACCGGACTGCGATCTGAAATCATCTATGTCGGTTTGGAAACTAGCATCTGTGTAACCATTTACAACTAACTCGTCATCCAAACCTCCATAAACCTAGAATACTTCTTTAGTCCTTCTGAGGTACTTAAGAATATTCTTGACAGCTGTCCAGTGACCTTCACCAGGGTCAGCTTGATATCTACTGGTTATGCTCAATGGATATGAGACATCTGGTCTAGTACATAACATGGCATACATGATCGATCCTATAGCAGAAGCATAAGGAATTTTATTCATTCGATCTCGCTCATCAGATGTCTTAGGACATTGATTCTTGCTAAGATGAATGCCATGAGACATAGGCAGGAATCCTTTCTTGGACTCTTGCATGTTGAACCTCTTCAACATTTTATCTATGTATGTACTCTGACTCAAGCCTATTATCCTTTTAGATCTATCTCTATAGATCTTGATACCAAGGATATAGGTAGCCTCACCCAAGTCCTTCACTGAAAATGAATTCCCTAACCAAACCTTAACCTTTTGCAAGGTAGGGATATCATTCCCAATAAGCAATATGTCATCCACATATAAGACCAGAAACACTACTGCACTCCCACTAACCATCTTGTAAACACAAGGTTCATCTTCATTCTTGATGAAACCAAAGTTCTTAACTGTTTCATCAAAACGAAGATTCCAGCTTCGAGATGCTTGCTTCAATCCATAGATGGACCTTTGAAGCTTGCAAACCTTCTTTGAATTCTCAGGATTTACAAAACCCTCAGGTTGTGTCATGTACACATCCTCGAGTAAATTTCCATTAAGGAAAGCAGTTTTGACATCCATTTGCCATATCTCATAATCATAGTATGCTGCAATGGCAAGGAGAATTCGAATAGACTTAAGCATAGCTACTGGTGAAAAGGTTTCATCATAGTCTATACCATGAGTTTGCTTGAAACCTTTAGCCACAAGCCTTGCTTGGTAGGTTTGCACATTTCCATCCATGTCAGTTTTCTTCATGAAAACCCATTTGCAACCAATAGTCTTAATACCTTCTGGAGGATCAATTAAAGACCAAACTTGATTATCAAACATGGATTGCATCTCAGAATTCATGGCTCCAAGCCATCTATCTGAATCTGGACCAGACACAGCTTCCTGATAGGTAGTAGGCTCATCTTGATCTATAAGCATAACTTCACTATCATCAGTCACAAGAAATCCATATCTCTCTGGCTGACGATGTATCCTATCAGATCTGCGTTGGACTTGTGTTACATTTTCAGGCTCCACAACTGTTTGTGGTTCTGAAATTGTCTCTAAAGACGGTTCAATGATATCTTGTGGAACTTGAGTTTCCTCAAGTTGTACTATACTCCCACTAGTTCTATTGGAGAGAAACTCCTTTTCCAAAAAGACTCCATTTCGAGCAACAAACACTTTTTTCTCTGAGGAAATATAGAAATAGTACCCTTTAGTTTCTTTAGGATACCCCACAAAATTACATTTGAGAGATTTTGGAGCTAGCTTATCTGACACTAATCTTTTCACATAAGCTTCACAACCCCAAATCTTAAGAAAAGACAAACTGGGTCTCTTACCAGTCCACATCTCATACGGTGTCTTTTCAACCGCTTTAGATGGTACACGGTTCAAAATGAATGCAGCTGTCTCCAAGGCATAACCCCAAAAGGATAAAGGAAGATCTACTTGACCCATCATAGATCGAACCATATCCAATAAAGTCCGATTTCTCCTTTCAGAAACACCATTCCATTGTGGAGTTCCTGGAGGAGTCAACTGTGAAACGATTCCACAATTTCTTAGATGTTGGTCAAATTCTTGGCTCAAATATTCACCACCTCGATCTGATCGAAGGGTTTTAACTGTCTTACCAAGTTGATTTTGTACTTCATTTTGAAAAGTTCTAAACATTTCAAAAGACTCATGCTTATGTTTCATTAGGTAGACATAGCCATACCTACTGAAATCATCAATAAAAGTAATGAAATACTGAAATCCTCCCCTGGCACTAATGCTGATTGGGCCGCATACATCTGTATGTACCAAGCCCAATAAGTCATTAGCCCTTTCACTATGTCCAGTAAAAGGAGTCTTTGTCATCTTTCCAAGCAAACAAGACTCGCAATTTTCAAATGATTCAAAATCAAATGAATCAAATAATCCATCTTGATGGAGTTTAGATACGCGCTTCTCATTTATATGGCTAAGGCGACAATGCCATAAATATGCAGGGTTTAATTCATTTGGCTTAGTTCTCTTTGAAGATATGTTATAAATATTACCGTCATTGGAATCATCAAGGTTAAGGACATAAATGCCATTATAACTACTTGCAATACAATAAAGCAAGTCATTTTTATCAAAAATAGAACACTTCTTATTTTTAATTAAAAATGAATAACCTTCATCATCCAAAACAGACACTGAAATAAGATTCCTACTCATAGTAGGAACATAAAAGCAATTGTTTAAAACTAACAAAACCCATTGGGCAAGACAAGCTCATAGGTCCCTACAGCTATAGCAGCAACTCTTGCTCTATTGCCAACACGTAGGTCCACCTCGCCCTTCTTCAGCATCCTACTCCTTTTGAGCCCCTGCATATTTGTACAAATATGGGATCCACATCCAGTATCTAATGCCCAGGAAGAATAAGTAGATAAATTAATTTCTATAACATAAATACCTGAAGATGTAGTCGTACTACCCTTCAGCTTCTTCAACTCCTCCAAATAAACATCACAATTTCTTTTCCAATGCCCAGGCTTGTTGCAATGGAAACAAGTTCCTTCCTTAGGAACCTTTGCCTTGGGACCAGGTTTCGGTTTAGCTTGACTCTTTACCCCTTTTGCACCCTTTGCACTTTAGCCTTACCCTTGCCTTTAGCTTTCTTTTTCATTAGCTTGGTATTGACACTCAATACATGGGTAGGCTTCTTGATATTCCCCTCAGCAGTTTTGAGTATACCCTGTAGCTCAGGAATGGACTTTTTCATATTATTCATATTGTAGTTCATGACGAACTGAGAAAAACTGCTAGGCAAAGAGTGTAGGATCAAATCCGTGGCGAGTTCCAAACTCAGAGGATATCCAAGTCTTGCAAGGTGATCTATATAGCCTTTCATCTTCAGAACATGAGCGCTAACAGATTCACCTTCAGACATCTCACAGTCAAAAAGTGCAACAGGGGTGTCGAACCTATCCTGCCTAGCCTGTTGTTGGAAAGCTTGTTTGAGATGCACACTCATCTCATAAGCTTCTAAGTGTTCCATGTCTTTCTGAAGTCCTGGACACATAGTTGCCAACATTAGACATCCTATGTCATTGGAATCTTCAACATGCTTCTTATACTTGTTCTTAACAGCAACAGAAGCATCAGCAAGAGGGGGTTCAGGGACAGGGTCATCGAGCACGCAGGACTTCTTTTCTTGCTTGATAACGATTCTCAAGTTTCGAAACCAATTAACAAAATTAGTCCCACATTCTTTTAATTTTTCCTTCTCAAGGATTGATCGCAGCGATAAGGTGGAATTGTTATTAGCAGCCATTTATGATCTACAAAACATGCAAAGTAACACTTTATTAATAATGAGGTTGAAATTTATAAAACTCTCACTAAAACATAACCCTCAAAAGAAATATTTTAGTGAGCTAAGATCCATATTTGACTTAATTCTAAACTCAGCTTTGGCATGACGCTTAAAATTAAGTTATTTAGGTAGGTAACTTCTTTACCAATTACATCTCATGTAACTCTTAGAATTTATGGAATAATGACATCATATATCATTGTATGTTAGATTCCATCTAATGCCTTGGGCCCAAAACCGTTTTGATAGCCCAATTAAGTCTAACCAATTTTAAACATATGAGTAGCACTATTACTCATCTTACGTAGCTAGGAATGTTTAAAGCACATTGCTTTGGCAATACCTACTTTAATACAATCCCAGTTTTAATAGGTGTTTAAGTCATGGATGGCATAAAGACTTAAATTATTGATGAGGGTTCAACTTAGTTTATGTCTTGCATTGCATATCATCATATCGTAGCATCCTATATGCATATATAATCTATCATCCACGCATCTCATACAAAATGATAAATATGTAAACGTGACATAGCATGGCCAAACTAAATATGATCTTCATGAGACCAAATGAAGATCATAAAGGAAACCCTATGTGAAAGACTTCCTATTACAACATTTGCAATGATACATATCTTCTTGTCTTGAGCTCGTGCCTCCATCTCCATGGAATCCACCCGTCCTTGGTATGTGTCGCCGTCACCACTTTTGTAGCTTGATTCTTCATTTATTAAAATAATAAAGAAAAATCTAACTAATTGTATAATAAAATACAACAAAAACTACAGCGGCACGCAGGCCATAATAACCCAAAACAGAAATATGACTAAGTCAATCACATAGGTCCTGAGGCCATGCTATGCACCATGCAAAGACATCAACAATTATAATATATTTTGCACAAACTTATTATAACAAATAATATATATTGACATTCTTAATGTCACGGTAACGAACTATAGGGCGTACGCATTGATGATTTTCTTTTCGAAACCCTAACACAGACGCGTCAATCATATTAACGATCTTACTGTTTTGATTACGTGTAAACCCTTATAGAAGCATCGATCGAATCGATGGCTGTCATTCGCAAACCTTAAAACAGAATATCAATCAAATCGATAATCTTCATCCGAAACCAGAAATCAGAATCATCATCGAATTGATAATCTGTCTTTCGAAACACGAAAACAGAACCATCAATCGGTTGTTCATATCGATATAAACATAATCGTTTTTGATCATCTCATGAAAAACGAAAACTTTATATCACATATAACAATCTCGAATTATAACATCTGATGAAAACGAATTGAAAACATCAATCCGCTCTCATCAGATGAGATTCGAATAGGGTTTTACACATAGCGTATGTTTATATCTAATATAAACAGAATCGGTTTTGATCATAACATGACAAACGAAAACCGCCGTATACAAATCATTCATGAAAACGATTTGAAAAACACCATTCTTCTCTCATCATATGAAATATAATCGATTTAAACGAAATCAACAAGTGGCTCTGATACCACTGTTAGGAAATCAACCGAGATCACTGCAAAACGCGCAGCGGAAAACAAAAACTTGATCTCCGATTTCCTACCAAGGATCCATGTTGTTCGTTTAATTCGATGAAAGAAACTCGAAACTACCTTTGTAGATCCGAATTACGCAGATGAAGTAGGTGCGAAAATACGATCACCCTCTGTCGGTATCCACACGAACGCTTCCGTCCGGAGTGCTAGCTCTTCAAACGGCGCGGCTGAAGAACTCGATTTTTCACAAAAACGCCTCTAGGGTTTCTTTGATGACTCTTGTGTATTTTTGTGTGTCTAGTGTATACGAGATACACAAGTATATATACACATACGTAGACATCAAAATCCGAGTCCTAATCGGATTAGTTGATGCCAATCAAAATCCATATCAGATACGGATTCTATCAGGATATTCAAAATCCATATCAGATATGGATTCTCTCGTTATTATCCGATAACACACATGTATATATAATCACCAAAAAAACGAAAATAATAATAATAATTAATATCCAATATTAATATTATTAATATTAAAAACGATAATAATAATAATAATAATTAATATCCAATATTAATATTATTAATCTCAGCCTTACGCATTCTTGTGTGTGACCCGATAGGCCCATATTAATTGGCAGTTGATTAAATCTCTATTAAACCAACAAGTCGTAATTGGCCTCTAGCAAGGCATTACAACTACCCAATTAATACGAGTAAAGTCCAACTAGCCTAATAATAGTACATGCATTAATCTCTTTGTCACATGATATCTAGTTTGAACATAAGTCATGGTCAGCGTCATACTTATATAGTTCAAACATATGATTACTCGATCTCTAAGTAGACTGATAAAACAAATGATATTGATCACACTATCAATTCATTTGAGCACGGCCATGCATTTCACAGTCTCACTAATCGAGGGGCCCAAAGATATCTCTCTCAAAAGAGACGGACAAATTCTATCTTGATTGTTCAATATCCTGTACATAATTTCTATCACATTCAATCATGACCTTTATTATTATCCAGTTACGGATAACGTTTGATCATGTCAAAATATAATAGTCCTTATGTTGGAAACTATGACAATCTCAAGTCAAAGGATTAAAACATGACTATCATGAGATTTACTTATGACGCTAATCCATGTAGCAATCTCATCATGGGTCTATCCAATACACTATTCTCTAACAAGTATCTATGAGATTGATTCGTATCACCATACACATAATCATCTCATGATTATCAAATCAATACTCATACTGATTATAAATTATTTTATCTCCATAACAATAATGAATCAGGGACATATATCAAAATTGTGTAACATACTAACCAACAATAATGATAATAAAACCTCTTTTATTAATAATAAATGCATAACATAAATATCCAAATCATGGCCTAGGGCACATACACTAACACCCGTGTCAAATTGTTTCACCTTTTTCTCTACATCCGCATTCCTCGATTTCAAGTTTGAAATCTCGGATTTCAATTCAGTGTTCTCGGATGTCAATGATGAGATTTCAGACTTTAATGAATTTATAATGCATGACGACTCTTCTTTTGAATCGTTTAATTGAGACACAAGATCTTTGTTAGAAGATTCTAACAATTTCTTGTCTTCAATTAATCGCTTCTTTTCTTTTGCAAGAGTCTTTGAAAACTTATACAATTCCAAATATTGACTAAATAAATCATTATAAGAACATTCAGAATCGGAATCAGAGTCGGAAGATGCCTCATTTGATGCTTTAGATGTAAAGCATACTTGTGCCTTGTGTTCTTCCGTATAATCAGTCTCAGAGTCGGATGTGTCACTCCAAGTGGAGGCTTTGAAGGCTCTTCTCCTTTGCTTAAGTTCTGAGACGAGTCTATTCTTGTTCCGATCCTTGTCAGGGTATTTGTTTGCTTTTCTTTATTAGGGCAGTCATATGATAGATGTCCAAGTTTGCCGCATTCATAGCACTTTATTTTCTTATTTTTTTTTATGATCCTTAGATGAGGTAGACTTATGTTTAATCGATTTTCTCAATATTTTTCTTAATCTTTTAGCCATCGTGATTAAGTTCTCATCATCGGAATCTATGTCACTATCATCTACGACGTATTCATTTGATTTAAATGCTATAGCCATATCATTATTAGAAATGGATTTAGAATGTCTTAAAGCAAGTTTGTTTTCATATACCTTAAGTGATCCAATTAGTTCTTCCATCTTAATCGATTTAGTCTCTTTGCTTTCTTCTATGGCCGTTACTTTAGAGTCCCACGATGATGATTTGAAAGAATAGCATGAAAAGTCATTTTCTCATTTTTACCATGATGCATCACATGTGCATATGCATGCATGACACGTATGGAATCATTGTGTAGCAGCTCGGGTTACTTAAACTAAGTTGTCACGATCTTGTAGAACCTGAGTGATGATGATTATTGTGTTATACGTCGATGCATGTCACAGTCTCTTTATGTTATATTCTGCTCTAACTAGTAATTTCTTAAGTTATGACCGTATCACATTAAGCGATGATCCTTATCGAATGTTGATTGGAGGACAGGTATGCTTCTAAACCAAATATTATTTGGGGTTCGGTTCTTGCTCATACTTTCCATTTAACTCATGACTATTATAGTATACTTGCGGGTGACATCGTCACTCACCCTATTTTTCTCTCCAGAGGTGGCAGGAGACAAAGTTGAATGGATTGATGATGAGCCTAGGGTTCCCTACCCGTGAGTGCGTTGGAGGATGGCCAGGATTAGTAGACCGAGCGTACCAGCGTTAAGGGATGATGATGTTTTGTAATTGTGATGGGAAAACAATTTGCTTTTGTCGTTTTCTGCTACGTTTTATGTGGGTTGTAAACTTTAACTGCTTGTGATGACGCTTTAATTCGAAGTTTTAAATTCTGCTACGGTTTCGCATGATTGTTGCGCGAAAGCACAAAGATCCATGCATTAGTATCATGGATCACAACGCGTATGGACGACGCCTAGTACTCTCCTTAGTGAAGTACGGCGGGTGCACCGACTTCGGCGGGGCCGGGGTGCGGGGCGCCACAGGTGGTATCAGAGCCAAGGCTCCAGATCCGGGCAGAATGTAGAACTAAGTTATGATTATAGTCAACTAAGTTTGATCTTAGACCTAAGAATTGATCTTAGATGAGAGTTGACCTTAGAACGGAACGACTTTGACCAACCAAGTAGGGCACGGCCCAGTGGTAGGTCCCACCTAATGACCTATCGTAAGTCTGAACAGTAATGTATATATGCAGATATTCTCCCGATATGTTCAGTTACATTTGTTACTAGTTGTGACGTTTCTGTACTGGATAAAGTCGACACTGCATGCTGCAGATGGTGCGACCCAGAGGGAGACCGACCAGAGCTAGGCCCGAGGTGCAAGAGCCTACTCCACCGCCACCCGCTCAGGCCCCTCCACCTCCACCACCTCAAGGCCAGGAACCACCGCCAGTTCAAAATGTCCCTCCACCACAAGGACCTTTTCCACCTATGATGCCAGACATGAATACTTTTCAATACAAGTGATGCTCCAGCAGAATAACCCTCAACCTCACGAACCGATTAGAGATGCTCAGTATTACTTTGAGAAGTTGAAAAGAGCCAATGTTCCGCCGTTCGAAGGGAAGTCAGATTCTGATATGGCTGAAAAATGGCTTGATGAGGTAGAAAATTGCTTCGAACTGATCCGAGCCCCAGAGGAAATGAAGACTCAAGCAGTCAGACCCTTTCTGTTAGGAGAGGCCAACCAATGGTGGAAGGCCAATCTCCAAGCTTTGCCAAGACCAATTCCCTGGGAAAGGTTTCTACAGGAGTTCAACAAGTTCTACATACCCCCTTCAGTCAAGCTACAGAAAAGACATGAATTTGAATCCTTAATGCAAGAGTCGGGAATGACGGTTGCTGATTACGCCAGCAAATTTATAGCTCCGGGAAGATTCCAACCATCCACTATGAATGACGAGGAAACAAAGATGTTGAAATTTGAGAGAGGACTGAACCCTAGAATCCGAACATGGTTGGTTAATGCCAACCCAGCTAACTTTGGTGCCCTTCTGGATGCCTGTTATCGAATTGAACGAGATATTATCCGCAGGGACGAGTTTAATCAGAAGAGGGGAAGGGAGACGACTGGAAGCGGAGGGCCCCGTAAAACCGCCAAGCAAAATACAAGGGGGCCAGGTCGTCAGGGGAAGAAACGATTTCAACGCCGCTCCCAGAAAAACCAATCACAGAATCAGGGACAACAACTTGCCATTCCAAAATGCGCTCATTGTGGTAAGTTCCATGTTGGAGAATGCTATGTCCAGGCTGGCAAATGTTTCGGATGTGGTCAGACTGGTCACATCCTAAGGGACTGTCCAAACAAAGGACCACCTGCTTTGGATGCGGAAAAAGGGACACATAGCCAGAGAATGTCCTGAGAAGGGAACCCAGCAACAGCAACAGCCACCAAAACCTCAGCGTCAGCGTACCAACGCACGAGTCCACGCTATGACTGACGCGGCTGCTGAGGAAGCCGACAATGCAGTGACAGGTATTTCCCAAAAACCGCACTACTTTTCTTTTACAACATTGTTGCCTTATGGTTGCTTAGTAGGAATTGTATGATTCAGGAGTTATACGAGTATGTTCAATACCTGCCAACGTACTATTTGACAGTGGCGCTAGCCACTCTTTCATATCCAAGAAATTCGCAAAGAATATTGAGAAAGGCCCAACCTATAGTGATGCACCTTATAGAATCCAAGCAGCTGGGGAGCAGGTGCTTGTAGCTCATCAAGTGTTCAAAAATTGTGAACTTGAATTTAATAACCATCGGTTTGACGCCGATTTGATTTCCATACCCATGACGGACTTCGATGTGATTCTTGGAATGGACTGGCTCTCTAAGAACTGTGCCAACATCGATTGTAGTGAAAAGCAAGTTACCTTTAAGGACGCCACACATAAAGACGTAACATTTCAAGGGGGATCAAAGTTACGAAAGAACCCTAAGAACATTTATGTAAATTCAATTCGCACCAGTAAAGCTTTAAAGAAAGGACATCAAGGATATCTGGTCTATGCCATAAACACTGATCAGGCACCCGCGGACTTAACTCAAGTTCCAGTAGTCCGAGAATACCCGGAGGTCTTTCCAGAAGAATTGCCAGGCCTTCCCTCGGAGCGGGAAATAGATTTTGAGATCAACCTGATTCCAGGAGCAGAACCAATATCGAAGGCTCCATACAGAATGGCCCCTGCAGAACTGAAAGAGCTGAAGGAGCAGCTACGGGAGCTATTGGAAAAGAAGCTGATACGCCCAAGTGTTTCACCTTGGGGAGCTCCGGTACTGTTCGTCAAGAAGAAGGACGGGAGTATGCGGTTGTGTATCGACTATAGAGAGCTCAATAAAATCACCATAAAGAATAAGTACCCCTTGCCAAGGATCGACGACTTATTCGATCAGCTTCGGGTAAGCGAACGAAACATTTTATTTAGTAATAAAGTTTCTTATGAACCCTACATAAAGTTATCATGATGCAGGGGGCCAGAATTTTCAGTAAGATTGATCTTCGCTCGGGATACTTCCAGTTGAAGATCAAGGCTGAAGACGTCCACAAAACTGCATTCAGAACCCGTTACGGACATTACGAGTTCTTAGTAATGCCGTTCGGACTGACCAATGCGCCTGCCGCATTCATGGATCTAATGAATCGAGTCTTTCAAGAACAATTAGACAAATTTGTCGTAGTCTTCATAGACGACATCCTGATATATTCACCAGACGAAGAAGCCCATGCAACCCATCTAAGGATTGCTCTGGACATTTTACGAAGAAAGCAACTGTATGCGAAGTTCAATAAGTGCGAATTCTGGCTACGAAGTGTAGCCTTCCTAGGGCATGTGATATCCGAAGAAGGGATATCAGTAGATCCCAAGAAAGTCAAAGCAATCACGGAGTGGCCCAGACCGACAAATGTTACGGAGGTACGAAGTTTTCTCGGTCTCGCAGGTTACTATCGAAAGTTTGTAGAAGGATTCTCTCGGATTGCGTTGCCCATGACCCGCTTAACCCAGAAGAAAACCAAGTTTGAATGGACCTCAGACTGCGAGAATAGCTTTACTGAGTTAAAGAAGAGACTGACTTCCGCCCCAGTCCTGGCACAGCCCATTTCCGGAGAAAACTTTGTGGTATATAGTGATGCCTCTAAGAACGGGTTAGGATGTGTACTAATGCAAAAAGATCGAGTAATTGCATATGCATCTCGGCAGTTGAAACCCTTTGAACAAAACTACCCTGTACACGACCTTGAGTTGGCAGCTGTGGTCTTCGCACTAAAAATATGGAGACACTATTTGTACGGCGAAAAGTGCGAGATTTTCACGGATCACAAAAGTCTCAAATACTTGTTCACCCAAAAAGAACTGAACATGTGACAACGAAGATGGCTGGAACTAATAAAGGACTATGACCTATCAATTCAATATCACCCGGGAAAATCCAATAAGGTGGCAGACGCATTAAGTAGAAAAACAAGTCATCCACGCCAACCTCCTTTACAGCGTGACATG
>AP025067.1:13426963-13618441 GCA_036186865.1 Eustoma russellianum | reverse complement strand
TGTCTAATGTTGGCAACTATGTGTCCAGGACTTCAGAAAGACTTGGAACACTTAGAAGCTTATGAGATGAGTGTGCATCTCAAACAAGCATTCCAACAACAGGCTAGGCAGGATAGGTTCGACACCCCTATTGCACTTTTTGACTGTGAGATGTCTGAAGGTGAATCTGTTAGCGCTCATGTTCTGAAGATGAAAGGCTATATAGATCACCTTGCAAGACTTGGATATCCTCTGAGTTTGGAACTCGCCACGGATTTGATCCTACACTCTTTGCCTAGCAGTTTTCCTCAGTTCGTCATGAACTACAATATGAATAATATGAAAAAGTCCATTCCTGAGCTACATGGTATACTCAAAACTGCTGAGGGGAATATCAAGAAGCCTACCCATGTATTGAGTGTCAATACCAAGCTAATGAAAAAGAAAGCTAAAGGCAAGGGTAAGGCTAAAGTGCAAAGGGTGCAAAAGGGGTAAAGAGTCAAGCTAAACCGAAACCTGGTCCCAAGGCAAAGGTTCCTAAGGAAGGAACTTGTTTCCATTGCAACAAGCCTGGGTATTGGAAAAGAAATTGTGATGTTTATTTGGAGGAGTTAAAGAAGCTGAAGGGTAGTACGACTACATCTTCAGGTATTTATGTTATAGAAATTAATTTATCTACTTATTCTTCCTGGGTATTAGATACTGGATGTGGATCCCATATTTGTACAAATATGCAGGGGCTCAAAAGGAGTAGGATGCTGAAGAAGGGCGAGGTGGACCTACGTGTTGGCAATAGAGCAAGAGTTGCTGCTATAGCTGTAGGGACCTATGAGCTTGTCTTGCCCAATGGTTTTGTTAGTTTTAAACAATTGCTTTTATGTTTCCTACTATGAGTAGGAATCTTATTTCAATGTCTGTTTTGGATGATGAAGGTTATTCATGTTTAATTAAAAATAAGAAGTGTTCTATTTTGATAAAAATGACTTGCTTTATTGTATTGCAAGTAGTTATAATGGCATTTATGTCCTTAACCTTGATGATTCCAATGACGGTAATATTTATAACATATCTTCAAAGAGAAACTAAGCCAAATGAATTAAACCCTGCATATTTATGGCATTGTCGCCTTAGCCATATAAATGAGAAGCGCGTATCTAAACTCCATCAAGATGGATTATTTGATTCATTTGATTTTGAATCATTTGAAAATTGCGAGTCTTGTTGCTTGGAAAGATGACAAAGACTCCTTTTACTGGACATAGTGAAAGGGCTAATGACTTATTGGGCTTGGTACATACAGATGTATGCGGCCCAATCAGCATTAGTGCCAGGGGAGGATTTCAGTATTTCATTACTTTTACTGATGATTTCAGTAGGTATGACTATGTCTACCTAATGAAACATAAGCATGAGTCTTTTGAAATGTTTAGAACTTTTCAAAATGAAGTACAAAATCAACTTGGTAAGACAGTTAAAACCCTTCGATCAGATCGAGGTGGTGAATATTTGAGCCAAGAATTTGACCAACATCTAAGAAATTGTGGAATCGTTTCACAGTTGACTCCTCCAGGAACTCCACAATGGAATGGTGTTTCTGAAAGGAGAAATCGGACTTTATTGGATATGGTTCGATCTATGATGGGTCAAGTAGATCTTCCTTTATCCTTTTGGGGTTATGCCTTGGAGACAGCTGCATTCATTTTGAACCGTGTACCATCTAAAGCGGTTGAAAAGACACCATATGAGATGTGGACTGGTAAGAGACCTAGTTTGTCTTTTCTTAAGATTTGGGGTTGTGAAGCTTATGTGAAAAGATTAATGTCAGATAAGCTAGCTCCAAAATCTATCAAATGTATTTTTGTGGGGTATCCTAAAGAAACTAAAGGGTACTATTTCTATATTCCCTCTGAGAACAAAGTGTTTGTTGCTCGAAATGGAGTCTTTTTGGAAAAGGAGTTTCTCTCCAAGAGAACTAGTGGGAGTATAGTACAACTTGAGGAAACTCAAATTCCACAAGATATTGCTGAACCGTCTTTAGAGACAATTTCAGACCCACAAACAGTTGTGGAGCCTGAAAATGTAACACAAGTCCAACGCAGATCTGATAGGATACATCGTCAGCCAGAGAGATATGGATTTCTTGTGACTGATGATAGTGAAGTTATGCTCATAGATCAAGATGAGCCTACTACCTATCAGGAAGCTGTGTCAGGTCCAGATTCAGATAAATGGCTTGGAGCCATGAATTCTGAGATGCAATCCATGTTTGATAACCAAGTTTGGTCTTTAATTGATCCTCCAGAGGGTATTAAGACTATTGGTTGCAAATGGGTTTTCAAGAAGAAAACTGACATGGATGGAAATGTGCAAACCTACAAAGCAAGGCTTGTGGCTAAAGGTTTGAAGCAAACTCATGGTATAGACTATGATGAAACCTTTTCACCAGTAGCTATGCTTAAGTCTATTCGAATTCTCCTTGCCATTGCAGCATACTATGATTATGAGATATGGCAAATGGATGTCAAAACTGCTTTCCTTAATGGAAATTTACTCGAGGATGTGTACATGACACAACCTGAGGGTTTTGTAAATCCTGAGAATTCAAAGAAGGTTTGCAAGCTTCAAAGGTCCATCTATGGATTGAAGCAAGCATCTTGAAGCTGGAATCTTTGTTTTGATGAAACAGTTAAGAACTTTGGTTTCATCAAGAATGAAGATGAACCTTGTGTTTACAAGATGGTTAGTGGGAGTGCAATAGTGTTTCTGGTCTTATATGTGGATGACATATTGCTTATTGGGAATGATATCCCTACCTTGCAAAAGGTTAAGGCTTGGTTAGGGAATTCATTTTCAATGAAGGACTTGGGCGAGGCTACCTATATCCTAGGTATCAAGATCTATAGAGATAGATCTAAAAGGATAATAGGCTTGAGTCAGAGTACATACATAGATAAAATGTTGAAGAGGTTCAACATGCAAGAGTCCAAGAAAGGATTCCTGCCTATGTCTCATGGCATTCATCTTAGCAAGAATCAATGTCCTCAGACATCTGATGAGCGAGATCGAATGAATAAAATTCCTTATGCTTCTGCTATAGGATCGATCATGTATGCCATGTTACGTACTAGACCAGATGTCTCATATCCATTGAGCACAATAAGTAGATATCAAGCTGACCCTGGTGAAGGTCACTGGACAGCTATCAAGAATATTCTTAAGTACCTCAGAAGGACTAAAGATGTATTCTTGGTTTATGGAGGTTTGGATGACGAGTTAGTTGTAAATGATTACACAGATGCTAGCTTCCAAACCGACATAGATGATTTCAGATCGCAGTCTGGTTTTGTATTCACATTGAATGGTGGAGCTATTAGTTGGAAGAGTTCAAAACAAAGCACTGTGGCTGATTCTACAACAGAGGCTGAGTATATAG
Organism: Eustoma russellianum; assembly: GCA_036186865.1. Classification (NCBI taxonomy): domain Eukaryota; kingdom Viridiplantae; phylum Streptophyta; class Magnoliopsida; order Gentianales; family Gentianaceae; genus Eustoma; species Eustoma russellianum. Next base: position 13,615,029 of record AP025067.1, on the reverse strand, counting down.
CAGCATCAGATGCAGCTAAAGAAGCAGTTTGGTTGAAGAAGTTCATTACTGAGCTAGGAGTGGTACCTAGCATTGCAAATCCTGTGGACATTTATTGTGACAACAATGGTGCCATAGCATAAGCAAAAGAGCCTAGGTCTCATCAGAGATCTAAACATATACTCAGACGCTACCATCTCATTCGAGACATCATCGATAGAGGAGATGTCAAGATATGCAAAGTTGACACAAACGATAACATAGCGGATCCATTGACTAAGCCTATCTCACGGGTCAAGCATGATCAGCACACTAGATCTATGGGTCTCAGATATTTGTAGGCCTAGTGCAAGTGGGAGATTGTTAGTGTATGTGCCCTAGGCCATGATTTGGATATTTATGTTATGCATTTATTATTAATAAAAGAGGTTTTATTATCATTATTGTTGGTTAGTATGTTACACAATTTTGATATATGTCCCTGATTCATTATTGTTATGGAGATAAAATAATTTATAATCAGTATGAGTATTGATTTGATAATCATGAGATGATTATGTGTATGGTGATACAAATCAATCTCATAGATACTTGTTAGAGAACAGTGTATTGGATAGACCCATCATGAGATTGCTACATGGGTTAGCGTCATAAGTAAATCTCATGATAGTCATGTTTTAATCCTTTGACTTGAGATTGTAATAGTTTCCAACATAAGGACTATTATATTTTGACATGATCAAACGTTATCCGTAACTGGATAATAATAAAGGTCATGATTGAATATGATAGAAATTATGTAGAGGATATTGAACAATCAAGATAGAATTTGTCCCTCTCTTTTGAGAGAGATATCTTTGGGCCCCTCGATTAGTGAGACTGTGAAATGCATGGCCGTGCTCAAATGAATTGATAGTGTGATCAATATCATTTGTTTTATCAGTCTACTTAGAGATCGAGTAATCATATGTTTGAACTATATAAGTATGACGCTGACCATTACTTATGTTCAAACTAGATATCGTGTGACAAAGGGATTAATGCATGTACTATTATTAGGCTAGTTGGACTTTACTCGTATTAATTGGGTAGTTGTAATGCCTTGCTAGAGGCCAATTACGACTTGTTGGTTTAATAGAGATTTAATCAACTGCCAATTAATATGGGCCTATCGGGTCACACACAAGAATGCGTATGGCTGAGATTAATAATATTAATAATATTAATATTGGATATTTATTATTATTATTATTATTATCGTTTTTTTAATATTAATAATATTAATATTGGATATTAATTGTTATTATTATTAATTTCGTTTTTTATGTATATATTTATATCATCGGATAATAACAGAGAATCCATATTTGATATGGATTTTGATTGGTTTTATCTAATCCTAACAGAATCTGTATCTGGTACGGATTTTGATAGCGTTAACAAATCCGATCTGCAATCGGATTTTGATATCGATATATATGTATGGAGCTTGGCGTATCTCACACACCAAGCAATTAGAAAAAAACGAAAGAACAGAAAACGAAACCCTAGAATCGTTTTTGAGAAAAACGAGTTCTTCAGCCACGCCGTTTGAAGAGCTAGCACTCCGGGCGGAAGCGTTCGTGTGGATACTGATAGAGGGTGATCGTATTCTCGCACCTGCTTCATCTGCGTAATTCGGATCTACAAAGATAATTTTCGAGTTTCTTTCATCGAATTAAACGAACAACATGGATCCTTGGTTGGAAATCGGAGATCAAGTTTTTGTTTTCCGCTGCGCGTTTCGCAGTGATCTCGGTTGATTTCCTAACACCATCTGTATAATAAAACCCACGTGCCGTGGGTAGCAGTCGATTCGCTGATGTATAAATCCTTGTAGACGGTGACATACGCGCAATCTGGCTTAAATAATGTGCAACCATGTTGATCTCTCTAGGAATGAAGCGAAGCTGACTGTCTGTGAGCCTCAAAAATAAAAGTAAGCGTGCGTAGTCTGGCAATAATGCAAGCTGAAGGTTGGACTGCTGAGTGATTTATTTGCAGTCCGTCTCTACTATCAGTTGGTGATGCAGTTGCCCAAAGAACAAAAGGCTATAAAGAAGAGCTTGAATTTCAGCTCGTATTGGCGAGAGGCAAGGAAGGCGAAATGAAAGGGCAGCAACCATGCACCCCTGTGAATCTCGCAAGATTGCCCCGGCTAAAGCAGAAGAAAAACCCACCGACGCATCAACATTGAGTTTTAATTATCTCGATGGCGGAAGTTCCCATTTTAATGGCAAGATGGTCTTAGGACGTAGTCTTGGGGAGAAGCCTCCATCAATGAGAGATGGCACATATTCAGCCAAGGATGTACCAGAAAGTGATGATACCCAATCATAACACGATTGCCGAGCAAGATTAAAAATATTTGTAACTGGGATATCTGCATCTCCATATGCATGATTCGTGTATACACGCCAAATCGACCAACAAAGCATAATAGGGCCAACAACTCGAAAGTTACCTTTGAGAGTACTAGCTGATGAAGACATCCACCATTGCAATAAATAAGGACGAAGATGCAAATCCTGATGTGACGGCCCATCTTGTAACCAAGATAATTTCAGCCATGCAGCTTTCACATAAGAACATAGGAGGAATATATGCATAATATTGGCTGAGTTACTGCGGCAGAATGGGCACATGGTAGGACAAATGGTAGCAAGTCGCCACAAATTATCCTCAATAGGCAATGCAGAATGTAATAATCGCTATGCAAAAATACTAATTGTTTTTGGTATACCGCTCCACCAAATATATTTATGTGAAAATAAATGTGCTCGGGATGGGCGAATGTCTTTATATGCATTGCGAATAGAGAAAATACCAGATGCACTAGAGAGCCATAATGGATTAGGAAGACCAGATGAGAGTTGAAGACAAAGAGGGTGAATAGAGCAAATCCGCTTCCAGCCAGGAGAGTCATATAATCATGGTACATAATCCGCTCGAACTCCGTATCTATGATGCATATATTTTGTCCATAAAGATGTGTTATTATGGTAAGACCACCATAGTTTACAGTCATAAGCATGCTGTATATGAAACAAATTACGTACTCCCAATCCGCCTTCCGTTTCCGGATAACACACTTCGTCGAATGATATCTAGTGATGTCATTCTCCCCATAAAAAGGAGGCAATTTTCCGGTTAAGAGTGCGGATAACACTATTGGGAAAATGGGATGCAGCAAGTATGTGAAGGGGCATAGACGTCAACACCGATTTTAATAATACCAATCGACTACCTAAAGAAAGGAAACGACTAGCCCAGCCAGTAAGTCGCGCTTCAAAGTGTTGTATCAGAGAAGTACAATAAGAAGCTCTATTTATACCACGATATAGATAGGAACCCAAGCACTTGATGGGCAATGAGGATGGCTGCATGGAAAGGACTTGTGCAACATTCCGGAGATGATGCGATGTAACATAAGAACTGGTGACAAATTGACTTTTGCTGTAATTAACCAGCTGTCCAGATGCATGTTGATATTCTTGAAGAAAAGAGTGGAACCTGCTCAAATTCTGTGATGATGCATTTAAAAAGAGCAACAAATCCTCCGCATACGCTAAGTGTGAGACTGGTGGAACCCGGCCCAACGCAAATCCTTGTTGGGAACTAGTAGAAAATAAATGATTAATGCCACGGCTAAAGCCCTCAGAACAAAGTATAAAGAGCAAAGGAGATAATGGATCACCTTGTTTCACTCCACACGTTGGCGAGAAAAAGCCATAAGATGAACCATTAATGGCAATGGAAAGCTTGGAGAGGCATATGTTGTTCAATATAATGCGAACGAAAAGTGAATTGAAACCAAACTTGAGAAGTATGGCCTCCAAGTAAGACCAACTGACTCGATCAAAGGCTTTTGCCATGTCCAGCTTGATCATAACATTGCCCCAGTGAATTTTCCTATCAATCAAATGTATAATCTCATTTGCCATCAGGACATGTTTACTAATGTCATATCCTTTTAAGAATCTAATTTTCTCAGAAGATATTATCTTTGGTAGTATCGTGTTCATACGAGTAGCAATGATTTGAGTAGTAACCTTGCTGAGAAAATTTGAAAGGCATATGGGACAGAAATCTGCATACGTTGTTGGGCGTCATTTTTTGGGAATCAAAGTTATCAGCAACGAGACTATTACCTGGGGTGGATGCACTCCGAGAAAGAATTCTTGAATGGCAAGAGTTACATCGAGGTGCAATATATGCCAACAAGTCCGAAAGAAATGTTCGTTAAAACCATCGGGGCCCGCGACGCTGTTTGGACTGAGGTTCCAAACTGTAGATTTTATTTCATTGACATCCGGAATGGCAATGAGCATGGCATTATCATCGTGTGTTAGTAGTAGAGGAATATTCTGAAGGAAAGAGTCTACCCCAATCACTGCCTCTTGCACGAATACGTTTTTGTAAAAATTAACTGCTGCATCACCTAACGCTTGATTATCTTGAAGCCTTTCCCCTAAAGGACTTTGTAGGTCTCGGATTTGTTGGCGTCGGTGTGTGTCTTTAACCAAAGCATGAAAATAAGATGTGTTGGCTTCACCTTATGCTAGCCATTGAGTTCTAGATTTCTGCGCCCAGTATGATGCTTGAGCTTTTATAGCTTGGAGAAGCTGAGCATAAGCCAAAGAGAGAGTTGTTCTATTTTCAGGCGTAGAGTCAGCATCATACTGAGTTTACAGCCTATTAAAATTTGCCTCTGCCATAGAAACATTGCTAAATATATTGCCATAAACCTCAGGTTCCAACGACAGAGATAATTCTTAAGATGATTTAACTTGGAATAAAGACCTCGCGTGCCACCAGTCATAGGGTACTGTTGCCATTTTTCTTTCACAAAAGCCAAGAAGTCCGAATGTAAGGCCCATGCGTTGATATATCGAAAAGGAATATGGGGTCTAGTTTGAGATAGCGTGTATTTTAGCAATAACAAGGCATGATCTGAAGTTATCCTAGATAAATGATGAACCACTATGCCAGCAAAAAAAATTTGAGAACGAAACTATGCATAGATATCGATCCAAACGACGCATAATTTGACCCTATCCAGTCCCACGCGCCCAAGTAAAAGCAGAGCCCAAGAAATGAAGAGCTTGTAAACCACAAAGATCAACACATTCTTTAAACTCCTCCAATGTGCGAAGTGGAGGGGTAGTACGACCCTTATGCTCATCTAAGGAGAGAAACGTATTAAAATCACCATCGATTATCCACGAAATAGATAGAGTACGAGACGTTTCAATGAGAGAATTCCAAAGAGGTCGCCTATCAGATATAGTATGACGTCCATAAATTACTGACCAGGCAAAAGGTTGTTGTGTTTGTCGCCATACAAAAGAAAGTAAAGTTGTTTGGTCACCATGGCTAACAGTAAGTAACTGTAAGGATTATGAACTCCAGAAGACCCATATATTACCTTGGCAGGATTCGATAGCAATTGAGAGTCCCAGCTTTAAACAAAAAGATGTAAGTTTAGGAGGGCGTTGTTTCGATTCAATGATGACCAGTATGTCCAGTTTTGTTTTATGTAGCAGGGTGATCAAGCGATCTAAAGAGGTACGAATACCCCCTACATTCCATGTAAGTGCATTCATGATGATGTTGGCAGCTGGGATGAGCCCAAACGTGTTGCACTTCTTGTTATTACACTTGACGGAGGCCTTGGTGGCAGTTCATGACGCTGTCATTGTCTACGGCGAGGCGCCGCCAAAATGAATCCCTCAGAATCAGGGGCTGAACTATTAAAGTAATCCTGCAGAATATCTTCATCATTAATACTAGCAGGGCGAGATGACAATCGCTTACCAATGTTTTCAGTAGCCTCTCTCATCTGCTGGTGGAATTGAGAACGTGAATCTGAGTCACTTTGAATAACTGTAATGCCCATGAGGTCAAGATCTGAGTCAGACACTTGACAAACATCTGGATCATCTGGATTTTGTGATTGCGGCAATTGGTCTTCTGGCTCTCCCTACAACAGATGTTGAGGCATATCCTCTTAACAAATCGCAGGATCAACAGTATCATGAGGATGCTGCGATTGCTGCAACGTATTTTCATGATCTCCCTGCGACAGATGTGGGGATATATCCTCTTGGCAAACAACGGGATCAACATGATCATTTGGATGTTGAGAGATATCCTGTTCTGTAACGTGTGCTATATGAATGGTCATTGTGATAGGTTCTGGCAAAGCATTATTTTGATGGTCAATGTCAGATGCATGAGACACCGTTTTCTGGAGCAGAAGAACAAGGTCTGGGTCAGAAGTTGGAGCTTTTTGTTGTTTCTTTGGAGTCCATCGTGTGGCTTGTTTTTGAGACTTGGACGGCTTCTCAGCAGGCACATCACCGCATGCAGAGGCTATGTGACCTAGGCGGCGACAGTCGACACAGAAAGATGGTAAATCTTCATATACAATTTGCTGCTGAATAATTTTTTGTTTCCCTTGCAGGAATAGCTTCTTAGGGAGATCCTTAGAAACATCAGCTTCAACACAAATGCGTGCGACTGAAGGACGCAATCCCTCTGCGGTGGCTACATCTAATTTAATGGGATGTCCAACCACGTGAGCAATCTCAAAAAGAGCCACCTTTTGATGAAAGTGCAGCGGCAAACCCGGAAAAGCCACCCATATAGGAACGATCGGAACGTCTGTGGCGGGATCAAAGTCAATTGACCACTTAGTGATTCGCATTGTACAGCCGGCGATTGTCCATGATCTGCGATAAAAGCAACGGATATAGTCTGGCTCATGAACAAAATTCAATAGCACATGGGATTCATCCAAAAGTGTGATCTTTACGTCGGATTTGAATACTATACGATCAAAGATGTAGCGCCCCCGCATCCCGGCCTAGCCAGAATCGGTGCACCCACCGTACTTCACTAAGGAGAGTACCAGGCGTCGATCCATAACTTATCGTAATCCATGATATAATGCATGGATTTTTTTCGTGCTTACACGTCATCAAGTAAGCAAAACCGTGGCAGAATAAAAACTTCAAATTAAAAACATCCACGAGATCATTCTTAGTTTTACAACCCAAATCAAAGTACCGAAATTTTCAAAGGTAAATGTTTCCCATCACAATTACATATAAGTCATCAGTCATAGTCGGCACGTCAGGTCTCCTAATCCATCCATCTTTCGCTGCGCTCACGGGTAGGGGACCCTAGGTTCATCCTCAATCCATTCTACCTTGTTCCTTGCAGTCTCTGGGAGGAAAAATAGGGGTGAGTGACAAATTCACCAGCAAGTGTACCATAAACAATCATGTATTAAATGGAAAGTATATACAAGAACCGAACCCCCAAAATTCGGTTTAGAAACATACCTGACCTCCATCCAATAACCGTTAGTGATCAACACTTAAAGCGTCAAGATCATAACTTAAGCAAGATCGTTACTTAAAGAACATAACAATAAAAGACTGCAACTTGCATAAGTTCGTAACATATCAAGGATCATCACTTAATAAGATCATATCTTAGGAACTACCAAGTTATAACAACTTAGTCTAAGTATCATGTGCCACTACACAATGACTCAATAAATGTGACATGCATGCATATGTACGTGTGATGCATCATGATAAAAATGAGGATATGATCTTTCGTGCATTTCTTTCAAAACATCATCGTCAAGAAAAAAACCATAGAGCGTTCATATCTATCTTCCCAGATCTGAGGCGGTCACGTCTTCCCTTCGAATCTATTATTCCCGGATTCGAAACGGTAACGTCATCAGTTTAGATCTATCTTCCCGAATCTGAGGCGGTCACGTCTCCCCTTCGAATCTATTATTTCCGGATTCGGAACGGTAACGTCATCACTTATCGGGTCTATTCTCTCCAGGCCCGAACAGTCCCTATCAGGTCTATTCTCTCCGGGCCTGAACGGTCCATATCAGCAGATCAATTAACCCCGGATCTGGAGCGGGTCCTTATTGGCCAGGAAACATATACACACGGTACCGGTAGGAAGCATTCTTTTAAAACAGAATCTTTTCTTTAAAAACGCTTTTCATCTTTGTTTCTCATAAAATCAGTTCCATGAATCATGTAAATGATGATGATGCAATGTATGACATGCACTATGCGACTCGTGAACAAATACATCATAACATGCATGCACAGACTTGTCATTTAAGCTGGGAAAACTGTCCAACAATCACATTCTATTCATACAGCCTCGTGCTAATCAATTCGTGCTCATTTTCATAAGTTCATGCCATACACATGCATAACGAAGTCTCAGACTCATACCATAAAAATTTTGTAACAATCCGAAAAGTCTAACGACCTCAAAACATCATACTATCATCAATGGTACTGCTGAAATCAGCAGGGCAGTACCGCTTTTCCTCAGTTTCATGGGTCATAAAACCTTATTCATTTTAATCCATAACCTGGAAAACATAGCTAACTCACCAAGGAACGATATTTATAGGGCCAAACATCACATTCAAGCTTAAATGAGCAAGAGCAAAGCCTTACAACTTAAGACATTAAACTGTCCTGTTTTCCAGTTTTGTACAACTAACTTCAACTCAGTTGTTAATCATCAAAATGGTGGTTTTATGCTGGTTTCTTTACATGAACACGTACATATATGCCTTAGGTAATTACCATAAAAATTCCAAGGCATTCCAATAAGTTTAAGGAGGTCAACTAATTACTTTCTCCCAGCTAGGTACATGCTGAATCTGAAATGACCAGTTTTACCACGAATTTCATTGTGACCAAACCACAATTCGTTTTACTAAAATTCCAACTCACAGATGTCATACACACGTCAAACTATCATCATACCAAAAATTAGCCATTTTCACATTCCTAAGGTGCACGTTCGAGCCTCACAACTTACCACTCAAAACTGTCCTGTTCCAGCAACTCTGTTTGACCAATTTTACCAAAAACTTCATTAAGGATAATCCACAACTTCTTTTACCAAAATTCTAACTCACACGTTTCATAAACACATAGGGCTATTAGCGTACTAAATATTAGCCAATTTGAATATTCCTAAGGTCCATTTTCAGGGCGTATAACATACCACATAAAACTGTTCAGCTCCAGTACTTCTGTCTGAGTAGCTCCTACTAAAAATTATAATCCGGTCAATCCCCATATCCTTTTACCAAAATTCCAACTCACACATGTATTACACATATGAGGCTATCATCATACCAAAAATTAGTCAATTTGGACCTTCCTAAGGTTCATTTCCAGGTCGTTAAACATGTCACATAACACTGTCCTGCTCCAGTACTTCTGTTTTACCAACTCTTACTAAACATTTCATTAAGGACAAGCCACAACTCGTTTTATTGAATTTCTAGCTCACACATTTATAAACATATAAGGCTAACATCATACCAAAAACTAGCCAATTTAAACATTCCTAAGATTCGTTTTCAGGTCACACAAGTAGCTACACAAATCTGACCAGCTCCAGTAGTTCCAGCACTTCTTCACTTTCATGGTTCAAGCATTCCCAATCAACTTCATTCATTAAAATTGACTTAATATCCATTAAACACACACTTCAACATAATGTTTACAAGCCTCATAACATGCTTTAAACCATAAATAAACCGTTTATGAATCATATCAAAACAGCCACACACATTCATACAACACATCATTTGCTCATACCATCACTTTTTCTTATAACAACTAACTTCCATGTCTTGTACTTAGCATCTTTAAGTAAGGTGCATAGCCTAATAATGACTAGCCATTCAAGTATGCACTTAAAAAATAAGGCAAGATTGGCTAGAGTATACTTGCCTCTTTGAACCTTAGAGCTTTTCCTTAGCATGGGCCTTGGTTGAAATGGAGGGAAGTCTTCCTCCAACTTCACATATAGCACACGGTCTTGAGAGGAGGAAGAAGGATGAACATTAGTTATTATCTTAATGAAGAAACAACTATATTGAGGGTATGATTTTCTTACCAAAATGAAACTTGGATGGGCTTGAAATGGATTCAAACCACTAAGATGTTAGCTCCTCCTAGTAGCTTGACAATTCTTCTCCTAGTGACCATTTGAGTGTCACGTTTTTTGGCAAGACAAGAGGGATACCAATGTGAGTTTCATTCTTTGAAACAGAGAATTCACTTAGAATGCTTAGCATGTACTTACCTAGATGAATTCTTGGAGCTTGAAGATGGTTCTTGGACCTCTTCAACTAGCCGTATACTACAATGGAGAAATAGGGAAGTCTCTTTTCTCCATTGTGACTTCTTGAGAGTTGAATGTTCTAGAGTTTCTTTGAAGAAAGTTTTCTTCCCCTTGGTTAAGGAGGTAGACGTGGGTAATGTGAGAGGCGAAAGGAGTTTATCATAGCTTAGTTAGGCTAACTAGAATTAATTAGCCTTGGTTACTTCTACCCAACCAAGGTTACTTTGTGTCAACTATAGTTACTTTAGTTCAACTATAGTTACTTTATGTCAACTATAGTTACTTTATGTCAACTATAGTTACTTTATGTCAACTATAATTACTTTATGCCTAACCTACGTTACTTTATCCAACTAGAGTTACTTCTTTAACCTTGTAGTAAATATTAAGTAACCGTGGTAATCTTCTTGGTCAATCATGGGGGGCGGTTTTTTAAGGCTCGGGTGACCCCTTACCATGCTTAATTTTTCTTAAATGAAAAGTTATGTGGGTAATTATCCCCTTATTTGTTTCCATGCTTCCTTTAAACACTTTGAATACTTTCTTTAATATCCTGTTATGCCCATAGGACCGTAGGTTATAGTGTATACATTACCTCATCCCACATTTCACATACATATATGAGTGAAGTCAATTTTCCATCATGCACATCTACCCATTCTTCGTTGTCGGCATGCTCACATATATCCCCATACATAATTCCTACCTTCTCCAACATATGTAAGATGGTACATATTTGAGTATTCTTACATTGCCAATTTGAGCCATTTCGATAACATGCGTATTAACAATTAAGGTAGGATGAAGATAAACATTCTTATTACAGTGATGAACAGGATGTCTTCAGATGTATATTTATGTACGGCCTATATTTCTCTTAAATATAAACATTGTAACATATAAACATTGTAACATATAAATTAGTTTAGCACATATAAGATACACCTATAAGTATACTTTCTACTCAAGTAATATTTTAAAACATCATCATGGTATCTTTTTGTCATTCTTGGCCGAAATTTTCTTAAGCCCCTTTGGGTGAATTTGAATTGGTCATGGTCCATATCTCATGCTTGAATAATTATATTGTTTGCCTATCAACATAAGATCAAAGAAGCACTAAGGAGTCTTAGTGAAATGCACTTGAAGGATGCCACTTTATTAATTAACTTATACGAGTCTTCAAGTACAGTATGACTTTTCATCGGGGTACAACAAAAGACTTCATGGATAATCTTCAATGGTGGCCGGACGAACCAAAACGTGCCAATCAACGATAACCGGTAAGGCCCAGCCAAAGCATCAATTTCAGCGTCAGAAAAGGAGATCAAAGGATGGCCTTTGTGCTTGGAGATTGTCTTATGCGATATGGGTGATTGGATGGAAGCGGAATTAGCGACGGCGGCAGCAAAAGAGCAGGCACCGCCGGCATCAGCGAAACCAGGAGAAGAAGACGCCATTCTTATATATATATATATATTGAAAAATATATACATAAGGTTTCTCTCGACGGCGCAGGCGAAATCGCGTGACTAGCGGCGTCAGCCGCCGCCGCTGCTACCAGACCGGATTCTCCATCACCGGCATTCCATTCTGCATTCTTCAATCTTGTTATCTCGCTATCATCGTTTCGCTTACCACTATCATTGATTCAATTCTCTCGCCGGGTTCAATACCACGATCATGAACACTCCATCGCCGTCATTTGCGGCAGTAGTAACCGGCGCCGTCTCATCTCAGTCCATCAACATCTCACCCAAAACTGTTTCCCGATACAAAGGTATTCCTTTAATCTCGTTTTCGGATTCGGAAATTGATGAACTTGCTGCTCCAGTCAAATATTCGTTAGTAGGTACTTTCTGGTATGGGAGACCTCCATTGAAGGTGATCAGGGATGTCTTTGAGAAAATAGGATTTCATCAAGATCTTCGTATCACTCTTATTGATCAGGCGCATATACTGCTAAATTTTCGAAATGAAGCAGATTATTTACGATGTTTTTATCGATGATCATGGCATATCTCTGGATGTCATATGCGTATTACCAAATGGACAGTTGATTTTGATCCGTCCACTGATGTGCTGATCGTACCAGTTTGGATAGCCTTTCCTGGACTTCCCATTCATCTCCACCGAAAAGAGGCATTATTTGAAATTGTTAAACCAATAGGAAGCCCCATCAAACTTGATGTCGCAACAACAGATGGACTGCGACCTTCGGTTGCGCGTGTATGTGTGGAAGTCGATGTTTCAAAAGAATTGCCACAAAAGATTTATCTCCAAGCGAAGGGCCGATTTATACTACAAGCCATCATCTATGAAGATTTGCCCTTGTTTTGCACTTCCTGCCGCCGGTTAGGCCATGCAGTCGCGTCATGCACACCGCCGTCTGTGGCAACTATACCGCCACCGCCTCCACGTCGACCGCCAGCTCAGCGCTGGACTCCGGTGAAAAAGCGCCCAGCTGCTCCTACAAACCTTCCAGAGAATGAGCCACCATTGACAGATATACCAATCCCGCGCCCAGATGCTACTACAAACCTTCCAGAGAATGAGCCACTGTTGACAGACATACCAATCCCTCAAGGTTCCCCCATTCATGATGCTGAACCTATAGCAGATAATGCAGATGAGACTATGGAGCCACTGCGGGATACTCCACAGTCCTGTGACATTGGACATTCGTCTGATAATGAATTACCTGTGGCAGATAACCTTGAGATACCTGCTGTTCCAGAAGAGGTAGCCCGCCGCATCCCGCTGCTACCTCCCTCGCCTGATACGGACACCTTAATTTCGCGCTTACAAGAGTCAGCAGAAGATTTTGTTCAGGTTGTTCCTCGCAAGAAACGTCGGGCAAAGAAGGATCTTCACATGCGATACAGGGAAGTAACTCTACTCTTTCTCAATGAATATTATGATATGGAATATAAGAGGTCTGCGGGCCTCAAAGCCGCGACTGCATCAGTTGATTCATGAACATCGGTTAAATATACTTGTTATCATAGAACCTAAACACGCATCACTTACTATTTCTCGTTATGCTTTGGATTTCGGCTTTTCCAATTCACATGCATCACATTCTGAGCGTATTTGGTTTTTCTGGCGTGACTCTCACTTTGAGTTGGTAACAGTGCAGGATGAAGGACAAGTGGTACATTTTACACTGTTATATCGGCCTCTTCAGTATACTTTTGTATTGTCGGCAGTATATGGCAATCATACTCCATCTCTACGTCGTTCTTTGTGGGCTTCATTATGTACCTTCTCTGAAAATATAACGCTTCCTTGGGTGCTGGGGGGAGATTTTAATACATTCCGCTCGATATCAGATCATGAAGGACGGTCGCACCCATCTCTCTCAGTTTTACAAGATTTCAATGATTGCATAGAGTCATGTGGTTTGATGTCGCCACCGTTTCATGGTTCCAGATTCACATGGTCGGGTGGTCGAGGCCTTGGTAGAGTTCGCCGGCGATTAGATTGGTTGTTTCTAAATGCAGATTTTCATGATAAATTTGAAGACCTGCAACTTACACATCTTCCCCGTATTGCTTCGGATCATACCCCGCTATTACTAATATGCCGAATAAGTGTGGCTTCGTTGCGTCGCTCGTTCTGCTTTTTAGACTCTTGGCTGCTGCATCCAGACTTTCATAATTACATGCGTGCTGCATGGACTTCATATCCAACAACGGGTGGTATGTATGGATTTTACATGAAGTTATTCAAGTTTAAAAAGGATGTGCAACGGTGGAACAAAGAAATATTTGGCAATATTTTCTCTAAAGTACAACAGGCTGAAGTTCAACTTACACGTGCTGAACAGCGTTGGGACAGGCAGTCAACAGAGGAAAATCGGACAGAGTATCATCGAGCTAAGGCGGAATATCTTCAAGCTTCTTCTTATGAACTGCATTTTTGGAAACAAAAGGCGCGAGTCCGATGGCTGAAGGAGGGAGACGCAAATACTCGCTATTATCATTCTATTGTTAAAGGACGTCGTTACACCTAAGGATCCAACAAATACAAACAAGTGCTGGTCTTATTTGTACTGCCCCAGATGATATCATGGCTGAAGCAGTGTCTTTTTATACATCCTTATTTGCACACGAACCTACGGCTAACTGTGATCATATTCTTCGACATATTCTAGCGCTAGTTTCCTGTGAGGACAATGCCTCTCTAACGCAGGTTCCAATGCCAGATGAGATAAAATCTGCGGTATGGCATTTGGACCCTAATAGTGCAGCGGGGCCTGATGGTTTTGATGGCAACTTTTATAGATCTTGCTGGCTAATTATTCACACAGACGTTGTTCTAGCAGTACAAGAATTTTTTCTTGGAGTTCCTCAGCCTAGAGTTATGGCTAGCGCATTGATCACTTTGATTCCAAAAATATCTTCCCCTGCTACTTTCGGTGATTTTCGTCCTATATGTCTCACTAATTTTATCAGTAAAGTCTGTACCAGAATTGTTGCTAGCCGTTTGAGTAAATTATTGCCACGATTAATATCTCCAGAACAGACGGGATTTCTTCCAGGTACGGACATTTCAACTCAAGTTCTATTGGCTCGTGAGATGATCCATATGCTTGATAGAGGTGGCTCACAATTATGTCTTAAGTTGGATATGATGAAAACATTTGACAGAGTTAGCTGGGAATATCTGAAACTTTTACTCCAAGCCTTCGGATTTTCGGATTTTTTCACACGTATTATTCTGAACCATTTGAGTGCCACAACATTAGCAGTATTAATCAATGGCCAGCCATCTTCCTATTTTCGGCCATATAGAGGCGTTAAGCAGGGTGATCCCTTATCTCCTTTATTATTTATTTTAGCAGCAGAAGGTTTTAGCAGGGGCTTGAAAGCCTTGACAGCAGCTGGAGTGTTGCAGCCTTTCCGCCTGGGCCGTATCCCATTTACAATTACGCATTTAGCCTATGCAGATGATCTCCTGATATTTCTACGAGGTACACAGAGGAACCTACAACATTTTCATACATTTCTTACACAATATGAAACTGCTTCAGGTCAAAAAGTGAATTTCCAAAAAAGCAGTATTATTCCTTCAGCCAGTGTAACTCCACAACAACGTCAAGATTTTATGAACATTCTGGGCATGCGTCTCTCTAGTCTTCCATTTCGCTATCTCGGTTCTTATTTGCACAAGGGTGTTCCCCGCTCCCACCACTGTGTTTCACTACTGCAGCATATTGATGATAGACTTCAAGGGTGGCACTCTAAATTACTATCTACCACGGGTCGGCTAGTATTGCTCCAATCGGTAATCGCTGCGTTACCCCTTCACGTTATCGCAGCGGGAGGCATACCAAAATCGGTAATCAAAATCATTCATCGCAAAATGGCTGCATTTTATTGGGGTCGTCGACATCATTGGGTCTCCTGGACTAAGATTACTAAGCCACAGGCTGAGGGAGGTTTAGGCCTTCGAGACTTGAATTTCTTACAAAAAGCATATCATTGCCGCATCTGGTGGTCGTATCATCAGAACTCAACATTGTGGAGCAAATACATGCATGCCAAATATGGACAGCGTCATGATTATCTTCCTTGGATAACAGACTCGCCTATCTGGAAAATTATATGCCGGAATCATTCTTTTTGCTTAATGCACACTGATAGACAGGGTGACCAACTCTCATGGTTACCAACGCAACTGGGGGAATTCTCGCTAAAGAGTGCCTATGAGATCTGCCGGACACCTTCTCCAAAACTGCTTTCTACATCATTTATTTGGTCGAAGCATCACTCTCCTTCTATACGACTGTTCTTATGGCGTCTTTTTAATTCAGCATTACCTTCTGAGGATTACATTGGACATTATATAACGGCTTATCCAACACAATGTCCGTTCTGCAAGCGAGAGTCGGCCATGGTAGATCATGTTTTCTTATATTGTTCTTATGTTCGTCCTATCTGGCACTATTTTGCTAGTGAGCTACACTGTCCTCTTCCATCATCATTACGGCTTCGTCAGTATCTTCTTTCATGGTGGTATCGATCATTCATTTCCTCTCTTATTGGAGTTTATAAAATAGTGATCCCTGCGATTATTGTCTATAACATCTGGTGTGCTTATGCTTCCACGGTCTATGGAGACAAAACACATATCACGGCGACTTCACTTCGGTCCTCCATACATTATGATCTTATTTTGTGGCACAAAAAGGTAGCAGGCTCTAAACTTTCTACTAACTCACGGCAGATTTTCAGTTGGTTGCCACCTATTCGCCCGCCTAGTCCATTGATCGTGCGCTGGGTCACACCACCTTCAGGACGGTTGAAATTAAATGTGGATGCTGCTGTGGGTCGACATTTTGCAGCAGGCGGCGCAATACTGCGGAATCATAGGGGTTCATGCCTAGGCGCAATTTCATTTCGCCTTCCGCTAAGTCCACCTATTCATGCAGAGATTCAAGCTGCTGTTTTTGGGCTTCTTTATTTCCTTCCATTTTACCGAACCATTATCCTAGAGTCGGATTGTGCCTAATTGATTAATCGGTTGACACGGCAGAACATTGTCCATGGGAATTCTCATCTTCAAAGGCTTCACTCGCTAGTTCATTTTCATCGTCTTCCCTACAGTCACATTTATCGCGAGGCAAACATGGCGGCTCACTATTTAGCCCAGCATGCAATGCTATACCCACGTACGAAACATTATACATCGAACACTCTGCCTTCATTGGTGCGTGCGGCAGTCACTTTGGATCTCACTTCTGTTCATTTGCGGGTGCCTTGACGCTATCCGGTCTTCCATATGGATTGGCGCTGTTTCGCATCTACTGCCTGCACCCTTTGGGTTGCAGGCAGGCACGGTATGGTTGAACATCCATTTATCTACGATTTATGCAGTTTATTTCACATACATAACATACCACTTTTCTTCATTGGAGCGACTTGGTTATCACGTCAAATCTATATTTCCTCATCTGCCATTGGAAGACTGTGTTGCTGGATCATATGCTTTACATGGTTTAATCACATGGCGGATACATTCCGATTTCATGGCGCTGGAATTTTACCACTGTCGCCTTGGCTCCTTGGTCAAGGCGACTTGGGTATGCATTTTGACACTCTGCTTGTGCTTATTATTTTCAGAATTTATGTTCTTTTGATACATTCTTTCCATTCGTGCGAGATTACGCTACACATCACAGTGGTGAGCCTTATTCCAGACGTGGTGCACTTTCTTCCTGCATTTATGGACCTCACGACACGGCCTTTCAAGAATACGACAAGACCAAGTAGCGGCGCTTGCAACGGCTTCAGCCTCATACTGCTCACACTAATTTCTGCAGCATTCATTGATGTATACACAATATTACGTTCTTATCATATCAATGACAGCCGTATAAATATGTACGCTTTTTCCTTCGCCAAGGTTTTATCCACAAGGGTGGTTTTTCTTGGCAAGGTTTTAATGCGGCATACCATATACGACTGGAGATATGACATACTTGCTTCGTTATTTCATTTATTCGCATACTCTGATACTGTAATATGTTTTTCCTCCACCAAAAGTGAGGCTTTCAATAAATAAAATTTTTCGTTTTAAAAAAAAGAAAAAAATATATATATATATTTTTAACGAAAAATTTTATTAATGATGAACCTCACTTTTGGCGGAGGAAAACCATATTACAATCGTCAGAGTATGCGAATAAATGAAATAAAAACTAATAATAACATATCTCCAGTCGTATATAATATGCCGCATTAAAACCTTGCCAAGTAAAACCACCCTTGTGGATAAAACCTTGGCGAAGGAAAAAACGTACATATTTATAGTGCTGTCATTGATATGAAATGAATCGAAAATTGAGTACAAATGTGTGCTTGCTGCAGATGTTGGGGCGGACCGTGTGCTCCAGAGTGCGCTGTGGAATTCGCAGCTTGAGCTTGACGTATCCTGGAAGTGCCGTACCTCGGAAGATTTCCAGGGAGAAGTTATACCGATGATAGAGAGAATCAAAAGAAGATAAAACAGAGAAGTCAAACACATACCGAAGTCGCCTTGGCAAAGTTTGTGCCAAGGCGACGATGTTATGCTAGGCTGCGCCATTAGGGTCTTAGCCGCAGAGTCCGCCGGTGCAGGATAGAAAAATCTCGCCATCAAGATATATAATCCAAGCCATGCGAAGGCAAGCAGAAAGAGCCAGTCATTAATGATTAGGAAACATATTGAAAGCCAGGCCAAAAGATAGCAACACATACCAAGCCTGTCTGGATCCCGTAGGATACAGGCAGTGAGATTGATGATACGCCAATCCATGTGGAAGACTTTAGATTGTCAAGGGACACGCAATTGAATGGAGGAAAGATCCAATGAGATAGCAGCGCGCACTAATGAAGGAATAGTATGCGATGAATAATAGTGTGTGATGGGGTCCAACATTGCGTGTTGAGCTATGTAATGCGCTGCCATATTTGCCTCACGATAGATATGATGATAATCAAGACGGTAGAGATGAACAAGTGTGTGAAGTAGACGGAGATAATAGTTGCCATAGACTAGCTGCGGACGGGCCAACCGAGATATCATTTGGGCACAATCCGATTATAATATGATGTCGCGATTTAGTGGAAGAAAATACAAAAGGCTAATAATGCGGCTTGAATCTCCGCGTTTAGCGTCGTACTTGGCGGCAGTCTAAATGAGATTGCTCCCACACAAGAGCCCATATGATCGCGCAATGTAGCACCCCCTGCTGCATACTGTCTGCCAACTACCGCATCTATATTCAATTTCAACCGACCTGGCGGTGGAGATATCCAGCGAATCAGAGAAGGCCGTGGGAGAGGCAACGATGGAAGCCAAGAGAAATATCGTCTAGGGTCAGCTGCAAGTTTAGTTCCTGCTATTTTTTTGCACCAAATGGTAATGTCATATCGAATTGAAGCCCGAAGGGACGTGATTGTAATGTTTGTTTGCTCCCCGTAGACTAGAGATGTATATCCATGCCATATGTTGTACACTATAATCGCTGGAATGATAATTTTGAAGACCCCAAGAAGAGACGAAAATGATGAACGATACCACCAAGCTAGTATATACTGGCGCAGTTGCAAGGACGATGGAGGAGGACAGTGTAATTCCCCAGCATAATAAAGCCATAATGGGCGCACATGTGAACAATGTAAGAAAACATGATCTACTACAACCGACGCTCTTTTACAAAATGGACATTGTGTTGGTCGAGAAGTAATGTACCTGCCAATATAATCCTCTAGTGGTATCGCAGAATGGAAGAGGCGCCATAAGAATATCTGAGTAACTAGGGAATGGTGTTTAAACCAAATGAACCTTGCCGAAAGGAAATGCGGATGAGGCGTGCGGCAATTATCATAAGCACTTCGAAAACTAAACTCTCCTGTTGGCGTGTGTAACCATGTGAGATGCATACCTTGGCCAGCAGTCTGAGAAAGACAGAAAGGATGTATTCGGCAAATAATTTTCCATATTGGAGAATCTGGTAAACGAGGCAAATAATCTCCACGATTACCATATTTGGCGTGCATATATTTGCTCCAAAGTGTGGAATGTTGTTGATATGACCACCAAATATGGCAGTGATAAGCTTGCTGCAACTTGTTGAGGTCTCGAATCCCCAAGCCTCCTTCTTCCTGAGGAGCGCAGATAGTACTCCAAGAGATCCAGTGATGTCTACGACCCCAATAAAAGGATGCCATCTTTCTATTGATGACCTTGATAACCGATTTAGGAAGCCCACCAGATGCGAGGATGTGTAATGGTAATGCCGCTATGACAGAACGTAACAAAACTAAACGACCAGCAGAGGAAAGTAATCGAGAGTGCCATCCATGAAGCCTGTCATCAATATGCTGCAATAAAGGAACACAGTATCTGGCACGGGAAATACCTTTGTGTAGATAGGAGCCGAGGTATCTGAAAGGCAAGGTAGAACATCTTATGTTGATGATCTCCTCTAAATGATGTCGCTGCCGTGAATATATATGAGTAGAAGGAATCATACTGCTTTTGTGAAAATTGACCTTTTGTCCAGAAGCAGTTTCATATTGTGTCAGGAAGGCATGAAAGCGCCGAAGATTTTGTTGTGTACCTCGTAAAAATATCAACAAGTCATCCGTATAGGCCAAATGTGTTATGGTAAATGGCATTCGCCCTAAGCGAAAAGGTTGCAATTGCCCAGCTACTGTTAATGCTTTTAATCCTCTGCTGAACCCCTCTGAAGATAAAATAAACAGTAATGGAGATAAAGGATCTCCCTGTTTTACACCTCTATATGGGCGAAAAGTTGAGGAAGGCTGACCATTAATTAAGACTGCTAATGTGGTAGCTCGCAAGTGATTAAGTATAATGCGAATGAAAAAGTCAGAGAAGCCAAAAGTGCGCAATAGTTTTTCCAAGTATTCCCAACTGACTCTATCAAATGCTTTCATCATGTCCAGCTTTAAACATACCTGTGAGCCACCCTTATCCATCATATGTATCATCTCCCGAGCCAGAAGAACCTGTGATGAAATGTCTGAGCCTGGTATAAAACCTGTTTGTTCCGGAGATATTAATCGTGGGAGCAAAGTACTCAAGCGACTAGCAATAATTCGTGTGCAGACTTTGCTCAGAAAATTAGTTAAACATATGGGGCGAAAGTCACTGAAAGTAGCGGGAGAATGCTTCTTAGGAATCAAAGTAATTAGTGCAGAAGCCATCACAGCAGGCTGCGGGATGCCAAGGAAAAATTCTTGAACCGCTTTTACCACATCAGTATGAATGATGGACCAACAGGAGCGATAAAACTGACCATTAAAACCATCAGGGCCTGCTGCACTAGTAGGATCTAAATGCCAAACTGCATCTTTAATTTCCGGCTCCATGGGTATTTGCGTGAGCAGAGTATTATCATCCGAAGAAATCACCCGTGGAATATGGCAGAGAATATCATCATAATTTTGGGTTTGCTCACAAGCAAATAAGGATGTGTAAAAGGATACCGCTTCAGCCATAATCTCATTAGGCGTGGAACATAGGTCGCCAGTAGGGGTGTGTATTTGTTGAATGCGTAACTGCAACCGTTTTCCTTTGACAATAGAATGGAAATATCGCGTATTAGCGTCACCCTCTTTTAACCATCTGACGCGAGACTTTTATTTCCAAAAATGTAATTCATATGAGGATGCTTGAAGATATCCGGCTTTTGCTTTATGATACGCGATCCAGTTTGCTTCAGTAGGAGATGCGTCCCAGACACTTTTAGCGTGTGAAAGAGTCGATTCAGCCTGCTGTACATTTGAAAATATATTAGCAAAGATCTCCTTGTTCCAACGCTGTATGTCTTTCTTTAAACGGAACAATTTGGAATAGAAACCATACATGCCGCCAGTAGTAGGATAAGATGCCCAAGCATTCTGTGTATAAGTATGAAAATCCGGATGTAGCAACCATGAGTCTAGGAAGCGAAAGGAACGATGAACCGCGGACTGACTTATACGACATAGAAACAACAATGGCGTATGATCAGATGTAATGCATGGAAGATGAGTGAGCTGTAAATCCTCAAATTTATCCTGAAAAGCAGAGTTAATAAATAACCAGTCTAATCTCCGACGTACTCTGCCAAGTCCCCTGCCATCTGTCCAAGTAAACTTTGGCCCATGAAATTGCGGTGACATTAAGAAGCATGACTCAATACAGTCATTAAAATCCTGTATAGCGAAAAGAGATGGCTGCGAACGACCTTCATGATCAGACAAAGACCGAAATGTTTTGAAATCTCCCCCAACTATCCAAGGCAATGTGGCTGTTTCTGAGAATGTACATAAAGAATGCCATAATGCACGGCGTAGTAAGATCGTATGTTTGCCATAAACTACAGACAGCACAAAAGAGTACTGTAGTGGTCGAAAGAGTAGTGTAAAATGTATCACTTGATCGTCGTCCTGCATCGACATCAACTGAAAATCAGAGTCTCGCCAGAAAAACCAAATACGTTCGGACTGCGATGAAAAAGAATTTGTAAATCCAAATTCTAAAGTATAACGAGCAATATTGGTAGGTGAATGTTTGGGCTCTATCAAAGCAAGTAAATTTAAACAATGATCATGTATTAGCTCATGCATTCGCGGTAGTGAGGCACACATGCCCCTTATATTCCGTATCATAATATTCATTGAGAAAGGGTATGGTCACTTCCCTGAATCGCATGAGAAGCACTGCGTGTAAGTATAGTAGATGGCGGCAACGGAGGAAGATCTTTTCTAGCCCGACGCTTTCTACGAGGAACTACTGGAATAAAATCTGCTGAGTCCGTTGATTCCTGTAATCGGGAAATAAGAATATCTGTGTCCGGTGTTGGAGGCATGAGATCTATGCGACGGACAACATCATCCGGGACTGTCGGAATGTCTGAGGGTGGTTCTTCAGTGGGAAGATCATTATCCGAAGAATGGCCTATTTCACCAATATCCGAAACATCCTGTAAAGGATTGGCAGCAGGCCCATCCGTTAAATGTCTCGCTTATGGCGGAGGAAACCATAGTACAACAGTGAATATCATACGAAAACAAATAATGTAAAGATGTGATGATATGTAATCTCCAATCAAATTTGATATGCCGCATTAAAACCTTGCCAAGTAAAACCACCCTTGTGGATAAAACCTTGGCGAAGGAAAAAGCGTACATATTTATCTGATTGGAGGGCAAAGGTGTAAGTACAGACACTGTATTGTATGTCATCCAGAAGTATGCGATGTGTTGGCTGAAAATGCACATGGACAGTTGATAGGGCAGCATGTAACAGCATTTGAAGGAGTCCTCGTTTGGAAGCCAGAACTGGCAGCTGAGATATTGTGTATGACCAAGAGACAAAGCAAAACAACGCAGCATAGGTGATAGCCCTCGACAGAAAACAGGGAAGGTGGAATTAGTCTCCATAAATGACAAAAAGAGCAGATAGAGCATTATGTAACTCCAAAAGCATACCAATGTTGCCCGTAGTCCATAGACTGCGGGCAACCAAATAAAATGAACGCATCTGATATATGTATGATAGGATAGAAGACATACCAGCGTTGCCTGCATGCGAACAATGCAGGCAACCATATAATGAAAATGGCCATATATGTTATGTTCTTAGCGTATGTATGACCCCGTCTGTGTGACAGAACCCACGAGCCGAATGTGGTAGTTGATTGGCCGATGTAAACAAACGAGTGACGGGGTGCAAACGAGCATGTTGGCACAAATAGTGTGCTACCATATTAACCTCTCAAGGGAATGATGTAACGTACTTCCGGTGAGAGTCAAAAGCTGAGTGAGTCGTGTGTATTCCGGCAATTCCTGAAGACTGATGCTAGACAGCTGTGTAAGTTGCTTGTAGTCTGTTTCAATAATGAGATGTCGATGAAGCAGGCCAAAGAACAGTAAACTATAAACAACCGCTTGCAGCTCTGCTCGTAGAGGAGATAAGATGGGCTGCCGAAAAGATATGCCTGCTATTATCCTGCCGTTGGAATCTCGTAGAATTGCTCCTGCAGAAGCATGCATTCGTCCCGCAGAGGCGTCCACGTTAAGTTTTAATTTACCTGTCGGGGGGAGTTCCCACTTCAAAGGAAGGACATGTTTTGGGCGAAGACGAGGGGAAAAGCCGGCATCAATGAGAGATGGAACAAATTGTGCCAATGATGTGCCAGAAAGAGATGCAGCCCAATCAAAGCATGATTGTCTAGCTAAGTGAAAGATGCTAGTCATAGGCAAATCTGCATCACCATAAGAATGATTCGTATAAGTTCTTCAAATAGCCCAGCATAGCATTATGGGACCAATTATTCTGAAGTTCCCTTTTAGAGATTTGGCCGAAGAAGTGAGCCACCACTGGAGCAAGTATTGGCGAATGTTGGCAATCTGAGGCAACGGACCATCAAGCACTGCAGAAAGTTGCAACCATGCTGGCTTGACGCGAGGGCAGAGCATAAACACATGAACAAGAGTGGCGGAAGCATTGTGACATAATGGACATATGGTGGATATACATATATACATACATACATACATATATATATATATATATATATATATATATATATATAAAATAAAAATGGCTGCCGCACAGCAGGGGCGATTCTCGCCGTCATCGCGGCTTTGCCGCCGCCGTTGACCCTCGCTTCCCCAATCACCCTTCTCTTCACTCAATTTCGATCCTCCAGTTATTTTCGCAAACTTCTTCACACAAAGCATTAATCTTTTTGATCATATTTAATGTCTTCGCCGCCATCTTTCACTGCAGTGGTGGCGGGTGCCGGCTCTTCTCAGCGCATCAACATATCGCCAAAGACCGTATCGCGTTGTAAGGGCATCCCCATGATCTCATTTCTTGACTCAGAAATTGATGCTCTTGCTGCTCCGTTTCAGCATTCCTTGGTTGGCACTTTTTGGAACAGGCGTCCTCCATTAAAGGTGATCCGAGAGGTATTTGAAAAGATTGGTTTTCATCACGATCTGCGCATAACTCTTATAGATCAATCGCATATCCTCCTAAATTTTCGCAATGAGGCGGACTATTTACGATGTTTTTATCGCCGTTCTTGGCACATATCCGGTTGTCACATGCGCATTACAAA
Source organism: Eustoma russellianum (assembly GCA_036186865.1). Taxonomy (NCBI): domain Eukaryota; kingdom Viridiplantae; phylum Streptophyta; class Magnoliopsida; order Gentianales; family Gentianaceae; genus Eustoma; species Eustoma russellianum. Next base: position 13,590,182 of record AP025067.1, on the reverse strand, counting down.
ATGGACTGTTGATTTTGACCCTGCTGCTGATGTCCCTATTGTCCCGGTTTGGATTGCATTCCCTGCCCTACCAATTCATCTCCATCATCGAGAATCACTGTTTGAAATAGCTCAAACCATAGGAACGCCGATCAAGCTTGATGTTGCGACGACGGATGGGTTACGGCCGTCTGTCGCACGTGTATGTGTTGAAGTGGATGTCTCGCAAGACTTGCCTCAGAAAATATATTTGCAGGCAAAAAATCGTATGATCTTGCAGTCTGTGGTTTATGAAGATTTGCCTCAATTTTGTACTTCATGCAGACGACTGGGCCATGCAGTTTCTGATTGCCTCACACCAGAGAAGGCCTCAATACTGCCCCCGCCGCCGCCTCCACCACCCCGTCCTCGGACACAACGTTGGACGCCTGTTAAACGCAAAGAAAGAAACCCTCCCGCAACAGATGCACCTGTACCTCACGCTCCAGTGCATATGCCTTCGCATCCATCTGACGTTCCACTGCCTGCTGCTCCAGTTAGCGATACCCCAGCACAGATTTTTGATGATCCACCTCTCGTGGATGCTACGGCAGTCCCTCAAGATGGCTCAGAAAATTGTGACCTTGGACACTGTTCTGACAATGAGTTGCCAGAACAAGATTCTCAGATGGATATCACTACTGTCCCCGACGAGGTGGTCAGACGTATGGAGTTGATCCCCCCATCGCCGGATGACGATATTCTATTATCGCGGCTGCAGGATTCCACTGAGAATACAGATTTTATTACGGTTGTTCCTCGTCGGAAGCGTCGTGCAAAAAAAGATCTTCCTCCTTTGCCGCCCTCCACGATCTTGACTAGAAGTGCATCTCACGCAATTCAGGGAAGTGCTCCAACTCTTTCCCAATGAATATTTTAATCTGGAATATACGAGGCATGCGTGCCTCCTTGCCTAGATTGCGTAACTTGATACATGAACATCGTTTAAACTTAGTTGCTGTGATTGAACCGAAGCATTCACCATCTCAAATAGTTTGTTTTGCTATGGATCTTGGATTTTCAAATCATTTCGCTTCACTATCTGAACGTATTTGGTTATTTTGGCGTGACACGGATTATCATTTGGTTGGTTCACAAGATCAAAATCAAGTAGTTCACTTTACACTTCTTTATCGCCATCTTCAACAGCATTTTGTCTTTTCGGTGGTTTATGGCAGTCATACAGTGTCTCTACGTCGTTCATTATGGGACTCCATATCTACTTTCTCAGAGTCGAATACTTTACCATGGCTTATTGGAGGCGATTTTAACACTTTTCCTTCTCTGGATGATCATGCAGGCCGTTCCCAACCCTCGATCTCATCCATGCAAGATTTCAATGATTGTATTGATACATGTTCTCTGATGTCTCCACCGTACCATGTGACGCGATACACCTGGACTGATGGCAGAGGCCTTGGCCGACTCCGGCGTCGACTGGACTGGTTGTTTTTCAACTCCTCTTTTCAAGATGTTTTCGATGACACCCGTCTTTCGCACCTCCCCTGAGTATCCTCCGATCATGCACCATTATTATTTATATGCCGTTTGGGCACTCCAGAGGGGCACAGAACATTTCGGTTTTTAGACTCCTGGTTGCTCCATCTCGATTTTCATAATTATGTGCAAAATGCATGGACATCTTATCCAACAACTGGAGGTATGTATGGCTTTTATGCTAAGTTAGCTCGACTGAGAAAAGATATTCATCGTTGGAATAAGGAAATTTTTGGCAACATCTTCTCTGCTGTTAAAACTGCTGAATCACTTTTGACTACTGCTGAGGGTGCTTAGGACGCGGACCCCACAGAGGCACACCGCGCGGCTTATCATAAGGCTAAAGCGGAGTACCTCCAAGCATCCTTATATGAGTTTCATTACTGGAAACAAAAAGCTCGCGTTCGATGGTTAAAAGATGAGGACGCAAACACACGATATTTTCATTCCGTCGTAAAAGGCAGGCGAACTCAACTGCGCATACAGCAAATACGTGCATCCGACGGTAGTTTGTGTACTGATGCTGCGTCCATCAAGGCCGAAGCGGTGGCTTTTTACACGTCCTTATTTACTCGAGAGCCGACACACAATCATGCTGCTGTGCTCAATAACATACCATCCCTTGTTACAGCGGAAGACAATTTGATGCTTACTAAGATACCCACTGAAGAGGAAGTCAAGACGTCAGTCTGGCACTTAGACCCCCATAGCGCCGCGGGCCCAAATGGATTCAATGGTAACTTTTATCGTTCTTGTTGGTCGATTATTTACTCTGATGTGGTTAAGGCTGTGCAGGAATGTTTTCTTGGTATCCCTCAGCCAACTGTCATGGCTAGTGCTCTAATCACATTGATCCCAAAAAAACCATCACCTAACACATTTAGTGATTTTCGGCCCATCTGTCTCACCAATTTTTTAAGCAAGGTCTGCATGCGAATCATTGCGACTAGACTTAATAATTTGCTCCCCAAAATAATCTCGCCAGAACAAACTGGCTTTCTTCCGGGCTCTGATATTTCAACACAAGTTCTCATGGCTAGAGAGATGATACACATGTTGGATAAGGGTGGATCTCAACTATGCTTGAAGCTAGATATGATGAAGGCTTTTGACAGAGTAAGCTGGGAATATATAGAGAGACTATTTCGGACTTTCGGATTCTCGGAGTTTTTCATTCGGCTTATTTTGAATCATCTGCGTGCTACAACATTATCAGTGCTAGTTAATGGTCTGCCCTCAGCTTCTTTTCGTCCACATAGAGGTGTTAATCAAGGCGGTCCTTTATCCCCGCTGCTATTTATTATTTCATCTGAAGGTTTTAGTAGAGGGCTAAAATCGTTAGTATCGTCGGGTTTGTTGCAACCTTTCCGCCTTGGGAGGGTTCCTTTCACTATCACTCACTTAGCCAACGCAGATGATCTCTTGGTATTCTTACGCCGAACACAACGTAATCTCAGCAGGTTTCACACTTTCTTAACACAGTATGAAAATGCCTCTGGTCAAAAAATAAATTTTCAGAAAAGCAGCTTTATCTCCTCGGCTGCAATTACCCCACACCAGCGCCATGCCTATGAGACTATTTCGGGAATGCGAGGATCACACCTTCCATTTCGCTATCTTGGATCTTATTTGCATAAAGGTATCAATAAGGTGAGATATTGTGTTTCATTATTACAGCACATAGATGATCGGCTCCAAGGTTGGCATTCCAAACTATTATCTTCGACCGGCCGACTTGTTTTGTTGCGTTCAGTTGTATCTTCTCTGCCATTACATATTCTTGCAACGGGAGGTCTGCCCAAATCGGTCATTAACATTATACATCGTAAGATGGCCACGTTTTATTGGGGGCGTAGGCATCATTGGGTATCATGGACATCCATTACAACGCCCCAAGAGGAGGGTGGATTGGGCCTTAGAAACCTCTGCGTCTTACAGAAAGCGTATCATTGTCGCATTTGGTGGTCATATCAACGCCAGATTACACTTTGGAGTAAATACATGTATGGCAAATATGGTAAACGCGGGGATTATCTGCCTAGACTACCTGATTCTCCCGTGTGGAAACTCATTTCCAGGATACACCCTATCTGTATTGCTCACACTATTGGGGAGGCAGAACATCTTACGTGGACTCTGACGCAAACAGGAGAGTTTTCTCTCCGTAGTGCATATGATATATGTCGAACTCCTGGTTCAACACTTCTTTCTGCAAAATTTATTTGGTTTAAACATCATTCGCCTACCATTCAGATATTTCTCTGGCGCATATTTCACTCGGCATTGCCGTTGGAGGACTATACTCGTAAGTTCTACGCAACATGCCCTACTCAATGCCCATTTTGTAAGCAGGAATCAGCTATGGTAGATCATATATTCTTACACTATTTGGGCATACGATCGATATGGACATATTTTGCCAGTGAGTTATACTGCACTCTCCCTACATCCTTAACACTCCGCCAATATTTGCTATCTTGGTGGTATCGTTCGACATCTACATCTTTAATTGGTGTGTTACGCATTGTTATCCCGGCAATCATCACTTATAATGTGTGGCGCGCTTATGCATCTCTAGTATATGGTGAACAATCTACTTTTTCGGTATCATCCTTAAAGTTCATCATACAGTACAACATCAAAATGTGGTGTAAATCACTAGCTGGTTCTAAATTGTTGACTGGTTCGAGTCAGCCCTTTCTTTGGATTCCCCCACTTCAGCACCCACGTCCGATTCTGATCCGATGGAGGTTGCCACCATCTGGTCGATTCAAGTTAAACACAAATGCTGCGGTTGGAAGGCACTATAGTGCAGGTGGTGCTATATTACGTGACCATGCTGGTGCATGTGTTGGTGCTGTTTCCTTTCGCTTACCACCTAGTTCGCCCATTCACTCAGAGATACAGGCTGCCGTTTTTGGTTTATTATACTTTCTGCCGCTATATCGATCGATTATATTAGAATCAGATTGTGCGCTGCTTATCACACGGTTGTCACACCCGCAACTGGTTCATGGAAATTATTGCCTCCAATTGCTGCACACGTTAGTGCGTCTGCATCATCTGGACTACCATCACATTTATCGGGAAGCAAACATGGCGGCACATTATCTTGCACAGCATGCTATGTTACATCCATGTACTCAAGTCTACAGCTCCTGACGCTTCCGCCACTAGTGCGCAGTTCTGTCTCTTTGGATCTTTCTTCAGTACATTTGCAGGTTCCATGATATATATACGTCTTCCATATGGATTGGCTCGAGCTCTTTTTCCCTTCCTGCACCTCTCTAGGTTCAGGCAGGCTGGGTATGATTTTTTGCCTGCTGCTTTCTTTTCTTGACATATGCTGGCTGGTTGTCGATAACATTGTTGTTTTCTGTCTTTATGTATGGATTGGACATTTTCATATCATGGTTGAGTGGACTTTGGCTGCCATGCTGCTAGGACGTTGGATCCATATGGCTACAGCATATGTTTCTTCTCCATCATCATTTGGCTCTCTCTATATAGCGCCATTCAAGTTGCTGGGATTTCAGATATACCATCCTCCGGTCATCCAAAGGGATTGGCACTCTCTCACTATCTCTGCCTGTCCCCTAGCCGGGGCAGGCGGACCTGACTCCAACATCCAAGCGCAAATTCCTCTACTGTTGCATGTCTTCCACATGGATTGGCATACATTCACTGCTTCTGTCGGTCCCTTAATAGGTGCCGGCAGACCCGGTATGATCATCATTTCGTTTACCCTCACCTTTTCTGCAAGTCGGCTATATCGTGCTTACTCAGTTATATTTTCCTATTGTGCATGGACGGGATCCTGTTTCTCTTTGGCCTCCAATATCATCAACGGCGATGTTCTTTATGATGGATCACAACTTTGACATGTTCCTTTCGCTGACGGGGTTGCTTTTTGTTGCGGAATTGGCCTGCACCATTACGCTTGGGGTTTTCTGCGATTTCTACATCTTTCATTCCATATGTGTCATATGTGGGATACTGTAATTATCTTCTTACACTGTAACGTCTATCAACACTCCAAACATATAAATATGTACGCTTTTTCCTTCGCCAAGGTTTTATCCACAAGGGTGGTTTTACTTGGCAAGGTTTTAATGCGGCATATCGTATATGGTTTGGATGTGGATAACACTCATTTTCTTTGCGCATTATACTGTATTTCGATGTAATCAGGTTTTCCTCCACCATAAGTGAGGCCCAATCTTTAATAAAATATCTCTTTTATAAATATATATATATATATATATATATATATATATATATGTACATATATATGTACATATACATATATACACATATATCTTTTTATACAATGATGTCTCTCTGGCGATCGTTGACGTCAAGGCGGCAATAGCCGCCGCCGCTGTCGTTTTCTCGTTTGATCTCTGACGCCTGCCGCCACATTGTTCTTTCCGGCGCTTTTCTTCCTTCGACCGTCTCCCTTGACAGAAAGCCGCTCTTTTTTTGTTTTTTACAATGACGACTGTACAACCACCGTCTTTTGTGGCGGTGGTTTCCGGCGAATCCTCATCTCAGAGCATCTCAATTTCGCCAAAAACAGTCTCGAGATACAAAGGCATTCCCATGATATCATTTCTGGATTCTGAGATTGATGCCCTTGCTGTGCCATTCAGATACTCATTGGTAGGTACTTTCTGGTATGGTCGTCCTCCTCTGAAAGTTATACGTGAAGTTTTTGAAAAGATAGGCTTTTATCATGATTTACGGATCACTCTCATCGATAAAACACATATCCTTTTGAATTTTCATAATGAAGCTGATTATTTGCAGGCCAAGAATAGAATTATCCTGCAGTCAGTGGTTTATGAAGATCTGCCACTATTTTATACTTCATGTCGTCGACTAAGTCATGCAACGGACTTATGCCCCACAAAAACTTCTACGTCGGTGCCACCTTCGCCGTCGCCTCCACCACCTTGCCCGCCAGCACAGAGGTGGACCCCGGTAAAGAAAAAACCAGTGGCAGAACCCCCAACGGATACTCCTCCGTCTGTGGTTCCTACCCAAGCTCAGCCGGTACCGCCAATTGATATTCCTCCAACTGATGATCATACTGTGGCGGAACCTCTTGACCTCAGCAGTGACCTACATGCTGACATATTATGTGCAACTGTGGAACCCCCGCCACAGGATACTGCAGATCATTGTGACTTGGGGCATTCTTCAGATACGGAATTTCCTGCAGATGATCAGAACACAGACTGTAGAATCTGCAAGGCACCACTAGAAGGGGGGGGTTTAATAGTTGGTGCGGAAAATGTGGTTTTTAAAATAGTTTTAAACCAAGAACTCAACTTCTGAAAACAATTTCTGTTTTCAGGACCAGTTTTAAAACGTTTTGAAAACTGGGTTGCAGGTCTAAAAAATTTCTGAAATTTGGAGAGAACTTAGCCTCAGATGTTATGAGTATCTCCTAAAAATTTCAGATTAAAATTCAACCTCTAACCCCTTGAAAAATCGATGGTGGTCAGATTTCACAAATCTGCCAGAAACGGTAGTCTGATTTAAAAAATTAATTTCTATTTGTACGTAACTCCAAATGCTCTGAAAATTTAAATACTAACCCCTTATTAGTTGTATTGAAATGGGTTGAAACAATTTTGAAAAATTCTTTTGGAAAGTTAGTCAAATACGATCAAAGTCTCAACCTTTACAAGCCTGAAAATCAGACTGCACTAGTCTCAGAACTTTGGACGTTTGAATGACTTATACTTGTCCAAAAGGGTTGAAAATTGCGCCAAAAGAACCTTAAAACGTGTGGCTATGATTCTGGAAATTTTCGTGATTTTTGAATATCGTTTACTATTTTTACCAACGTGATTAATAATGATAAAACAGTGCTGAAACTGAAAGTAAGTGCTGAAAGTAAATAACACCAGGAATTTTATACTGGTTCGGTTATAAACAACCTACTCCAGTCTTCGAGGGCACCTTCCTTGGTTAGCACAAAACACACAACACAAAGAACACCTTACCACAGGGTTGATGGAGTTATACACCAACTCCAACCCTTTACAAACCTTGTATGAGATTACAATTGTCACGAACACCACCACCTTGCAAGTGCAAGATTGATGACACCTTGATCAATCTTTTACAATGATAAAGAATATGTGGTGGACTATATGAAGGCTATTCAAGTATATGAATATGAGTACAATAGACTTTTAGAAAGAACAAAGAAAGAGAGTGTAGAAGAGAAGGCTAGAACACGTTTTTGATGCTTCAAATTGCAAGACTTGTTCTTGTTTTTGTTTTGCTCTCTTCCTTTCCTTTTAACATTGTGGCCGCCCCCTTTGTCCCTCTTGCCTCTCTTGAAAATTATCTTCTAAGCCCTTGGAAGAGTGTATGGCACCATTGTAACATGTCTTTGCTTACTTGGCATCTCCTCATTGGATGATCATTAAGCTCTTGCTTGCTTGACACTCATTGATTGGTTGGATGTTGTCATCACTTGATGACTAGATAAATCTGAAATTAACCTAAAAAAGCATGTGCCAATTAGCCATAAACTAATTACCATAAGTCACAAGATCATCCCACAAAATTAGCTAGGCAAATAACTCAAATATGCCATACAAAAATCGGCCATTAAGCTCTTGCACATGCTGAAATTTCAGCATGTGTAACATTTGCATTTTATTCAAAATATTGCCAAGTTTACTTTGATTTAATCCAAGAAATCAATCACAATTTAGTGCAAGACATTCTTATCATTTTTGGAATAAAAAGTGGTCACCAATAAGGCCTAGAAATCGGCCATTATACATTACACACATGCTGAAATTTTCAGCATGTGTGATATTCAAAGATATCACCATTTTAATTCTATAGAATATTCAAAATACTTCCATACTATCTCCCAATTTAATTCACTTAATTCAAGAAGTAAAATATGCCTCATTTACTTGAGAAATTCGGCCAGCCATATGCACACATGCTGAAGTTTTAGCATGTGTCACAATTGTGACAAGATTTGAAATGTTACCTTTTGTAGTTCCTTTCTTTAAGTCACCAACATTGCATGCTTCATTCTTGACCAATCAAGATGCCAACAAAGCTCCACATATGCTCCAATATGGCTGGTATAGGCATGTGACATGATCATACATGTGCTGAATTTTATTTTTGCAAACTTTGTAAAATAGTGCACATTTAATTATACACACATGGAATATTCCAATCAGCCCTTAATTGAATTTTCTAGAACACTTGAGATGTATGAAATATGTAAAAAGTGTCTAGATACATGTTATATGCTATGCCAAAAATGTTCCATGTGTCGTGTACGTAGAAAACTGAATTTTCGACGTTTATCGATTACCCGATTTTTCTCTAATTAAATTCCAACTTTTTGCACATGTTATATATATTATGTTACACATAATATAATTTAATATTCGGCTCATAAGGCTGATTAATGTGGCGCCTAAACCATGTGACAAAATTGAAATTGGAATCTCCACAATTTGGCCTTAATGTGGGGTGATATGTGTGTGCCAACATGGAATGATTTTATGGCTGCACATACTATGTAAGCCACGAAATTTGTGGCCATTTTTAAAGTGTAGAGGCTGGCCATCTATATATGGCAAGTACGTGACACGTTGGCGAAGTTTCGGTATTCGCCCGATATGACAATTTTCAGTTTAGAACCTTTTAACGCGTCGTATTAAATTTGTCATCACCATGACTTACATCATATGATATAAGACCTGAATATACTCATAAATATGAGTTAGGTATAGTGGTGTGACGTTAACGTACGTAAAATATATAACGTGTCGGTAGTATGTTGGAATAAATGTGTATGTGCCTTTTTGAAAAAAAGCTAAAAATATATATATAAATATGGTAAATGGCGTGTAAAGGGGTGTGGAGGACTTTCATTTCTTCAACTTGTTTCCTTGGTGCCTTTTCGAAATATTGCTTCCTTTAATGAACTACTTAGTTTAATTAACTAAGTACTTCACTTAATGAACTAGTTTAGTTCATTAATGGTGGCACCTGAAAATAATTCAAACACAACAAATGTTTGCCATTTGATGTAAGCTTTAAAGCTTCATGGCTCGTTAGTACGACAACATTATGTATGAACTATATAAGGCAAGTTTTATGCAAGTGCATGTCATGTCATAAAATATGTCATGCATTTCTTTATAACACGTTTAAATCATGTATTTTGAAATCACTCAAACCCCCTTTTTCTCTACACAGACTTGCCGAATGTTCCAAATGAAGTGATCCGGCGAATGCATTTCATCCCTCCATCACCAGATGTGGATGTTTTGATATCACGTTTAGAGGAACCTACTAAGGATGCGGAATTTATACCTATAGTCCCTCGTCGGAAACGTCGTGCAAGAAAAGATTTACCACCGCTTCCACCCTCCACCATCTTGACGCGTAGTGCTTCGCACGTCTCTCAGGGAAGTGACACTACTCTTTCTCAATGAATTTTTCAATATGGAATATAAGAGCATGCGTGCCTCTTTACCTAGGTTGCATCATTTGATACGTGAATATCACTTAAATTTACTTGCATTTATTGAACCAAAACATTCTCCATCTCGTATTGATAGGTTTGGTCTGGACCTTGGTTTTGCGCATTATTATTCTTCTCAGTGAGAACGTATCTGGTTTTTCTGGCGTGATTCTGTGTTTCACCTTCTTGCAACGCAGGATCAGGATCAAGTGGTTCATTTCAGTTTGCTATATCGTCCGCTTCAATTGACTTTTGTTTTATCGGTGGTATATGCCAAGCACACGCCATTTTTACATCGTCCATTATGGCAATCCTTATGTGATTTCTCCAGGGCTTCTACATTACCATGGTTGGTAGGAGGGGATTTCAACACTTTTCAGACTCTTGATGATCATAGTGGACGTTCACACCCCTCACTTTCTGTATTATAAGATTTTAATGACTGTATTGAATCTTGCTCTCTGATGACTCCGTAGTTTCAAGGGCCCAGATTTACTTGGATGGATGTCAGGGGTCTAGGACGTGTACGTAGGAGGTTGGATTGGTTATTTATCAACTATTCTTTTCAAGATGCGTTTGAAGACATGCAACTAACACATCTTCCAAGAGTTTCCTCAGATCACACACCTTTGTTGTTCATATGTCGATTACACGTGGCTGGTGGCCGTCGTTCCTTTCGTTTTCTGGACTCATGGTTACTTCATCCGGATTTCCATACTTATATGCAAAATGCTTGGACTTCTTATCCCACTACTGGTGGTATGTATGGATTTTATTCAAAATTATTTCGCCTAAAGAAGGACATCCATCGGTGGAATAAAGAAATTTTTGGCAATATCTTTACCACCCTTATGCAATCCGAAGCTACTCTCACTAGTGCTGAGGGCATTTGGGATGCCGATCCCACTGAAGCTCGTGAGGCATATCACCGAGCCAAGGCTGAGTATCTCCGTGCTTCCACATATGAGCTATATTTCTGGAAACAAAAAGCGCGTGTTCGGTGGCTAAAGGAATGTGATGCAAATACGCACTATTTTCACTCTATTGTCAAAGGGCGATGGTCGCAGTTACGCATACAGCAAATCTGCACTTCTACTGGTGCTCAATGCACCTCTCCCACGGCCATCATGGATGAAGCAGTTTCTTTCTACACCTCTTTATTCGCTTGTGAGACAACAACTAATTATGACGCCATCCTTTGTCATATCCCACGGCTGATCTCGGAGGAAGACAACACTAAGATCACGCAACTGCCTATTGAGGAAGAGGTTGAGGCGGTTTGACATCTAGATCCTCAGAGTGCAGCAGGACCAGATGGCTTTAATGGTAAGTCTTATCGTTTGTGTTGGCCGGTTATTCATGCCGATGTAGTTAAGGCAGTGCAGGAATTTTTCCTTGGCATTCTACAACCTTCTGTGATGGCTCACGCGTTAATCACTCTGATTCCAAAGATATCGTCCCCAAATACTTTCAGTGATTTTCGCCCTATTTCTCTAACAAAATTTTTGAGTAAAGTCTGTATGAGAATCATTGCCACCCGTTTGAATATACTGCTTCATAAGTTAATATCTCCAGAACAGACAGGCTTCTTGCCAGAACAAGATATCTCCATGCAAGTTTTATTGGCACGAGAGATGGTTCACATGCTAGATAAGAGTGGCTCTCAGTTGTGTTTGAAACTGGATATGATGAAGGCTTTTGACAGACGCAGATGGGAATATCGGGAATTGCTGCTCAGACGTTTTGGCTTCACAAATTTTTTTCATTAGGCTCATTCTTAATCATTTAAGCGCCACTACTTTGGCAGTCTTGATTAATGGTCAGCCTTCTGCGTCATTTCGACCATACAGAGGTGTCAAAAAAGGTGACCTGTTATCCCCTTTGCTCTTTATTCTTTCTTCTGAGGGTTTCAGTAGAGGCTTGAAATCTTTGGTTGCCTCTGGCAAATTGCAACACTTTCGTTTAGGAAGGGTCCCTTTCCATATCACACCATTTGGCTTATGCAGACGACCTTCTGGTGTTTTTACAGGGCTCACAACGGAATTTACAATGTTTCCATGCATTCTTAGCATTATATGAAACAACCTCTGGTCAGAAGGTAAATTTTCAAAAGAGTAGTTTTATTCCATCTGCTAACACATCGCTACATCAGCAGAGAGGTTTTGAGTCTATACTGAACATGCGATGTTCTAGCTTACCTTTTCGATACCTTGGATCGTATTTGCATAAAGGCATCAATCGTTCTAGATATTGTACTTCCCTACTGCAGCATATTGATGACTGACTTCATGGCTGACATTCTCGGTTACTCTCTTCAGCAGGTCGACTTGTTTTGCTTCGTTCTGTGATTTCGGCTCTACCATTACATATTTTAGCAGCCGGAGGTTTGCCAAAATCGGCGATCAAAATTATAGAAAGGAAAATGGCAACATTTTATTGGGGACAGCGGCATCATTGGGTTGCATGGTCCACTATAACTACACCTTGTGAGGAAGGAGGTTTGGGTCTTTGTGATCTCTGTATGTTACAAAAGGCTTATCATTGTCGCATTTGGTGGTCATATCAGCAGCATAATACAATTTGGAGTAAATATCTGCATATAAAATATGGAAGCCGCGGGGATTATCTACCTAGGCTGCCGGATTCACCTGTTTGGAGGATTATTTGTAGAATTCATGCTACCTGCCTTACTCAGACTGAAGGCCAAGGTTCACATCTTAGCTGGATGCCCTTGGCTTCAGGGGAGTTTTCTTTACGTTCTGCCTATGATATCTGCCGGTCACCCAAACCAACGCTGCTTTCTGCGAAATTCATTTGGTTTAAACACCATTCGCCTGCCATCCAGCTATTATTATGGCGACTTTTTCATTCTGCTATGCCGTTTGAGGATTACTTTGGTAAGTATAATACATCTCGTCCAACACAATGCCCATTTTGTAAGCATGCATCGGCTACGGTGGATCACGTGTTTTTATACTGTATTGGCATTCGACCACTATGGGATTTCTTTGCATCTGAGTTACATTGTCTTCCCCCATCATCACTGCACCTTCGCCAATATCTGTTATCTTGGTGGTATCGTTCCACAGTTCCGTCTCTCTTTGGGGTTTTAAAAATCGTCATTCTGGCTATTGTCGTGCACAATATATGGCGTGCTTATGCATCGTTAGTGTATGGTGATACGAGCTCTTTTGCTACAGTTTCACTTCGGGCTTCCATCCAATATGACATTGCTATGTGGGGTAAAACAATTGACGGTTCTGAGCTAGCGGTAGGATCAACACGATTGCTTCCGTGGTTTCCCAGACTTCAGCCTCCGCGTCCGCAAGTGGTTCGCTGGCTCTCTCCTCCTTCAGGTAGATTAAAGTTAAATATAGACGCGGCGGTTGGCAGATATTATGCAGCAGGGGGTGCTATTTTGCGTGATCATGCTGGTTTCTGTGTGGGAGCGATCTCCTTTCACTTGTCTCCAAGTACACCTCTCATTGCAGAGATACAAGCAGCGGTGTTTGGTTTGTTGTATTTCCTTCCACTGTATCGATCCCTTATTCTTGAATCGGATTGTGCTCAGATGTTGACACGCTTGACGCGGCCACAGACAGTTTTTGAGAACTATCATCTGCGGCTATTACAGACATTAATTCATCGTCACCGACTGGACTTTAATCATGTTTATAAAGAGGCAAACATGGATGCACATTACCTTGCTCAGCATGTAATGCTGGATCCTCGAACACAATCTTACTCTCGCCACACTCTTTCGCCATTAGTACGTGGTTCCATAACACTGGATCTCTCATCCGCACACTTGCGCATCCCTTATGCTTTCCAGGTCTTCTATATGGATTAGCATTCATCTCCTACTTCTGCCTGTACCCTGTGGGGTGCGGGCAGACTCAGTATGCTTTACACTCTATTGTATTCATGTTTTCGTTATGTCTTGCATGCTCGTTTAACTTAGATTTTTTCTTCACATGTGCATGGGCTGGAAAACCTATCTTGGTGGTCTTTATATTCGACGCGGACAAGACAACCTTTTCTACGAGGATCACACGTCAGTTTTTTGAGATGGATACTCTAGTGGCTGAACATGCACGACCTGCTCTTTTGCCTATTAAGCTTACGTTTACGTTTTCTTCTACAATGTACTGTATCTTATATCAATGCTCCAATTATATAAATATGTACGCTTTTTTTTCGCCAAGGTTTTATCCACAAGGGTGGTTTTACTTGGCAAGGTTTTAATGCGGCATATCATATATGATTGGAGGCTGATAATCATCATTTCTTTACATTCGCTATTCTCTTACGATGATTCAAATATGTAATAAGGTTTTCCTCCACCACAAGTGAGGTCATTATTCAAAAAAATCTCTTTTGATAAAAGAAAATATATATACGTACATATATATATATATATATATATATATATATAGATGCATACTTACACAACTCACAATATGTTGCATTGGGCTCCAGAAGAAAACGACCAATTCTCTATTCGCTCAGCTTATTCTTTAATAGCTTCTCATGGACAAACAAGGGTTGAGACACGGTATATTTGGTGGAAAGGCTCACATCCAGGTCAAAAAGTTTTTCTTTGGCGCCTTTGGACACACTCTCTCCCAATGGTAGACAATCTTCGTTGCTGGATGACACCCTACCCATCGCAGTGCACTTTTTGTCGTCAAAATCATGATCACCAAAATCATGTATTTCTGCATTGCTCAGCCATTCGGCCACTTTGGGTGGACATGTCAATTACATTCTCTGGACCAATGCCCCTCTCTCGCACCATTAAAGCTCATCTACTACGATGGTGGCAAATGTCCTCACAAAAGACAATGATAGGCCATCTTAAAGCAATGGTGCCATCACTTGTCGCTTGGGAAAAATGGAAAATGTATGCAGCTTGTAGATTTGGAGACGAGCAATTCAATTATGATCAGTTGTATACAAAGATAAAAGGGGCGATATATGCATGGTGTTACTCAATCAATGGGAAAAAGTTCGCTCAAACAATTCCACATCTCGTAGATCAGCACTTCTCCCCGCCATTACGCATGAAGAGGCTAGCAATAGTTCGTTGGCAATTTCCACCATCGGGCAAGCTGAAACTTAATGTTGACGTCGCTGTTGGCCAACGCATGTCAGCAGGCGGAGCAGTACCTAGAACGGATCAAGGCTTATTTCATTCGGCTATCTGCTTTCCATTACCTTTATTACGGCCGCTGCGGGCGGAGATTCAATCACTGACGATGGCGCTGCTGTACTATGTGCAGTATGAAAACTTAGTGGTGGAAACGGATTATCAATTTCTGATCACACTGTTGGCTGAAAATAGGCATTGCACAGGTTCACTGGCATCGGATATCACACGAGCAACTCAGTTTCTCGGTCTTAATCATTCAACAATTCGATATTGTCCAAGAGAAGCAAATTCTGCGGCACATAGGCTGGCAAGGTACGGATATCGATCTTCTGGGATGCAGCTCATCAGTTCAGTCCATGCATTACCGTGTGAAGTACGCGGTGCGTTAGTCACAGACCTTCATCTGACGACATTCAGAGTGTGATACATGTCTGCCAAATATCCATCTCGTTGTCTGTGTTCTTGAACACAGGCAACATTGGTGCGTTTACTATTCATACCTTCGTTCACTATGCACGATACCTTTTGCAACAATCTTCACTATACTAATCTTTGTTTGACATTTGCGTTTGCGTTTGCTTTGCCAAGGTGGATATTTACGTGGGCAACCATGAGGCTCACAACCATTATCAAGCACGGCATTAACATATCACCCACTGTCAATCAACACATCTCGTCGTCTTGGTTCAGTTTGAACCAAGAGGACTTCGGTATGGTCTGGGTTTCATCAATTTCGCTCACCTATACTTTCACTGTGTTACTCCTAACTGCATTTTTGCTCTCTCATGAGGTACATGGCACACCTGGAGCAGCACCACAAAGTCGCGGCATTTTGGCAGCACCGAGATCAAGGCATGATATCCGGCTAAGTAGTGATATATCTTCCAGCGAGAACTCCTACATGTATTCATTCACATATAGACTAGGCGTACTTACCAGTCATATAAATATGTACGCTTTTTTCCTTCGCCAAGGTTTTATCCACAAGGGTGGTTTTACTTGGCAAGGTTTTAATGCGGCATATCATATACGACTGGAGATGCGCCATCATTAGCGATTTGTTTCATTTATTTTCGTACACCGATATTTGTAATATGGTTTTCCTCCGCCACAAGTGAGGCTTTCAATAAAAGTTATCTTTCAGAATATATATATATATATATATATATATATATATGTATATATATACATATATATATATATATATACGAGATTAAATGCATAGAAAGAGCAAGATGAAAGCAGCGGCGGCGGCGGAAGACGATTGCAATGGAGTCACCAACATCTGATCGATTCCACTGTTTTCAATCTGATTTACATTATTTTCATTTGCATCATTGGTTAATGCTCTCCAGAAGCGGGGATATACGCAGTTCTGTGATCTTCATATGGTGGATCAACCGTTACCAGCCCAGAAAAAACCAACCTTTGCTGAGATTGTCGCACCAAAATCCTTGACAAGGCCGGATCAACCACGTGCTATTCAGAGGTATAGAGGATTGCCTTCTATATCATTTTCTGCGGATGAGGTCTATGCATTCTCTCAGCCATATAGATTTTCCCTAATTGGCTCCTTTTGGAATGGCCGCCCATCTATGAAACAATTAAATGTCTCCTTTGAACGTATTGGATTCAAGGTTACGCCAAAGATTGGACATTTAGATGCACAACATATTCTCATAACCTTTCAGAACGATGAAGATTATCAGCGATGTTTTTTACGTCGTTCATGGGTTTTGCATGGATATCATATGCGTATTACGAAGTGGACTCCGGACTTTGATCCAAATTGTGATACACACATTGCTCCGGTATGGGTCTTGATTAAGGGACTGCCATTGTTTTTGCATAATCGGACGGCTTTATGGGATATAGCACATATGATTGGCACGCCATTGAGAATGGATACAGCGACAATGCAAGGATTACGGCCTTCAGTGGTGCGCCTATGTATTGAAATTGATATATCTAAACCCCGGCCGTCTAGGCTGCATGTTCAAGGAGGCCAATATGAATTTTATCCAACGGTGGAGTATGAGGAGGTACCAGAATTTTGTACAGACTGCAGAATGTTGGGTCATGAAATTACTAGCTGCAAAGGGAAATCTGTACACCAAGAAGAGCAGCCATTACGTGTGGTTAAAGTGGGGGACGGGGCAAAGCATAATGACAAAAAGCAGCGATGGACACCAAGGAAAAATCCCCCAGCACCAAAGCAAATTCTAACTCGTACTATAGATCATCATCATGCCCATGCTGAACAAACTGATCATACTACTGCTCCTAATAATGATCAGAACGAGCCTGTATCTAATCTTGAAGGAATTGTTGAGAGTCACAATATTGAGGTAGAAGACCTGCAGCCCATAGAAGTCACTGAAAATCAAGATTTAGCAAAGCTGGGAGCTTCTAATCTTGAAGGAATTGTTGAGAGTCACAATATTGAGGTAGAAGACCTGCAGCCCATAGAAGTCACTGAAAATCAAGATTTAGCAAAGCTGGGAGCTTCACAGGAAGTAGCTGTGGAGGATACAGATGATATGCTTGTGGCTAATGTTTCAGACACAGAGCCAACTATTATGGATAGGCATAATCGTTTTGCTGACTTTATGTTCACTTTATCCCCTAATGATCAACATTATGCGAATGTAATTAAGGAGCAAGTATACCAAACAGTACATAATGCTTGGTTAGGGGATTTGTCCGTCAATTATCAGGATGCAGATCCAACTAGAGGTGCACAGTCAGCGGAAGCTGAGCATGGTAGTGAAAGTGATTTACTCACGCAATTGACATCACAACCTGCAATAGTTCGAAGAAATCGACGGCCTAGAAACGCCTTGCCTCCTCCACCTCCATCATCTATTGTGACTCGTTCTTGTGGCCAGGATCCTTCAAGCTCAAACAATCGCACCACCCAATGAAGTACCTTTTCTGGAATGTAGGCGGGTTGAGGACCTCTTTACATCGTCTTAAGCGGTTAGTCCAGAAACATCATATTCAATTGCTGATTATCATTGAGCCAAAGCAGTCAGCAGATAAAATAATACGTTTTCAGTTGAAGTTAGCTTTCACAAACTCTCTAGTCACATGTGTAGACAAAATTTGGGTGTTTTGGCAATGTTCCAGTCTTAACCTAGATAATGTCTTCCACGGAGAACAGATTAGCTTATTACAATTTTGCACTGGCCATTTAGGACAATATATTTCTATAAGACCGGTATATGGTAGGCATACCGTGACAGACCGAAGACGCTTATGGTTGCACATGCATCAATATACACACCATGCACATGATCTGTGGTTGGTTGGAGGTGACTTTAATACATATATGTCAGTACAGGAACATCATGGTAACTCAATGCCACAGTTGTCATCATTGGAAGAATTTGTAGACTGTGTATCCCAATGTTCTCTAATTGACTTACCTTATGACGGATCTCCTTACACATGGGTTGGAGGCCGTGGATTGGGTATTGTTAAAAGACGATTGGATCGAATATTATGCTCTCAAAGGTTTTATAATCAATTCCCAATGGTTAAGGTTAAGCATTTATCAAGGATCACTTCGGATCATGCACCATTACTACTCAATCTTATTGTTCAATCCGACACAACACCACGATCCTTTCGTTTCCTCAATGTTTGGACGGAGCATACTGATTTTTTGAAGTTTGTAGCTGGCCAATGGTCTACCTATCCAACTATTGGAGGAATGCGAGGTATGTACAATAAACTGCAGAGTTTAAAGAAAGATTTGCAGCATTGGAATAAACAAGTGTTTGGAAATATCTTTGACAAATTAGCTACAGCTGAAAGAGAAGCAAGTATACAGGAAGCCATTTATGATTCAAATCCTACAATGGAGAACAGAGCTCAATATCATAAGGTGAAAGCGGAATATCTGAAGATTTCAAATTATGAACAGCAGTTTTGGGAACAGAAAGCTCGTTGTAAATGGCTTATGCAAGGGGATGGAAACACAGCCTATTTCCATAATTTAGTTAAAGATAGACACCGCAGACAAAGCATCACTCAAATTAAAACCACAGCAGGAGATATATGTCAGACAAAGGAGGACATTCAAGCTGAAGCGGTCTCATATTTTACTCAGCTATTCAAGGCAGAGGAGGTTCAGAGTCCCACCGAATTACTGCAATATATTCCAGAGTTGATTAATCTTGATATGAATGCTGCTCTTACGCAAATACCTTCGTTAGAAGAAGTTAAAACAGCTGTCTGGTCGCTTGATCCAAATAGTGCAGCTGGTCCTGATGGCTATAATGGCTACTTTTTTCGACATTGCTGGGAGATCATATGCCATGATGTCCACAAAGCAGTACAGGAGTATTTTCTTGGCATCCGTATACCCCAAGCGATGGGCAGTACACTAATTGTCCTAATACCAAAGACACAGGTTCCAACTACATTTGCAGACTATCGGCCCATATCACTGTCAAACTTCATGTCCAAACTTGGAACATGTATATTGACAACTAGGCTCTCTCACATCTTGCCTGACATTATATTTAAGGAGCAGGCGGGCTTCATGAAAGGTAGGGATATCACAGAACATGTTCTTACTGCGCAGGAGCTAACGCATGTGCTGGATAAAAAAGTGCGAGGTCACAACATTATGCTTAAGCTGGATATGATGAAAGAATTTGATAGAGTGAATTGGACATTTCTTCGGGCTTTACTGCAGCGAATGGGGTTCTCGGTACAATTTCTAACGCTCATATTTAACCATCTACAGAGCACAACACTATCTATTGTAATAAATGGTGCACCATGTGGTTTCTTCAAGCCAACGTGAGGAGTTAAGCAGGGCGACCCCCTCTCCCTCATTCTCTTTATTCTGGTTTCAGAGGCCTTCTCCAGAGGACTTAACTCATTGGTTGTTAATGGTACTATTAAGCCATATGCAGTGGGAAGAGTCAGTCCAATAATTACTCATCTTGCTTTTGCAGACGATCTCTTGGTGTTTCTCAATGGCTTACCTGCTAATCTAAAGAGGTTTAAACAATTTTTGGATCTGTACCAGGAGATTTCCGGCCAAAGAGTCAATCTAAGCAAGAGCCGTTTTATTACTTCTAAGCATGTTCAGCCAAGTCAGCTTCGCGCTATGGAAGCACAACTCCAAATCAATTCTGCCTCATTGCCGATGAAGTATTTGGGCGTTCTATTAATCAGAGGACGTCTTAGACCAATCCATTGTACAGATCTACTTGCTAGTATTGATAGACGAATATTGGGTTGGCATAATCGATTTCTATCTCCTGCAGGAAGATTAACCTTGGTCAAATCTATTTTGAGCTCTATACCAACACATATCGTAGCAGCACATCAGTTACCAAAGAGTATAATCCGAGCTATTCGACAGAGAATCTGTAATTTCATTTGGTCAATTCAAGGCAATGCACCAAGATACCATTGGGTTAGCTGGAAAACACTATTTATGCCAAAGGACGAAGGGGGCTTGGGTCTTCGTAGGCTGGAGGATTTATCTCAGGCATATTCATGTAAGTTGTGGTGGTCATATCACAATAAGGATAGCTTATGGACAGCCTTTCTCTCTTCTAAGTATGGTCATCGACAGCATTACGTCCCAGGCATTACAGATACAGTGACTTGGAAACGAATTTGTTCAGTCCATGACTTCTGCTCCGCACATGCAGTAGGTCACCTACATTCGAGGACATGGACATTGGAAGCGCATGGTCAGTTCACAATAAAGTCTGCCTATGAATTGCTTAGGAGCTCTGGCCCAAAGTATCTGTCTCACAGGTTTATCTGGCATCGTTTACAACAGCCAAACAATCAAATCATACTATGGAAGCTGTATCACCATGCATTACCCATTGAAGATAATTTGCGTAGGTTCACCACCACATGTCCCACATGCTGTCCGTTTTGTCATAACTCCTCTGCCACACAATCGCATTTGTTTTTAAAATGCACATATATCCAGCAGATCTGGAAGTACTATGCATCACTGATTGACGGTCCACAGCCAGCCAACATACATCTATTTCAGTATCTTATGTCATGGTGGACATCTACGAGTGAGAAGTCTTTTCAAGGAGTGTTGAGGCTCATTTTACCAGGAATTGTTATCTGGCAAATATGGAAAGCTTACTCTGCAATGACATTTGGTGGAGAGCAATATACTTCTGTCCAACCGAAAGAAAGTATTAGACGTCATATCTATACTTGGAGCTGTGCACAGCATGGAAGGAAATTTGTCACCAATGATCCAGATCTCATACTATTTGGACTGACTCCTAGAATGCGTCTTCGTCGGCCACAAATTGTAAGATGGAGTACGCCCCCCTCTGGAAGATTGAAGCTGAATGTAGATGCGGCACATGGTTCCAACACAGCATCAGGAGGTGCAATTCTGAGAGACATAGATGGCAATTTAAAGGAAGCGATTGTATTTTATCTTCCATTGTCTTCCCCATTTCATGCGGAGCTACAAGCGGCTAGTATGGCGCTTTTGTTCTTTTTGCAGCGTTATAGGCACTTGGATATGGAGCTAGATTCAACAGGAGTGGTTGAGCATATTCATTCTGAGCGTGTTTCTCCTCTTCTTCGTAGCCTCCTCATTCATGGGGATGTTAAGGTTTCGCATATACCACGTCAGGCGAATGAGGTGGCTCACTTGTTGGCTCAGTTTGGGCAATTACATCAGAAATTTCATCATTTCAGCATAATGTCTATGCTGCCGCCTATGGTTAAAGGGGCCCTCCTTACAGATGTCTCAACTCCACACATAAGAATTTAATATGGAGACTGCACATCAACCATTTCCACTTGCCTGCCTGTGTCATCCATGGACACAGGCAGTATGGGTAATCTCTATGCTTTGGCTTCATCTTCTTAATCATTATTATCAATTTATATATGTCCTGTCCGTATCCCACGATACGGGCAGTCTGGGTAATATCCATTCACTGCAACATTTTATCATATTTGAGCTTTGCATTGCCAATTTGATTAATGCTGTGCTTTCTTTTCATCTGACGCATATTGGCTGCGCTCTGCATGGATACACTGAGTTATGGAACTGGGCACGCAATATTGCTGACGGGAGTATACATGTACAGGCCAATTTTGAACGCTATCTGATGGGTCACACCTATAGGAGGATATTAACATTTTCTCAAATGAAGACTACGCAGTGTTTCTATTGGGGTTTCTTCTCTGTACCAAGACCACAATGGCTTCCTTTGATGGTTACCGCATGCTGCTTTGTTCACAGCTACATTCAGGAATCTGTGCTTCAAAAATCTTTTCTTTCTCCATTTATGATCACTCCACATATAAATATGCACGCTTTTTCCTTCGCCAAGGTTTTATCCACAAGGGTGGTTTTACTTGGCAAGGTTTTAATGCGACATATCATATATGACTGGAGACTACAAATATTAGAAGCATTATACTACTGTTTTGCATTTCAGGATGTATACATGTAAAATGGTTTCCCTCCACCATAAGAGAGGATCTTAATAAAATATCTGTTTAATAAAAAAAATATACATATATATATACATATATATACATATATATATACATATATATATATATTGTGGAAGACGGGCGGCACCGTCCTGTGATTTTATTAATATAATACCCTCACTTGCGGCGGCGGAATACCATGGTGACATATATGTATGAGACTCTCCTACGGAAAACAAATGAAATGCAATAAAATGTACATATAATCCTGCATTAAGTAAATGAGTAACGTAATGTAAATGACTAAAGTAAATTAAACTGTACAAATCCACTTCCAAATCTAAAGCTGCTCCCTTATAAGATCCTTCGTCCCATGCTGCCATAACCGCAGTGTAGCCGCCTATGTTTGCTCCATTCCTTCTGTGAGTGCTCAGTCATATTCAAATGAAAAGTTATAGATGAAATGATGTAAGCAAATAGGAGGATAGATAAACAAATATGAGGATAGAATGACGTACCCATGTTGCTTGTACCAACTAATGATACAGACAACTGTGTAATAAGAGTGCCAGTCCAATGGAAGACAATTACATCCATGCAATGAATGATGATGTACAATTTTGAAAATGCAGCCCAGCAGAGATCGCCTCACAAAACACATGAGATGAAACAATATTAACCAACAAATAGCATAAATGCGGCTTATAACCAAATGAATATGATGAAAACCATACCGATGTTGCCTATGCCAAGATTGACATAGGCAACTATTTGATGAATGCGCCAACCTATTGGGAGACATGAATTTATTGGCGTAAATTTGGAGTAGTAATATCCAATCTAATTGCCCAACGCACCTCATAAGGTAAATCATTGAGAGATGTATATAATGTCAAACCTGCCGATTGATAACCATATCTAGATAGTGCATGTGCAGCGGTATTGGCCTCCCGTGGACAATATGAAATGGTAGCCGCATTGATATCCAAAAAGTGTATTGTGCAATCCAAATCTACTGCCAATGATCCCGTATATCATGCAGATGTAGAAAGGTACCGTAGCAACAGGCTACAATCCGTCTCAATGTGTAGTTGATCATATTCGTGAGCATAGTAAATAAGAACGTATCGAAGATCCCTCAACTCAGCCCCTAGTGGCGGTGATGCTGGCAAAGCAAATGCAATAGCAGAGACAAACGTGCCTTGAGAATTTCGTAGCACAGCCCCGGCTGCCGCTGCCAATCGGCCAACCGATGCATCCACATTAAGCTGGTGGACAATTTTTGGATGAAACGCCCGCAATAATGGTGAAAACTGTCTTGCTACCAAATAGAATATAGTTTGCAAAAACTTATACCCCTGCGTGGATGCACACCATGTGAAGATATGATCACAGACTCATTCAAAAAGCCTCCAGTATGAGAAACAATTATCCCCAAAACATATACCTGTGTATTCTTTCCATATAACCTATGTCACCAAAGATGGCACCACCGCTCTTAATTGACCAAGCATATTATGTCTTGTAGAACTTCGCCACCAGAGCAATAGATATGCTTGGATAGTTATATTACGTGGCACTGGACCAAAGAAAATGACAGATATCTTTTGCCACAAGGGATGTATTAGCAGACAACCAAGATAAATATGATCTCGCAAATCCGAATGTGTTTTACAAAACGCACACTCTGTCGGAAAAATTATTTGTCATGTCCGAAAAATTATCAGCCAAAGGTAACGACTTCATCCAAAGTTTCCAAAGAAAAATACTGCAGCCTGCAGGATTTCGCGTCCACCATATGTAACGAGTGTAAGCCAAATCTGCTGATTCTGTAACAAGCAAGCTATAAGCCGATTTCAAAGAGAATTGGCCATGTAAATCTGCAATTCAAAAAATGCCGTCCAGTTCCTCCTGCACTCCCGAGGACATATACAGATGTATACGGCTAATACGCTTCTGTGTAGAAGAATCATATATATGTGAGTAGATCGTTGTCCGTTGCCCATGCTTACTGCGACTATATTTTGCCCATAAAGTGGTAGAATTATGATATTTCCACCAGAGTAAACAATCACAGGATTTTTGAACCACACTTAAATTTCTAATTCCCAATCCTCCATATTGTGTAGGACGACAAATTTTCTCCCATTTATGCCAATGATGACGACCATCCCAAAAGAAGCACGACACGCGGTTAAGGGCTACAATTATACATTGTGGTAACTTTGAACTAGCAATTAGATGTGTAGGAATGGAACATAATACATGTCGAATGACAGTCAAACGGCCCGCCATGGAAAGCAATTTTGTAGACCATGAATTTAACTTAGCATCAAAATGTGCAAGAAGAGCAGTACAGTATGCATCACGATTAATTCCCTTGTATAAATAAGATCCAAGATACTTGATTAGTAAGCTAGCTAGTCGCATGCCCAACACTTGAGAAGCTCGTGTTCCTGAGACTCCAGTATCCACCACTATTTGACTCTTATGAAGATTAACAAGTTGACCAGAAGCCTGCTGATATGTATCCAAGAATAGCCAAAATCTACGTAAATTCCGAATAGAGCCATTAAGAAAAATTACCAGGTCATCTGCAAATCCCAAATGCGATACACTCGATACCCGGTCTGCCTGAAATCCAATAAGATGCCTCGTCTGCATAGGCGCATTTAAGCCGCGAGAGAATCTCTCATAAGCTAGGATAAAAAGAAGTGGGGACAGTGGATCGCCTTGTTTAATGCCTCTCGACACCGAAAAGAAACCAACTGGCTTCCTATTAATTAGAACTGTGCATCTCGTAGCTGCCAAATTATTCATTATAATGCGCACCAGGCGCGACTGAAAACCTATTTTTAGCAAAAGCTGATGAAGATAAGACCAATAAACTCTATCAAATGCCTTTGCCATATCAAGCTTGATAATGACATGTCCATCTTTTGCAGGTCTGTCTAATACATGCACCATCTACTGAGTCAACAAAATCTGCTCAGTAATATCTTTCCTCTTCATAAAGCCCACTTGCTCTTGCAAAATTAAGCGAGGCAATAACTCTGCTAACCATGTGGAAATCAATCGTGTAATTACCTTTGCAAGAAAATTGGTGAGACAGATGGGCCGAAACTCAGAAAATGTTTGCGGATTTGCCGTCTTAGGGATAAGAGTGATTAAGGCCGCTGCTAAGTGACTTGGCGGCCAAACACCCAAAAAGAATTCCGGAACTGCCTTGTGCACATCCATGTGAATGACATTCCAAAATAGCCGATAAATGGATCCTGGAAATCCATCCGGACATGCTCCACTTGTGGGGCTAAGATCCAAGACTGCCTGCTTGACTTCAGATAAGGTAGGCATTGCTAAGAGTGCCTCATTGTCAGCAACCAAGACCATAGACGGTATATACTGCAATATCGATTCATACTAAGAGGTGACATCAGACTTAAACAAATTCTCGTAATACTGAATTACTGCAAGTTCTATATCGACTGGACTATCACAGCTGACACCATCTTCACAAATTATCCGGTGAATGGCTTGTTTTTGTCGACGTTCCTTAACCAACTGATGAAAAAGCTTGGTGTTAGAATCTCCCTCTCGTACCCATTTGACATTTGCTATATGTTTCCAAAATAATAATGCCCGCGATTGCGCGAGTTTTAACAAAGCAACACTGCGATGGCATTCCTGACGCAATGTGTCTGTGTGTGAAGAGTCATAGGCTCGTTCACAACGCATCACTTTAGTCTCCGCAACAGTAAGAGCATCAAAATTTTACCAAAAACTTCTTATTCCATTGCCGCAGTTGATGCTTCAGTCTCTTTAATTTTGAATAAAAGCCCCACATTCCTCCCACTGTTGAAAAAGAATCTTGGTGGGATTTGAAGCAGTGGTTCCTCCCCAGATTCCGGAGGAGTATTCGGAAGTTCTAGAGGAGGATCCGCAGACTAATGCCTTATAGAATCAACTGAAGGAGGCAAGAGTACCCCCTGGACTTGACCATCGACTATCGCAACCAAGGCATTATCTGCCGTCAAAGCTGCATTGTCAGCTTCTTGCAGAGCTCCCGTTTCACTATCTGAATGAGAGGTAAAATTAGGATTAGCAAGCAAATCTTGTAATATAGAATCATCAATTCTTTGAAGCTGAGAAATATCTTGAGTGTCCGAAAGGAAATCAAGTCGAGTCATCTCAGGAGATAAATATGTTGTAGATGATGGGACCGATATAGGCTAAGAGAACATCGCGACATCAGATTGAGTATTATCCTCAGCCACCCGTTGGACTATCATATTTGGAAATGTTTTTTTAGGCCTCCAGCGTTGTGCTTTAGTCTTAGGAACAGTAGATGTAGGAGCCGATAATGGTGCCGGCTTCTGAGGGTCATTTTCAGTTGTCTCATCCTTCCCACATGTGTCATACTTAAGTCCCAGCCGAGAGCAAGATGTACAATACATAGGTAAATCTTAATAAACCACAGCCTGAGAAATACATTGATTTGAAACCTGTATAAAAACCCTAGAAGGTAGTTCCTGCAATACATCAATTTCCACGCAAACTCTCGCAACCGATGGGCGAATAGCCTCAGCCGTTGCACTATCCAATTTCATTGGTGTGCCAATCATACGCATAATTTCAAATAATGCCTCATGCTTATGAAAATGAATTGGTAATCCTAGAAGTGAAACCCAAATAAGAACAATAGGAACATCAAATTTAGGATCATAATCAGGTGTCCACTTGGTAACGCGCATATATTTGCCTGCTATAACCAAGCTTTGTCTAGTAAAACATCGCAGGTAATCTTGTTCTTGGGAAAAAGTGAGCAAAACATGAGTTGAATCCAAAAGTCCAATACGTACCATGGCAATGACGCCTATGCGATCGATTGTTGAACGAATTCTTGCAAGCGGAGGTCGGCCATAACAAAAAGAGCCGACAAACGATAGCCGATATGGCTCGGCCAAAGCGGAGACTTCTTCATCCGTGAAGGCAATCATATGACTGTCTTTATATTTCTGAATTGTCTTAGAGGCGATTGAGGGCGAGGACGAAGATTGAAAAAGATGCAAAAGAGCGCTTAACTGCACCGTCTGGGACTGCAATTGGCAGGACTGTGGTTTGCGTTTTCGCTGGATTTTCCATTGCAGCAATCACAGCGAGTACAGAATTGCAAAAAGCCAAAAAGAAGAATGCAGCAACAACAGAGAAGATGGCGGAGGAGAGGACGAAAATCAGTGGCGACGGCTACGCCAGCCGCCGTCTATCGCTGAGAGCATGCGCTATATATATATATGTATGTATGTATATATATATATATATGTGTATGTATGTATATAGGTGATATAATAATGGCGACGGCGTGCCCTCCTTCTCCCCCAGATGATTGCGGCAGTGGCAGTCGATCTTTTGCTGCCGTTATGCATCCAATGCCTCCTCCATCTCCATTTCTTCCAAATCCATTTCCAAGCACAAAGGACATTCCATGATCAATTTTTCAGATGAAGAAATCGATGCCCTAGCGGAGCCATACTGTCTCACGCTAGTTGGATCATTTTGGTTTGGCCGGCCACCTCTCAAACTCATCAGGGATATATTTGACGGAATTGGCTTTCGTTCTGACATAAAAATTACCCTCCTGGATCAATCTCATGTGCTGCTTCAATTTACTCATGAACCTGACTACCTAAGGTGCTTCACTCGGCGTCCTTGGACGATTGCAGAATGCACGATGAGGGTTACCAATTGGACGTGGACTTTGATCCGGCGACTGATGTCCCTATTGTCCCTGTTAGGATAGGCGTTTCTAGGTTTACCATTACACTTTCATCATCGATGTACTCTTGTTGAAATATCTTGTGTTGTTGGCAACCCGGTAAAGCTCGACATTGCAACTGTCGATGGGCTTCAACCATCACTGGCCAGGGTCTGTGTGGAGTTAGATGTCTCCAAAGATTTTCCAAAGAAGGTTTTTGTGCAGGGAAAACAAAAGATCGTTCAGCAGCAAATAATATATGAAGAATTGCCTCCCTTTTGTATTAATTGTCGACGACTCGGTCACAAGGTTGGTTCTTGTGACGATCCTCAGCCAGCGGCACCGCCGAAACCCTCTAAGCCACTTACCAGATGGACTCCTAAAAAATCTGTACGTCAAGCTATAAATCCTGACGCTCCTATCATGATCCTCTCCAATGAAACCCTACCATATGCAATCCATGCACCTCCCGGAAATCTGAGAGAAAATCATGTTCCGCCTACAGCAGCACCGGTTGATATCACTGCCCAACAGAATATTTCACTCCTTAATGTAGATGCTGAAGACTTGATCTTACAAAATAAAACTGCAGATGATCCTGATGTGTGTCATTGTTCAGATTCTAATATAGGTCAAACAGTGGTTCAGGAAAGTGTGTTTGATCCTACCTTTCAAACAGAATTTTGTCAGTAGATGCGACAAGCCTCAGAATCAATTGGTAAGCATCTTCTTCATCGTCCTGACATATCTTCTGATGATGTCATTCTTCATGAGTGTTTTTCAGGCGTATCTGCAGATGATGATGGTTTCCTCCTAGTGGCTCCTCATCGACGCAGGCGGACACGGAAAGAGCTACCTCCTCGTCCGCCATCTAATATACTGACACGAAGTGCAATGCGTTATGGTGTGAATCTTGATCTTTCTCAATAAATATGTTAATCTGGAATGTAGGAGGTCCTCGAACCTCTGTTGATCGTTTGTTACACTTGCTGCGCGCTCACTCACTGGAATTATTAGTTGTCATAGAGCCCAAGAAAAGGCACTCAAAAATTACTTCTTTTCGCTTAAAATTTCAGTTTGATCTTGCAATACATACATGTGATGGCAATATATGGGTTTTTTGGCGCTCGTCTATCTTTGATCTTCTGTAAATTCATCATGGAGCTCAGCCCTCTTTATTGTAGTATAACTGGCGGCAGACACAACAACAATTTGGATTGTCTGTTTTATATAGAAGACATACCATTGCAGAGAGGAAGCTGCTTTGTGATTCTCTATCATATCATTTTCGGACATTGACTGTACCATGGGTTATTGGAGGAGGCTTTAACACCTTTTTAACTTTGGATGAGCATCGAGGTCTTTCTGCCCCAATGCTTTTGTCGCTGGAAGATTTTAATACGTGTATACATCATTTTCAGCTGTAGTCCATTCCAACGATAGGATCATAATTCACTTGGGCCCGCGGACATGGGCAAGGTCGGGTTCTACGTCGCCTGGATTGTATGTTATGCAGTGCATCTTTTGCAGATTTATTTGAGGATATATTAGTCCATCATTTGCCATGGGCCACTTCAGATCAATCTCCACTATTGTTCAAATGTAGTTTAACTCGGACAAAGCCAAGGGTTCCATTCAGATATTTGAATGCTTTGTCTTTGCATGATGATTTTCATTCTTTTGTATGTACTCAATGGCGACAGTATCCCATGACAGGTGGAATGAATGGATTATATAACAAACTTCATTTGCTCAAATGTGATTTGCGTAGATGGAATCGTCTGGTTTTCGGCAACATTTTCAGTCAGGCAAAAGAGGCAGTCTAATTATCTTCGCATGGAAAAGGTATATGATGATTCTCCCACCCCAGAAAATAAGACAGCCTTCTCACTTGCGCAGGCTATCTTGCTCCGTTCACAAAAGGCACAATCATCATATTGGACTCAAAAAGCTCGTATTCATTAGATGGCAGAGGGCGAGGCAAATACCATATACTTCCATGCATTGGTAAAGCAACGGCATCTTCGTTAGCGAATCCGAAGTATTTTAACTGAAGATGGTGAAATACTCCAAGACAATGATGCACTAGGGCAGGCTGCTGTACCATATTTTCAGCGGTTGTTCTCAAACGAGCAAGTGTCTGATGTTGATTCTTTTCTTGCACACATTCCTTCCTTGATAACAGAAGCAGATAATTCCAGGTTACTGGCCATTCCAAATATGACAGAGGTAAAAGAGGCAGTATGGTGTCTTAATCCAGCCAGTGCGGCTGGACCTGATGGTTATAATGGTCATTTTTTTCGCACGCTATGGGATGCCATCCAATTAGATATACTGTGTGCAATCCAAGAGTTCTTTCTTGAAGTGCCAGCTCCAAATAAAATGATCTCTTCTCTCATTACTTTGATTCCCAAGAAAGACCAGCCTGCTTCGTATGCCGATTATAGACCAGTACGTTTGTCTAATTTCGTTAATAAGGTCACCACTAGAATCATTGCCTCTCGTTTGTCTCCTTTTCTCCCCAAGATCATTTCAGAGGAACAAATAGGTTTTTTGCAAGGTCATGATATCAGTGAGCATGTTCTGCTAGCAAATGAAATGGTCCATATTATGGATAGACGTACAAGAGGTGCAAATGTGATGATAAAGCTTGATATGGCAAAAGCTTTTGACTGTGTCAACTGGACCTATCTTTGGTGTATTATACAAAAGCTTGGCTTTCATGAACGTTTGATACGCATCATTATGAACAATATGCAATATTCAAAACTCTCGGTTTCAATCAATGGTGAATTATACGACTCATTCTCACTAACAAGGGGTGTGAAACAGGGTGATCCTCTATCCCCTTTATTGTTTATTATTGGCTCTGAAGGCTTTAGTCGTGGTCTAAAACAGCTCTTTAGTAGTGGAGCGTTGAACGGTTTTTCTTCAGGTAGAATTTGACCGGTGTCTCATTTGGCATATGCTGATGACCTTCCTATCTTCCTCCATGGGTCAATGCAAAATTTGCAAGCATTCTAGCGTTTTTAAGCAGCTTATCAGCAGGCATCTAGACAATTGGTCAATTATAGTAAAAGTTAGTTTGTTGCTAGTTCTTATGTTCTGCCCTCTTCATTGAACGCAATAGGCTCAGTACTTCTAATGCGGACGTCTAAGCTTCCCATTAAACACTTGGGCTCATTTCTTTACCGGGGCATTAATCGAGCGCGCTACTGCTCTTCACTTCTGCAACATTTTGACTCAAAACTTATGGGTTGGGTGAGGCATTTGTTAACCCCTGGCAGTCGCATCACCTTGTTCCGTTCTGTCCTTATGTCCATCCCATTACACTTGTTAGCATCGGCTAGATTGCCTAAAAGTGTGATCAATGGTATTAGCAGGAAAATAGCACGTTTTATCTGGGGTTCCCGCTATCCTTAGGCATCATTCTCTTCGCTTTTTCTACCTGAAGGAGAAGGTGGTATAGGTATTCGCAATATTCCAAGTTTGCAGCAGACATATGATTGCAAGCTATGGTGGATTTACCAAAAAAAACACCCTGGACAACACATATGCATCTTAGGTATGGGCAGAGATCGGATTATACTCCATGAATATATGACTCCCCCGGCTGGAAGCGCTTATGCTCCATACATACGGTTTGCTCTTCGTTAACTACCATGGACCACTCCCTCCAATGGCGCTCTTCTCCATCTGGCATGTTTACTATTTGTAATGCATATGATGATGTCCGTGTGGTACATGTCCAATTATATTTGAATAAATATATCTGGTGGCCGAGGTTACCTATGTCTGCGAGCTTCTTCATTTGGCGTTTGTTTCTTTAGGAATTACCTATGGAGGATAATTTAATCCGTTTTAAACAAGCTTGTCCCACACAATGTCCTTTCTGCCGCAACCACTCTGCCAATTTAGATCATATCTTTCTTCGTTGCCTATACGCCAAAGAAGTATGGTTGCGCTTCGCCTGGATCTTGAATGGACCTCCATGTTCTGAAACAACAATTCGTTCTCATTTACTCAAGTGGTGGCTCTCCTCTACATCTCGAACTATTTTGGGCCACTTTCAAGTAGTTGGTCCGATAATGGTTTGTTGGGCAATATGGAAAGTTTACACAAATAGGACATATGGTGATGCAGATCTTCTTCCTTCTCAAATCTATTCCATAGCTCGTCATATATGTTATGAATGCTCTTCCACGTTACATGGTACAAAACTGACAGCCAACGTTTCAATGCTACACTCGGCAGGCTTTATTCCTCATCTGTGGGTTATACATGACCGTGTCACCAAATGGACTCTTCTGCCATCGGGTAAATTAAAGTTAAATATTGATGCATCTGCAGGATCTACCATGGCGATGGCTGGAGCTATTTTGCGAGACTCTAAAGGGCACATGGCTGCTGCTATCTCTTTTGCATTACCTACTCTTTCATAATTACAAGCAGAAATTCAAGCTTTATTGTACAGTCTTATTTTCTTTGGACGGTTGCATCGTAATTTAGAGGTTGAGACAGACTGCAAGCAGGTGTTGTATGCCACAGATTTATCTTCCTTGCAGGAATATTCGCAGCTACAATCGTTTCTTCATATTACTAGAAGTAGTCTCACTTACATCCCACGTGAAATAAATATGGTTGCACATCATTTGGCACATCATGGCCGTATGATTCGGACTACTACATTATATACATCAGCTGCCTCTCTTCCTTCGGTGGTGCGTGGGTTTTATTCTACCGATGCCTCTATCAATGCTATCAGACTTTAGCCAATAACTGAGCTTTCTGGAGGTTTCCTGCATTATACAAATGCAGGCAACATGGGTATGGTTTCTTTCCTGTTGGACTATACCTTCTGCATCTTTATCTCCCTTGTGGGTTGGTTATGATCTATATCTGTTGCCCGCAGTTAGACGACTACAGGAAACTTGGGTATGGATACATGTTTTGTCATTAATTTCCTCAGCCTTACTGTTATTTATAGCCATGGTATTTATCTGGTCATTTTCTTGTCGAGGAAATCATGAGTGGAACTTAGCATTGGCGAGCTCAAATTCTCTACGATTTGTTGTTTACAATCATCAGTTGCTTTGGTTCATC
The DNA here is from genome assembly GCA_036186865.1 of Eustoma russellianum. Classification (NCBI taxonomy): domain Eukaryota; kingdom Viridiplantae; phylum Streptophyta; class Magnoliopsida; order Gentianales; family Gentianaceae; genus Eustoma; species Eustoma russellianum. The sequence goes on along the minus strand of AP025067.1, from coordinate 13,556,675 downwards.
AACACCAAAGCAACCTCGGTATGTCAGCCTCGTTCACATCCTGCTCCTTTGAATGCATTACTTCGCTTTTTATTTCATCTAATGTTGGCTTTATCTGCCTATGAGATGCTGCAATACGGTTATGGCTGTGCCCGAAGCCCCCAGTTACGCATTCAACAACCGCATCATGTCCATCCAACACGGAGGAGATGCATGTCATTTGTTAAGATATTGTGTTTCCATATTTTGTTTTTTTATTGTTTACTTCTTTCAAATCTGTTTCGGACTATTTTGATTTTTTACTCTTCTTTATTGCTTAATTTGGGAGAGTCTCCCGCCATAGGCTCATACATCATGTAACCACGGTATTCCTCTACCATAAGTGAGGGCACGATTACTAATAAAATACCCGGACAGTATCGCCCGTCTTTCACCAAAAAAATATATACGCATATATATATATACATAAATATAAACGGGACTAAGCTTGCGGTATTGGACCATAGACTTATTCAGATGGGCCTATCTCCACCTCTCTGGTCTAGTCGGATGCAGATACTTCGTTGTAGTCCTCCACCAACAGGCCGTTTGAAGCTTAACACTGATGTTGCAGTTGGACGTAGCTCCCTCTTCGCGTTGAGGCCCAGGCTGTGCTTATAGCGCTTGTATATTATCTGCCTTTATTTGGACATCTATTCATCGAGGTTAATTGTATGGAGTTGGTTACCACACTTGCCGCATCTGCTGGTACTCTTGTGCCAGATCTACATCATCTTCGCTTTTTTCTTCATCTTTCATCACTTTCATTATGCTATGCCCCTCGGGAAGTCAATCAGGCTGCTCATTTTTTGGCTAAGGCTGCTATGACACGATCTACGGTAACATCTTATGACACTCTTTCTTCTCTTCCATATCACATTCACGGTCTTATTCTCACTGATTCATCACTCCCTTCGTTTCGTTATACTACCACGGATGTCTATCATGGGACTCAACCGCCATAAATTTGGGATTATGGATCCTGCCTATCTATTACTTTCATTGTGTTTTCTTTGGTTAGATAGCACTACTTGTTATCTGTTACGACCCGCACCCCGGGTAAGTAGACAAGGACAAACAAGGGAAATTACGATCGAGATAAAATCTTTGTCAAAGCCCCGGTACAACTAAAACGCAACCCTAGATAGTTGCGCTATTTTAGCAATTAATTTAAACAGGTACAACCCAAAGTTATTTTACAATTAAATAAACAACAAAATAGAAAATGATGGAAATTATCCCCACTACTTACACAACTTTCGGCTGTTTCAATAATGAAGAGGACAATGGAATATTTATTTTTCCAAACCTTAACTTTGGGCATACCAAGTAGAGAAGACCTTCCCTTGCATTTTCTCCCAATCTCTCACATCACCATCATTCCATTATTTACAACTTTTCTTTCCTATTCCCTGAAACCACTACAAGACAACAAATCCTACCCTCCCTCTCTATGCAACTCTCAGCGACCAAGGAAAAACGAAGAAGATTCTTCCACTCTCATTGCCCCATCCCATCAATCCACAAAAATTATCTCCTTTTGCTTACACCCCTTTTACCATTCTTAAACCTTTTCGGCTGACAAGGAGGAGAAAGGGAAGGTTTTCCTTCCCTCACACTCCATCTTTCACATCCTACACATTCCTTCGTCCAATGGCTATTCATGCAAAATACCTCTTCCATCACTCCCCAAGCTCACGGGCATCAAGAGGAAACCAAGAGGAAGAAAATGTTTAAATTTTTTTATTCCACTCAATTCATCTCTCACCACCAAACCACTTTTTCAATTCCCTTCTCACCCTTAATAAATTTTGGCCATAACTCCAAGGTGAAGCCAGACAACTTCACTCCACCTTACCTCTCTCCAATTCACAAGACCCTTCTCTCTCTTCTCAAATATCCTCTCCACTCCATCTCCACCTTCTTCTCCCATCAAGAACCTGAGAGCTTCAAGAAGGACAAGGAACCAATTTCACTTTTTCTCCTCACTAACTTTCCATTCTAAGTTCAATCCAAGCCAAGACAATTTCTCTTTCTCTTGTCAAGAAAAGAAAAAAGAACTCATTTTGGCCTCTTCCTAGACCCCCAAGCCGTGACTAATACTAAGACAAGAAGAAGAAATTATTCAACTCTTAAGCATAGAACCACTTGCATGTAAAAGAATAAACAAGGTAAGGACCCTACTATCAATGCTAAGCACTCCCTTCCTCATTCATTCTTTCAAAGACTCCATTTTCTTCTCCTATAGGTTTGTCAACCGTAGACACCATATAGGAGGAAGAAAGAGTTCTTCTAAATTGTTAAAGGTAAGAAACTTCAAGGATTTCCAAGGTAAGTCTCCTAAGAATTCATCTTAAACATTTCCTTAGTCCTCCCACCCAAAAACTAATTTATTTTCTTCTATTTTGGCCTTAGGGCCGTGAGTCACCAAAGGAGAAGGAAGAAGTAATCTTTTCCTCCTAAAGTGTAAGAATCAAAGAAAAGGCAAGTATCTCTACCTAGTTTCTTCATGAATGTCAAAACATGAAGTTTTTATGCTATAATCTAAGGATGGGTCATGCATGCACAAGATTAAATAGGTAGAGGCTAAGAACAAAAAGAAAGTGCACTTGCATGTTCATCATTTTATGATTTTGATAACATTCCTTCACATATATATATGTGTGTCTGGTTATGGTGTATATGAAAGCATCCATCTTGCATATACATACAAGGCGCCGAAAACTTTGTATGGATGCAAGGAAACTCTCGGCCATGTGGCCTAGTATGCACCATAATGATGTTCTCTTGAGTTGACTTATGTTGGTCTAGATACATTTTTCATATGGTAAAGTATTTAGCAAATGGAAACGTGTTTAAAAGTGTAATATGTGTGCATGTGTGAATGGTATATTTTGGCTAAGGGTTAAAGTAGGGGGAAATTTATGGGTGTTGATTTTGGCTACGATGATATATGTATATGTATGCATCTTACATATAGTAAAATAATTAATAAAGTTGAAAGGTGTACAAATGTATAGGTGCTTTATGTCTTTCAGCCAAGTGTCCCTAAATGTGACATAACGACATTCATATAAGTTTTTTTTATGAAAGATAACTTTTATTGAAAGCCTCACTTGTGGCGGAGGAAAACCATATTACAAATATCGGTGTATGAAAATAGATGAAACAAATTGCTAATGATGGCGCATCTCCAGTCGTATATGATATGCCGCATTAACACCTTGCCAAGTAAAACCACCCTTGTGGATAAAACCTTGGCGAAGGAAAAAGCGTACATATTTATACGACTGGTAAGTACGCCTAGTCTATATGTGAATGAATACATGTAGGAGTTCTCGCTGGAAGATATATCACTACTGAGCCAGATATCATGCCTTGATCCTGGTGCTGTCAAAATGCCGTGACTTAGTGGTGCTACTCCAGGTGTACCATGTATCTCATGAGAGAGCAAAAATGCAGTTAGGAGTAACACAGTGAAAGTATAAGTGAGCATAATTGATGAAACCCAGACCATACTGAAGTCGTCTTAGTTCAAACTGAACCAAGACGACGAGATGTGTTGATTGCCAGTGGGTGATATGTTAATGCTGCGCTTGATAATGGTTGTGAACCTCATGGTTGCCCACGTAAATATCCACCATGGCAAAGCAAACGCAAACGCAAATGTCAAACAAAGATTAGTATAGTGAAGATTGTTGCAAAAGGTATCGTGCATAGTGAACGAAGGTATGAATAGTAAACGCACCAATGTTGTCTGTGTTCGAGAACACAGACAACGAGATGGATATTTGGCAGACATGTATCACGCTCTGAATGTCGGCAGATGAAGGTCCGTGACTAACACACCGCGTACTTCACACGGTAATGCATGGACTGGACTGAAGAGCTGCATCCCGGAAGATCGATATCCGTACCTTGCCAGCCGATATGCCGCTGAGTTAGATTCTCTTGGACAATATTGAATTGTTGAATGATTAAGACCGAGAAACTAAGTTTCTCATGTGATATCCGATGCCAGTGAACCTGTGCAATGCCTATTTTCAGCCAGCAGTGTGATCAGAAATTGACAATCCGTCTCCACCACTAAGTTGTCATATTGCTGCGCATAGTACAGCAGCGCCATCGTCAGTGCTTGAATCTCCGCCCGCAGCGGCCGTAATAAAGGTAATGGAAAGCAGATAGCCGAATGAAATAAGCCTTGATCCGTTCTAAGTACTGCTCCGCCTGCTGACATGCGTTGGCCAACAGTGGCGTCAACATTGAGTTTCAGCTTGCCCGATGGTGGAAATTGCCAACGAACTATTGCTAGCCTCTTCATGTGTAATGGCGGGGACAAATGCTGATCTACGAGATGTGGATTTGTTTGAGCGAACTTTTTCCCATTGATTGAGTAACACCATGTATATATCGCCCCTTTTATCTTTGTATACAACCGATCATAATTGAATTGATCTTCTCCAAATCTACAAGCTGCATACATTTTCCATATTTCCCAAGCGACAAGTGATGGCACTATTGCTTTAAGATGGCCTAACATTGTCTTTTGTGAGGATGTTTGCCACCATCGTAGTAGATGAGCTTTAATGGTACGAGAGAGGGGTATTGGTCCAGAGAATGTAATTGACATGTCCACCCACAGTGGCTGAATGGCTGAACAATGCAGAAATACATGATCTTGGTGATCATGATTTTGGCGACAAAAAGCGCACTGCGATGGGTAGGGTGTCATCCAGCAACGAAGATTGTCTACCATTGGGAGAGAGTGTGTCCAAAGGCGCCAAAGAAAAACTTTCTGACCTGGATGTGAGCCTTTTCACCAAATATACCGTGTCGCAACCCTGGTGTGTCCATGAGAAGCTATTAAAGAATAAGCTGAGCGAATAGAGAATTGGCCGTTTTCTTCTGGAGCCCAATGCAACATATCGTGAGTTGTGCATATATTCGTGTATGCTGCAGATTCTTTTCCATGTTGATGAATCATATATATGAGAATAAGTAGAAGGACGCCGTCTGTATTTGGCTCTACAAAATTCTGCCCATAATGTGTTGGAGTGAAAATACTTCCACCATAACTGACAATCATATGCTTGTGGGACATGTGAAAGATGTCGGACGCCTAGACCACCAACGTCTACCGAACGACACACAGTAGGCCAAGACTACCAGTGATGTCTTCCTTTCCATAGAAATGAAGCCATTCTCCGATTTAAAATGTTAATCACACTCTTTGGCAATCTGGAACTGGCTATGAGGTGCGTAGGTAACGTGTTGAGCACATGTTTAATGAGAATGATTCTCCCCGCCATAGATAAGAAAGCAGTCGACCATGATGACAATTTAGCATCAAAGTGAGTGAGAAGAGCGGAACAATACCTGGCTTTATTTATCCCCTTATGCAAAAATGACCCCAGATACTTTATAGGCAACAAGGTTGATCTCATGCCTAAAGCTGCCATAGAATTAGGAATCGAAACTCCTTGTCCCGCAACAAATTGACTTTTGTGGTAATTTACCAGCTGTCCTGAAGCCTGCTGATAAGTGTCTAAGAATTTTCGAAATTTTGCTAAGTTGCGTGCCGAACCATTAAGGAAAACTAACAAGTCATCTGCAAATCCTAGATGTGAGACACAAGGCGCGCGACCTGTTTTAAATCCCACGATGTTGCCCGTCCGTATGTGGTGATTTCCCCTGATCGCTCATTCGCATTACTATTTGCGGCTCCTTCAGCGCAAATACAGCAAAAGCCAATCCAGAAATTCAAGGGCAGTCTGATGATTACATTCACTGATGAGGAAATTCAATCATTAGCCGCCCCATACCGATTCACATTGGTTGGTACGTTTTGGTATGGTCAGCCTCCGATAGCAACGATTCAATCTGCCATTGACGAATTGGATTCGCCGGACCCATAAAGGTCGGTCTTCTGGACCCTACCCACATTATACTGCATTTTGATCTCGAACAAGACTATACTCAATGTTTTACCCAGCAGGGATGCATGATATCCGGAAAACAAATGCGCATCACTAAGTGGACGCCAGATTACGATCCTACGATTGAAGTTCCTATTGTTCCCATATGGGTCTCATTTCCGGGTCTTCCAATTCATATGCATCGTAAAGATGCTATCTTTCAAATAGCATCCATGCTTGGTGAACCCTTGAAACTCGATACAGCTACTGTCACGTTGAATCGGCCATCAGTCATGCGAGTTTGTATCGAGTTAGACGACTCAAAGGAATTACCTCAAGGTGTATTTATTCAGACGTCATCGAGAGTGATCATGCAGAGTGTTGAGTATGAAGATCTCCCACGCTATTGCACAACTTGCTACCGTCTCGGTCATGTAGCCGCTGACTGCGGAAAGCAGCATGCAAACCCTACGCCACCCTCTGGAAATGATGCTGCACCAATGGAAACCCCTAAAGTAAATCTTTCTGACAAGAACAAAAAACACGTTGGACACCCAAAAAACTAGGCCTCTTATCAACATAACAACCACCTCCGTCAGCTGCAGGAGAAATGCGAAACCCAGCATCACCAGAAATGGTCATCACACATGCAGTATCAGACGTGCAGGACCTTTCAAGATTAAAAGGGGTTGACGATTGTCTCTTAAGAGATCTTCCTGGATCATCCGTGTTGGTTTCTCATTCTGATAATGAGCATGAACCCGCATTAGCAGAAAATTTAATGGATGAACAAGATGCGAGAGAATGTGACAATATAGCTCACCTAATAGAAGCCGCGTACGTGGATACACATTCAACAGAACAAGCAGAAAATAATCCGGAACAAGCAGAAAATGATCCGGCTAATCACAATCTGAGCCAGGGGCCCCGCATATTACGACGGGCCCAACCCACGTCTCCCCGTCTCACCAGGTTACATTCAGCCCACCTCTCTAACTCTTTTGAAGTTTTATACCAATGAAGATCCTGTTGTGGAATGTACGCGGAATTCATACTTCATTTAATAGATTACTCTCATTAGTTCGAAAAAAAGTATATCTCATTGTTGTTATTGAACCAAAGCTATGACCCACTGCCTTGCAATCATATCAATTAAAGCTTGGTCTTTCTAAAGCTATTTCTGTTTGTAATGATCAAGTATGGTTTTTTTGGAAGGATTCACTTCTCACTCCGGAAGAGGAACAATATGGACATCAGCATCATTCTGTAAAGTTTCGCTGGTTGGCCACGGGAGACTGTTTTTGGTTGACAGGTGTATATGGCTGTCATACTGTTCTACAGCGCCGTATATTGTTGGACGAATTGAAACAATTTCATATGACAAAAACACTTCCATGGCTTATCGGTGTAGATTTTAATACGTTTAGAACGTTGGAAGAACACCGTGGCAGATCGCAACCATCATTACGCACATTACAAGACTTCAACGATTTCGTTCAGTATTGTCAGTTACAGGAAATATCATTTCAGGGTTCATGCTTCACTTGGTCTGATGGTCAAGGTTTAGGACGTGTATGGCGTCGTCTTGACCGTTTTCTATGCTCAACTTCATTCTCGGATATATTCTCATTTACACAAGTTCAACATCTGTTACGAGCCACTTCGGACCACGCGCCATTACTTTTGACATGTGACTCAGAAGGCCCGCGAGCTTACTTTTTTGCTATTTAGACGTGTGGGAAACACATGCGGATTTTGATGACTTTGTCGCTCACAGATGGCAATCATATTCAACAGTCAGTGGAATGTGGGGTTTCAATCGCAAATTGTCTCTTCTTTCGAAAGACTTACGGCAGTGGAATAGAGATACATTTGGCAACATCTTCGATGCAGTTTCTCATGCAGAGGCCGAAGTTAAATCTGCGGAATAATTTTTTGATGCTAATCCTACAGATTCAGCGCGTGCGATGTATCATAAACGCATTGCAGAATTACGTCTTGCTAAAAAACGTGCCTTTCTTTACTTAAAGCAGAATGCCAACGTCAAATGATTGAAAGAAGGTGATGCTAACACCTCCTTTTTCCATCAAACAGTTAAGCATAAGAGATGCCGTCAGCTTATTCGCAGAATTCTGAAATCGGACGGTACTGAGCTTGATCAGCTGTGTGATATTAAAGCAGAATTTGCAGAATTCTCTCATCTCTTCGCTGATGAAGCAGTTACGGATTGTGATTTAATTCTCCAACACATACCGCCTCTGATCACGGCAGATGACAATAGCGCGCTAAAGGAGATCCCATTGCTATCAGAGGTGAAGGCAGCAGTTTGGGATCTAAGTCCCACAAGTACCGTCGGTCCGGATGGCTACCCTGGATCTTTCTACAGACTTTTTTGGCATTTGATACAGCATGATGTGCATAAAGCAGTTCAAGAATTCTATTTGGATATCCGAATGCCAAGGACAGTTGCAGCAGCATCCATTATCCTTATACCAAAGGTATGTAATCCTCAAACATTTGTGGATTACCATCCTATATGTCATACTAATTTTATTTCCAAGACCATCACAAGACTACTAGCTACAAGACTGGGAGGAATCTTTCCAAAGCTCATTTCGCCAGAACAAGCAGGTTTCATGAAAGGCAGAGACATAACTGAACAAGTACTATTAGCGCAAGACATTCATATAAGTTATATATATATATGTATATATATATATATATATGTATATATGTATATATTAGGTGAAGGACGGGCGGTACCGTCCGTGGATTTTATTAATGTAGACACTCACTTGTGGCGGAGGAATACCGTGTTTACATTTCAGTGATATCTATTGGGGAGACTCTCCCAAGCTAAACAATGTAATTTAAGAAAAACATATAAGAACCGCAATATACAATGTAAACGAGAAATATAGCGAAAACATGGAAGTCTATGACAATCATGTGCTGGAAGAAAAGACCACCGCGAGGATGTAATAGCGGATCCATTGGCATCAACCTCCCAACGCTTGATCTCTTGGAAGAGCCATCATATGTACCTCAGAATAATAACCAAAACAGCAGTCATACCTATTTTCATCCATAAATAGTCATAGCAAATATTAAAACCGAGATATGAGTAGAAGGATGTACACAGGCTGCCCGACACCAACACTGGTTCGGGCAACAATGGTATCATACAAGCTCACGGACATAGTCATGTATGTTTGTTATTAAGCAAGCGTCCGTACCTCCGCAAAATAATGCAGTCCATAGTCATGTAAGAAAAGTATATGAACAAGAAGAGACATAAAAAGCACCAACTCACCCAACCGCCCACATCAAGGTGATGTAGGCGGGCAAACTGAAGGACGTTCTTAGTGTCGTAGAGTAGCTGTATGAACATCACTCTACAAACTGCCTCTAGCTGTCGGCGGCAACTCCCAAATATGAGCATAAACACACGTTGTCCTTTGCCCAAGAGCATGATGTGCCAGGAAATGTGCCACAGAGTTACACTGACGTGGAATGTATGTAACCAATGCTCCTGTAGAAGAGAGTAGACTACGCAACCGCGCATAGTCCTTGCCCAATCTAGCAGTGAAGACTGCATTACCTGCAATAAGCTGCTGCAACTGCAAACAATCAGTTTCCTATGACCCGTTATGGCAAAGTAAAGAATAGAAAAAAGAAGATCTTGTAGTTCAGCATGCAACGGTGACAACAACGGCAAGGAAAAAGAGAGCGCCTGAACCCAGCTCCCAGTCGCATCTCGTAAAACCGCTCCACCAGCTGCACCGCTACGGCCAGCCGCCGCATCAACATTAAGCTTCAATTTGCCAGTGGGAGGCAATTTTCAACGTAGAACTCGAAACCGTTGATGACGCATAGGTGGAGAATATGATGCCTCAATTAAAGACTGAATTGGTGAAGCAAATTTAGAACCAACCACTGAAGTACACCATATATAAACATCATGTCGAATCCGCTCACGCAGCTAGATAAGAGAGAAAGCCCTATCTCCAAATTAGATTGCTGCATATTCTTTCCAGATTTCCCACGTGACCACAAGCGGTAGCACCGCAGCTAGCTGATCAGCCATAGTTGTTTTGCGGGCTTTGGCCCACCAATCACGTAAATAATGTCGCCATGTAAATGAGGTGGGTAGTGGCCTATTAAAATCGCAGCAACATGGTTCCACACGTTTTTAATGATCGGACATTGATAAAACATGTGATCCAGTGTAATCGAGGCATGACGACAGAAAAACAACACGACGGAAACACTACCGTCCACCTCCGAATATTTTTTGGCAAAGGCAGAGAATTATACCATAGACGCCAAAGAAGAACCTTTGCAGAAGGCAATGCACTTGGCCACCAAATGTATCGTGCGAATGGGGATACAGTCAACTTAGGCCGACATACCTCATAAGCACTCCACAAAGAAAACTGACCATTCGTATCCGATGTCCATTCTACTCCCTCAGCCGAAGGAATAGCATGTATGGCACAGAAAGAATCAATACTACACAATCTCTTCCAGTCCACAGAGTCATACACATTTGCCAACATACTACCCCTGAATGCATACTTATGGCGCATGAAAGTGGCCCATAAGGAATCCGACGTATGGAGAGTCCACCATAGCTTACAATGAAAGGCCTTTTGCAGCGACTCAAGGCTGCGTACTCCCAATCCCCCCTCAATCTTCGGATAACAAATCGATGTCCAAGACCTCCAATGATGGTGTCGTTTCCATAAGAATGTGGACATTTTCCTATTTAGCTCAAATATTACACTCTTAGGAAGTCTTGCTGCAGCCATAATGTGCAACGGTAATGAAGATAAAACTGATTATATAAGAGTCAGCCGACCTGCCATACTTGACATTCGCTGGGACCAGCCGGTTAAACGAGAATCAAAGTGAGCAAGTATTGATGTACAATATCGCGATCGGTTGGTACCTTTAAAAAGATATGCGCCTAAATATTTGATGGGCAAAGACGATGGCTGCATATTCAATACAGTAATAATATGATGTACAGTAATCCCCGCACTGGCGACAACTTGACTCTTGCAATAGTTAACCAACTGACACGACGCACCTTGGTAAGCTTCCAAAAATGTCTTAAATGTCCACAAATTTCCCGCACTACCATTAAGAAATATCAACAAATCATCTGCAAAGCCCAAATGTGAGACTGCATGTGTCCGTCCACTACTGAATCCTTTGATCGCGCATGACTGCATGCGTGCCTTAAGACCTCGAGAAAACCCTTCGGATGCAAGAATGAATAATAGTGGCGATAATAGGTCTCCTTGTTTTACCCCTCTGGATGGCCTGAACGAGCCACTGGGTTTCCCATTGACCAATATGAAGCAGCGCATGGAGGATAAATTATTCATAATAATGCGCACAAACCAGGGCATAAAACCAAATTTCAAAAGCAACTTTTCTAAGTACCGCCAGGATACCCGATCAAAAGCTTTGGCCATGTCTAATTTAATCATCACCTGACCACTATGACATCTGCGATCTAGTATATGAACCATCTCCTTTGCTAACAGAACTTGTTTCAAAATACCACGTCTCTGCAAAAAACACGCCTGCTCTAGGGAGATTAGCCGAGGCAGCAGTACATTCAATCGAGTAGATATGATGCGGGTCATCACTTTGGACATGAAATTTGTTAGACAAATGGACCGAAAATCTGCAAATGTATGTGGATTGGGAACCTTAGGAATCAAACAGAAAAACGAAGAGGCCATTTTAGCAGGCATAAGAAAACCCAAGAAGAACTCTGGGAAAGCTGATAACACATCATGTCCAATGTCATCCCAAAAACGACGATAAAAAGAACCTGGATAACCATCGGGTCCTGGAGCACTAGACGGGCTAAGCTGCCAGACCGTCTGATGTTCCTCATAAATGGTAGGTAACAGTCTCAACTAATTGCTATCTTTTGTCATTAGAATAGTAGGTATGTGCTGAAATAATGTATCATGGTTCATTGTGAGCTCGTCAGTAAACAACGCACTATAGAAACGTACCGCTTCAGCTTGGACATCAAGTTCAGACTCACAAACCGTACCATCCGGCCTGTGAATAAGAGAAACAGCCTGCCGCCGTCACCTCATTTTAACAACATAATGATAATACGATGTGTTTGCATCATCCTCCTTTAACCATTTAACATTCACATTTTGCTTCCAAAAGAGACACGCACGAGATTGCTGCTGCAGCAGCCGTGCTTTGGCATGATGATACGACTGTCAATTTTGGGCTGTTGGATCTACATCATATAAGATTTCTGCATGTCTCGTTTCCTCTTCCGCCGCCATCAAATCTGTAAATATATTCCCAAACACTGTGTTATTCCATTGCCTTAGGTCAGCCGTCAGTCGATGTAACTTGTTACACTCATGTAAATGCTGCACCTTAAGTGTGTGTGGGTATAAGTTGTTAGGCTCATGTATCTAACAAGTAGTAATGTGCATAAGTGTGTGTGGGTATAAGTTTCGGCCAAATGGCCTATATATGTGTCATGATAATTTAAATATTTATTTGAAGGTATACATGTACGGGTGAATATGATTATGATGCGTTAAATGTGTAATGAGGTGTGTGCATGTGAAAGTTCGTCAAGAAGGCCAAAATTGCGAATCTAATGATATTTATATGTGCGTTTAAAGATAAGTATAATGTATAAATGTACATTACAAGTATATAATCGATTAAGAAATGGGAACACGAAGGAATTAAGGAAGTGACCATTAAGAAGGAGGTTGTTTTGAGAAAAACTAAGAAATGTAATATAAAAAGGACAATTAGGGAATGAATGTAAAAATAAAATCGAGATTAGCCAAGTAAGGGTAAAATGGAAATTTCACCCAAGTATACAATATGATAAATGACCCAACTCTAGTATTAAGCTATGAATGTGTTAGCCACGCAAAAACAGCCCAGTACCGACCATTCTTTCATGCATATGCCAAAGAGATTTCAAAAGCAACATGTTTCATCTCATTTTTACGAAAAACGATTATCACTCTTTCATGCATTTTTACGAAAAACGATTATAATGTATACATTTTTTTAAAAATTTTCCATGATATGTTAGTATGCTTTATCGAACGAGATGTTTTAAAATGATATTTTTACGAACCGTACCCTGCGTCGACTGACTCCATATGAGACACGTTACGCTGTTATGACATCTCATGTTCATGTTGGAGGCTGCCTGACATCAGAAGTGGTAAAGAGGATGTCAGAGGCAACTTATGTTATGATACACCTCCTTATGGGTGTTTATGTTTATATGTCTGCTCCATGACATCGTAATCTAGCTGAGAGGTTAGGTGTCATAGAGGTGAATTTATGTTTACGTTTGGCTGAGTGTAACACTGCGTCTGGAACCCGAGATTTGTGCCAAACATGTCCCTATTAGCCTATATATGTATGATATAACACCGAGGTTGTACCATCGGGATTCATAGATAGTATTGTGGCTTCTTGGGGAGGCATCGATAGTCTACGCATGTATGATGTAACACCATGGTTGGACCACTGGGATTCATAGACGGTACTGGGGACTACTCAGGGAGTTCAGTCGGTGAGCCTTGTGTATGTTCGTACCAGATATGCTATGCTATGCTATGAACACAGCTGTGACTATTATGATACAGAAGCAATTATGATTTGACACGTTACTTTCTGGAAAAAAATGCATGACTTTTATATCACATGAGCATGTGCATGTTTACATGTGTCACCCTACCAGCCATGAGCTTGATCCTTAGCAGATCAAGGATGATATCACAGTGTAGGGCCAGACATAGCCACAAGGAAAGAGAAACTGACTACTAAGCATAAGAAAAGACTGAAACACTACATAAGAAAAAAAGAAAACGCAACAGATATATTTCACAAGATATCTTATAATTACTTTCAGAGTTTTGCCTGCTATTATGTTCTCTTTACCTTATCTGTTAATACATGTTAGATTACGTGATGTCATTGTCACTGTTATGTTTACATTCATAAAATCAATCGTTTAATTTACCTTCTTTACTTTATTTACTTGAAATTACATGGTATTTTGTCTCACTATTCATGTTGCATTTACATTACATCATGCATGATCCATATGACGAACCTAGGCGGATAGACTTGCTGAGCGATTCGTTATCACTCACCCCATCATTTACATATCGCAGGGACAAGAGCTAGTTTAGGTACAGTTAAGGATGAGTTAGGGACAGAACAACAGTGGGGACATATGGATCTAGTGGATGTAATTTCGTTTGTGTTATTCCAGGATATGTATCATAATTTTGTACTGGCGTTATTTTCAATGTATTCGGTTTAGTTAGTATATTTTATGCATGTCGATAATACTTTGTACATTTTATATTGCTTCCGCAATTCCGATGCATTTTATGTCGATGTGCATATGAATGTCATCCATGACTTGTACTTCTCATAGCAGAGTACGGCGGGTGCACCGCGCCGAGATCCTAGTCCCAGATGGGGCACTACATTATTTGTATTGTCATACCACTTTTTTGCAATATAAATATGCATGCTTTTTCTTTCGTCCAAGGTTTTTCCACAAGGGTGGTTTTACTTGGCAAGGTTTGAACGCGGCATATCATTTATCGCGAAATGTTGGCACTATTATTGACCTTTTCGTTTACATGTACCACAGTATTCCTCTGCTATAAGTGAGGGGTTCTAATTATATATATATATATATATATATATATATATATATCTTATGCCAAAAATAAAAGAATAAAAAAATTATATATACTCTTTAGCCATTCGGTTTCGTTTCTTGTTGGTGGGTACCTTTTGGTATGGACGGCCACCATTGAAGGTAATTCGCGACGTCTTTGAGAAAATTGGATTCTGCAATGATTTACGTATTACATTGATTGATCAAACACATATCCTATTGAATTTTTGCCACGAGCTGGATTATGTCTGATGCTTCTATCGTCGATCATGGAGTATATCCGGATGTCATATGCATGTTACTAAATGGGCAGTAGATTTTGATCCTTCAGCCGATGTACCCATTGCTCCTTTATGGATCGCCTTCCCAGGTTTGTCAATACATCTCCATCACAAGCCTGCACTTTTTGAGATAGTCCGCCCTATTGGGACTCCAATAAAATTTGATATCGCTACGTCGAACGGATTGCGCCCTTCAGTGGCTCATGTATGTGTCGAGGTGGATGTCTCACAAGATCCGCGTAAGAATATTTATTTACAGGCAAAACAAAAGATTCTTTTACAACAAGTTGTTTACGAAGATTTGCTAATGTTTTGCACAATATGTCATTGACTTGGTCATGCGACAGGTAAGTGCGTGGAGTCTCATCCACCTACAACTCAGTTTCAGAAGCCAGCAACCCGATGGAATCCAAAGAAACATGTCCCTCAACGTGATTCACTTGGCATCCCCAATGACCCAATTATTGTATTGTCTCAAAAATCTGCGGATGATCATCTGCCAGATGATCCTCCGCCTTTTGACGAGAATCTGCCCCTCCAAGTCATGCACATGATATTTTGTGACTAGGTTCAGATGCAGAGTATCATCCTGCACAGGAATCTAATGATGCTAGAGACCTTGGTCATTCCTCAGATACTGAGATACATGCAGAAGATATCCTCTCAAATCTTCCACCTGTTTTGGACGATATTATACGCAAAATAAAATCGCTGCCAGAGTCACCTTTGGAAAAGATTTTGTTATCCAGGCTTAAGGTGCCGTCTACAGATGAGGGGTTCATACCAGTTGTTCCTCGCCGACGACGGAGAACTCGTAAGGAACTGCCACCTTTGCCACCCTCCACTGTTCTTACTCATAGTGCTGTGTGTTTGATTCATGGGAGTGACATTACACTTTCTCAATGAATATTATGTTTTGGAATATTAGGGGTATCAGACCCTCTTTATCACGTTTACATCATTTAGTTCACTTGCATAACCTTAATCTTCTTGCAATTATTGAGCCAAAGCGTCCTCCTGGCCGCATCACATGTTTTGGTATGGATTTAGGTTTCACAAGCTATTGTTCGTCATCATCTGGTAAGATCTGGGTTATCTGGTGAGATTTGGTCTTTCAACTAGCGGATATGCATGACGACAATCAAGTACTGCGTCTTCAATTTAGTTATGCTCCATTTAATTTCCTTTTCAGTTGCTCGGTTGTTTATGCGCAACATTCCGTTGCACTTAAAAGGTCTATTTGGCAATCTTTATGAGATCATTCACAGCGGACACCAATTCCATGGTTGCTGTGTGGTGATTTTAACACTTTTTGTTCTTTGGATGATCATCGTGGACGCTCACATCCCACATTATCGGCATTGCAGGATTTTAATGATTGTATATAGGATTTCTCTTTGATGGATCCACCGTTTCATGGCTCTCGGTATACTTGGGCAAATGGCTGTGGCCTAGGACAAGTGCAGCGCTGGCTAGATTGGGTGTTCGTCAACTCTTTAGTTCACGATGCTTTTGATGACCTACGTCTTACACATTTACCTCGTATGTCATCCGACCATACTCCTCTTTTATTACTTTGTGGCATGTCATGGGCTGCCGGCCGCCGATCTTATAGGTTTTTAGATGCTTAGTTATCTCATCTGGATTTTCATACCTCTATCAAGGAAGCTTGGACGTCATACCCAACTACTGGCGGCATGTATGGATTTTATAATAATTTTTCACGTCTTAAGCATGACATACAATGCTGTAATAAGAATATTTTTGGTAATATCTTTAATCGGGTGGAGCAGGCAGAGGCCCATGTCCGACATGCAGAGGTTGCATTGGACCAAGCACCGACAGACGCTCATCGCAGCTTATATCATCAAGCGAAAGCTGAATACATCTAAGTGTCTAAGTATGAGTTTCATTTCTGGAAGCAAAAAGCCCGTGTCTGATGGATTCGTAACGGGGATGCTAATACACACTATTTTCATTCTGTTGTCAAGGGCCGTCGATCACAGCTTCGTATTCAGCAAATCTGCACCTCTACAGATGTTCTATGCGATACCCACGATACGATTCAGAATGATGCAGTTTCTTTTTATACAACTTTATTTGCTAAGGAACACACTGGTGATTATGATCATATCCTGCAGCACATTCCTCAGCTGGTAACAGTAGATGATAATCTGTTTCTTACTCAACTTCTGCAGGCTTCTGAGATTAAGGAGGCTATCTGGCACTTAGATCCACAAAGTGCAGCAGGTCCAGATGGATTTCATGGTAATTTCTTTCGCTCATGTTGGCATATCATACATATGGTGTTATTTTAGAGGTGCAAGAATTTTTCCTTGCTATTCCCCAACCTTCTGTTATGGCTAGTGGTTTAATCACTTCAATACCGAAGGTCTCGGAACCCCGCACTTTCATTGATTATCGACCGATATGTTTGACCAATTTCCTGAGTAAGATATGTACTCGTATAATAGCGACACAACTTAGCTCTTTTCTCCCAAAATTGATATCACTAGAGCAAAAATGTTTTTTAAAAGGTTATGATATTTCTTCTCAAGTTCTATTAGCTCACGAGATGATACACATAATAGATAAGGGTGGGAGTCAATTATGTTTGAAGCTGGATATGATGAAAGCCTTTGATCGTGTAAGTTGGGAGTATTTAGAGTTGTTACTGGCGCGATTTTGATTTTCCGCATTTTTTGTTTGCGTTATTCTAAATCATTTATGCAGTACTTGTCTCTTGGTCCTAATAAATAGGGTTCCATCTGGTTTCTTTTCGGCCTTATCAAGGGGTAAAGCAAGGAGATTTTTATCCCCTCTGTTATTTATACTTTCTTTCAAGGGATTCAGTTGGGGATTAAAGGCTCATGTGGAGGAAGGCAGATTACAACCATTTTGATTTGGCTGCATGTCATTTCACATTACACATCTTGCATATGCTGATGATTTATTGGTGTTTCTGTGTGGCTCTATTCGTACATTATGTGCATTTAAAGAATTTCTAACTTGGTACGAGGCAGCCTTTGGTTAAAAGGTTAATTATAGCAAGAGCAGATTTATTCATTCCTCAAACGCTCCATTGCTGCGCCAGAAGCGATTTGAGGCCATCCTACGCATGCGTTCAACCAGTTTGCCTTTTTGTTATCTTGGAACTATCTTGCATAAAGGTATCAGCCGAGCTCGTTACTGTACATCCCTCCTGGAGCATATGGATACACGTTTGAATGGCTGGCATAACAAACTGCTTTCGCAGGCAGGTAGATTGCTATTATTGTGATATGTTACCCCTTCCCTTCCATTACATATTATTGCGGCTGGTGGACTGCCGCAATCGGTGATTAAAATTATAGAACGAAAGTTGGCTAATTATTATTGGGTCAAAAACGACATTGGGTAGCTTGCTAAACTATTCAGACCCCTTGCTCCAAAGGTGGTTTGGGAATTAGCGATCTTCGCGCACTACAGGATGCGTACTGTTGTCGTATTTGGTGGCATTATCAACAGAACAATACTATATGGAGTCACTATCTTCATGCCAAGTATGGTCTCCTGGGGGGTTATCGTCTGCGGCTACCTGACTCTCCCATCAGGAAACTTATTTGTTGGTACCATGTGCTATGTCAATCACATAGTCAACATGATGGTTCTCAGTTGATCTGGACTTCTAGTTCATCGGGTGTTTTTACATTAAGCTCGGCCTATGAAATTTGTCGAATGTTACGTCCTACTATTTTGTCTGCACAGTTTATTTGGCATAAGTATCATCGTCCGGTTATCAGCAATTTTCTTTGGCACATATATCACCAAGCAATTCCAATGGAGGATTGCATACGTAAGTTCACAGTGGCTATGCCTACGCAATGTTCTTTTTGTAAACAGGCATCTGCAGAGGTAGATCACATATTTTTACACTGCCCATGTATTAGACCGATATGGGTCTATTTTGCGTCCTCTTTAGATGGCCTCTCCCCTATCTTTATGCAATTATGGCCTTATTTATTATATTGGTGGTTCCGTGCTTCATCAAATAATATTTTAGGTGTTTTGCATATTGTGATTTTGGGTATTATTATCTTTCATGTATGTCATACTCATACATCTCTAGTCTATGGTGATGACACATCTTGTACCACAGAGTTAATCATGGTGGTTATACGTTCAGATATTTACTTGTGGGCCAAAACGATTAATGGTACAAAACTTGCGTCTGGGTTTTGTCCGGTGCAGCCTTTGGGCCTTCTGCCTACACTTCGTGTCAAGCGAGCTCAAGTAGTAAGATGGTTAGTTCCTGCTACTGGTTGTTTGAAACTTAATACTGATGCCGCAGTAGGACGGACCTTTGCAGCTGGAGGTGCTATTCTATGGGATTATACGGGAGCATGTGTTGGGCACTCTCTTTTTGTTTACCTTTGTGCACGCCATTTCTTGCGGAAACTCAGGCTGCTCTATTTGGCCTGGTCTTTTTCTTATCGATTTATCATGATATTATTTTGGAGACTCCTTGTCAGCACTTGTCTTGGGTTCTATGTCAGCACACCTATGTCACAGGAAACTTTCATTTATGGATATTACAATCCATACTCATGCAGACACAAATAGTTATTCAGCATACTGTCGTGAGACAAACATGGCGGCCGACTATTTAGTGCAACGCGGATTACAGACTCCTCGGACGGGTTATTATACAAGGCATACTCTTCCCTCCTTAGTTCGCAGCTGCATCAGGCTAGATGTTATGACACCTTCGCCATGCTTGAAAATATTCCACATTCCCATTGTCTTCCATATGGATTGCCATGCTATACATATGCTGCCTGCATTCTGATGGATGTAGGCAGGCTGGGTATGGATTTATACTTCTTGTTGGCACATACTGATGTTTTCTTCATTCATGGTTGGCTTTGCATGGACTGCAACGAACGCAACTGCTGGTTATCGAGATCCTCATCGACGTCATTCTCCATTTCTATTTGGGCAGTACTTTCAACGTATTATGTATGTTCCGAATTGGGTAAATATGTACTCTTTTTCCTTCGTGCAATATTTTATCCACAAGGGTGGTTTTGCTTGCCAAGGTTTTAATGAGGCATATCATATCACATTTGGACATTATCCTCCCCTCTATCGCCCGATCTGGACCTTTACATTTTGGCCCTTAAGTAGCTACATTATGTTATGGTTTGGATTGCTTTGTATGAAAGGTACAAGTAATAAAATTGGCGACTCTGCGCTCCTTACTTAAAAAAATATATGCAAGAAGTGCCTTTTGGCCGAATATACCCACCTACACATATTTATATTTTCACATTCATGTAACACAATTTAAAGTCTATATTTTAGCCTTATGCCCATTTCGTTACATGAAATACATATCTACATTTATAACATGTAATAAAGTTTATTCTTCCTCTTCATTTTGACATTATGGCCAAATATGTCGTTGTGTACATGCCACATAAATCTTTTCTTTTTCACATCCCTGCTTAAATCTTGGTTTTGACATTTATTCCAAATATATGCATACTAGTTTCCATCACATAATGACTTGCAATATCATGATAAAATACATAAACATACAAGATGATGGAAACCATGAAAACAAAGTAAGTAGGCTAAAACCCTACTTTAGGCAATGTACTGTATGTGTATAAATAAACATGGAGATCATCAAGAAACAAATGTTGTGAGCTAAAATCGTAGACATAAATATGATTGACTTATAACATGCTAAATCAATGACACAAAAGTTCATGAAAGCCAAAATCATAATCAAACACATAAGTGATGATCTTTGTGGAAAACATATGAACACATGCATAAAATGTCTTCTTAATGACCTTTTCTTAACATATCATATGGCTTCATTTTCGTTCTTTAATTTCTTCCTACATCATGTATGAGTGTTCATTTTATTTCAGTTACACATATAAGTTCATAATTTTCCATTATGGCGGAATATATGTAGGTCACATATCACACTATATACATCACTTAGAAACATAGCTTTTGCATATTCTTGATACTAAAACATTGAACATACATAATGAATAATCCAACTTTATATGAACATGTATACTTAGATCTTTGGAAATTCATGAAGGATCTAGGAAGAGTAATTCCCTTTCTCACTTAACCTTAGAATGAAAATGAATATTTCTTTACTTCTCTTGAAGAAAATCTTCCCCTTTTTGTCTTAGATCACCCACGGTTTTGACACCAAAATAGAAAGGTTAGTGAGCAACTACAGAAATGGATAAATGGAAAAAGTTAAACTCATCTTAGATGAAGTCCTTACCTTGTTACTCATTGGTTCTTGACTCAACAAAGTCTGGTCTACTTAGTTCTTGGATGAAGGAGGATGTTGTAGCTATTGTTTTGGATGAGTGTATGAGATGAAGAGAAGAAATTTCCTTCTTGGTTCCTCCTTGTATGATCTTGGTCAATATGCAAGAAAATGGGGTTGGAAGATTTGTTCTCTTGCTTGGGAGAGGAAAGAGAGTGTTTAGGAGATGAAAATGTGCTAAGTGTGGAAATGTGAAGAAGAAGAGAGTCTTCCCTCCTCTATAATAAAAGGGACGGTTTTAGGTCAAATGGGAGTGGGAAGAAACACTTATGAGGTTTGGAAGGAGTTGGAAGAGGAATGGATAGTTGCTTGTGTTGAAAATGCAAGAAAAGGTGGAGTGTAAAAAAAATCTTCCCCCATTTGTCTTGACTCTTTTGACAGTTGTATGGGGTTAAGAGGGAGTGGTTTTGGCTTGGTGAAAATTGTAAGAAAGAGTGTAAGAAATGGTGTAAGAGGAGGAAGGCTTTTTGGTATAAAATATGATTGCTTCCATGTGTGTAAAGCAAGACAAAAATATTGTCTTCTTCCTTACAAGGGTGGACGACCTAGTGGGTGGAAGTGGGTAGAATAGGACAAATTTTATCATTTGGTTTCTACACAATTTTCTACACTTGATATTTTATTGGGGTATTTTTCTCACCACAAATTCCTTCTTCCTTTTTCTGCCTAAATGGCACTACACACACAAACACACACACACACATACACACACACACATATATATATATATATATATATATGCATATTCTTTCCTTTTCTTCTTATCCAAGATATTTTATTATGTTCCACTTTCTTTTTCTTCTATTTAAGTGTTTCTAATTTCTTCTGTCATGTCTTTTAGTTTTGATTTAAATTTAGTCTAATAGATTAAGTTGTTACCAATTATCCTTATTTAAAACTTATCCCATGTTTGGAAACGTTCATGACCTAGTTTCGTCATATATCGATATATTGGGTAATCTATCGTTTGATTATTTTTTCGGGCATTACCAATCCGATATATTATCTTAGTCTATTTTATATTGTCAGGTGATGATAAGATTGGGGGTGTAACCTAATGATGTGAACCCGTCATATACAATCGATATCTTAATTAATTCCGATTCAAGTTTTTTTTATTCCACGGTAAGTTTATCCATATTCAACTTCTATTTTCTTTACTTATTATCTTATTTCTTTTTTCCACCGACCCAAAGATGCGAGCCGTAACAGCTGTGTATAAGCAGTGTTCAAAAGGATGGTGAAAATGTTTAATGATGCACGATAAGAGGCATTGTCACATTTGGTGGCAGGAGACAGATGGCTAGTTAAGGTTACACAACGGTATATTGAAAATGAAAGAAATGTAGAAAAGCACAGGGTGCAAGCATATGATATGCGAGGAGGCCTATACGAGGTTGTAACTCGACATGGTGAAGATCATGGTGGTGTTTCTCATACTGAAAACCTAACCAATAGGACTTACACCTGTGAAAAATTTCAGCTTTACTATATGCCTTGTTCGCATGATATGGATCTATGTCAGAATATGCACACTGTAGTTGGAGAACTTGTTCCCCAATTTTACTCTTGTCGTGTGATGTGAGAAACATACGATGTTTCGTTTCATCATATCTAGCACTCAGCATATTGGCTTGTAGCTTTATTCAAACTTGAAGCCGATCCTGTTCGTAGAAAAAATGGTCAAGGGAGACCACAATCAACTTGCATTCGTAGAGAGATGGATCACCACAACAAATAAGATGTGTGGTGTATGTAAACAAGTATTACACAACTGTGACGCTTGATCCTATTGCACAACAGTTTTGGAATACTGTTATATAGTCAGATGTTATGCACTCATTTGATGTTGTTTCTTAGTAACTTTTGGATGTTGGTTATAGTAATGTTTCCTAGGCTTTCATGTTGGCTACATGGTAACGATGTACTCATCTTGTTATGTTAATTTCTTGAAATTACAAATGAAATGAATCTCTTCGTACTTGGGGAACAACATCACAAGATTACACTACATTACATTCAAAAAATTTCTAGCACTACATTACAATCAAACTTGGGTAAGTTGTTTGGGCTTGACCACTGCATTAAAATCAAAAGAGTTCAATCAACAACTACTTTAAAGCTAGGATTTCAGGCGCTACAAGCTTCATTGCCAACATTAAAAATGGCCCAAGATGAAATCAAACTCGAAATCGTCTTCTCTTTCAACTAAAGCTCTCTTATCTAATATTCATGTCGATTATGCTTCCGTAGTACCCTATCATAGTGAAAGATCTTTCACACATAGGTGGATCAAACCATTCAGAGAATCCAAATGCTCCACAACCAACCTTAGAAAAGGAAGCGTTGTGCTTAACATTAGAAGAAAGATAAGTTTGCAGTCATTCAAGACGATATACAACTTACCTGAAAATTAGGGCTAGGGGTATGGTTAGGGATAGAGTTCGGTTTAGGGTTAGTGTTAGGATTAAAGTAAGGGCAGGATTAGAGTTTAGTAAGAGTTCTAGTTTGGGTTAATGTTATGGTTAGGGTTACAGTTAGGGTGTAGGATTAAGGTTACGCTCATTGTTACGTTTAAGGTTGCAGTTAGGGTTACGGTTACGATTACGGTTAAGGTTAGGGTTATGGTTAGTGCTAAGGTTAGGGTTAGGTTTGTGTTTAGGGTAATGGTTAGGGTTAGTGTTGTAACCGTCCAAATAAAAAAAGAGAATTTAATTAAATTAAACCAAATAACTACTCATTACCCCCATGATCCCCTCCCCACTTTCTCTAATTCCCTCCCTTAACTCCCAAGTTTCGGCCTCTTCCCTAACTAATTAAAACTCCCCCGTTCACTCCTCACACACACACCACTCATTGCAAGGAATGAAACAAAAGAGAGTGAAAGAGAGGAAGAGCAAGGCACGTCAGAGAGGAAAGGAAAAAGGAGAGAAGGAGAAAGGAAAAAAAGAGAAGAGAGGAAAGCAAGAGAGAGGAAACAAAAGGGAGAAGGAGAATTGGCCACCCACATCAAATCAAACACCGCTTTTTGTATGTAAATTGCGTGATTGGCCTTAGATATAGATCACATAGCACGAAAATAGGTTGGAGTGGGTTCAGGACATCGAAAAATGCGCCCAGAGACGGCGCGTGTAGCACACGCACGGCTGCATAAGGAGGCAAGTGTGGCCCACGTGCGCCTCTGAGCGGCGCGTGCAAATCACATGCTGACATGTCAGCAACAACATGTTTGTAACGTTAAACGGAGTTCAATGGAACGAGTTTAGGGTTAATCGGAGTAAAAACAAAAAAGTTATGAATTTTTGAAGGAAAATTAGAATTTAATGAAATTAAGAAGAGTAATAAAATAAAGAAAAAGAAAAAAATATATATAGATGGCAGGCCTGGCCTGTCTCAGACAGCAAGCCGGCCCTCTATCTCAGCAGGCCAAGCAAAGTTGGCCCAAATGCAAATTGTATATAAAAAAAGGAAATGAGTAGAGGGCCAGCGGTTAGCGGGCCAGCCCTTAGCGGGCATTCTGTCAGCTGGCCGGTCCAAATCCCGTCAGCTATTAAAAAAGGGAAAGCTGCCAGCGGGCCTACTGTCCTGGCGGGCCAGGCAGGTGTAAGAAAAGGAAAGGGGCCAGATTTCTTTGAAGGACCAGAACTAGGGCCAGAATGGTTAAATTAGTAAAATTGTTAATTAACCAATAAAATTATTAATTTAGTAAATTCAATAACTCAAACAAATAAAATAAAATAAGATAATAATAATAATAATAATAATAATAATAATAATAATAATAATAATAATAATAATAATAATAATAATAATAATAATAATAATAATAATAATAATAATAATAATAATAATAATAATAATAATAATCCAAATAGGTAAGTGCCGAAAAAAGGGGTATTTATATGATTATAAATTTATTAGATTTGATATTAATAATGTTTTATAATTAAGAAATTTAGAAACCCATTAAATAAATTAAAATAAAAGAAATAAAAACCAATGGGGAAGATAAAAATAATTAAATAAAAGATTTAAGTCCGTCAAAGCCTAGAAAAATAAAATAAACTGTAGAAACCTAAAATAAAGTCTAGAAAGATAAAATAATAGTAAAAAATAAAATATAGTAATGAACCTCACGCAACATATGGTAACTACGCAATATAGGTAATATTTATGGCACGAGCATTGCATTTGGTCTATGAGTCGTGTGGTCCTACGGGACGTGTGGCCTGACGAGGCGTATGATGGGTGTTGGTAATAACGGTCACCTCTATACAGGGTGCAAAAGGTGTTCTCAAAGATTGATCTTCGATCCGAATACCACCAGTTGAGGATTAAGGCAGAAGATGTGGCTAAGACTGCCTCCCGCACCCGATACGGCCATTACAAGTTTCTAGTGATACCGTTTGGACTGAGTAATGCACCAGCCGCTTTCATGGATCTGATGAACACCGTGTTCAGGGAGTAGCTGGACAAGTTTGTGGTGGTGTTTATTGATGATATTCTGGTCTACTCACCGGATGAGGAGGTGCATGCGAAACACTTGAGAGAAGTCTTGGAGATTCTGCGGCAGAAGAAGTTGTATGACAAATTCAGTAAGTGTGAATTTTGACTGAAGAGCGTGGCTTTCTTAGGTCACGTCGTCTCAGAGGAAGGAATCTCAGTGGACCCAAAGAAGATAAAGTCGATCACAGAATGGCCCAGACCGACCAATGTGACGGAGGTGAGGAGTTTTCTCGGGTTGGCAGGTTACTATGGGAAGTTCGTCAAGGGCTTCTCCACCATAGGGGCACCCTTGAGCAGACTTACGCAGAAAAAGACAAAGTTTGAGTGGACCACTCATTGTGAAAGAAGCTTTGCAGAATTGAAAAAAAGGTTGACCAATTCTCCTGTTTTGGCGTAGCCCTCCGATTCATAAGGGTTAGTCATCTATAGAGACGCATCTAAAAATGGACTAGGTACATACAAACAATTTGATTTAAGCATATATGTGTTCTGAGTGTGGTCTAACTTCTCTGTTTCAGGGTGCGTTCTTATGCAGGGAGGCAGAGTTATCACTTATGCCTCCAGCTGAAGCCCTATGAGCATAACTATCCGACTCATGATTTCGAGTTGGCCGCGGTGGTCTTTGCACTTAAGATTTGGCGGCATTATTTGTACAGAGAGAAGTGCGAAGTATTCACCGACCACAAGAGTTTGAAGTATCAGTTTACTTAGAAGGAGCTGAATATGCATCAGAGGAGGTGGTTAGAGTTACTGAAAGATTATGATCTATCAGCTATCATCCGGGGAAGGCCAACCCAGTTGCTGATGCACTGAGCAAAAAGTCAGGTCACGCCCGACACACTCTGTTGGAGAGGGAAATTGCCGAGTTTGATCTTGATATTGTAGACTCTATGGCGAATGTTCTGGCGGTATTGGTCATTACGCCTTCACTGATTGAGCGGATCAAGGAGGCTCAGAAAAAGGATACGACACTCAGAGAAATCCAAGAGAAGATGACGACTAGCCAAGTTGATGGGTTTCAGATACATAATGATGGCAGTCTATGGTATGAGGAGAGACTATGTGTATCCAACGATGATGACTTGAGGAAAGAAGTATTGAAGGAGGCGCACCATTCTTAGATGTCGATTCACCCGGGCTCTTCAAAGATGTACAACGACCTGAAGAAGAACTATTGGTGGAGTGGTATGAAGAGGCACATAGCAGAATTTGTTGAGAGATGCCTCGTGTGCCAGCAGGTAAAGGCAGAGCATCAACAACCCGGAGGTCTTTTGTTGACGTTGGAGGTACAGAATGGAAATGGGAACATATCATGATGGATTTTGTTGCAGGGCTCCCTAATATGAGAAACAACAATGATGTTATATGGGTGATAGTCGACCAGTTGACCAAGTCCGCACACTTTCTACCGGTGTCTAGTGAGGCCACGATGGAGAAATTGGTGACACTGTATGTTGATAATGTAGTAAGTTTGCATGGTGTACCAGTAAGCATCATATCTGATCAAGATCCGAGGTTCACTTCGAGATTCTGGACAGCATTTTAGAGGGTTATGGGAACAGAGCTGCGTTTTAGTACGCCATTCCATCTTCAAACAGATGGCCAGTCAGAGAGGACTATCCAGACTTTGGAAGATATGTTGAGAGCCTGTGTTTTGGATTTCAAAGGGAACTGGGATGGTATGGTGAAGTTGATAGAGTTCTCCTACAATAATAGCTATCACAGCACAATCGAAATGGCTTCATTTGAGGCATTGTATGGGCGTAAGTGTAGGTCACCAGTTTATTGGGAAGAGGTTGGTGAGAGGACTATCACAGGGCTTTATTTGGTAGAACAAACTCGAGATAAGATCAAGGTCATCTGGGATATGCTGAAGGCAGCGCAAGATCGGAGTAAGAGTTAGGCTGATTCGAAGCGACAACCTCTGGAGTTTGCAGTAAGGTAGAAGGTCTACATGAAGGTGTCTCCGACCAAGGGTGTGATGAGATTCGGAGAAAATGATAAGCTAAGTCCTCGCTACATTGGTCCGTACGAGGTACTTGAGAGGATCGACACCTTGGCCTACAGACTTGATCTACCTCTGACATTGGTGCAGGTGCACAATGTCTTTCATGTCTCGCAGTTGTGGAAGTATGTTCCAGACCCGAGCCATGTACTAGAGGCACGACCATTGAAGGTGAAGAGCGATGCCACATATGAGGATACCCTAGTCAGAATACTCGATCAGAAGGATTAGGTGCTGAGACGCAGGGTGACTCCATACGCCAAGGTTTACTGGTGTAATCATACAGAGCACGAAGCTACCTGGGAGCTCGAGGAATAGATATGCGAGCTATCCGCATCTCTTCGAATAATGTAGCGCCCCGGCCCGGACAGCAGACCCGAACCGGTGCACCCGTCGTAGCCTACTAAGAGGACTACCAGACGTCATAACTCTCACATACACATCATCGCTGAAGTAAGAGAGATAAGCATAGAGACTCCAGCAAAATTAAAATCTAAATCCATCGAATCTTTATTCCCAAAAGCATAAGTAAAATAAAACTGTTCATGGACGCAGCCATGTAATCCTCGAACAAATGAAAGAAAGTTAAGACAATATGAAACAGTCTGTAACAGTTCCCAAGATAAGCTCTAAGCACCCCATTCAGCCCACTCGCCGTCGTCATCTATGAAAATCATATCATAACCGGGCTCATCTGCAAGACAACGGGTAGAACCCTTAGCGAAAAACGCTAGCAAGTAACCCGCTTATAAGAGCATCATGGCAAGACATGAGTGAATATCATTATCAAGGGGAAATTGGGGCACATGTCCAAAATTATTCTAATACTCGGTTTTACTAGCATAATAAAAGTAAAGAACAAGTATTATACAAGTAAACAATGAGTCACTTTCATGACAATCATCATATCAGAACAGAACACATGATGCATGCTATTTCAAATAATGCTCTACTCTACACAATGCCAGATGCTTATGCAATACTTTTCAAAACAGTGCAATGCATGTCACAATGTCTGGTCATATACCTTTATCCCTATGATGGGCCACAGCTTGTCTTTATACCCTGTGACACATCATAGCTGAACTTTATACCCTGTAATATTCCACAACTTGTATTTATACCCAGTGTCACATTACAGCTCACTTTATATCCTGTGGTGGTTACAGCTTGTCTTTATATCCTGTAGCACACCACAGCTCGTTTCTCAAAACTTTATACCCCGTGCCAAAGCACAGATCTTATCAAAACATAATGCAAATGCAAGTGCCATGATGCAAATATGCACATCCAACATATCATTCAATCACTCGAGGCTCATCTCATTCACACATTCAAGCGTATCACTACATGCTCAGGTCTACCTCACATAAACATTCATACTAGGGATACAAGGGATGAAGTAGACACCCTCACACGTTCTATTTGAACCTTATCGAAGCCTCAAACAATCATCCATAACCCCTTAGATCATTCACACTGAAGTCCAATTCAAATACCTCACGAAGTCCTCACCGTTGATTCACCATCTTAGGTTGTGTTCCCAAGACTTACACTAACCTCAACTAGGTCCTAAGAAGCCTCTAGTGTCCTCCAATTGGTCCTCTAGCTTCCCTTTTCCTTCTTCTATTTTCCCACAAAACTGTACAACATCATACCTTACATCGATCGATCGATGTCACATCATACCCTGACATCGATCGATCGAAGTCCGTCAAAAATCTTCTGTCTCACATCAGTCGATCCCTCTGCCTACATCGATTGATCGAAGTGACTTCAAACCCTCACATCGATCGATCGAAGTGCGTCAGAATACTTTCTGCCTCACATCAGTCTCTCAATCCTCCTACATTGATCGATCGATGTCTACGATTTCCAGAAAATAACACTGCGATTTCTGCAGAAACTGCAGAACCAAAACTCCAATCGATCCCAAACTCCATCCCAATCGTTCCAGGCCTAATCCCTGCTATCATCTCATGCTTAAACTACAAATTAAACCCTACACACATACGTAACAAAGATTCAGGCCTAGAACTCAAGGATCTCAACCCTACGAACTCAAAGGTCTCACCTTTCACCCTCAAACCCTACGTAACAATGAGATCACTGCAAAAGGAATTCAAGGGGGTAGGGATTTGCAGGAATCCATATATTCATCAATATCCACTAGATTTTCAACATATAATGGCCAAAACATCGAAACCAAAACACAAAAATTGCACAGAGTTCACAAAAAGATAAACAAGGATAGAATACTGCATGGTGATCCAATTTTGATACAAAAATACGGCCTTTTTCTTCACAAATCGTAGGTACTTATAAGATGATTACTTGCCTTCGATTACTGGTGATCGGATTGAGAAACAGACGGGATTTGGATCGATTCCTGAAGGCTGTCTTCTTTACCTAGGGCTTGTGGAAATCGGCTGAGGCTGGGGGAGAGGGGAAGATCGACGTTTCCTGGGGGAAATGGAGAAACTGACGCTTTGTCAGTTTTTATTATGGGAAAGGGCAAAACTGAAATTCCTAAATTGTATTTTACTTAAATCCTTTTTCTTTAATTCTTAACCTAATTATTAAATCTAATATTAATTTGATTATTAATTTCTTAAAATTCTTTCTCTCATTTAATTACGTTTTAGAGGGTGCGGGGCATAACATTCCACCTCCCTTACAAAAAGTTTCGTCCTCTAAACTGATGTACTTTATTGGAAGCGGTGCGGATACAACTCCTTCATCTGCTTCTCAGGTTCCCATGTGGCTTCACGCTCCGTATAGTTACTCCATTGAATCTTGACGTACGGAATCACACGTTGGCGTAGAACTTGATCCTTCCTGTCCACAATTTTCACTGGGTGCTCTTCATATGTGACATCGTCCTTAATCTCTAATGGTTGAGCCTCAAGAACATGTCTCGGATCCGACACGTATTTCCTTAGTTGCGAGACGTGAAATACATTGTGGACTCGTGATAAAATCGGAGGCAATGCTAATCGGTATGTCACCAACTTTGCCAAGCACCTTGTATGGACCAATATACCTAGGGCTTAACTTGTCTTTCATTCCGAATCTCGCAACTCCCTTAGTGGGTGAAACTCGTAAATATACCTTTTCACCCACTTCAAACTCCAAGGGCCGTCTTTTAGAATCTGCCCTACTCTTACTGCGATCTTGTGCCACCTTTAGTCTTTCTCTTATGACCTTCACTTTCCCAATGGTCTGCTCAATCAATTCTGGTGCAGTGATCGTTCTTTCCCCAACTTCGTCCCAGCAAACGGGGGATCTGCACCTTTGGCCGTAAAGAGCCTCAAACGGTGCCATACTAATCGCACTGTGGTGACTATTATTGTATGAGAATTCCATCAGCTTCAACATACTATCCCAGTTCCCTTTAAAGTCCAACGCGCATGCTCTCAGCATATCTTCCAAGATTTGAATGGTCCTCTCAGACTGTCCATCTGAGGGTGATAAGCTGTGCTCATCCTTAGTTCAGTGCCCATAACTTTCTGGAAAGCCATCCAGAACTTAGAAGTGAATCTGGGATCACGGTCTGACACAATACTGACAGGAACTCCATGCAAGCTTACAATGTTATCCATATATATGTTGGCCAATTTCTCATAAGAAGTACCATGCGGCATATCGATGAAATGAGCTGTCTTTGTCAAGCGGTTGACAATCACCCAAATCATCTCATTCTCGCTTCTGGTTTTGGGCAACCCCATCACAAAGTCCATAATCACATATTCCCACATCTATTCAGGAATCTCCAGTGGCATCATCAAACTGCCAGGTCGCTGATGCTCCGCTTTGACCTGCTGACACACCAAGCATCTCTCGACATACTCCGCTATACTTTTCTTCATCCCTATCCACCAATAATTTCTGTTAAGGTTCTTATACATTTTTGTGTTGCTGGGGTGGATAGACAACCTTGAGTTATGAGCTTCACATAGCAATTCCCTTCGAAGCTCTTCATTGTCTGGTACGCATAGCCGGTTCTGGAACCATAGACTTCAATCTTCTCTCAGCTGAAAATCCCTTACGGGACCAATGTTCAATTTGTCACGGATTTCCTTCAGTGCCGCATCGTCATACTAAGCTTCTTTAATTTTGTCTATCAAATTTGGGCTTATAGATAAGGCTGTAAGGACATTCGCCACTGAGTCCACAATATCCATATTAAACTCCTCAATCTCTCGTTCCAAAGGAGACTGTCTAGTGTGGCTAGACTTCCTGTTCAACGCATCCGCCACTCTGTTGGCTTTACCGGGGTGATAGTTGATGGTTAAGTCATAATCCCTAAGTAACTCCAACCATCTCCTCTGTCTCATATTCAGCTCTTCTGCGAAAATAGGTATTTCAGGCTCTTATGAACGGTGAACACTGCAAACTTTTCTCCATATAAGTAGTGTCTCCAAATCTTAAGAGCGAATACTACTGCTGTGAGCTCCAAGTCATGTGTCGGGTAATTCTGTTCATAAGGTTTCAGCTGTCTCGAAGCGTAAGAAATAACTCGCCCATTTTGCATCAGGACACAACCTACAAACAGAAAGTTAATTCACGTCCGATATATATATATATACAACATAACAGTTGTAATTATATACACACCTAGTCCTTTCTTGGACGCATCACTATAGATCACGAAGCCATCGGTGCCGGAGGGTTGTGCCAACACCGGGGCCGTGGTCAGTCTCTTCTTGAGTTCAGCAAAGCTCTGCTCGTATTCTGCAGTCCACTCAAACTTAGTTTTCTTCTGAGTAAGTCGGCTTAATGGGACCGCAATTGTTGAAAATCCTTCAACAAACTTCCTATAGTAGCCTGCTAGGCCTAGTAAACTTCGGACTTCTGTCACGTTCGTGGGTCTCGGCCATTCAGTGATGGCTTCCACCTTTTTAGGGTCCACCGAAATTCCATCCTCCGAAATCACGTGTCCAAGAAAAGTCACACTCCTTAGAAAAAATTCACACTTGCTAAATTTGGCATATAGCTTCTGCTGTCTCAAAATCTCCAACACTACTCTCAAATGCTCCGCATGGGACTGCTCATCAGGAGAGTATACCAAAATATCATCAATGAACACCACCACAAACTGATCTAGCTGTTCTAAGAACACAGTGTTCATTAGATCCATAAAAGCTGCTGGGGCATTAGTCAGTCCAAAAGGCATCACCAATAATTCATAATTCCCATATCGAGTACGGAAAGCGGTTTTAGGAACATCACTTGCTTTCACGAGCAACTGATGGTACCGCTGACGAAGGTCGATCTTCAAGAACAATCGGGCACCCTTTAGTTGATCAAATAAGTCCTCAATCCTTGGTAATGGGTATTTATTCTTGATGGTTATCTTGTTCAGCTCTCTGTAATCTATACATAATCTCAAACTGCTATCTTTCTTCTTGATAAATAAAACAGGGGCTCCTCAGGGTGATACACTGGGTCGGATTAACTTCATGTCTATCAACTCCTGTAGTTGACTCTTTAACTCCTTGAGTTCAGCTGGGGCCATCCTGTAAGGCTCCTTAGATATAGGTTTAGCTCCTGGAATCAAATTGATTTCGAACTCTACTTCTCTTGATGGGGTACTCCAGGCAAATCATCTGGTCATACGTCCTTGAATTCGTTGATCACCGGAATCTGATCAATGGAGGGAATCTCCTGCTTAGCATCCATGGCGTAAACCATAAATCCCTCCGCTCCTTTTTGCAAAGCCTTGAAAGCTTTAACGGCAGTCAAATAGATTCTCTTGGGGGCCTTTGTCAGCGTGACATTTCTTTGGACCGTCACTTCATTCATCTCGGGATCCTTAATGGTTACTTGTTTAAGTCTCCAGTCGATATTGGCATGATACTTTGTCAAGCAGTCCATGCCCAATATCACATCAAAATCCCGCATCGCAATCGGAACCAATGTGGTGGGAAATACTTTCTCATCCATCTCCAACTCACAATCTTTGTACTGATGATGTGAAACCAGTACTTGATTACCAGCTGCTTGCACTCTAAAGGGAGTCTCCAGCCACTCCGGTAGGCAATCAAGTCCTTTGGCAAATTTCTTAGATATAAACGAGTGACTTGCACCACTATCAAATAGCACATTCGCAGGCACCTTATTCACTAAAATAGCACCTATTCACGAAGAGCATAGCATTGAAAATCTCACGTAAAGTAAATTTTGTTCCAACTTAGACAACTAAAATTTAACTTAAATCATACTTGTCACGACATCGGTGTTCTCCTGCACCTCGGCATCCATCATGACATGGACTCTGGCATTGGTTTTGGGCCTAGCTCTCTATTGTTGCTGTGGCCCTGACTCTCCTTGTGGTCTCTGCTTCAACTCAGGGCAGTCCTTGATTCGGTGGTCAGTCTTGCCACACTTAAAACATGCCCAAGTCTTCTTCCAGCATTCCCCTACATGATTCTTCTGGCAATGGGGACATACACCCGCCGCCTGACGATCAGGCTGACTCTGCTGCGGTGTCCTTTGGAACTGTCTCGCCTGACCTCTCCTGGGAATTTTGACCCAACGTCCGGGCCTACCTCCACTCCTATCGTCCCTTGGCCTCTTGCCTATGTCATCACGAGCCTCTCTAGGTTGAGACCTGTGGATATCACTCTCCACCCGATAACAGGCATCCAACATTTCCGCAAAAGTTTTCAAACTGGATCCCGCTATAGCTGTCCAAATGTGGGGGATCAGACGTTGCTCGAACTTGAGCATCTTCATTCTGTTGTTTTCCAACACCATGGGTGTGAATTTTCCCAAGGAATGGAACCTGTTAGCATAGTCAAAAATAGACATCTGGTCTTGCTCCAGCTTATCGAACTGCCTCATCTTTTCTAGTATCGCAGTTTCAGGTACGTAATAGTCCTCATAAGCCTCAACAAATTGTCTCCACAAAATGGTGGGAGTCATCTTTGGGAGAATATCATTCCACCAAGCATTAGCCCGGCCACTCAGCAAGGGCGTGGCCACATCCACCTTGTTTTCTTCAGGCACTTGCACTAGCCTGAAGCACTTTTCCACTTCCTCCAACCAGAATTTTTGCCACTTCGGGGTCTGTGGTCACTTCAAAAGTTGGGGCATGCATCTTTTGCATTTCCCCAATATAGTACCGTATACCATGCTGAGGCAGTGGTGGAGGACAAGGTTGCTGCTGCTGCTGAGCAAGTCCCTGCGCAATTATCGTTATACCATCCATTACGGCCTGAGGCACGACCATCTGTGGTGGCTGAGGATTTTCGTTTCCGTTGCCACTATTTCTAGGGTTTTCTCTTCTGGTAGACATCTTTCTGCTAGGTCAGCGCTTATTAGCATTCAACAATTTGAAAGATAATACTGAAGGCCCATATGTGTTGCAAGGAACAGAAATTACATGTATCACGAGGAAGAATCATATGATCATTAATTAAAATTTTTTTATCACACTCGCACACACCCAACCTAATCCATCTTATATCTAAGATCAAGTACTTAGACCTATGGATCAACTTAAGGTCAAATTCATAGCTTAAGACTCTATATGACATAACCTAGGTCTCCGAGGTAGATCGGAAGCCTAGGCTCTGATACCACCTGTAGCACCCCGGCCCGGACAGCAGACCCGAACTGGTGCACCCGTCGTAGCCTACTAAGAGGACTACCAGACGTCATAACTCTCACATACACATCATCGCTGAAGTAAGAGAGATAAGCGCAGAGACTCCAGTAAAATTAAAATCTAAATTCATCGAATCTTTATTCCCAAAAGCATAAGTAAAATAAAACTGTTCATGGACACAGCCATGTAATCCTCGAACGAATGAAAGAAAGTTAAGACAATACGAAACAGTCTCTAACAGTTCGCAAGATAAGCTCTAAGCACCCCATTCAGCCCACTCGCCGTAATCTTCTATGAAAATCATATCATAACCGGGCTCATCTGCAAGACAACGGGTAGAACCCTTAGCGAAAAATGCTAGCAAGTAACCCGCTTATAAGACATACGGGATCATCACATGGCAAGACATGAGTGAATGTCATTATCAAGGGGAAACTGGGGCATGTGTCCTGAATTATTTTAAAACTCGGTTTTACTAGCATAATAAAAGTAAAGAACAAGTATCATACAAGTAAACAATGAGTCACTTTCATGACAATCATCATATCAGAATAGAACACATGATGCATGCCATTTCAAATAATGCTCTACACTACACAATCCCAGATGCTTGTGCAATACTTTCCAAAACAGTGCAATGCATGTCACAATATCTGGTCATATAACTTTATACCCTGTGATGGGCCACAGCTTGTCTTTTTACCCTGTGACATATCATAGTTGAACTTTATACCCTGTAATGTTCCACAACTTGTCTTTATACCCTGTGTCACATTACAGCTCACTTTATACCCTGTGGTGGTTACCTCTTGTCTTTATACCCTGTAGCACACCACAGCTCGTTTCGCAAAACTGTATACCATGTGCCAACGCACAGCTCTTATCAAAACATAATGCAAATGCAAGTGCCATGATGCGAATATGCACATCCAACATATCATTCAATCACTCGAGGCTCATCTCATTCACACATTCAAGCATATCACTACATGCTCAGGTCTACCTCACATAAACATTCATACTAGGGATACAAGGGATGAAGTAGACACCCTCACATGTTCCATTTGAAGCTTATCGAAGCCTCAAACGTTCATCCTTAACCCCTTAGATCATTCACACTGAATTCCAATTCAAATACCTCACGAAGTCCTCACCGTTGATTCACCATCTTAGGTCCTGTTCCGAAGACTTACGCTAACCTCAATCAGGTCCTAAGAAGCCTCTAGTGTCCCCCAATTGGTCCTCTAGCTTCCCTTTTCCTTCTTCTATTTTCCCACAAAACTGTATAACATCATACCCTACATCGATCGATCGATGTCACATCATACCCTAACCTCGATCGATCGAAGTCCATCAGAAACCTTCTGTCTCACATCAGTCGATCCCTCTGCCTACATCAATCGATCGAAGTGACTTCAAACCCTCACATCGATCGATCGAAGTCCATCAGAATACTTTCTGTGTCACATCAGTCTCTCAATCCTCCTACATTGATCGGTCGATGTACATCAGTCGATGACATCGATCGATCGGTGTCTACGATTTCTAGAAATTAACATTGCGATTTTTGCAGAAACTACAAAACCAAAACTCCAATCGATCCCAAACTCCATCCCAATCATTCCAGGCATAATCCCTACTATCATCTCATGCTTAAACTATAAATTAAACCCTACACACATACGTAACAAAGATTCAGGCCTAAAACTTGAGGATTTCAACCCTGCGAACTCAAAGGTCTCACCTTTCACCCTCAAACCCGACGTAACAATGAGATCACAGCAAAAGGGATTCAAGGGGGTAGGGATTTGCAGGAATCCATATATTCATCAACATCAACTAGATTTACAACATATGATGGCCAAAACATCGAAACCAAAAAACAGAAATTGCACAGAATTCACAAAAAGATAAACAAGGATAGAATACTGCATGGTGATCGAATTTTGATACAAAAATAGGGCCTTTTTCTTCACCAAATCGTAGGAACTTATAAGATGATTACTTGCCTTCGATTACTGGTGATCGGATTGAGAAACAGACGTGATTTAAATCGATTCCTGAAGGCTGTCTTCTTCACCTAGGGCTTGTGGAAATCGGCTGAGGCTGGGGGAGAGGGGAAGATCGACATTTCCTGGGGGAATGGAGAAACTGACGCTTTGTCAGTTTTTATTATGGGAAAGGGCAAAACTGGAATTCCTAAATTGTATTTTACTTAAATCATTTTTCTTTAATTCTTAACCTAATTATTAAATCTAATATTAATTTTATTATTAATTTCTTAAAATTCTTTCTCTCATTTAATTACGTTCTGGAGGTTGCGGGGCATAACAAATAAGGTACATGAGTTTTGAGGATGAAACTATTTGTAATGGGAGTAGGATGTTGTAACCGTTCAAATAAAAAAAGAGAATTGAATTAAATTAATCCTAATAACTACCCATTAACACAATGATCCCCTCCCCACTTCCCCAATTCTCTCACCTAACTCCCAAGTTTCAGCCTCTCCCCCTAATTAATTAAAACTCCCCCATTCACTCCTCACACGCACATGCCACTCATTGCAAGGAAGGAAAAAAAAGAGAGTGAAAGAGAGGAAGGGAAAGGCACGACAGAGAGGAAAGAAAAAAGGAGAGAAGGAGAAAGGAAAAAAGAGAAGAGAGGAAAGAAAAGGAAGAAGGAGAATTGGCCACGCACGTCAAATCCAATACCGCTTTTTGTCAGTGAGTTTATATTCAAGAGGTAGGTTACCCTCCCCTCTGTCTAATTGATTTGGATTCCCTCGCATTCTGTATTGGATTGTTTGTTTATCATTGTATGTTTATTCGTTACATGTTTATCGCGAATTATTTATGTTTTGGTATGAAAATTGCGTGATTGGTCTTAGACATAGATCGCATAGCACATAAATATGTTAAAGTGGGTTCAGGGCATCGAAAAACGTGCCCAGAGGCGGCGCGTGTCGCACCAAGCGGCTGCATTGGGAGGCGCATGCGGCTCACACGTGCCCCTGAGCGGCGTGTGCAAATCACATGCTGACGTGTTAGTGGCAGCATGTTCGTGACGTTAAACGGAGTCCAATAGAACTTGTTTGGGGTTAATTGGAGTTAAAAGGAAGAAGCTATGAATTTTTGAAGGAAAATTAGAATTTAATGAAATTAAGAAAAGTAATAAAATAAAGAAAAAGAAAAATATATATAGATGGTAGGCCTGGCTTGTCTCGGACAACAGGCCGGCCCTCTGCCTCAGCAGGCCAGTCAAAGTCGGCCCAAGTGCAAATTGTATGTAAAAAAAGGGAAATGAGTAGAGGGCCAGCGGCTAACGGGTCAGCCCTTAGCAGGCCAGCCTCTGCCAGCAGGCCGGACCAAATTCTGTCGGCTATTTAAAAAAGGGAAAGCTGCCAACGAGCTTTTTGTCCTGGCGGGCCAGAAGGCTGTAAGAAAAGGAAAGGGGCCAATTTTCTTTAAAAGGCCATAATTAGGGCCAGAATTGTTAAATTAGTAAAATTGTTAATTAAGCAATAAAATTATTAATTAAGTAAATTCAATAACTTAAATAAAATAAAATCAAATAAGATAAAAATAATTATTATTATTATAATAAACCAAACAGGTAAGTGCCGAAAAAGGGGTATTTATATGATTATAAATTTATTTGATTTGATATTAACAATGTTTTATAATTAAGAAATTTAGAAACTCGTTAAATAAATTAAAATAAAAGAAAAAATAGTAGAGGAAGATAAAAATAATTAAATTAAAGATTTAAGTCTGTGAAAGCCTAGAAAAATAAAATAAAGTGTAGAAACCTGAAATAAAGTCTAGAAAGATAAAATAACGATAGAAAATAAAATATAGTAATGAACCCCACGCAACATAGATAACTACGCAATATAGGTAATACGCAACAGAGAACGGAGCATGCAACATCGGAGAAACGAAAGTGTGAAAAGTGTGAAACATTCATGGCACGAGCATTGCATTTGGCCTATGAGCCGTGTGGTCCTACAGGACGTGTGGCCTGACGAGGCGTGTGATAGGTGTTGGTAATAACGTTTACCTTTACCTAATAAGAACCGGGACATGCATAGCATAACTTGAAAAAGAAAAAGCATAGCATGTGATATTAAATGACTGCGTGTGACATGGAGATAGAAGAGCATGCATCATGAAGTTGCGTATTGCATTTATTATTGTTGTGATTATTGATGACCTTGTTATTAAGTTGTTTCAGTACTACGGATTGGGTCGGGTATGTGTTATTTATTTATTTATGCTTTATTGCTTTATTTATTTATTTGTTTCTGCTTTACATGTTTTATTTGTTTACCTGACTCAGTATGTGACAGTCCCTTTTCGGGAGAGACGGGTAACCTACGAGTGACTCCCATCACTCACCCCTACCTCCCCTCCACAGGTGAGCAGGACTTCGAGTATATCTTTATAGAGGATGGGACCGATCGTGCAAGCTGGGGAGAGTAAGCCGAGCTCAGGGCTAGTATTGAGATCGTGTGTCCGGATGCTTTCAGTGGGATAGTTAGATGGCTGTTTTCACCTAGACTTTTTACTTATCCTCAGAGTATTTTAGTTGTTCATACTTGACATAGTGGATTTCGTTAGCCGTTGCAGTTGTTTTACTTTCGATGGATTTAATTTAAATGAGAAGTTTATTTCATTTTATTATCGTTTAGGCAAAAAAAAGTTACTTCATTTTTGAGGTGTAAAGAAGTTCGACCGACGCCTTGTAGTCCTCGTAACATGCTACGGCGGGTGCACCGTTCTCGATGCTAAGGTTTGGAAGCGGGGCGCTACAGTTAAGTTCTGGGTAGGGTTAGGATTATGGGTTAGGGTTAAGGTTAGTGTTAGGGTCTAGGGTTAAGGTTAGGGTTAGAGTTAGGGTTTAGGGCTAGGGTTATGGTAGGGTTACGCAACAATTTGTTCTTAAAAAAATTCTGCATTATAGATATCATTCAATTCAATTTTAATTACACGGTTATTGTCATAATTTTTAGAACACACAAAGCATATACTATAAAGTTCTGACTTTAATTGTAGTTCCACAATCACGTCTTTTTAATAATTTCATAATTTCTTCAACTATAAGTTTGCCTTTGGGAGCCCCATCTGGAGTGCTGCTTTGAAATTTTTTAGTTATATAATATACAGTGAACATTAACAGTTGTGGGCACAATGTTAGTTATTGTCTGAGATTTTCATTTGTGTATATTGTAACACATCCTAGTCAAACCCTTCAAATTTTCTAGCCTAAACGTGTCCATCTACAAGAGAATTCAAGGCAATCTTTATGTGCGTCTTTGTTTCTCCTAAGATTAATTCTTTTTGGGTGATCTTTCCTATATTTAAATGAATCATGTAAATTTAAAGTATCACCTTTGACCTTTTCTTCCGCTTTTATTTGAGAGAGTGATCCACTTTCAAGTATGGCACCATTAGAAGGGGGGTTGAATAATGAGTGCGGAAAATTTGGTTTTTAAAACTTTTTAGATCAAACAACTCACTTCTGAAAACAGATTCTGTTTTCAGATCTTGATTTGAACTAATTAGTTGACCAGGTTGTAGACCTCCACAAATTGTGAAATTTGATGACAATGTGCTCTCAGATGTAATGAGTGTCTCACAAAATTTCAGATTAAAACTCAAAGTTGAACCCCTTGAAAAGACGTGCTTCCACAGATTGTGTCAATCTGTCAGAAACTGTGCTCCGAGATAAAAAATTTATTCCTATTAGTTGATAACTCTAAATTACCTGAAATGTTTTTGGTATGACCATATGATGTGTACTTTAGTGGGTTAAAACATTTTTTCAAAAATCTCTAGGTAAGTATGTCAACCACGTTGATGCTCTTAACCTTTGCAAATATGAGAATCAGATTGCACTAGTTTCAGAATTATTAACGTTTGACTAACTTATGCTTATCCAAATGTGATGAAACTTGTCCCAAATGAAAAATAGGACATGTGGCTAAGTTTTTACCCAATTTTGTAATTTTTGTAAAATGTTTGCTATTTTTTCCGTGAGTATGAAAACGGTGCAGAAAACTGAAAACTGAAAGTAAAAGTGCTGAAAGTAAATAACAATGAGATTTTTATACTGGTTCAGTTAAAACAACCTACTCTAGTCTTCGAGGACACATTCTTCGATATTCACTAATCACAAATAGCACCATAGACACCAGGGTGACTGGATTTAAACACCCACCCTACCCTTTTACAATCAAACAAACAAACACAACAACACGAGCACCACCACCAAACAAATGAAGGTTTGATCACACCTTGATCAACCTTTTAAAAGAGATGAACGTATGTGGGTGGTCTGAACAAATCCTATATAGTATATGAAATATAAGAATGATAGGCTTAAGGCTAAGAGCAAGAGAAAAGAATAAGAGAAGGAGAGAATAGTCTTGCTCAAACTTAACTTGTAAGAATATGAACTTTGCTTAGCCATGCTTGAATCATCTTGCCCTTTTTTATAGTTGGTTGGCCGCCCCTAGGGTTGTAGTGTTCCTTGATAATTGTCTTGAATAACTTTGGGGACTAATTTGTATAAATGGTGACACACCCTTGCTTAATTGGTGCAATACGATTTGACGAACGACTTGTCTTCGCCTAGTTGTCACTTCTTGATAGGTCATTGCTTATCCACCTTGGAACTTCATAAATGAGTTGGAAATTCATCTTAAAAATTTGAAACACATGCTCAAAATCAAGGTTGTTAATCACCAATTAATCATGATATGATTCCCCCATAATTTTGGAAGAAAATTGGTTCAAGATTGAAAGAAAAATTCAGCCAGCATTACATGTGCTGAATAATTTTCAGCATGTGTTTTATTTTGAATTGTTTCCTTGTGTGTCTTGCCCTCTTCAATGTAACCAATTATGTGTGTCTTATCCTCCACCAATTAAAGTGCCAAACAAGCTCCACCTAGGCTCCAACAAGGATGAAATAGGCGTGTATACCACCTGCACATGTGCTGAATTCCCTTTTGGTAAACTTTGTCACGTAATGATGCACAATCTTCACACACATGGTAAATTACAATCAGACCTAAATTGATTTTTCTAGAACACTCTAATAAGTCTTGAATGTGTAAAAAGTGTCTAGATACATGTTACATACACATCAAAACCGTCCCATGTATGTAGAGGTGTAGAAAACCGAATTTTCGACTTTCGTCGATTACGCGATTTTTCTCCAATTAATCTCAAACTTCTTAGACATGTAGTATATATTATGTCGCACATAACATACATAAAATAGGGTTTACATTCAGCTCCAATGGCTGAATGAAAAATGCCATGTGCCCTTTAAAAAATGAGTTTGAGTTATTCACAAATTTAGGCTAAATTGTAGGTGATTGATGTGTGTAAACATGGTATAACTTTGGGTCTGAATTTGACATGTGGAGCACGAAATTTTTGAGTATTTTTAGTGTATATAGGCTGGTCATCTTTATATGACAAGTACGTGATATGTCGGTGAATGTTCGGTGGTCACCCAATACAACAATTTTTGGTTTATGACCTCGTGACATGTTATAATTTTGATGTCAATATGGCTTGTAATATATGATATGAGACCTGTATATACTCATAAATATGAGGTGTATATAATGGTGTGACGTCAACGTATGTTTATAATATATATAACGTGTCGGTGGAATGTCAGAATATAAGTATATAGTTTGTCTTAAAAAATATGGATATATAATATGCATATGTATGTTGCGTGTATATATGTGTGGAAAGAGAACTTTCCATTCTAAATTTGTTGCCAAATAGCTTTCTCTAAATATGTCCCAAATATGTCTTTGTTTAATGAACTAGTTAGTTCAGCATCTTAAGCACTTCACTTAATGAACTAGTTTAATTCATTAATCATGGAACCTGAAAATAGTATAAATACAACAAATATTTGCCATATGATGTAAGCCTTAATGCTTCATGGTACGTTAGTACGACAACGTTATATATAAACATGTAAATTATTTTTGTCACATGCATATATCAAGTAACACTTATTTCATGTATTTCGTGAACACGTAACATTTAAATCATGCATTTTCAAATCACTCAAACCCCGATTTCTCAACAATCTCCCCTTTTGATGTTTTGCAAAATAACATTTATCTATGATTTAAATGTGATCGCTCCCTACAATTATGCCCAAATTTAGAATTTTGCTTTATCTATCTCTTCCCCTTAAATCATGCTTCTCTCCTCTTTAAATCATGCTTTTCTCTCCCCCTGTATTTTGTAAATCTCATCAAAGGCATAAGTAAGAATGGAAAGAAATAGCATTTTATGGCATATCAACAGAAATCTTGCCTAATTTCAAACGTAAATTTGCATACATGGATTGATTAAGTGCTTTTGTGAATATGTCGGCTACTTGTGCTTCTGTATGGACATGTTCTATAACGATATCACCACTATTTACATGATCACAAAGAAAGTGATATCGTACCTCTATATGTTTTGCCTTAAAATATAAAACGGGGTTCTTAGTCAAGTTGATAGCACTCATACTATCACAATATATAGGAGTGTGATTTACAACTATTCTAAAATCTGAGAGTTGTTGTTTTAGCCATAATGGTTGTGTGCAACAAAGACTAAGTGACATGTATTCTGCTTCAGTGGTAGATAATGCTACACTAACTTGCTTTTTTGAAAACCAGAATATTAATGAATTTCCGATGAATTCACATGTACCACTTGTGCTTTCTCTATCTATTTTACATCCGCCATAATCCACATCAATATAGGCATGCAAGTTAAATTCACAGTTTTTATCATACCAAATTCCCAATGTGGGAATGTGCTTAATGTGTCGAAATACCCTTTTTACAGCATTATA
Source organism: Eustoma russellianum (assembly GCA_036186865.1). Classification (NCBI taxonomy): domain Eukaryota; kingdom Viridiplantae; phylum Streptophyta; class Magnoliopsida; order Gentianales; family Gentianaceae; genus Eustoma; species Eustoma russellianum. The sequence goes on along the minus strand of AP025067.1, from coordinate 13,512,381 downwards.
GTGTGACACTTTAAGGTTACTTTGAAAACGAGCACACATACAAACACTAAACATGATATCGGGTCTACTTGGAGTAAGAGAAAGCAAAGAACCAATCATAGACCTATACAAACCATTATCAAAGTCTTTTTCAATATCACCTTGATCAAGTTTAATGGTTACACTCATAGGGGTGGGAGATGGTTTTAAGTTTTCAAAGTTAAACTTCTTAATATTGTCATTTACGTATTTAACTTGACTTATATGTATGCCCTTACTAGTTTGCTTAATTTGCAAGCCAAGAAAATAATTGAACTCACCAGCCATAGACATTTCAAATTCGGATTTCATGCACATTTCAAATTCTTCTACTAACTTATGACATGTAGATCCAAAGACAATATCATCAACATAAATTTCAATAATAAGTAAATCCGATTTTTCTTCTTTCAAGAACAAAGTACTATCTATGGTACCTCTTTTAAATCCATTTTCTAAAAGAAATGTAGAAAAATGATCGTACCAAGCCCTAGGTGCTTGTTTAAGCCATATAGTGCCTTCTTTAACTTATACACATGATTAGGATATTTTATATCCTCAAAGCCGAGTGACTGTTTTACATAGACTTCTTCTTGTATAAAACCATTTAAGAATGCATTTTTTACGTCCATTTGATAAAGTTTAAAATTCTTTATACAAGCAATATCAACTAATAATCGTGTAGCTTCTAAGCGTGTTACGGGTGCACATGTTTCTTCGTAATCTATTCCCTGTTCTTGTTTATAGTCTTGTGCTACAAGTCTATCTTTGTTTCTAACGACTTTACCATCTTCATTCATTTTGTTTCTAAACACCCACTTTGTGCCTATTATCGTTTTATCTTGTGGTCGGGGTACTAAATCCCATACATCGTTTCCTGTGAATTGATTTAGTTCATCATACATACGTCAATCCAAGAAGAATCATTCAAAGCATTAAGCACATTTTTGAGCTCTATTTCAGATATCATAGCATGGAATTGATTTATTTCATCTTGATCTATTCTTCTACGTGGTACCTTGTGTTATGTCGCCTATAATGAGATCGTATGGATGATCCTTGTGCCATCTTGGTTGATTATGTTCTAAGTTTTCATGCATTTCTAAGTGATCATGCATTTTTAGTGTATCGTGTTGATCATGTATGATATTTTCTTCTATATCATCTAACACGGGCTTTAGTTCAAAATCATTATCACATTCTTTATTTATTTCAAGTTCACCAAATTCATTAAATTTCACATGAATAGATTCTAAAATCTTTCTAGTGATATGATCGTAACATGTATACGCTTTAAAGTTCACGGAATATCCAACAAAGATGCATTCAATAGATTTAGACTCAAATTTATCTAGATTATCTTTTGTGTTTAGTACAAAGCATTTACAACCAAACACACGAAAATAATCAATCTTAGGCATGCGATCATTTAAAATTTCATAAAGGGTTTTGTTTATTTTCTTTCTAATAGATAAGCAAATAACCTATATAACATGCACCATTTACGCTTCCGCCCACAAAAATCTAGGCAACTTATTTTCACATAGCATGGTTCTTGCAATTTCTTGTAATGTCCTATTCTTTCTTTCTACTACCCCGTTTAATTGTAGTGTTCTAGGTGGTGAAAACTCATGTTTAATAACTTTTTCTTTGCAAAATGCAATCATGTCCTTATTTTTGAATTTGTCGTTTCTATCGCTCCTAATCTTTTTCACATTTAAACCATATTCATTTTCAAGCTATTTTATTAATTTAGCAATCTCAATGGCACTATCATCTTTATTTGCAAGAAATAAAGTCCATGTATAGCGAGAAAAATCGTCCACGATGACACATGCATACTGTCGCCCACCAAGACTTCTAGTACGACTAGGACCGAAACAGATCAATGTGTAATAATTCTAAGACTCTAGATGTGCTAATTTCATTCTTAGACTTAGGTGATTCACGTGTTTGTTTGCCTATAATACAAGATTCACACAACATAAAGTTGTCTAAATCAAGTTTAGGCAGTCCTCGTACTAGACTCTTTCGTTGAAGTTTCTCAAGAGTTGAGATGCCAATATGTCCTAAATGTCTATGCCATAAATTCACAATAGGTTCATTTGTCATAAAACATTTTATTTTAGCATCTAACATGTCATCCATAGATAATGTAAAAATATTTCCTTCTCTTTTTCTTTTAATACCGTTTCTCCATTTTTATCAACTGTATTGCAATATGGATGTGAAAAAACACATCAAAACCATTATCAGGAAATTATGAGATGCTAAGCAAGTTGTAGACTAGATTACTTACCAGGAACATGTTGGAGATTTGACGAGTGCTCGGATTTCCAATTGTTTCTTTTCCGATGATCCTTCCTTTGTTGTTGTCTCCAAAGGTTATCGATCCACCTTTCGTAACCTTCTTCAATTTTGAGAACAAGCTCCGATCACCCGTCATGTGTCTCGAGAAACCACTATCAAGGAACCACTTGATTGATGCATCATTTGATTTATGTGTTCCCTGCAATGTGTAACACCAATTTAGGTACCCTTTATTTTGGGTCCTTAAGGGTTAATCCTTTGATCCTTTGCAAGAGTACCTTTTGGTACCCAAACTTGGGTGACCTTTCTCTATCTTACAAAAGGTGAGAAAAGAGATGAAGAGGCAATATAATAATTGTCAGAGGCATGTCTATTTGACCTATGGCCGAGAATATCATTATGAGCATAATAAGATTTTCATTTTTATATGCATTTGTGTTAGTGTACATGGTGCGTGATCTTGATGCATTTGTGTTGTATAAATTCTGTGTATGCATCAAAGTTTTCTTTGATATCTATACGGTACATGATTATATTTTGTATGTGATGAAAAAGAAGGAGTGCGATGAGATATAATGGGTGGTGCACTAGACATCTTCTTAGGCTGTATAGTTGCCTTAAATACATGCAGTTTTTTAGATGAAGATAGAATAAAATTGGTTGACTTCTTTGTAACTTAGTATCTTCAACGTATCTTAATCCGGTTTTATCACTTTCATGCTTTTGAGAGGAAATGAGACGTTCTAGCATGCTGGTACCAGTATCGAACTATTTTACCATCTTTTCTAAATTTGCATTTCTTGATTTCAAGTTTGAAATATCGCCTTTCATCTCATTATTTTCGGATGCTAATGATGAAATTTTTTAATGCATTAATCGTGCAAGGCGACTCTTCTTTTGAATCGTTTAAGTGATATACAAGATTCGTTTTAGAAGATTCTAACAACTTCTTGTCTTCAATTAATCATTTCTTTTCTTTTGTGAAGTCTTCGTGAATTTGTGCGATTCAATATATTGACTAAATAAATCATCATAAGAAGATTCAGAATCAGAATGTCAGAACATATCTCGTTTGATGCTTTGGATGAAAAGCATACTTGTGCCGTTTCTTCTTCAGTTTCATCAGTCTTAGAACCTGATGAGTCACTCCAAGTGGAGGCATTGTGAGCTCTTCTTATATTCCTTTTGTTTAGGTTATGAGACAGGTCTATTTTTGGCCCAATCCTTGTCACGACTTCTGTTTGTCTGTTTGTCCTTGTTTGGACAGTCATTTGATAGGTGTCCAAGATTTCCACATTCATAGCACTTTATTTCTTTACCATTATTTTTATTTTTATTTCTCATAGTTGAAACAGCCTTAGGTTTATTATTTAATGACTTTCTCATAAATTTTCTCAAATCTTTAGCCAATGATATTAGATCTTCGTTATTAGATTTTGTATCACTATCATCTACATGATCGGAAGAAGTAGAGACGTATTTATTTGATTTAAATGAAATAGTCTTACCTTGTTTTGACGTTGATTCTGATTTCCTTAGTGTGAGTTTGTTTTCGTATACCTTTAGTGATCCGATTAATTCCTCCATCTTTATCGATTTTGTTTCCTTACTATCTCCGATCGCCGTGACTTTGGGATCCCATTCGGATGGGAGGCTTCTTAGCACCTTTTGTACGTTTTCCTATGAAGAAAATACTTTTCCAAGAGACTCAAGATAGTTGTAAATGTTATTCAAGCGTAAATCTATACCAACAATAGACTTGTTCCGTAATAACTTGAAAGATTCAAGAGTAGACATAAGCATGTTTATCTTGGACTCTTTAACTTGACTAGTACCTTAATGTTTCATTTCAAGAATTTTCCACATTTCTTGGGCACTAGAACAATTGGACACATAACTTGATTCACTTTAACTTAAACCATTTAGAAGAAGTTGCATGGCTCTAGCATTCATACTTATTTCTTTTTGTCATCACTAGTGTATTCTTGTTTCGGTTTCACGACTTCTAATTTGACACCGTAACCGTGGATAACTTAGAAGGAATAAAAATATTGTCTTCTATGACGGATCATAGGTCTATATCAATATCCATAAGGAAATGTTTCATATGAAGTTTCCATTGTATGAATGAAAGACACACTTTTCGAAAAAAGGAGGCCTTTGGCTCGACATATCTTCTTGCCCGGTCTTGTGGCTAGTGGATGCCATCTCAAAAGATCATTAAATCTTCTAGTATTGAGTGTGCCTGTCCTCTGATACAACTTGTAGAACTTGTATGGAACCACTAGAAGGGGGTTGAATAGTGAGTGCAGAAAATTCGGTTTTTAAATCTTTTTAGACCAAACAACTCACTTCTGAAAACAGTTTCTGTTTTTCATATTCTAATTTGAATTAATTAGTTGACAAGGTTTTAGACCTCTAAAAATTATGAAATCCGGTGACAATGTGCTCTCAGAGGTTATGAGTGTCTCACAAAAATTTCAGATTAAAACTCAAAGTCTAACCCCTTGAAAAAACATTTTTCCTCAGATTGCATCAATCTACAAGAAACTGTGCTCCGAAATAAAAAATTTATTCCTATTAATTGACAACTCTAAATGACCTGAAACGTTTATGATATGACCATTAAGATGTTTAATTTAATGGTTTAAAACAATTTTTCAAAATTCTCTAGGTAAGTATGTCAACTACATTGATGTTCTCAACCATTGCAAACCCGAAAATCAGATCACACTAGTCTTAGAACTATTAACGTTTGACTGACTTATACTTATCCAAATGTGATGAAACTTGTCCCAAATAAACTCTAGGACGTGTGGATATGTTTCTGTAAACTTTTGTGATTTTTGGAAAATTTTTGCTATTTTTTCCGTGAGTATGAAAACGGTGCAAAAAACTGAAAAATGAAAGTAAAAGTGTTGAAAGTAAGTAACACCGAGACTGTTATACTGGTTCGGTTAAAACAACCTACTCCAGTCTTTGAGGAGACCTTCCTCGGTATTCACTAATCACAAATAGCACATAGACACAAGGGTCACTGGAGTTAAACACCAACCCCACCCTTTCACAATTAAACGAACAAACACAACAACACGAACACCACCACTGAACAAATGAAGGTTTGATCACACCTTGATCAACCTTTTACAAGAAATGAACGTATGTCGGTGGTATGAACAAAGCCTATATAGTATATGGAATATAAGAATGATAGGTTTGAGGCTAAGAGCAAGAAAAAAGAATAAGACAAGAAGAGAATAGTCTTGCTTGAACTTGCAAGGATATGAACTTTGCTTAGCCTTACTTGAATCATCTTGCCCCATTTTTATAGTTGGTTGGCCACCACGTAGGGTTGTATTCTTCCTTTAAAATTGTGTCGAATACCCCTTGGAAGATTACTTTGTATAAATGGTTACACACCCTTGCTTACTTGGCGCAATACGATTGGACGAATGACTAATCTTTTCCTAGTTGTCACTTCTTGATAGGTCATTGCTTATCAACCTTGGCACTCCATAAATAAGTTGGAAATTCATCTTAAAAATCTAAAACACATGCTCAAAATCAAGTTTGTTAATCATCAATTAATCATGATATGATTCTCCCATAATTTTGGAAGAAAATTGGTTCAAGATTGAATGAAAAATTCGGCCAGCATTACATGTGTTGAATAATTTTTTGCATGTGTTTTATTTTGAATCGTTTCCTTGTGTGTCTTGCACTCTTCAATGTAACCAATTATTTGAGGCTTATTCTCCACCAATTAAAGTGTCAAACAAGCTCCATTTAGGCTCCAACAAGGATGAAATAGACGTGTATACCACCTGCACATGTGCTGAATTCTCTTTTGGTAAACTTTGTCACATAATGATGCACAATCTTCACACACATGGTAAATTACAATCAGACCTAAATTGATTTTTCTAGAACACTCTAATATGTCTTGAATGTGTAAAATGTGTCTAGATACATGTTACATACACACTAAAACCATCCAATGTATGTAGAGGTGTAGAAAACCAAATTTTCGACTTTCGACGATTACGTGATTTTTCTCCGATTAATCTCAAACTTCTTAGACATGTAATATATATTATGTCACGCATAACATACATAAAATAGGGTGTACATTCAGCTCCAATGGCTGAATGAAAAACGCCATGTGCCCTTTAAAAAATGAGTTTGAATTCTTCATAAATTTACGCTAAATTGTGGGTGATTGATGTGTGTAAACATGGTATAACTTTGGGTCTGAATTTGACATGTGGAGCACGAAATTTTTGAGTATTTTTAGTGTATATAGGTTGGCCATCTTTATATGGCAAGTACGTGATATGTCGGAGAATATTCTGTAGTCACCCAATACGACAATTTCCGATTTATGACCTCGTGACATGTTATAATTTTGATGGCAATATGGCTTGTAATATATGATATGAGACCTGTATATACTCATAAATATGAGGTGTATATAGTGGTGTGACGTCGATGTATGTTTATAATACATATGAAGTGTCGGTGGAACGTCAGAATATAAGTATATAGTTTATCTTAAAAATATGGATATATAATATGCATATGTATGTGGCGTGTATATATGTGTGGAAAGAGAACTTTCCGTTCCAAATTTGTTGCCAAATAAATTTCTCTAAATATGCCCCAAATATGTCTTCATTTAATGAACTAGTTAGTTCATCTTCTTAAGCACTTCACTTAATGAACTAGTTTAGTTCATTAATCATAGCATCTGAAAATAGTATAAATACAACAAATGTTTGTCATATGATGTAAGCCTTAATGCTTCATGGTACATTAGTACGAAAATGCTATATATTAACATGTAAAGCATTTTTATCATGTGCATACATCAAGTAACACTTATTTCATGTATTTCGTGAACACGTAACGTTTAAATCATGCATTTTCAAATCACTCAAACTCCGATTCCTCAACAATCTCCCCCTTTTGATGATTTGCAAAATAACATTTATCCATGATTTAAATGTGATCGCTTCACCTACAGTTATGAGTGTCTCACAAAATTTCAGATTAAAACTCAAAGTCTAACCCCTTGAAAAAACATTTTTCTTCCGATTATGTCAATCTGCCAGAAGCTATGCTCCGAAATAAACAATTTATTTCTATTAGTTGACAACTCTAAATGACCTGAAATTTTTTTGGTATGACCCATATGATGTGTGCTTTAGTGGGTTAAAACATTTTTTCAAATTTCTCTTTGTCAGCATGTCAACCACGTTGATGCTCTCAACCTTTGCAAATCTGAGAGTCAGATTGCACTAGTCTCAGGAATATTAATGTTTGACATACTTATTCAATTGTGATGGAACTTGTCCCAAATGAAAGCTGGGACATGTGGCTAAGTGTTTGCACAATTTTGTAATTTTTGGAAAATGTTTGCTTTTTTTTCCTTGAGTATAAAAACGGTGGAGAAAACTAAAAACTGAAAGTAAAAGTACTAAAAGTAAATAACAATGAGATTTTTATACTCGTTTGGTTAAAACAACCTACTCTAATCTTCGAGGACACCTTCCTTAGTATTCACTAATCACATATAGCACCTAGACACAAAGGTGACTGGATTTAAACACCAACCCCACCCTTTTGCAATCAAACAAACAAACACAACAACACGAGCACCACCACCGAACAAATGAAGGTTTGATCACACCTTGATCAACCTTTTAAAAGAGATGAACGTGTGTGGGTGGTATGAACAAAGCATATATAGTATGTAGAATATAAGAATGATAGGGCTTGAGGCTAAGAGCAAGAGAAAAGAATAAGAGAAGAAGAGAATAGTCTTGCTTGAACTTGTAAGAATATGAACTTTGCTTAGCCTTGCTTGAACGATCTTGCCCCCTTTTTATAGTTGGTTTGGCCGCCTCCTAGGGTTGTAGTGTTCCTTGAAAATTGTCTTGAATACCTTTGGAAGATTACTTTGTATAAATGGTGACACACCCTTGCTTACTGGGTGCAATACAATTGGACGAATGACTTGTCTTTGCCTAGTTGTCACTTCTTGATAGGCCATTGCTTATCCACCTTGGCACTCCATAAATGAGTTGAAAATTCATCTTAAAAATATGAAACACATTCTCAAAATCAAGGTTGTTAATCACCAATTAATCATGATATGATTCGCCCATAATTTTGAAAGAAAATTGGTGCAAGATTGATTGAAAAAATTTGGCCAGCATTACATGTGCTGAATAATTTTCAGCAGGTGCTTTATTTTGAATTGTTTGCTTGTGTGTCTTGCCCTCTTCAATGTCACCAATCATGTGTGGCTCATCCTCAACCAATTAAAGTACCAAAGAAGCTCCACCTAGGCTCCAACAAGGATGAAATAGGCGTGTATACCACCTGCAGATATGCTGAATTCTTTTTTGGTAAACTTTGTCACACAATGATGCACAATATTCACACACATGGTAAATTACAATCAACCCAAAATTGATTTTTCTAGAACACTCTAATATGTCTTGAATGTGTAAAAATTGTCTAGATACTGTTGAGAAGAAGTGTTTGAATGATTTATAAATGCATGATTTAAATAGTATGAGTCTACGAAATGCATGACAAAATTATTACTTGACACGTTTTTGTGATATACATGCCTCATATGATTTATATGTATTGTTGCCGTAGTAACAAGCCATGAATCATTAAAGATTACATCATATGGCAAAAATTTGTTGTTTTTGAACTATTTTCAGGTGCCGCAATTAATGAACTAAACTAGTTCATTAAGCAAAGTGCTTAAGTTAATGAACTAACTAGTTCATTAAATGGAGATATATTTGGACAAAACTCTATGGTAACAAATTTGGAAATGGAAAGTCTCCTTCCTACTCCTCTCACACTCCTCTCACACGCCTACATATATATATATATATATATATATATATATATATATATATTTAGATTTTTTTAAAAAGGCACAATACATATTCCGATGTACTACCGACACGTTACATATATTACAACCGTACGCCAATGTCACACCACTATATACACCTCATATTTATGAGTATATTCAGTTCTTATATCATGTGATATAAGTCATGGTGATGACAAAATTATAACGACACGTTACAAGGTTATAAACCGAAAATTGTTGTATCGGGTGACTACCGAAACTTCGCCAACGTGTCACGTACTTGCCATATAAAGATGTCCAACCCATATACTTCAAAAATATTCAAAACTTTCGTGGCTAAAATGTTAAATTCAGCTACTAAATCATTCCATGTTGTCACACACAAATCACCCAAAATTTAGGCCAAATTGTGGAGAATTAAAATTCAATTTTTAGCACATGGGGGCGCCTCTAAGTCAGCCATGAGAGATGAATATCTACTTTATTTTATGTATGTTATGTGTGAAATAATATATATGACATGTGCAAAAATTTTGAATTTAATCGAAGAAAAATCGTGTAATCGACGAAAGACGAAAATTCGGTTTTCTACAAACACAACACGTGGAACGTTTTTGGCATGAGATGTAACATGTATCTAGACACTTTTTACACATTCAAGACATGTTAAAGTGTTCTAGAAAATTCAAATTAGGGTTGATTGCAATTTACCATATATGTGTAAATATTGTGCATTATTTGACAAAGCTTACTAAAGTGAAATTTCAGCATATGTACATTCAGCTCACACGCCATTTGCAGCCTTGATGGAGCCTATGTAGAGCTTATTTTGGCACTTTAATTGGTGAAAAATAAGCCACACATGATTGGTGACATTGAAGAAGGCAACACACAAGGAAACAATTCAAAATACAATTTCAGCCAATGTTGCCTGTTATGGCCGAATTTTGACTCCCTTTTGTCTTCAATTTTATTCCAAAATTGAAGGGGGATTAATGTGTGATTGTATGGTAATATTGTGACTAATTTTTGGCACATTTCTTATGAGTTTTTTCAGATTTTTTCAGCACACTAAAGGATGCCAAGTTGGACCAATTATTAAGTGACAAGTAAGCAAGGCAAAGTCATCCTTCCAATCATAGTGTGCCAAGTAAGCAAGATGGTGTCATTTCTACACAAGGCAATCTTCCAAAGGCATCAAAGAGAATTCTCAAGAAAGAAAAGAAGTCCTAGGTGGCATCCAAGCATGGTTAAAAAGGGAGAAGATATTGCAAACAAAGTCAAGGCTACAACACATTTCTCTCCGGTGCAAAAGGATCTACTACTCTCTTCTTCTACCTTTCTTTCTTCTTCTTTCTCTCTCAAGCCTATTGTTCATATATTATAAAAATTGTATAGGCTTTGAATATACCCACCACACTCATTCATTGTTGTAAAAGGTTGATCAAGGTATGATCAAACCTTCATTGAATCGGTGGTGGTGTTCGTGATTCGTTTGCTCGATTGTATTGTTTGTAAAGGGGTGGAGTTGGTATGTAACTCCAGTCACCCTTGTGGTAAGGTGTTTTTGGTGTTAAGTGATAACCGAGGAAGGTGTCCTCGAAGACAGGAGTAGGTTGATTTAACCGAACCAGTATAAAATCCTTTGTGTCTTTACTTTACTGCACTTTACATTCAGTTTCCAGCATTTTGCATCAATTTCATTGAAAAGGTAAAAATAGTAAACGAATTTCAAAAATCGTAAAATTTTTCAAAGACATAGCCACACCTCTTAGTTTTCATTTGGCGCACATTTCAACTCATTTGGATAAGTATAAGTTAATCAAACTTGAATAGTGCTGAGACTAGTACAATCTAATTTTCGGGGTTGCAAAGGTTGAGAATATCAACGTGATTGATATACTTCCCAAAGGAATTTTGGAACAATGTTTCAGACCATTGAAATAAATATATTGAGGGTCTTTTCATTAAATTTTCAGACCATTTGGAGCCACCAATTAATTGGAATAAAATTTTCAAATCGGAGTACTGTTTCTGGCAGATTTGCACAATCTGATCAAAAACGTATTTTCAAAGGGTTAGGAGTTGAATTTTAATTTGAAATTTTTATGAGATACTCAAAACTTCTGACAGTAGAATCTCACTAAATTTCATAATTTTTGGAAGTCTTTAACTAGGTCTTTAAATCGTTTCAAATCAGAATCTGAAAACAGAAACTGTTTTCAGAAGTCAGGTTTTTGGTTCAAAAAGTTTAAAAAAAAAAATTCCGCACCTAATATTCAACCCCCTCCCCCCGCTTCTAGTGGTGCTATACAGTCCTACAAGTGGTATCAGAGCCAAGGTCACGGGTTTGATTTCCAGCGATAGCAATTGCTATGAGGGAGATTGTTGGGTGCAACAATTGTCCCGTGGCACGTAGGCCGTGTGGACCAAGTCACAGTCCAATGCAGTGGGTGCTTGTGTGTGCTAAATGCACTATAAGGCTAAGGTATGCGCATCTCCTGTCACTAATTGGTTTTGGAAGAATTGGTAGCGGCTGAGGTCCTACAGATACATGTTACATACTCACCAAAACCGCCCCATGTATGTAGAGGTGTAGAAAACCGAATTTTCGACTTTTGTCGATTATGCGATTTTTCTCCGATTAATCTCAAACTTCTTAGACATGTAATATATATTATGTCACACATAATATACATAAAATAAGTTGTATATTCAGGTCCAATGGCTAAATGAAAAGCGTCATTTGCCCTTTAAAAAATGAGTTTGATTATCCACAAATTTAGGCTAAATTTTGGGTGATTGATGTGTGTAAACATGATATGACTTTGGGTCTAAATTTGACATGTGGAGCACAAAATGTTTGAGTATTTTTATTGTATATAGGATGACCATCTTTATATGGCAAGTACGTGACATGGCGGTAAAAATTCTGTAGTCATCCGATTCGTCGATTTTCGATTTATGACCTCGTGACATGTTGTTATAATTTTGAAGGCAATATGAAATGTTATATATGATATGAGACCAGTATATACTCATTAATATGAGGTTTATATAGTGGTATGACGTCGACGACGTTTATATAATATAAGACGTGTCGGTGCAACGTCGGAATATAAGTGTATAGTTTGTCTTAAAAAATATAGATGTATAATATGCATATGTATGTGGCGTGTACATATGTGTGGAAAGAGAACTTTTCATTCTAAATTTGTTGTCAAATATCTTTCTCCAAATATGTCCCAAATATGTGTTCATTTAATGAACTATTTAGTTCATCTCCTTAAACACTTCACTTAATGAACTAGTTTAGTTCACTAACCATGGCACCTGAAAATAGTATAAATACAACAAATATTTGCCATATGATGTAACCTTAATGCTTCATGGTACGTTAGTACGAAAACCTTATATATAAACATGTAAAGCATTTTTATCACGTGCGTATATCAAGTAACACATATTTCATGCATTTCATAAACACGTAACATTTAATCATACATTTTCAAATCACTCAAACCTCAATTTCTCAACACAGGTGATTCAACTCTAAGATCAAAGAAGAAGTCTCCCTTTGATATATTATGAAAACTTTCTATGTAACTCATTTCAAGTACGTCACTTTCCTCATCATCATTAGGTTTTGGTTCATCATCAAGATATTTACTAAACTTAACATGAATAGACTCTTAAACTTTCATGTTCTTTTTGTTATACATCCTAAATACCTTGCTATTGTTTTCATACACCATAAAGATTCCTTTATCCACTTTCAAATTGAGCTTATTCAAGTTACCTTTAGTGTTAAGTTTGAAACACTTACAACCAAACACCTTGAAATATCCAATATTAGGTACTTTTTCCTTCCAAAGTTCATAAGGAGACTTTTTGAAGGATAGTCTCAAGTAAACTCTATTTATCACATAGCGAGCGGGATTGACTCATTCGGCCTAAAAATACTTAGTCAAATAGATGAAGACACCACACACCCCACAGGGAACCAAAAAATAAAGGAAAAAAATTATAACCAATTGAATGGAAATATATTGAACGAACAACAACAACAATCATATCCAGCATATCCTAACGACAGCAAAAGTTATCGCTAGGGTCTAGGGAGTTTGAGAGGCATGCAAACAATACCTTTATCCCAAGGGATAGAGAGTTAGCTTGCAGTGAGATCTCCGGCTCTATATGTACCTGCATAGATGACACAATAATAAGAATATGGTGTGCTAGTGTACTAGTGTACTATTGAAGGAATTTAGTAAACACAAGCAGAAAGCTTCTGAAATTAAGATAGCTATAACATTGTATATGCAAATAATGAAAGACAAAGACAAGAATAAAAAGTGCAAAGTAAACCTAATTTGAAGAGTATATTTAATCCCCTAAATATACTCTAAGGGCCCACTATATCTTGCCTAAACCTCCTTAACCTTAATCCTATGCATCTATGAACTCCTGTCCTAGACCATGTCCACAGAGAGGTGAAAATCTATTAGATCACGCCTAATCTGCTCATCCCAATTCAGTTTAGACCTACCTTTACTCCTCTTCCCTTTTACAATAAAGCTTTCAACATTGTATGTCTCCTCTTGACATGCACAAACCAAGTTCAACCAAATTTAATAGATGTTACTGTATTTGAGATAGTAGGTTAAAAGATGTGAAGGGAAATCTTCTCTCCTTGATTATTTAATATATTTATGATATTAGCAGCGTGCATTGACATGTGAGAGAAAATTGTTTTTTCTTTCTATGATAATTACCTTTTGCCTGCTAGTGTTTGGCATGATCGTCAATACTCGCTTTAAAATTAAAAATACACCCTTACCCCCTGTTGTGTAAAAAATACACCGTTACCTCCTTGATTTAATTAATAAAGTTATTCAAATATATATAATATGATTGCCTATTTTGCCCCTACCCTCTTCATCTTCTTCCTATTAATTCTTACCCACCAGCAGCCACCTCCCTCTCCGCCCCCACCAGCCGGCCCTCCACCTCCGTCACTGCCGCTTCCATTTCTACTGATAATGCTCGGTTTTCTCCTAACGGTTTCATGTTCTCCGGCGACCGGAAAAGAGGGAGGAATTCATCGATCATCCAACAACGGCTGATTACCAACGTGGATCCGATTTAAAGAAAGTGGGATTCTATCTCAAGGTCCCTCCCTCTTATTACACTGATTCATCCCAAAAATTCAAGTCATCTAACGACGGTAGCGATGGCGGTGGCTTGGCGGTGGCGATGGGGGAGATGGGATTGATGTCGTGCGGGAGAAGCTGATGTTTGATCTTCAAACGGAGGCTGATAAAATGAAAGATGCGATTTTGAGAGATTGTTTCGAGGCGGAGGATCAATAATATGAACAAACTCACACCTTGCCAGAGCCGGCAGTTTCTCCGGAAACTGTGAGGCTCCGTCCAGCACAGTCACATAAAGTAAAATCCGAACTTCAATGGCCTTGTATATTTTATTGCATTCTTGCTCTTCCACTTCTTCAGCGTCCATTTAGCATTCTTTTTCTTTTTTGCTGGTTGAAACGCGATGATAATGAATAGTGAAAATTTTATAGAGTGGCAGTGCGACCGGAAATGCTACATGGGACAGACTGCTGGGCCATCAAGCGGTCACAATTACAGAAGATGGAAGTGGCAGAGATGAGAATGTTAAGATGGATGTGTGGACATACAAGGCTAGACCGGATCAGAAACGTGGTGTTTCGAGAAAGGTTAGGCGTGGCTAGTATAACAGATAAGATAAGGAAGGGAAGATTGAGATGGTTTGGGCATGTCAAGCGGAGACAGACAACGGAGTCGGTCAGAGCAATTGAAAGCCTCATTGTAGAGGGAAACAGGAGTAAAGGCAGGCCCAAACTGACTTGGGATGAGCAGATAAGGCACGACTTACTAGATTTACACCTCTCTGAGGACATGGTCCAGGATATGAGTTTATGGAGACATAAGATTAAGGTTAACGAGGTATAGGTCATATGTAGGAACACTTTAGAGTATATTTAGGGACATAGATAGGCGTAGACACTATGTACGCTTTAGGTTGACTTTCCACTTGGTTGCGTATGTTATACCGTTGTTTTACATTACATGTACAAATATACGTGATGTGTATTTTAATATCGAAAGGCCTTTCTTTGTATTTCTTGAATTTACTCACTAACACACTAGCACAACATATCTCTATTATCACGTCATTTATGCAGGTAGAGCCAGGGGTCTCACTGGAAGCAGACTCTCTATCCCTTGGGATAGAGGTATTGTCTGCCTACCACTTACCCTCCCCAGACCCTAACGATAGCTTTTGCTGTCGTTGGGATATACTGGGTCAGGATGATGATGATGATGATTGTTTTAAAATGTCATTTTACATTTTAGTCCAACCATCAGGGGGTAATGGTGTATTTTTAATATTAGAGGATGTATTGGAGATTATGCCAAATATTAAAAGGCAAAAGGTAATTATTCATTTATTTTTGAAAAACTTAAAATTGTTGTTCGACTTTTTGTCCAATGATTTCGAACGTTTTAGTTTTACGTTCCCTTTTCATGAACTCTCACAGTTTTTTTATCAAATGTCACAGTTCAAACTATTATAAAAATATTCATCATCTGACAACATCATCATCATCATCATCATTATTACTATTATTATTACTACTACTATTATTATTATTTTAAGAAGAAACATTGATTCCTGCTAATGAGACAAATTGCTCATAGATGACAGTTAACACATATTTAGCCCAATTTGCCACAAAATAGCAACACAATGACATTAATTTATTTTTCTTCTTTTGAAATTAAATCCTTTACGAAAATTTCAAACTCACCTATGGATTATATGTTTTTCATATGCTGATGATAGACATTTCGACGGAAATGGTGAAGGAACTAAGTAGAGTGCTATGGGAGATGTGGTTAAGAACTTCGTTCATTTGTGCTTACCTAATGTTGGACCCTAACACCTGCAATAAATACCACTAGAGAGGAGGATGAATAGTAGTTAGCAGAAATTACACTACTACCCTTGAATTAAAATCCCCTTTGGAAACAGAATCTGAGAGCTACGCAGATTCAGTACTCGGGTTTTGAAAAATTCAAAAGTGCGTGTACACGATTTCAAAAATTATGAAAATTTTCAGAAATTAATTTCAATGTCTTGACTAGACTTTGTCCAGAAATCATAAAAAAATAAAATCATTTGGCCTTTCAAACAAATAAAAAGATTCAGATGGTCAATATGGACAGTTTTGGACATGATGGTGCTAAATATCGCAAACGTGTTTCTCTTTAATTAATCAACCAAAAAGGTTGATCCTTATGTTCAAACACTCCTTAAGATATTTGGTTTAAGTTTTCAAAAAGCTCTGACTTGAAACTGTGCTTGATAAAATTAGAATGCATGTTTTTTTGAAACTGGTCAGATTGCAGCTAGAATGGAGCAGTTATCTTTCAAAGACTAAAAGACTAACTTTCCTTTGCTCAAATCAAGTGATTCTTGTTGCAAATAAAAGCTAATAGTCTGAAGTATAACTCCACCAAAAATCACGAATTTTGAAAATGTTTTGCTATTTTGTCAAGGCGTTTGAAATTGGGTGAAACCTGCAGTGAAAACGGGCTGAAAACAGTAAAGAAAAAAAGAAGACAAAAACACCAAAAATTTATCCTGGTTTGTTCAATGTGACCTAATCCAGTTCCAAGGAACACCTTTCCTTGGACTTTACTATAAAATGATCAATAATACAACATTAATCAAGCTTGATCCTTGGGTTATACATCAACCCTATTCAAGACTTGGCAAAGTACACCTATGCAACTTTAATTGCAACACCTCAACCACCTATTGATGTAGTCTTATAAATTTGGCTAATAAATCTTACAAAATATGAACAAGAGACGTGTATAGTGTAGCTAAACTACAAATAGAAATGGAACACCTTAGCTATACAAAGAATGAATCAAGAAGAGAAGAGAACAGCAAGACAATGAGCTTCAAGTTTTGCTTTCAAGTATGTGTCTTCTGTTATTCACCTTGCCTCCTATTTATAGTGTGAGTTGAGACTTGAAGATAAGAATGTCAATGTGTCATAGCCTTTATCATCAATGCTTAAGTGTCTTTACATCATTGGTTGGCCACATAAACACCTTGTACACTTGGCAACATGAAGCAACATGTGTGGTCCATCTTGGAACATTATTTGGCCGAAAATTTGTCTTCAAAAATGACTTGGAAATTGTGAAGATAATACCCAAGGATAAGATAACATATTCCCCCAATTAACCCTCAACTTCTTAGAAAGATAATAGGCCATGTGAACCTCAAACAGCTCCATATGACCGTTAGTTTCAAGATAATATTTTCCAATTTGGCAACTTTGCCAACTAGCTTGTTCATGGTTGGTCCATTTGGCATAACCTTGCATATTTGTCACAAAATGAATAAATCACCTTTGCCACCTGTTTATGGACGTTTTCAGCTGAAAATTAGTTGCACAACCTCAGATTTTTGAAGAGTAATCCATAAATAATAGTTGACAAGGTTATGTCAACGTATAATTCAAACATTTCCACAATTTTCTCTTTGTATGTTGTGGTGAATTTTGTATCAAGAAAACCCTTAGAATCTCTGCAAAAATGAGAATGAGATCCTCCAATAACATATACATAAAAGTCTTCAAGAAGAAAAATAATATGTGATACGAAAATCGTCACATATTCTGCTACCGTCGATAATATCACCAAATAAGAGAAAAGAGTAGTAAACCATGAAATAATCTTCAAGAAAACCATAAAGGATCTCCATAATGCGATAATATGATACTCAAGAGATGTTCTTGAGTAAAATTATCAAACTGACCTTGAGGGTAATGACCAAAATGCCCCTAGTGATAGAAAACTCTAAAAATGTCCCTGATGGTCAGAAATAGATATAATAACACCTTCATAGTGATGAATAAGAAATAATAAAGTTCTTGTATGGCTTTCTCCGTGTCATATACCTACAAGAACTCAAAATGCCACTTTTTCCCTTTTTGGTAAGTTATAGAAACTTCCAAGGCATATTAGTTACAAGACATAATAATATCCATCAAAATCACATAATATAAAAACAATAAACATGAATGAAGCATGTACAAATGAAAACAGCCATTTTATCATATTTTAGAAAAATTTCTCCAAAAAACCTAGACACCGATCGATCGAAGTGTCTCTGCTTGAGAGATCGATGTCTAACAGTGAGGTCCAGATTTTGAATCTTTCCTACATCGATGAATTGATGTGAGGGATCGATGTATATATCGATCGATCGATGTGTCTTAGGTTTAGAGATCTATGTCTCACAGTAAGGTTTGAGATTTTCCATGCCTTACTTCGATCGATCGATGTAGAGACCGATGTATACATCGGTCGATCGATATGTCCTACCTGAGAAATCGATGTCATTTTTCTTTACTTATTCAACTTTTAACATTTATAACATCATGTATGACATTCTTAAGTATTCAAAACTTAAAATCATGACTTTGAAAATTATCCAAACATATTTCTCAACATTCTCCCCCTTTTGGATGATTTTCAAAATAACCCTACATGATTTTAATGTCACAAATTTTTACCCATTGTTTATCAATATCTACCAAATTTATACCAATTGAATTGTTTTGAAAAACTCACCAATCTATACCAATTGTTTTCAAACTCTCAAACTCTTTCTAGATACATGTTTTTAACATGCATGATCCCCCTTAACTTATACTCTCCCTCTTAACCTATGCTCCAAGACAATTTAACACTAATTAAAACTTATACCAATTGAAATTAACTCATTATTCAACCTTAGAAACATGACTTAAAAACTAAAACAAAAAAGCATGTTATTATATCTATCTCTCTTTTTAATTTGCAAATCATGCAAAAGATAGAATTACGCAATTGTATCATAGGTCACATAGCTAACTTGGCTCGTAAGTTTTCAAAAATGGCTTGACTAAGGGGTTTAGTAAAAATATCAGCAATCTGATGATCAATTCTGACATGGTTTGTAATATATCCTCATTTTGGACATGATCACGGAGGAAATGATATTTAACTTCTATATGTTTGGCCTTAGAATGAAGTATCAGATTCTGAGAAAGATTGATCGCACTCGTGCTATCTCATAAACTTGGAATCTTATTCATTATAATGCCAAAATCACTAACTTGTTGTTTAAGCCAAAGTATTTAGATTGTGCATAAGCTTAAGCCTATATACTCGGCTTCGATGGTAGAAAGAGCTACATTAGCATGTTTATTAGGAAACCACGATATCAAGTTGGTTTCTATGAATTGATAAGTCCTAGTGGATTTTCTATCAATTTTGCAACCAACATAATCAGCATTTCTAAAAGCGTATAATTCCAACTTATCATTTCTATCGTACCAAAGTCCTAAATGAGGTGTATGTTTAATACATCAAAATATCTTTTTCACCGCATTATAATGGGACACTTTTGGACAAGATTGAAGCCTAGCACATATTCACATACTAAACATTATATCAGGTCTTTATATGGTAAAATACAACAATGATCATATCATAGATCTATATAGTGTGTCATCAAAAGGTTTTTATTTTCATCCTTATCTAATTTGTACTAACACTCATGGGGTAGTTGAAGGTTTCAACTCTTAATCATATCATTAACATGCTTAAGTTGGCTAATGTGAATTCATTAAGGGATTTGTTTGATTTGCAGTCTTAAGAAGTAATTTAACTCTCCTACCATAGACATCTCAAATTTATGTTGGATTGTACACCTGCAATAAATACCACTAGAGGAGGGGGTGAATAATAGTTAATGGAAATTACACTATTACCTTTGAATAAAATCCCATTTGAAAACATAATATGAGACTTCCTCAGACTCAGTACCTGTTTTTGCACAAATTCAAAACACAGTGTACACAATTCCAAAAATTATGAAACTTTTCAGAAATTAATTTCAATGTCTTGACTAGCCTCTATCCAAAAATGAGATAAAAATCAGATCATTTGGCCCTTTAACCAAATAAAATGATGCAGATGGTCAATCTGGACAAAATTGAACAAGAATAGTTTTGGAATTTGAAAACTTGTTTCTCTTTAATTACTCAACCAAAAAAGGTTTATCTTTATGTCAAAACACTCCTTCAGATGTCTAGTTTATGTTTCAAAAAGACCCTGACCTGACACTATGCTTGATAAATTCAAAATGCAATTTTTCTAGAAACTGGTCAGATTGTAGCCAGAATAGAGCAGTTATCTTGAAACGGCTGCAAAACTAACTTTCCTTTGCTCAAATTAAGTAATTCTTGTTCGAAATGAAAGGTAATAGTCTGAAGTATAACTCCATCAAAAATCATGAATTTGCAAAGTGTTTTGCTATTTTTCCAAGACGTGTGAAGTTGTGTGAAATCTACAGTGAAAACGGATAGAAAAACAGAAAAGTAGAAAGAAGACAAGAACACCGAAGATTTATCCTGGTTCGGTCAATGTGACCTACTCCAGTCCCAAGGAACACCTTTCCTTGGATTTCACTATGAGATAAACACAAATACAATAAGATCCAAGCTTGATCCTTGGGTTAAACACCAACACAATTCAAGACTTGGATGAATACCTCTATGCAACTCTTGATTGCAACACCTTTACCACCTATTGGTGTAGCCTTATAAACTTGGCTAACCAATCTTACAAAATCACCAAGAGATGCTTGTATAATGTAGCTCAACATCAACAAGAAATGAAACATCTTACCTACAAGAAATGAATCAAGAACAAGAAGAGAATAGCAAGAATGATCTTCAACTTTAGCTTTCAAGTGTGTGTACTCTTCTTCACCTTTGCCTCCTATTTATAATGTGAAATAGGCCTTGAAGATAAGACCTCCTATGTTACAACATCTTCATCATCAAGTCTTAGTTGTCTTCACGTCATTGGTTGGCCACATAATCACCTTGTACAGTTAGCAATATGAACAAACATAATTGGTCCACCTTGGCATTCTTATATTGGTCGAGTTTCCACCTCATTTTGTCTTGCAAATGTTGCAGATAATAAGAAGGAATGGGCCACAAGAATCCCTCAACTCATTGCCATGAGAATATGTCAAATGAGGGCTGCACTTTTTGGATAAAAACAGCCCCAAAAACAGCCTTGTTGCCGTTGATTTCAAGTTTGAAATTTCCAGGCTTGTTTTTGGTTGGTCCACTTCTCCCCAAGTCATAAAATGACAACACCATCATTTTTACCAGTTTATGGATGTTTTGGAGGCTATAATAAAGCGTACAAACTCAGATTTAATGAAGAGAAATCAACAAATAATAGTTGACAAGATTATGTCAACATATAATATCAAAATTCTCACAATTTCTCCTTGTATGTTGTGATGAATTTTGCACTAATAACTCCATTAAAATCTCTGCAAAATGATGATTAACAACATCCAATAATATATTCATGAGAGTCTTCAAGAAGAAAATAAAGTGTGACACGAAAACCGTCACATGTATCGCCGATGTTGATAATATCACCAAATAAAGAAATATATTTGAAAACCACCAAATAATCTTCAAGAATATCATAAATGAACTCCAGAATAAAGATAATACGATAGTCAAGATGTTCCTTAAGTAAAATGACGAAAATGCCCTCGGGGGTAAAATGACCAAAATACCTCTGGTTAGAGAAAACTCCATAAATGACCCTTCTGGTCAGAATTAAATATAATAACATCTTTGTGATAATAAATAAGATGAAAATAGGTCCTTGAATCATATTCACCATGTCAAGTACCTACAAAACTCAAAATACTAATTTCACCCTTTTTGGTAAGTTGTAGAAACTTCCAATGCACATTAGTCACAAGACATAATAATATCCATCAAAATCATATAATAACAAAATAATAAACATATATATAAATCATATACAAATGAAAACTACCATTTTATCACATTACTAAAAAACCTAGACATCGATCGATCGAAGTGCTTCTCCTTGAGAGATCGATGTCTCACAGTGAGTTTCAGAGTTTGTCTCTGACCTACATCGAGTGATTGAAGTGAGGGTTCGATGTACAGCGATCGATCGATGTGTCTCAGGTTTAGAGATTGATGTCTCACAGTAAGGTCTTGGTTTTTCTCTTCCTTACGTGGTCGATCAATGTGAGGATTCGATGCACATCGATCGATCGAAGTACAGTAACCATAGAGAATAATGTCATTTTTCTTTACTTATTCAACTTTTAATCATTTATAACATTATGTGTGACCTTTTTAAGTATTCGCCATTTAAAATCATGACCTTGAAAATTATCCAAACATATTTCTCAACATTCTCCTCCTTTTGGATGATTTTCAAAATAACTGAACATGACTTTAATGTCACAAATCTTTACCAATTGTTTATCACATATCTACCAATTTTATATCAATTCAATTGTTTTGAAAACCTCACAAATTCTATACCAATTGTTTTCAAACTTCCAAAACTCTTTTAGATACATGTTTTTAACAAATAAGCTCCCCCTCAACTTATACTCTGCCCCTCAACATATGATCCTAGCCAATTTAACAACAATTAAAACTTATACCAATTTAACCAGTTGAAATTTTAACTTATCATTCAACTTGAGAATCATGACTAAAATCATGTTCTTATATCTATATCCCCCTTTATTTTGCAAGTCATGCAAAAGATAGAATCATGCAACCGTATCGTAGGTCATCATACCTAACTTGGCTCGTAAGTTTTCAAAAGTGGCTTGGATAAGGGGTTTGGTGAAAATATCAGCAACCTGATGATCAGTTCTTATATGGTTTATGACTATATCCTCATTTTGAGCATGATCATGAAGGAAATGGTATCTTACCTCAATGTGTTTGGCCTTAGAATGAAGTACCGGATTCTGAGAAAGATTGATCGCACATGTGCTATCGTAGAAAATTGGAATGTTATTCATTACAATGCCAAAATCACTAAGTTTTTGTTTAAGCCAAAGTATTTGAGTAGTGCATAAGCTTAAGGCTATATACTCAGCTTCGGTGGTAGAGAGAGCTACACTAGCTTGTTTCTTAGAAAACCAAGAGATCAGATGGGTTCCTATGAATTGACATGTTCCGCTAGTGGATTTTCTATCTAACTTGCAACCACCATAATCAGCATCACTATAAGCACACAGTTCCAACTTAGCGTTTCTATCATACAAAAGTCCTTAGTGAGGTGTGTGTTTAAGATATCTAAATATCTTCTTCACTGCATTGTAATGTGATACTTTAGGACAAGATTGAAATCTAGCACACATACACACACTAAACATCATATCAGGTCTTGATGCGGTTAAGTGTAACATTGATCCAATCATAGACCTATATAGTGTGCCATCAAAAAGTTTTCCTTTTTCATCTTTATCTGGTTTGGTGCTAACACTCATGGGGGTAGGTGTTGGTTTCAACTCTTCAAATCCAAACTTCTTAATCATATCATTGACATATTTAAGTTGACTAATGTGGATTCCTTGAGAGGTTTGTTTGATTTTAAGCCCTAAGAAGTAGTTCAATTCTCCTACCATTGACATTTCAAACTCTGACTTCATACATTATTCAAAGTCCTTTATTAAGGTAGGGTTGGTTGAACCAAAGATGACTTCATCTACATATATTTGAACTATTAGTAAGTCATTATCTTTTCTTCTTAGGAATTATGTGTTGTCTATGGTCCCCCTTTGATAATTATTTGCAGTAAGAAAGTTTTCAAATCTATCGTACCAAGTGTTGAGAAAAAGGGGTTTGAGTGATTTCAAAATGCATGATTTAAATAACGTGTTACAAAGAAATGCATGACATATTTTATGACATGACACGTTGTTGCATAAAACTTGCCTTATATAGTTCATATATAATGTTGTCGTACTAACGAGCCATGAAGATTTAAAGCTTACATCAAATCGCACACATTTGTTGTGTTTGGACTATTTTCAGGTGCCACCATTAATGAACTGAACTAGTTCATTAAGTGAAGTACTTAGTTAATTAAACTAAGTAGTTCATTAAAGGAAGCCATATTTGGAAAAGGCACAAAGGCAACAAGTTGAAGAAAGGAAAGTCTTCCCTCTCCACCCACACGCCATTTTCAAAAAATATATATATATTTTCAGATTTTTTGAAAAAGGCACATACACATATATTCCAACGTACTACCGACACGTTATATATTTTACGTACGTACGTTAACGTCACACCACTATACTTAACTCATATTTATGAGTATACTCAGGTCTTATATCATATGATATAATTCATGGTGATGACAAATTTAATACGACACGTTAAAAGGTTTTAAACCGAAAATTGTCGTATCGGACGAATACCGAAACTTCGCCAACGTGTCACGTACCTGCCATAAATAGATGGCCAGCCCCTACACTTCAAAAATAGCCACAAATTTCGTGGCTTACATGATATGTACAGCCATAAAATCATTCCATGTTGGCACACACAAATCACCCCACATTAAGGCCAAATTATGGAGATTCCAATTTCAATTTGTCACATGGTTTAGGCGCCACTTTAAGATCAGCCTAAGTGCTGAATATTAAAGTTTAATTTATGTATATTATGTGTAACATAATATATATAACATATACAAAAAGTTGGAATTTAATTAGAGAAAAATCGGGTAATCGATAAACGTCGAAAATTCGGTTTTCTACGTACACGACACATGGAACATTTTTGGCATGACATATAACATGTATCTAGAAACTTTTTACATAATTCATACATCTCAAAGTGTTCTAGAAAATTTAATTAAGGGCTGATTGGAATATACCATGTGTGTATAATTAAATGTGCACTATTTTATAAAGTTTGCAAAAATAAAATTCAGCACATGTATAATCTACTATACACGCCTATACCATCATGTTGGAGCATATGTGAAGCTTTTTTGGCATCTTGATTGGCCAAGAATGAAGCATGCAATGTTGGTGACCTAAAGAAAGGAACTACAAAAGGTAACATTTCAAATCTTGTCACAATTGTGACACATGCTGAAAACTTCAGCATGTGAGCATATAGGCTGGCCGATTTTATCAATTTATGAGACATATTTTACTTCTTGAATTAAGTGAATTAATTGGGAGATAGTATGGAAGTATTTTGAATATATTATGAAATTAAAATGGTGATATCTTTGAATATCACACATGCTAAAATTTTCAGCGTGTGTGTAATGTATGTTGGCCGAATTTAAGGCTCTATTGGTGATCAATTTTTATTCCAAAATTGATTAAAGTATTGTGTACTAATTGGTGATTGAATTCTTCTTTAATTTCAAGGATTAAATCAAAGTAAACTTGTCAATATTTTGAATGAAATGCAAATGTTACACATGCTGAAATTTCAGCATGTGCAAAAGTGTTATGGCCGAATTTTTCATGGTATGTTGGAGTTATTTGCCTAGCTAATTTTGTGGGATGATCTTGTGACTTATGGTAACAAGTTTATGGCTAATTGGCACATGCTTTTTGAGGTTTAATTTCAGATTTATCTAGTCATCAAGTGATGACAACATCCAACCAATCAATGAGTGCCACGTAAGCAAGAGCTTAATGATCATCCAATGAGGAGATGCCAAGTAAGCAAAGACATGTCACAATGATGCTGTACGATCTTCCAAGGACTTAGAAGATAATTTTCAAGAGGAAGAAAAGGCTCCTATGGGGCGGCCATACCAATGATAAAAAGAGAAGAAGGAGAACAAACAAAATAGAAGATAAGGCTTACAAGTTTCAAAGATCAAAAACGTTTTCTACTTCTTCTACTCTTTCTTTCTTTCTTCTCTCAAAAAGCCTATTATACTTATATTCATGTACTTGAATATGCTTCTTATAGACCACCACATATATTCTTTATCATTGTAAAAGATTGATCAAGGTGTGATCAATCTTGCACTTGCAAGGTGGTGGTGTTCGTGACAATTGTATTCTCATACAAGGTTTGTAAAGGGTAGGAGTTGGTGTGTAACTCCGTCAATCCTGTGGTAAGGTGTTCTTTGTGTTGTGTGATTAGTGCTAACCGAGGAAGGTGTCCTCGAAGACTGGAGTAGGTTGTTTATAACTGAACCAGTATAAAATTCCTGGTGTTATTTACTTTCAGCACTTACTTTCAGTTTCAGCACTGTTTGTCGTTTTTGATCACGTTGGTAAAAATAGTAAACGAATTTGAAAAATCACGAAAATTTCTAGAGTTATAGCCACACATTCTAAGGTTCTTTTGGCGCAAGTTTCAACCCTTTTGGACAAGTATAAGTCATCCAAACGTCCAAAGTTCTGAGACTAGTGCAGTCTGATTTTCAGGCTTGCAAACGTTGAGACTTTGATCGTATTTGACTAACTTCCCAAAATATTTTTTCAAAAATGTTTCAACCCATTTAAAAAAAACTAATAAGGGGTTAGTCTTTAAATTTTCAGAGCATTTGGAGTTACGTACAAATATGAATTAAATTTTCAAATCAGACTACCGTTTCTGGCAGATTTGCGTAATCTGACCACCAACAATTTTTCAAAGGGTTAGAGGTTGAATTTTGATCTGAAATTTTTAGGAGATACTCAGAACATCTGAGGATAAGTTCTCTCCAAATTTCAGAATTTTTGAAAACCTGCAACCTAGTTTTCAAAACAATTTAAAACTAGTCCTGAAAACAGAAACTGTTTTCAGAAGTTGAGTTCTTGGTTTAAAACTATTTTAAAACCCACACTTTCCGCACCAACTATTCAACCCCCCCCCTTCTAGTGGTGCCTTGCTGATCCTTCAAGTGGTATCAGAGCGCAGACACATTCACGACAAGGAGATCCAACGATCTTAGTGAGATGGCAACCACTAGACACAAAACCGAACAAGAAGGTATGTCAAGCCAAAGGCCTTCACTTCTTTATGGTGAGGTACATTCTGATTCCGATTCCGATTCTGAACCATCATATCTGATTTGTTTGTTCAATATCTTGAATTGCATAAGTTTGCTAAGGCTCTTGCAAAAATAAAGAAGCGATTAATTGAAGACTAGAAATTGTTAGAAACTTCTAACACAAATCTTGTGTCTTAATTAAACGATTCAAAAGAAGAGTCATCTTGCATCATAAATTCATTAAAGTCTGAAATTTCATCATTGACATCCGAGAACACTAAACTGAAAGCCGAGATTTCAAAGTTGAAATCAAGAAACGAAGATCTAGAAAAGACTAGAAAACAATTCGATACGGATACTTGTATTCTAGATCATCTTACCTCTTCTCAGAAGGATGGAAATGATAAAACCGGACTAGGATACGTTGAGAAAAGTGAGTCACTAAATAAACAAACAAAATTCATTCCATCAAAGAAAATGGATGCATCTAAGACAAATATGGCATCTAAGAAGACTCCTAGACCTTCCCCTGTGACATCTCATCGTGCTCCATCTTCATATCATACGAGATATAACTTTGCGTCATACAAATATGAAAAGAGACCATTAATACATATGCAACACTCATATAGCTCACGCCCCGTGCATGCAAACCGAAATGCGTATCAAAAACGAAAATCATACTATATGCATGATGGGATTCTTGGCCAAAGGACAAACGCATTTGCCTCTAACGTATATTATGTTGCGTTTTCATCACCTTTCTCACCTTTTGGAAGACCTAGAAAGGTCACCCAAATTTGGGTACCAAAAGGGACATTCTCAAAGGGTTGAATAAATAACCCTTAAGAACGCACTCTTAATATTATTTGAAATGCATGATTTTTTTTTGCTATCTTCATCTTTACATGCGCTTTTGATTGTCTTTCAAAAATAAAGGGGGAGAGAATGCATGATTTAAGGGGGAGAGAGAAACTGATTGCAAAAATCAAGGGGGAGCGAATTTGAAATTTGAAATTCAAAATTTCAATTTATGCACAATTGGAGGGGGAGCGACAAGATTTAAATCATGAATGTAGGTTATTTTGTAAATCATCAAAAGATGGAGATTGTTGAGAAAAAGGGGTTTGAGTGATTTCAAAATGCATGATTTAAATAACGTGTTACAAAGAAATGCATGACATTTTTTATGACATGACACGTTGTTGCATAAAACTTGCCTTATATAGTTCATATATAATGTTGTTGTACTAACGAGCCATGAAGATTTAAAGCTTACATCAAATGGCACACATTTGTTGTGTTTGGACTATTTTCAGGTGCCACCATTAATGAACTAAACTAGTTCATTAAGTGAAGTACTTAGTTAATTAAAGTAAGTAGTTCATTAAAGGAAGCCATATTTGGAAAAGGCACAAAGGCAACAAGTTGAAGAAAGGAAAGTCTTCCCTCTCCACCCACACGCCATTTTCAACAAATATATATATATTTTCAGATTTTTTGAAAAAGGCACATACACATATATTCCAACGTACTACCGACACGTTATATATTTTACGTACATACGTTAACGTCACACCACTATAATTAACTCATATTTATGAGTATATTCAGGTCTTATATCATATGATATAAGTCATGGTGATGACAAATTTAATACGACACGTTAAAAGGTTTTAAACCGAAAATTGTCGTATCGGACGAATACCGAAACTTCGCCAACGTGTCACGTACTTGCCATAAATAGATGGCCAGCCCCTACACTTCAAAAATAGCCACAAATTTCGTGGCTTAAATGATATGTACAGCCATAAAATCATTCCATGTTGGCACACACAAATCAACCCACATTAAGTCCAAATTGTGGAGATTCCAATTTCAATTTGTCACATGGTTTAGGCGCCACTTTAAGATCAGCTTAAGTGCTGAATATTAAAGTTTAATTTATGTATATTATGTGTAACATAATATATATAACATGTGCAAAAAGTTGGAATTTAATTAGAGAAAAATCGGGTAATCGATAAACGTCGAAAATTCGGTTTTCTACGTACACGACACATGGAACATTTTTGGCATGACATATAACATGTATCTAGACACTTTTTAAATAATTCATACATCTCAAAGTTTTCTAGAAAATTCAATTAAGGGCTGATTGGAATATACCATGTGTGTATAATTAAATGTGCACTATTTTACAAAGTTTGCAAAAATAAAATTCAGCACATGTATAATTTACTATACACGCCTATACCATCATGTTGGAGCATATGTGGAGCTTTGTTGGCATCTTGATTGCCCAAGAATGAAGCATGCAATGTTGGTGACTTAAAGAAAGGAACTACAAAAGGTAACATTTCAAATCTTGTTACAATTGTGACACATGCTGAAAAATTCAGCATGTGAGCATATAGGCTGGCCGATTTTATCAATTTATGAGACATATTTTACTTCTTGAATTAAGTGAATTAATTGGGAGATACTATGGAAGTATTTTGAATATATTATGAAATTAAAATGGTGATATCTTTGAATATCACACATGCTGAAATTTTAAGCATGTGTGTAATGTATGTTGGCCGATTTTGAGGCTCTATTGGTGATCAATTTTTATTCCAAAATTGATTAAAGTATTGTGTACTAATTGGTGATTGAATTATTCTTTAATTTCAAGGATTAAATCAAAGTAAACTTGTCAATATTTTGAGTAAAATGCAAATGTTACACATGCTGAAATTTCAGCATGTGCAAAAGTGTTATGGCCGAATTTTTCATGGTATGTTGGAGTTATTTGCCTAGCTAATTTTGTGGGATGATCTTATGACTTATGGTAATAAGTTTATGGCTAATTGGCACATGCTTTTTTAGGTTTAATTTCAGATTTATCTAGTCATCAAGTGATGACAACATCCAACCAATCAATGAGTCCAAGTAAGAAAGAGCTTAATGATCATCTAATGAGGAGATGCCAAGTAAGCAAAGACATGTCACGATGATGTCATACACTCTTCCAAGGACTTAGAAGATAATTTTCAAGAGGAAGAAAAAGCTCCTAGGGGGCGGCCATACCAATCATAAAAAGAGAAGAATGAGAACAAACAAAATAGAAGATAAGGCTTACAAGTTTCAAAGATCAAAAACGTTTTCTACTTCTTCTACTCTTTCTTTCTTTCTTCTCTCAAAAAGCCTATTGTACTTATATTCATATACTTGAATAGGCTTCTTATAGACCACCACATATACTCTTTATCATTGTAAAAGATTGATCAAGGTGTGATCAATCTTGCACTTGCAAGGTGGTGGTGTTCGTGACAATTGTATTCTCATACAAGGTTTGTAAAGGGTTGGAGTTGGTGTGTAACTCCGTCAACCCCGTGGTAAGGTGTTCTTTGTGTTGTGTGATTAGTGCTAACCGAGGAAGGTGTCCTCGAAGATTGGAGTAGGTTGTTTATAACCGAACCAGTATAAAATTCCTGGTGTTATTTACTTTCAGCACTTACTTTCAGTTTCAGCACTGTTTGTCGTTTTTGATCACGTTAGTATTAATAGTAAACGAATTTCAAAAATAACAAAAATTTCTAGAGTTATAGCCACACGTTCTAAGGTTCTTTTGGCGCAAGTTTCAACTCTTTTGGTCAAGTATAAGTCATCCAAACATCAAAAGTTCTGAGACTAGTGCAGTCTGATTTTCAGACTTGCAAAGGTTGAGACTTTGATCGTATTTGACTAACTTGCCAAAAGAATTTTTCAAAACTGTTTCAACTCATTTAAATAAAACTAATAAGGGGTTATTCTTTAAATTTTCAGAGCATTTGGAGTTACGTACAAATAGGAAATAATTTTTCAAATCAGACTACCGTTTCTGGCAGATTTGTGCAATCTGACCACCAACGTTTTTTCAAGGGGTTAGAAGTTGAATTTTGATCTGAAATTTTTAAGAGATACTCAGAACATTTGAGGCTAAGTTTTTTCCAAATTTTAGAATTTTTGAAGAGCTGCAACCTAGTTTTCAAAATATTTTAAAACTAGTCCTGAAAATAGAAACTGTTTTCAGAAGTTGAGTTCTTGGTTTAAAACTATTTTAAAAACCACATTTTCCACACAAAATATTCAACCCCCCTCCCCTTCTAGTGGTTCCTTGGAGATCCTTCACCAAGCTCTTGGAGCTTGTTTCAAACCATATAAAGCTTTCTTAAGCTTGTATACATGGTTAGGATTCTTTGGACCTTTCTTAAGCTTGTATATTTTGGGTGGCTGCCGAGGGTTGAAGGCAGATCTGCGTAGATGGAATCGGAATGTTTTTTGAAATATATTTACTGATTTAATGGAGACAGAGGAAGCCACAATTCGGGCAGAGTCTGCATATGATTCCACGCCTTCTGAAGACACTCCACAAGCTTATCATAAGGCCAAGGCCTGTTTGTTGCAATATCAGACACGGGCACATATATATTGGAAACAGAAAGCCCGTGTAAAGTGGCTACCAGAGGGCGATGCAAATATTTCCTACTTTCATCAAACAGTGAAAATACGAAGACAAAAACAATTTATCTCTTCCATTAATTGATCGGATGGGACAGTCTGTGAGAATGTTTCGGACATTCAGATTGATGTAGTGCATTTTTATCAAAATCTGTTCCACGAGGAGGAAATTGCGGATTATGACATAATATTGCAACATATCCCACATATTCTTACACAATCGAATAGTGAATCGCTACTGACAATGCCGCAGTTGGGTGAGGTGCGGACAGCTGTGTGGAAACTGAGCCCGTCAAGTGCCTTGGGTCTTGATGGATTTCCTGGCTCTTTTTATAGACTCTTTTGGGAGGTCATTGGCATAGATGTGTTACATGCAGTACAGGAGTTTTTCTTGGACATCCTAATGCCAAGTGCGATGGCAACATCGCTCATTTGTTTGATTCCTAAAGTTCCAAATCCAGTCACGTTTGCCGATTTCAGACCAATTTGTTTGACGAATTTCTTATCTAAAGTAGTGACTAGACTCATATCTACTCGTCTTCTTGTCTTGTTGCCTCGGTTGACTTCTCCGGAGCAAGCAGGTTTCATGCCAGGCCATAATATCTCAAAAAAAGTATTGTTGGCAAAGGAGATGGTTCACATTTTGAATCGTAAGTGCCGTGGTGGGCATGTAATGGTCAAGCTTGACATGGCCAAAGCTTTTGATCGTGTTTCTTGGCCATATTTAGAAAAGTTACTACTGTAGTTTGGCTTTGTGGTACGTTTTGTCTGTATAGTCATGAACAATCTTACAGCTACAAGATGTTCAGTCTTGATGAATGGTAAGCTATGTGAGTATTTTCGTCCCTCCAGAGGAGTTAAGCAAGGCGATCCCTTGTCGCCTCTATTATTTGTTCTTGCCTCTGAAGGGTTTTCACATGGCCTTAAGGCTCACTTTACGTTGGGGGATATTCGTGGTTTCAGCAAAGGAAGGACGCCATCGATCTCGCATCTTAGTTTTGCTGATGACTTATTGATATTCTTGAGTGGTGCTTTTGGAAATTTGCGGCGGTTTAAGAAATTTCTAGAACAATATCAGAGAGCATCAGGGCAATTAGTTAATTATCATAAAAGTCAGACATCGGTTCAGCGGATAGCCACTATTCTGCAAATGCAAGTTTCAGCTTTGCTTGTTAAGTATTTAGGCTCCTATCTCTTTAAAGGCACAAACAGAGTGCAGTATTGTAGTACCTTGATTAATTATTTTGATGCGCGATTAACAAGATGGTCCCAACGTTTGCTAAATATGGCAGGTAGAGTGACTCTCATCAAGTCAGTATTATCTGCGATGCCTTTGCATGTAATGTCTGCAGCCAGGCTTCCCAAAAGTGTAATTGTTGAGTTGAACAGGAAGCTGGCAAATTTATTGTGGAAGCATCACCATCATTGGCGTGCATGGCCGTCCGTATGTTATCCCATAGAGGAGGAAGGATTGGGATTTCGCAACCTTCAGGCGCTACAGCTTGCATATGAGGGAAAGCTTTGGTGGATATATCATACATCGTCACCATTATGGTCTCAGCTCATGTAGCACAAATATGGATCTAGGTAAGGTATGTACGCTCATATATATGATTTTATAGATTGGAAGAGATTATGTCGTATTGATTCTTTCTGTTTTTTGCATACAACCCCCACTTTGGATAGTTTGGTATGGAATTCGGGAGAGAATGGACAATTTAGTTTGCGCATTGCATATGAGGCATGTCGCCCGAAAGCTGCTTCTCCACCTTTCCATCGTTACATTTGGTGGTCAGGTGCTTTGCCGTCTGCCAAGATTTTCAGTTGGAGATTGTGGTATAATGCTTTATCACTGCCAAAAGTCATTCGATTGCGGGCTGATGCTTTTCCAACATGTTTTGTTTTTGTCACGTTGCATCGGTATCCCAGGAACATATATTTTATCAATGTCCAATCATTGCTATAGTCTAGACACATTTGTCCATTACTTTTGGCGGACCACTGCCAGATGTGGGTGCTCCAACCTTGCGCAGATATCTTCTAGGTTGGTGACTTAACGCTCGCGCTGCCATTATACTGGGTCAGTTATATGTGCTTGTCCCTTTATTAACTATATGGGAAATCTGGAAAGAATACAACAGGATACAGTTTGGGGAACAATCCTTTTCTTTGGACAGGCTTCGGGAACGGATTCGTCAAGGCATTTACATTTGGTGCTTATCAGTCGTAGATCACAAGTTTGCGGTTACCATTCCATCATTACTTGCTGCTTCTTACTCTCCTCCTATCCACGCCAAGCGCATATAGGTTCTACGATGGCACCTGCCACCCTCGGGTAAGTTAAATTTGAATGTAGACACTGCAGCTGGCCGCAGAGGAGCTGCTGGGTGGGCAGTGTTGCGTGCTGCTAATGGGTCGCTGGTTCAGGCAATATGTTTCTCTTTGCCAAGACTTCCACCCATGCATGCTGAGCTTTAGGCTCTTCTCATTTCTTTACTTTTCTTTGCCATGGCTGGACATACCTCTCTTGAGGTTGAAATAGACTGTTTGCAACTACTGCATGTTGCTTCCAGCCACAGGACTTTTACAGCAAAGTTTGGTAGTGACTGCGCACAGAAGGGTTGATGGCTGCGATGGATAATACATTATCATATGTGCCACGTGAATGTAATTATGCATCACACTTTCTAGCTCAGCATGTCCTTATGAGACGTGATACAGGTTTTTTATGTTGCCTTCGGAGCTTCCTCCAGCTGTTAGAAGCAGTTTACATCATGATATACACACTGCCTCTGTCCGTCTCTAAGTGATCGTTGCCACTTTCCCGCCTACATTCTATTGATGTAGGCGATTGGGTATGTTCATGTTGGTTTATTCTCCATTCTATGTGTAATTTAGATATTTGTTACATGACAATTTGTTTTGTCTTACTGAGATCATTGCAATCATTAAATGGTGTGCATCCTATTCATGCTGTTGCTTGGTGTTCCTCTATGTCAGTGGCGGAGAATCAGTGCTCGCAAATATTCCCTGGTTCCGTCTGTATGCACATGCAGGCAGCTGGGTACGTTATTCACGCACTGTTATCCTACTATATTTACAGATATGATAGCTTGCTAATGACTGCCTCTCTTTTGATAAGGATCATCACTGAAATCGGCTTTCACAAAAATGAGGATGCTGCATCAATGCTTCATCAAGGACAAGACAGAGTTAGACTAGTATCATGTTGGCAGCAGGGGCTTCTGGGACTTTGTATATATTTTCGGCTCTATTTTTTGAGGGCTTTCGTTATGCACGCTTTTCCCTTCGCTAAGGTTTTATCCACAAGGGTGGTTTTACTTGGCAAGGTTTTAATGCGGCATATCATATATGATTGGAGGATGACTATCATAGCTGCTTTACATTTCCGTTTTGCATTTGCTATACATTTATGTAACATGGTTTCCCTCCGCCATAAGTGAGGTTTTGATTTAATAAAGCACCTTTGATCAAATATATATATATATATATATATATATATATGTGTGTGTGTGTGTGTGTGTGTGTGTGTTTGGTGTTTGGTTTGTTGTATTTCCTCCCGCTTTATCGTTCCATTATCTTAGAATCGGATTGTAATCAAATGTTGTCTCGACTAAGGCAACCACAATCAGTTTTTGGAAACTATCATTTGCGCCTACTACATACACTACTTCACCTCCATCGGCTGGAATTTACTCATGTTTATAGAGAGGCAAACATGGTTGCTCATTACCTTGCTCATCATGCAATACTCTTCCCTCAGACACAATACTTCTCTCGCCATGCTCTTCCATAGTTGGTTCATGGCTCCATTGCATTGGATATCTCATCTGCAAATCTTCGTTTTCCTTGAGCTTTCCCGGTCTTCCATATGGATTGGCATGAGTTTCATATTTCTGCCTGTACCCTGGGGGGTGCAGGCAGACTCGGTATGCTTTGCATTCTCTTGGCTTTCTGCTTTTTGCTATGCCTTGTATACCTGTATAACCTAGCATTTTATTTTACATGTGCATGGGCGGGGTCACATATCATGATAACCCACACCTTTGACGCGGATGGCATAATCTATGATGTGAGGACCGTGCATCAACCTGCGCTGGATATTCTATGGCCTGGCACTTCATGGCTTTCTTTTTGGTCCATTTGGCTTGTAATTTCTATTCCAATGTATTGTAACGCATATCACCGCTCCAATTATATAAATATGTACGCTTTTTCCTTCGCCAAGATTTTATCCAAAATGGTGGTTTTACTTGGCAAGGTTTTAATGCGGCATATCATATATGATTGGAGGCTGATAATCATTACTTTATTGCAATCGCTTTTTTCTTTCGATGACTTTATTATGTAATAAGGTTTTTCCTCCACCAAAAGTGAGGCCATATTTCAATAAAATTTCTTTCAATAGATATATATATATATATATGAAAATGTATATATATTATTGAAAGCCTCACTTATGGCGGAGGAATACCTTAGTACAACGAGTCATCATACGAAAATAAGTAGTGCAATGAGCTAATGAGCGCTAATCTCCAATCGTATATGATATGCTGCATTAAAACCATGCTAAGTAAAACCACCCTTGTGGATAAAACCTTTCCGAAGGAAAAATCGTACATATTTATACAATTGGAGCAGTTAGCCAATACAAAATTGCCAAGTTGTCTAGAGTGTTCGAAGATGATAGTTGTAGATTTAGTTGCTTCCCTCATCGAATGGCGAAAATGACGAATGGGTATGCACCTCGTAACTTTGGAATGTAATCTTCCGGAGCTTGTGAAACATTTCACCTTGCATAGCATATTGCAAACGATATGTGTGAGTATCATATATGTAGCGTATGCAATAGACTCAAGTAGAATGTAGCACATACCCAGGTCGCCTTGATTCAGTACAAACCAAGACGGCGACTTTAATTGCTGGTGGGCTCTAAGTTTATCAAATGTGTGTGTGTATATATTATGAAAAAGATTTTATTGAAATACGGCCTCACTTGTGGCGGAGGAAAACCATATTACATAATTGAGTCATCGTAAGAAAAAAGCGAATGCAAAGAACTAATGATTTTCAACCTCCAATCATATATGATATGCCGCATTAAAACCTTGCCAAGTAAAACCACCCTTGTGGATAAAACCTTAGCGAAGGAAAAAGCGTACATATATATGTATATTTTTTTTGAAGAAAGAAAATTATTTATTAAAAGCCTCACTTATGGTGGAGGAAAACCATAGTACAATCATCATTGTATGAGAATAAATAAAAGAGCGAGCTAATGATGTCGTATCTCCAGTCGTATATGGTATGCCGCATTAAAACCATGCCAAGTAAAACCACACTTGTGGATAAAACCCTGGCGAAGGAAAAAGCGTACATATTTATACGGCTATCATGGATACCGATGGTAAATAAAATTGAATACATGATTGCGAATTTTGTATAAGTACAAACGCTCAGGTGGGGATCGCATGACGTTGTTGAAGAACCTTGGCTTGATCTTGATGAATCCATATTGACGTGTACCTCATGAGTGTGCAAGGAAGCAGTTATAACAATGGTAATGAGAAATGAAATGATAGCATACAGAAAAGTCAAACTCGTACCCGAGTCGCCCTGGCTCGGCTTGAGCCAAGGCAACGATATTTTCTGCTGGTCATCGAGTAAAATATTGTTGCTATACTTGCAGCCGATGATAGAGCATATGATTGTCCTCGTGAATGAAATGCGTATTGATGTCCACCATGACAAAATAAACAGCAGTGTCAGGTAAAGAGATACAGATGAACAGAATGTATGGATTGTGGTATGCATAATAGAACAACAAATGAAACAAAAACACACTAGCGTTGCCTGTGCTCGAAAACACAGACAACGACATGGGTATATATCTGTTAGAATGTCCGACATATGTCAACGACGAAGAGCTGGAAGCTGAAGAACCATGAGCAAAGCTCGGAGAACTTCACATGGAAGCGAATGGTTGGAGACATAAGACTATAAACCTGCCGTCCTATATCCATGTCTTGCTAAACTGTGGGCTGCTGTATTAGCCTCTCGGGGACAATATTGAAGGGTCGAATGGTTGAGGCTGAAGAATTGTTTGGCATGTGTAATATCCATGGCTAACACACATGTTATAGGCCAAGTTGTGGCCATTAATGTGACAATCGTTTGACAGTCAGTCTCCACTATAATGCTGTCATATTGTTGTGCGTAATAAATCAACGCATATGTCGTGGTTTGTATCTTCGCCCTTAGTGGACTTACCAAAGGTAATGCGAAGCAAATACCTGATAGAAATTGGCCTTCAGCCGTTCTCAGAACTGTGGCACCTGCTGCATATCGTTGACCAACTATTGCATCAACATTTAATTTCAGTTTGCCTGACGGCAGAAGCTGCCAACGGACAATTGTGAATCTCTTTGTTTTGATTGGCAGCGAATAATGTTGTTGGACTAGGTGAGGTATAATTGATGCAAATTTTTTCTCGTCCATTGCTGCACACCATGTGTATATTGCTCTCTTAATCTTTGTATGTATGTGGTAATAATTGAAATGATCTTCTCCAAATCTACAAGCTGCATATGATTTCTAAAGTTCCCAAGTAAACAACGATGGCACAATTACTTTTAGTTGACCCAACATGGAGCGTGATGAGGAAGTCTTCCACCAGCGTAAGAGATGCGCTTTAATTTTATGGGATTGTGGCATTGGACCTAAGGATGTGATTTCCATGTCTACCCATAGAGGCCGAATTTTTGGACAGTGCAAAAATACGTGATCTTGATGGTCATGCTGTTGGCGGCAAAAGATACAATGTGATAGCAGTGATGTGAGCCAGCAGCGACGATTATTTACCATTGGTAGGGAATTGTTTCATAATCGCCATAGAAATATTTTTTTGTCCCGGATGAGAAGATTTCCACCAAATATAACATGATTCAACCGTGGGCGGGCCTTGAGCTGTGATTAATGAATAGGTTGAGCGTATAGAGAACTGGCCATGTTCATCCGGTACCCAATGTAGCGTACCTTGCGATCGTATAGTGTGCAGCTCCATATATTCATTGATTCTACATATTCGCTACCATGTTGATGAGTCATAAATATGCGACTATGTAGAAGGACGTTGTCTGTACTTGACTCTGCTGAATTCAGACCATAGTGTATTTGATTGGAAGCATTTCCACCAAAGTTGGCAGTTATGAGATTTTTGCACATGCGTAAGATTTCGAATGCCAAGTCTGCCAATTTCAACCCCACGAACACACAGAAGACCAAGATTGCCAATGATGCCTCCCTTTCATGAGGAAGGCTGCTATTTTGCGATTTAAAGTGTTGATCACACCTTTTGGAATCTTGGAGCTGGCTATGAGATGAGTTGAAATCGTATTGAGCACGTATTTGATAAGTATAATGCGACCCGCCATTGAAAGTAACTTCGTTGACCATGCAAACAACTTAGCGTCTAAATGATTAGTTAGAGGAGAGCAGTACCTGGCTTTGTTAATTCCCTTATACAAATAAGACCCAAGATACTTAATGGGCAATGATCTGGAGCGCATGCCCAGAGCTGCCAGTGTATTATGAACTGAAACTCCTTGTTCCACCACAAATTGAATTTTGTTATAATTTACCAGTTGTCCTGAGGCCTTCTGGTATGTTTCCAAAAATTTTCGAAATCTGGCCAAATTGTGCGATGCCCCGTTTAGAAAAATTAAGAGATCATCAGCGAATCCCAAATGTGATATACATGGGACTCGACCTGCCTTAAATCCCAAAATCTCTCTCGTTTGCATTAGATCTTTAAGACCTCTTGAGAAGCCTTCAGAGGATAAGATAAATAATAGCAGTGATAAAGGGTCACCCTGCTTGACGCCACGTCCAAGTGAAAATGAACTCGTCAGACTGCCATTGAGGAGAATGGAGCAGTTTGTTGCGCTCAAATTGTTTAATAAAATTCGCACTAGGCGTGCATCCATTCCCAATTTTCGCAACAGTAATTGTAAGTATTTCCAGCTGACACGATCAAATGCCTTGGCCATATCCAGTTTGATAATAACTTGGCCTCCTCTTTTGCGTTTATCAATAACATGGACCATTTCTTGTGCTAGTAATACTTGTTCGGTGATACCTCGACCTTGTAAGAATCCTGCTTGTTCCGGAGAGATTAGCTTTGGCAGGATCTTTGCGAGTCTAGATGCAAGTAATCTTGTAATTACCTTGGAGATAAAGTTAGTGAGGCATATGGGGCGGTAGTCTGCAAAAGTTTGAGGGTTGCAGACTTTTATAAGAATAATGGTGGCGGCAGCTGTAGGCTTTGGCATTATAAATCCCAAGTAAAATTCTTGCACTTTTTTGTGAACATCATGCTGGATCACATGCAAAATCTCCGATAAAAGGACCCATGGTAGCCATCCGGCCCCGCTGCACTTGTGGGGCTGAGATCCCAAACAGATGCCTTCACCTCTTCTAAAGATGGAATTCCTTGCAACATGGTATTATCCTCTGGAGTGATTAATGTTGGGATATATTGCAGAATTAAATCACAATCTGTTACCGTTTCTTCTGCAAATAGGTGCAAAAAATATCGAACGGCTTCAGCTGCAATCTCATTCGGTTGAATACATTCAGTCTCATCCGGCTTCAATATTCGACGAATAAACTATCGGCATCTCTTATTTTTAAATGTCTGATGAAAAAATGAAGTGTTGGCGTCTCCTTCCTTCAACCACTTGACATTTGCTTTCTGTTTCCAAAAGAGAAAGGCGCGATTTTGAGCAATTTTTAGCTCCACAATGCTTTTATGATACAAAGAACGTGCTATGTCTGTTGGGTCCGCATCATACTGGACTTCTGGTGATTTCACCGCTGCTTCTGCTTGGGACACTGCATCAAAAATATTGCCAAATGTATTTTTATTCCACTGTTTTAAATCTCTGTGCAGAAGGGTTAATTTTCTATGGAGTCCCCACATGCCTCGAACTGTAAGATATGATTGCCATCTGTGGGTGACAAAGTCATCGAAGTCTGCATGAGTTTCCCAAACATCTAGATAGCAAAAGACTGATGGAGGTCTTGGCCCTTCTATGTCACATGATAATAATAATGGGGCATGATCAGATGTTGCTCTTGTTAGATGTTGTACGGTTGTAACTGGGAATAGATCAGAAAAGGATAATGAGGTCAGAAAGCAATCCAGACGACGCCATACACGGCCTAAGCCATGGCCATCGGACCAAGTGAAACATGAGCCTTGATAAGAAATCTCCTGCAAGTGACAGCGTTGAATAAAATCGTTGAAATTATGTAGAGTGCGCAGTGATGGCTGAGATCTGCCACGGTGTTCTTCTAAAGTTCTAAAAGTATTGAAATCCCCGCCGATTATACATGGTAGTGTGTTGACTGCATAAAATTGTTCCATCTCTTCCCATAATATCCGCCGCTCTAAAATGGAGTGTCGTCCATATACGGCGGTTAACCAAAAGCAATCGCCTGTGGTGAGCCATCGAAATTTTACTGAATGATGTTGATTTCCATGTTAGTCCTCCTCCAAAGTCAAGATTGTTAGCAGTTGATATGCTAACAATGCTGCTGGTCTAATTTTTGGCTCAATGATAATTAAAGCATGTAGACGATACTTTCAGACTAATGATATCAAGCGATTAAAAGAGGTACGAATGCCACGGATGTTCCATAACAGTATATTCATTGTGATAATGCATCAAAAGAGTTTGAGAGGTGGGCAGCACGTAACCTTGTTAGACGCAGCGATGTGGGATTGTCATGACTCCTTCTCAAGATCCGTGGCCCTTGGCTCGGTTGGGGATCAATGGGGATTCCAGTTGCCTGCTCATTAGAGCGTGCGTCAACATAAGTGGCTTCAATCATATGTGTGATGTTCTCTGCACAACTCTGATCAAGCTCATCAATCCGGCTAACATGTAATGGTGGATCTACTTCCGTGTCCGAATGAGAATCAAATAATGTTGTCTAGGATATCCCCTAATATGCTATCGTCCACACCTTTTAGCCTTGAGATATCTTGAATAGTGGATACGTCATGGGCTGCTACCATGTCAGGTGATAGCGGGATAATAATGGCAGGTGGTTCGACCAAGCTCTGCGAGGGAGGCAATGCTGCGTTTGCCTGTGGTTTAGTTGTTTTGGTTTGAGGATTTTCAATCGAAGAGCCCAATTTTTTTGGTGTCCAACGTTGTTTTTTGGAGTTATCTGTTGGTTTCGCCCTTGGAAACTCCATTGTCTTATCAACTGGTACATGCGGCTGGTTAGGGTTTGGAGTTTCTTTGCCGCAGTCGGCTGCGACGTGTCCCAGCCTATAACATGTTGAGCAGTATTTCGGTAAATCTTTGTATTCCACGTTCTGCATGATCACTCGAGATGATGTCTGGATGAATACCCGTTGAGGCAGCTCTTTGGAGACATCCAGTTCAATGCACACTCGTGCTACAGACGGACGATTCATCGTGGCCGTCGCTGTATCCAATTTGAGCGGTTCACCTAGCATAGCCACCACTTGAAAGAGAGCATCTTTACGATGCATGTGGATAGGGAGACCCGGGAATGAGACCCATATTGGAACAATTGGCACTTCAACCGCAGGGTCATAATCTAGTGTCCATTTGGTGATTCTCATTTGTTTACCGGAGATGATCCATCCTCTTCTGGAAAAGCATCGGATATAATCTTGTTCTTGATCAAAGTGAAGAATAACATGCGTGGGATCCAAAAGTCCCACCTTTACCGCTCCTATGAATCCAATACGATCAATGGTTGAGCGGATCGTTGCTAACAGCGGCCGGCCGTACCAAAAAGTGCCTACCAATGTGAACCCATACGGGGCTGCTAAAGAGTGAATTTCTTCATTCGTGAAAGTGATCATTGTGCTGCCCTTGTAATTCTGGACTGATTTCGGTTGGACCTGGCTTGTCGACGATGTGAAGAGAGAAGCAAAAGATCTTGCAGGAGAAACAGGTTTTTCCGCTACAGCGGCTGGCGGAGCCGCCATGTGGTGGCGGTTGATATCAAAAAGAGCAGAGGGAGATGGCAATGTCGGAGAACGAAGAAGAGCCATGGACGAGAGCTCGCTAGGGAGGAGGGCAGCATTCGGAATTTGGCATGCGTACACACACACACACACACACACATATATATATATATTTAATGCGGCATATCATATACGATTGGAGATTGGCGATCATTAGCTCACTGTTTCATTTGTTCTCTTATTGTAATATGGTATTCCTCCGCCATAAGTGAGGCTTCCTAATACAATAACGCTTTCATTAATATATATATATATATATATATATGTGTGTATGTATGTATGTATATACATATATCCCAAGACCTCTAGACCAAACACCTTCGCAGATTACCGCTCGATATGTTTGACTACTTTTATATCCAAAGTTGTTACTCAAGTTATTTCCACTTGACTCTCAGAGCTATTACCTCGCTTGATATCTCCAGAGAAGCAGGCTTTATGCCTGGATGCAATATCTCGGAACAAGTGTTGATGGCAAAGGAAATGGTTCATATATTAGATCGTAAGTGTCGTGGAGGGCAGGTCATGATTAAATTAGATATGGCTTAAGTGTTTGACTGAGTATCCTCGATGTATCTAGAGGGCGTTCTTCTCAGGTTTGGTTTTAATTCTTGTTTTGTCCGGCTCATCCTAAATAACTTGTCGTCCACTTATTGCTCAGTTCTCATTAATGGCAAGCCGTGTCGCTTCTTTCGGCCATCTCGGGGGTGAAGCAAGGATATCCCTTATCACCTATACTTTTTATTCTAGCTTCTGAAGGATTCTCTCGGGGATTGAAAGCCTTATTTCAAAATGGGCTCCTAACAGGATTTCAGAGTGGCCGTGTGCCGGTGGTATCATATTTTGGGTTCGCTGATGATCTGTTAGTCTTCTTGAATGGTTCGGTTCGTAATCTGCAGTTTTTTAAGACCTTCTTGGAGCAATATCAGTGTGCTTCAGACCAATTAGTGAATTATCATAAAAGTCAATTGGTGGTTGGTGGTAATGCATCTTCTAATCGGGTGACCATGGT
The DNA here is from genome assembly GCA_036186865.1 of Eustoma russellianum. Classification (NCBI taxonomy): domain Eukaryota; kingdom Viridiplantae; phylum Streptophyta; class Magnoliopsida; order Gentianales; family Gentianaceae; genus Eustoma; species Eustoma russellianum. The sequence continues at coordinate 13,468,609 of AP025067.1, read as the reverse complement.
ATTGAATATGCATGTGACTTCCCTTCCTATTAAATACTTGGGATCTTATCTGTTTAAGGGCATTAATCGGTCTCAATACTGTACATCTCTGCTGGCTCATTTTGATATGCGGTTAACGGGCTGGTCGCAAAAAATACTAAGCATGGCGGGACGGTTAACGCTTATCCAGTCGGTTTTATCTGCCCTCCCTCTGCATATCATGGCTAGTGCTCGATTACCTAAAAGTGTTATCACATAATTAAATCGTAAAATTTCTCACTTCTTATGGGGAGGTCGACATCACTGGAGAGCATGGATCACTATCTGTCGTCCTAAAGATGAGGGTGGCTTAGGAATTCGTAGTCTTGAGGTGCTGCAAAAGGCATGTGAATGTAAATTGTGGTGGATGTTTCAAACTTTGCAATCATCTTGGGCTCAGTATCTTCGCCAAAAGTATGGGATAAGAGGTGGCATGCGGTCAACTCTATATGATTCTGCAGACGGGAAACGGTTGTGTAATATCCACTCTTTTTGTGAGCTACATGCACACAATACACTGTTTGGTTGGTCTTGGTTGGCTACTGAGAATGGTCAATTCACACTTCGAAGTGGATATTCTATGTGTCGTACACAAGGGAGTCTAATTCATTATAGCAGGTATATATGGTGGCGGGGTACTCCTTCTCAGGGTCAAGTGTTTTTGTGGCGATTGTGGTATCATACAATCTCAATGCCAAACAATATTGGCGGCTGGTTAGTGGCTCATCCTACATGTTGCATTTTTTGTCGGAGGCATACTGGGGAACAAAATCATATATTTTTCATGTGTTCGGTGATCCAAGACATATGGCGACATATGGCTTTTCTTTTTTTAGGGCCACTGCCAACAGGCGGCTCTTCCAAACGCTATCTCATGGCTTGGTGGAGTGGAGCAGTGCAGAATACAATGATGGGGCAGTTAGCGATTTTTGTTCTTATTTTAACATCTTGGTCCATTTGTAAAGAATATGCCGTAGTAACTTTTTTGGATGAAGTCTTTTCAATTTTGCGACTTCAAGAACGAATAAGAGTAGCTATATATACTTGGTGTTCGGCTGTTTCAGGGAGCAAGTTTGCAGAGTCCATTCAACTTTGATTTCAACACGCTATTCACCACCTTTAACACCTCGGAAAACACAGATAATCCGATGGAAGCTTCCACCTTCAGGAAAGTTAAGACTCAACGTTGATGCTACTACAGGACGTCGGGGAGCAGCAGGAGGAGCAATTCTGCGGAATGATGAGGGTCGGCTTCTATTGGCTTCTTGCTTTCCTTTTCCAGTTTTACCTCCGTTATGCGCAGAGTTGCAGGAAGTGTTATTTTCTATCATTTATCTTGCATCTCAAGGCTTCACTAATTTCATATTGAGATAGATTGTAAACTCTTGCTTGACATGATCCATACTCCGGTGCCTTTGGCATCAAGAATAGGTCAGGATTATGCACGTGTGGTCATGATGAAATCCTGCATGTCCATTTCGGTTTCATATATACCGCGGGAGGGAAGCAGCATTGCACATTTTATAGCACAACATGGATTGATGAGCCGCTTCTATGTATTTTTTCTCGACAGCTTGACCTTTCGCCAATGGCGCATGGCAGCTTGTTGACTGATATTCACGCCATATATACGTCGATGACATTTTGACTGAACATCACTTATCTCGCCTACATCCTTTCGATGCAGGCGGTTGGGTATGTTATTCATATACTGTTTCATATCAGTGTTTTTTAGTTTTTGTTCAGCTTGATGATGTTTGCATATTTTTTGATGAGGACACACATTGGAGGCATACACAAGTTCGGCTGGGGTATTTCAGTCGCACCGGTGATATGAGGGAGACAAAGTAGCATTATTCTTGGACTTTGCTGGTGGACGACACATGCATCTCTTACTGTATATTACCTACTGTACCTATGGACAGGATTTGTCTTAGGTCATCACTCCAATGATATAAATATGTACGATTTTTCCTTCGCCAAGGTTTTATCCACAAGGGTGATTTTGCTTGGCAAGGCTTTAATGTGGCATACCATATATGATTGGAGGATGACAATCATCACTGCTTTACATTTTCTTTTTACATATGATATCTTGATGTAATATGGTATTCCTCCGCCATAAGAGAGGTGCAGTTTTAATAAAATAGACTTTATCTAAATATATATTTTTTTATGAAATGTATTTTATTAGTAGAAAGAAACCTCACTTATGACGGAGGGAAACCATATTACAGAGTAGAGTCATCATATGTAAAAAGCGAATGCAAAAAAGAAATAATTGTCAACCTCCAATCATATATGATATGTCGCATTAAAATCTTGCTAAGTAAAACCACCCTAGTGGATAAAACCTTGGAGAAGGAAAAAAGCGTGCATATTTATATGATTGTAGCATTGACCCATTACAAGGTACATAAAACATTGTAGCCTAAGCCATAAGAATGCTATAGCTGCCCATAGTCGATGTAGATTGCGCCATAACCGATAGTCAGTCAAATGTATTAGCATCAATGGCCATCTTCTCTTGCATGATCGTTTGTCCTCGAACGGTGATATCAAAGACCAGGAATGATAAAACAAAAAGTCAGTGTCACTCATACAGGTAATACATATAAAATCAATCCACCAAAAATCCAAGATCCATGTGAGAACATACCGACGTTGCCTGTATTCATCCGGAATACAGGCAACCACCAAAAGTCCAAGACAGCGATAGACCCCATAGCATCGATGCAGCAATATGCGGTGAAGCATAGCCATTCCAATGTGCGATACTCATACTCCTCAGCAATATCAGAGAGAAGAAAACCATGATCCATATTGTAAGTATTTATAAATGAAATGGTGAAAATATTAGCAATTAAGAAAAGGACATACCATCGTTGCCTATGCCAATTTGTGACATAGGCAATGGCATGAAAAGTTCGCCAACCCATGGGGAGACATTTATGTGGTCACAATCGGAAGTTGGGTACCGTAGTATCCAAAGTTATAGCACCACGTACTTCACATGGTAAGGAAGCGAAACTTGTAAAAGAGACGGCTCCTGTCGCCCTCAATCCATAGCGCGATAGAGCATGGGCTGGCACATTAGCTTCCCATGGACAATATGATATGGTAGCGGCATTCAACCTCAAAAATTGTACTGTGCGCTGCAAATCTGTAGCATAATCTCCAGTAAATGACTTAAAGTTAGCGATATGTCTTAGCAATACCTGACAATCCATTTCTATGGTGAGTTGGTCGTAATCCCTGGCGTAAAATATAAGAGAATACTGTATTGCCATGAGTTCAGCTCACAAAGGCGACATAGCCGGCAAGTAAAAGCAAATAGCAGAAACTAGATCACCCTGTGAATCTCGTAAGACAGCACCTGCATCTGCATGTGTGCTTCTCACTGCTGCGTCGAATTTAATTTGAGTTTCCCAACCGGTGGATGCATCCACCTAACTATTGTAGGTCAGCGATGCCTGATAACTGGAAAGAAAGAGATGGCGGATAGATGTGGAATGTGTTGTGAAAATTTTCTGCCCTGAGTGGCTGCGCACCAAGTGTATACATTGTCCCTAACTCGCTCAAAAAGCCGTCTGAATGAAAAATGATCCTCCCCAAATCGGACTCGCGTATATTCCTTCCAAATCAGCCATGCTACCAATGATGGAACTACAACTCGTAAATGGCCTTTCATGGTACTGGGCGTAGACATTCTCCACCAACGAATTAGGTATGCCCGAATGGTTGTATGAGATGGCATTGGTCCTGAAAATAGTATCGTGATTTCCTGCCAAAGAGGCATTATTGCAAGACAATGAAGAAAAGTGTGATCCAAATTATCTGACTGCAATCTGCAAAAAAAAACATTGTTTAGGATATATAGTCTGCCATGATCGCAGGTTATCAGCGATGTGCAGCGATTGCTACCACAATTTCCATAAAAATATTCGTCCTCCCAACGGCAAAGTCGACCACCAAATATATTTATGATACGGGTGTTGGGTTAAGTCGGTGAAGAGTAGTTTATATACCGATTTTAATGAGAATTGTCTAGTATTGTCAGCGGCCCAATTAAGTCCATCATTCGTAAACTGCACTAGTGAGACCATGTAATCATTAATGCGGCAAAGTCGCTTCCAGGTGGACGAATCATATATGTGTGCATAAATTGTGGGTCGTCTACCATATTTAACTCGACAAAATTCCACCCACAATAAGGAAGATTGGTGATAGTTCCACCATAAACGACAGTCATATGCTTGTTGCACTACTGCCAAGGAGCGAATGTCAAGACCACCAACTTCTTTGGGTCGGCATATATTTTCCCAGGATTGCCAGTGATGTCCAGAATTCCATAAGAAATTAGACTCTTGGGTAACCTAGAGCTGGCAAGAATATGTAGCGGGCATTGAACAGAGTACATGCCTCAAAAGTATAACCCGACCAGCCATGGAGAGGAGTTTAGAAGCCCAAGATGTGAGAACAGCATCAAAATGATTAATCAATGATGTATAATAAGCAGCCCGATTTATACCTCGATACAAGTATGATCCCAGATATTTAATTGGTAATGCAACATGTCGCCTACCTAAAGTATGTGCTACTCGATTGGCAGAACCTCCTGCGCCAGTCACAAATTGACTTTTGTTGAGATTCACCAATTGACCCGAAGCTCGTTGATAAGTATCCAAAAATCGTCGGAAATGATGTAAATTTGATATAGAGCCATTCAAGAAAATGACTAAGTCATCTGCAAATCTCAGATGTGAGACTCTAGGCACTCTGCCTGCCTGAAAGGGACGAATTACCCCTTCATCCATGAGTTCATTTAGTCCTTGAGAGAATCCTTCAAAAGCCAATATAAATAAAAGTTGTGAAAGAGGATCACCTTGCTTAACTCCTCGTGACACCAGAAAAAACCCAGCTGGTTTTCCATTTATTAAGATAAAGCAACGTGTTGCTGCTAAATTACTGAGAAGAATACGAACCAACCGAGTATGAAATCCCATGTTTGATAAAAGCGCTGCCAAGTAAGACCAACTCACCCTGTCGAAAGCTTTAGCCATGTCCAGCTTAATAATCACATGACCACCCCTTACTAGCTTATCTAATACATGCACCATCTCCTACGCTAACAATATTTGTTCCGTGATATCACAACCTTTTAAAAAACCTGCTTGTTCTGACGATACCAGACGAGTTAATAAAGGAGATAACCGTGTAGCTATTAGCCGCATTATTATTTTGGCTGAAAAATTAGTCAAGCAAATTGGTCTCAATTCTGAAAATGTTGATGGATTGGGCACTTTAGGAATCAACGTAATAAGTGCTGCAGCCATTTGGCTAGACGGTCTAACCCCAAGAAAGAATTCCTACGCTGCTTTATGTACATCTATAGAAAGTACCTGCCAAAAATGTCTATAAAATAACCCTGGAAATCCATCAGGTATGCTCTTGAGGGACTCAAATCCCATATTTCCTGCTTAACTTCCTCCAATGATGGTAAGACTAGAAGATGGTGATTTTCATCCTCAGATATCAATGTAGGAACATACTGCAAAATGTCTGCATGATCCGCAGTTTTCTCCCCCGTGAAAAGTGTCTGGTAGTATCGAATGGCCTCGGCTTCAGTGGTCTGTTGATTGTCACATTCAACCTCATTTTCTCCCAGTATCTGGCATATACATTGCTTTCTCCGCCACTCCTTCACAATATTATGGAAAAATCGGGTGTTTGCATCACCTTTGAGCATCCATTTCACGTTGGCTTTTTGCTTCCAAAATAGTAGTGCACGAGACTGTGCTTGCCGAAGTTTAGCCATAGATAAATGATAGGTAGTGCGTGCCTCATCTGAAGAATTAGAATCGTATAACCTTTCACAGCGTGTTACTTTGGCTTCAGCTGAAGCCACTGCATCAAAAATGTTTCCAAAGACATCTTTATTCCAGCTATTAAGACAGCGTCTCAGTTGACGCAGCTTTGAACAGAATCCCCACATTCCTCCAACAGTTGAAAAGGATCGCCACTAATGAGTAACAAAACTGTCAAAATCCGAATGTGTTGTCCACGCATCCAAATATCTGAATGAAGTAGTCCTAGGTAATGATGGTGCGGAACAATCCAAAAATATAGGAGAATGATCCGAGGATGACCGATTAAGGTGCTGATAATGAACATTCTCAAATAAATCAAAGAAGTCAGAAGTACAAATATATCGATCCAAGCGTCGACTTACTCGACCCAGTCCTCTGCCATTACTCCAAGTATAGGGTGAGCCTTGATAACAAATAACATGTATAAACACAATCATTAAAATCCTGCAGTGTGCGAAGGGCAGGTGTGGAACGTCTGTTATGTTCATCAAGCGACAAGAATGTATTGAAGTCCCCGCCAATAAGCCATGGTAAATTTATTGTTGCATGAAATGCTATAAGGTCCTACCACAATGGTCTTCGCGCTGTGACTGTATGAAGACCATAAACTAGTGTGCACCAAAATGAATCTCCCGTCGGCAACCAACAAAATCTGAAAGAGTGATTTTGTACTCCTACTCGTTGATCTTCCAAACTCATAAATGAATTACGCCAGAAAATCCATATACGGTCATCGCATATGGTCAAAGCATTAGGATAGCCAAGTTGCGAACGATACGAAGTTAAGGCAGAGGGCCTAGCTTTAGGTTCAATGATAACAAGCATGTGGAATTGATGTCGTCGATTTAAGGATAAGAGTCTAGGGATCGACGTACAGATACCTCAAACATTCCATATGAGCATCTTCATTGATCAAATAGTATGTCGAAAGAGTTAGAGAGAGCCGCCCGAGAGCGAGTGATAGGGGTGATAGAAGCTCAGTGACGTGGTGGTGTCGACGCAGCAGTCTTGGGGGTACTTGGAGTAACTGCTGGGAAGCCGAGGTCGATGGAGTGTGTGGGATAGTCTGAAATGTCTCCTTTCTTTCCTTGTGAGTTTCATCAATTATCGTTGTTTGTATCAAATTATCCATATATGTCTCTAAGTCTCTTTCTGGCTGCACCTCAGTATCCGACATGGAAAAAGAGGGAAGGTTATCTGGTCGATCATTTAAAAAGCTATCATCAATCCCTTTTAACCTGGAGATATTCTGAGTATCCGAAACATGATTATATGGCCCCAGGTTTGGAGAAGCATATCTGTCTTCCAAATTTTCCTGACGGAATTCATCAGAAACATTTGTTTTTCTAGGCGTCCAACGTTGTTGTTGCTTTTTGTAATCACGGGGATGCTTAGTGATTGGAATTTCAGCTGTCGGCTTGTCTGCCACTTTTTCATCTATTCCGCAGTCAGGTAATTTATGTCCAAGCCTTGAACATTTGGAGCAATACATTGACAAATCCTCATATTCAACAATTTGTGATATGCAGTGATTTGAAGTTTGTATAAACACACATGTGGGCAGTTCTTGTGAGACATCAAGTTCAACGCACAATCTCGCCACTGATGGTCTTAAATTCTTGGTTGTGGCATTATCCATTTTTGTTGGTGTGCCTAGCATTCTACCAATCTGGAATAATGCCTCTTTTTGATGAAAATGGACCGGAAGGCCTGGGAAGGAGATCCAAACTGGAACGATTGGCACATCGACTTTGGGATCATAAGTAAGAGTCCACTTAGTGACCCTCATATATTTTCCAGCAAGTGTCCAACTTTTCCTAGCAAAGCATCTCAAATAATCTTTCTCCTGTGAAAAATGCATTAGAACATGATTTGCATCAAGAAGGCCAATACGCACATTAGAACATGATTTGCATCAAGAAGGCCAATACGCACAGTAGCTGTAAATCCAATACGATCAATGGTGGCTCGAATTGTTGCTAGTGGAGGCCAATCATACCAAAAAGTACCCACAAATGAATACATGTATGGCTCGGGTAATCTCGCAACTTCATGATCCGAAAAAATTATCATTGGGCATCCTTTGTAACGCTGAATTTCTTTTATAGCAATATCAGGATTGGTGGATTGTTTGAAAAGGGATGCAAAAGTTGGCACCTTTCCTGCATATCTTTGCAGCGGTGTTGGGTTCTCCATGTCTGGACTGGCGATCTCACATAACCGAGTGAAAGGAACAACGAAGGAAGCAAAAAAACAATCGCAGATATTAGCAGTCCAACAACAACAGCAAGATTATTGTGATCAGTGGTTACGTAACCATCCAACCAGATACAGAAGTCAATCGTAGATACGGAAGGCAATCTCAGATGTCTAAATGATGCAAACGCAGAATGGAAAATATTAAGTAAACACAGAAAGCAAATTGGAAGGATGTAGCGAGGAATCAAACCGACTTCGCCGGTGATCGCCATTTTCGCCAGAGCGTAACTGCCATCTTTTATATATATATATATATATATATATATATATATATATATATATATATATATATATATATATATATATATGCATGTGATACGATAATGGCTGCCGCACAGCAGAGGCGATTCTCGCCGTCATTGCGGCTTTGCCGCCGCCGTTGACCTTCGATTCCCCATCACCCCTCTCTTGCCTCAATTTCGATCCTCCAGTCATTTTCGCACTTTTCTTCACAGAAAGCAGTAATCTTTTTTATCATACTCGATGTCTTTGACGCCATTGCCTTCCTTCGCTGCAGTGGTGGCAGGTGAGGGCTCTTCTCAACGCATCAATATATCGCCAAAGACTGTATCGCGTTATAAGGGCATCCCAATGATATCATTTCTTGACTCAGAAATTGATGCCCTTGCTGCTCTGTTTCGGCATTCCTTGGTTGGCACTTTTTGGAACGGACGACCTCCATTAAAGGTGATCCGAGAGGTATTTGAAAAGATTGGGTTTCATCACGATTTGCGCATCACTCTTATAGATCAAACGCATATCCTCCTGAATTTTCGCAATGAGGCAGATTATTTACGATGTTTTTATCGCCGTTCTTGGCACATGTCCGGTTGTCACATGCGCATTACGAAATGGACTGTTGATTTTGACCCTGCTGCTGATGTCCTTATTGTCCCGGTTTGGATTGCATTTCCAGCCTTACCAATTCATCTCCATCATCGAGAATCATTGTTTGAAATAGCCCGAACCATAGGCACGCCGATCAAGCTTGATGTTGCGACGACGGATGGGTTACGGCCGTCGGTCGCACGTGTATGTGTTGAACTGGATGTCTCGCAAGACTTGCCTCAGAAAATATACTTGCAGGCAAAAAATCGAATGATCTTGCAGTCTGTGGTTTATGAAGATTTGCCTCAATTTTGTACTTCATGCAGAAGACTGGGCCATGCAGTTTCGGATTGCCATCCACCACAGAAGGCCTCAGTACCGCCCCTGCCGCTGCCTCCACCACCCCGTCCTCGGACACAACGCTGGACGCCTGTTAAACGTAAAGAAGGCAACCTACCCGTAACAGATGCACCTTTGCCTCACGCTCCTGTGCATATACCGCCACATCCGTCTGACGTTCCATTGCATGATGATCCAGTTAGCGACACACCATCGCAGATGATTGATGATCCACCCCTCGTGGATGCTACGGTAGTACCTCAAGATACCTCAGAAAATTGTGACCTTGGACACTGTTCTGACAATGAGTTGCCAGAACAAGATCCCCAGACGGAAGTAAACTACTGTCCCCGAAGATATGGTCAGACGTATGGAGTTGATCCCCACATCACCGGACGACAATATTCTATTATCTCGGCTGCAGGATTCCACTGAGAATGCAGATTTTATTACGGTTGTTCCTCGTCGGAAGCGTTGTGCAAAAAAGGATCTTCCGCCTTTACCACCCTCCACGATCTTAACTAGAAGTGCGTCTCACGCAATTCAGGGAAGTGCTCCAACTCTTTCTCAATGAATATTTTAATCTGGAATATACGAGGCATGCGTGCCTCCTTGCCTAGATTGCATAACTTGATACATGAACATCATTTAAACTTAGTGGCTGTGATTGAACCGAAGCACTCACCATCTCAAATAGTTCGTTTTGCTATGGATCTTGGATTTTCAAATCATTTCTTTTCACTATCAGAACGTATTTGGTTATTTTGGCGTGACACGGATTATCATTTGGTTGGTTCACAAGATCAAAATCAAGTAGTTCACTTTACGCATGATGATTTTCAAAGTAGGTCCCTCAAGTACTAATCATGGAAGACTTTAAGGATTTGTCTTCATCTTGAAATCTTTCTTGGCTTGTGACTGAGTTTTGGACATCTTCCAATCCGAAATAGGCCTTGTTCTTTCTTAATGAATTGTAGCTCTTTGAGTGTAGAAAATAAACATATAAAGTTCTTTTCATTTGGCCAAGCCATTGAAGATATGCATCCAAATTACTGTAGGTATGTCACAGAATTCGGTAGAAACAGTACTTCAACTTGCATGCTGTTTTTCACTATCAAGACGACCGATTTTGGAAAAGTGCAGAACATGAAAGTTGTAGATCTTTCTCTTAGCTTTCCAAATCACCTTGCAAATCCTAATTTGGCCTTGTGGTTGGAAGCTACGTCAACTCTACCCACACTAGTCCTGCAGAAACTCACAATCCGAGATGGGCCTAAACTAATACAACATAAACATTTACAAAATACAAAATAAAGAACACATTGTATATTAATGATATTTTACAATGGTTCTAAAAATTATTATAATTCATGTTGTAGGTTCAATAAGGTGAACCCAATGTATAAATTCCCTTGGTTCATCTTGCACATGTTTAAATAAGAAGGCCCCCACTTCATGCATTAGTTTATTAGTTTTACTTCTTGTTAAGGGTCTTTGATCTTGCATTTTTGTAAAATTATGTGCACCCTCATTATCTTGGCATAGATGAAGGTTATGGACCTCATCATTCCCCCCCTTCTTCAAAAGGATTCGACCTCGAATCTAAATCATCACCAAAAGGGGTAAGATCAGCAACGTTAAAAGTATGAGAAATTGAACCATACTTACTCTCTTGAAGGTCAAGAATGTAAGCATTATCTCCAACCTTTTTAAGTACTTTGAAAGGTCCATCTCCTCTTGGCATGAGCTTAGATTTTCTTTCTCTGGGAAACCTTTCTTTCCTTAAATGCAGCCAAACAAGATCACATGGTTCAAACAAAACTTCCTTGCGTCCTTTGTTAGCTTGTTTTGCATACTGTTTGTTTTTCTTTTCAAGTTGTAGCTTAACCTTAGCATGCGATTTCTTAATCAGTTCAGCCTTATTCTTACCATCAATACTTGCACGTTCATGAACAGGAATAGGCACAAGATCAAGTGGAGACAAAGGATTGAAACCATATACAACTTCAAACGGTGAATGAGTGGTGCCACTATGAACACTTCTATTATAAGCAAATTCAATATATGGCAAACAACCTTCCCAATTCTTAAGGTTCTCCTGAATTATAGCACGCAATAATTGAGACAAAGTTCTATTCACAACTTCAGTTTGACCATCTGTTTGGGGGTGAGCAGTAGTAGAAAATAAGTTTTGTTCCAAGTTTATCCCACAACACGCGCCAAAAGTGACTTAAGAACTTAGTATCTATATCACTAACAATGGTTCTAGGCATGCCATGTAGACGTACAACTTCCTGAAAGAACAAGTTTGCAACGTGAGATACATCATCAACCTTTTTACAAGCTATGAAGTGTGCCATTTTAGAAAATCTGTCAACGACAAAAAACACACTACCACTTCCATTTTTTGATCTAGGTAATCCCAAAACCAAGTCCATAGGTATATCAATCCAAGGTGACATTGGGAGAGGCAATGGGGTGTACAAACTATGTTGATGTGATGTAGATTTAGCTTTCTTGCAAGTTATACAACTTCCATAAACCTTCTCTACATCAACTCTCATATGAGGCCAAAAGAAATGTTCTTTTAACATCTCTAATGTCTTAAAGATGCCAAAGTGGCCCATTAAACCTCCACCATGTGCTTCTTTGTCAAGTATCTCTCTGATAGAACACTTAGGTATGCACAATTTTCTTTCTTTAAACAAGTATCCATCATGTAAATAATACTTTCCAAATGGAGAATCGGCACATGCATCAAATATTGACTGAAATTCAGGATCAGATGTATACAAGTCCTTGATGCACTCAAATCCAAGCAAGTGAGATGACAATGTAGTAATCAAAGAATATCTCCTAGATAATGCATTAGCTACAATGTTATCTTTTCCTGGCTTATATTTTATCACATAAGGAAATTGTTCAATGAATTCAACCCATTTTGCATGCCTCTTATTTAACTTTCCTTGGCCTTCAAGGAACTTAAGACTTTCATGATCAGTATGAACCACAAACTCCTTATGTTGCAAATAATGTTGCCAAGTTTGCAATGATCTAACCAGTGCATACAACTCTTTGTCATAGGTTGAATAATTTAATTGTGCTCCTTTAAGCTTTTCACTAAAATAAGCAATCGGTTGTTGAGACTGAGATAGTACAGCTCCTATACCAACACCACTAGCATCACATTCAATTTCAAATGTTTCATCAAAGCTAGGTAGTCTTAGAATATGTGCAGAAGTTAACCTTGCTTTAAGTTCATCAAAGGCTTTCTGTTGTGACTCTCCCCACTAAGATCCTACGTCTTTTTTAACAATCTCATTCAAAGGTGCAGCAATAGTGGAAAAGTCCTTAACAAATCTTCTATAGAAACTAGCCAACCCATGAAAGCTTCTCACCTCTCCAACAGTTGTGGGAATTGGCCATTCTAAAATTGAGTTCACTTTATCTTGGTCCATTTCAATTCCATTTGCACTAACCACAAATCCTAGAAACACAACTTTTTCCATACAAAAAGAACATTTCTTGAAATTTGCATATAATTGTTCTTTCTTCAATGCTTCAAAAACGCTTCTTAGGTGGCCTATGTGTTCATGCAAAGTCTTAGAGTAAATCAAGATATTATCAAAGTAAACAACAACAAATTTTCCAATGAATGCACGTAAGGCTTCATTCATTAATCGCATGAAAGTACTAGGTGCATTAGTTAAGCCAAATGGCATGACTAACCACCCATACAATCCAAACTTAGTCTTAAATGCAGTTTTCCATTCGTCACCTTCTCTAATGCGAACTTGAAAGTAACCACTTTTAAGATCAATCTTGGTAAAATACTTAGCACCATGCAATTGATCAAGCATATCATCAAGTCTAGGAATAGGGTGTAGAGAAAAAGGGTTTGAGTGATTACAAAATGCTTGATTTAAATAACGTGTATTAAACATGCATGATATATTTTATGGCATGACACGTTTTTGCATAAAATTTGTCTTATATAGTTCATATATAATGTTGTCGTACTAATGAGCCATAAAGCTTTAAAGCTTACATCAAATGGCAAGCATTTGTTGTGTTTGAACTATTTTCAGGTGCCATCATTAATGAACTAAACTAGTTCATTAAGTGAAGTACTTAGTTAAATAAACTAAGTAGTTCATTAAAGGAAGCTATATTTGGAAAAGGCACAAAAGCAACAAATTGAAGAATAGAAAGTTCTTCTCTTCTTTATACACGCCATTATACATATATTTTTATATATATTCAGATTTTTTTTGAAAAGGCACATACACATATATTCCAACGTACTACCGACACGTTATATATTTTACTAACGTACGTTAAGGTCACACCACTATATTAAACTCATATTTATGACTATATTCAGGTCTTATATCATATGATATAAGTCATGGTGATGACAAATTTATTACGACACGTTAAAAGGTTCTAAACCAAAAATTGTCGTATTAGGTGAATACCAAAACTTCGCCAACGTGTCACGTACTTGCCATATATAGATGGCCAGCCCCTACACTTCAAAAATGGCCACAAATTTCGTGGCTTACATGGTATATACATCCATAAAATTATTCCATGTTGGCACACACAAATCACCCCAAATTAAGGCCAAATTGTGGAGATTCCAAATTCAATTTTTGTCACATGTTGGGCGCCACTTTAAATCAGCCATGAGTGCTGAATATTAAAGTTTAATTTATGTATATTATGTGTAACATAATATATATAACATGTGCAAAACTTTGGAATTTAATCGAAGAAAAATCGGGTAATCGACAAACGTCAAAAATTTGATTTTCTACGAACACGACACATGAAACGTTTTTGGCATGACATATAACATGTATCTAGACACTTTTTACATACTCTATATATTCTAAAGTGTTCTAGAAAAATCAATTAAGGTCTGGTTGGAATATACCATGTGTGTATAATTATATGTGCACTATTTTACAAAGTTTGCAAAAATAAAATTCAGCACATGTACATTCATCATCACACGCCTATCTTAGCTTGATGAAGCACATATGGAGCTTTGTTGGCATCTTGATTGTCCAAGAATGAAGCATACAATGTTGGTGATATAAAGAAAGGAGCTACACAAGGTAACATGTCAAACTTTGTCACATTTGTGACACATGCTGAAAATTCAGCATGTGTAAATTAGAGCTGGCCGAAATTTTCAAGATAATGATGTCATATTTACTATTTTGAATTATATGAATTGATTGAAAGATAGTATGGTAATGTTTTAAATATATTATGGAAATAATGTGATGGTATCTTGGAATATCACACATGCTGAAAATTTCAGCATGTGTAGAATGAACTTGGCCGACTTTAGGGCCTTCTTGGAGACAAATTTTATTCCAAAGTTAGTAGAAATGTTATGTACTAAATGATGATTGATTTCTTCTTTATTTTCAAGGAATTAATCTAATGCAAACTTGGTAAAAATTTGAATAAAGTGTGAATATCACACATGCTAAAATTTCAGCATGCATATGGCCGAATTCTTGGTAGGAATGGGTGATAGTTGTCTTGCTAATTATATGGAATTATTATGTGATTTATGGCAACACTTTTATGGCTAATTGGCACATGTTTCTGAGGATTATTTTCAGATTTATCTAGTCATCAAATGTTGACACTTCCATCCAATCAATGAGTGCCAAGTAAGCAAGAGCTTGATGATCATCCAATGAGGAGTTGCCAAGTAAGCAAGGAAATGTCACAATGATGCAATATACTCTTGCAAGGACTTAGAAGATAATTTTCAAGAGGAAGAGAAGGCAATAGGGGGCGGCCACTATGGATAAAAAGGAAAGAAGAGAGCAAACAAAATACAAGACAAGGCTTACAATTCTCAAGATCAAAAACGTGTTCATCTCCTTCTTTCTACACTTCTTTCTTTCTTCTCTCTAAAAGCCTATTGTATTCATATTCATACATCTTGAATAGGATTCTTACATACCACCATATACTCTTTATTTTTGTAAAAGATTGATCAAGGTGTGATCAATCTTGCATTCGCAAGGTGGTGGTGTTCGTGATCGTTGTAATTATTTACAAGGTTTGTTAAGGGTTGGAGTTGGTGTGTAACTCCATCAACCCTGTGTGGTAAGGTGTTATTTGTGTTTTGTGATTAGTGCTAACCGAGGAAGGTGTTCTCGATTACTGGAGTATGTTGATTTAACCGAACCAGTATAAAATTCCTTGTGTTCTTTACTTTCAGCACTTACTTTCAGTTTCTAGCACAGTGCATCATTTTTATCACGTTATTAAAAATAGTAAACCAATTTCAAAAATCCCAACATTTTCAGGAAACATATACACACGTCTTAAGGTTCGTTTGGCACAAGTTTCAACCCTTTTGGACAAGTATAAGTCATCCAAATGTCTAAAGTTCTGAGACTAGTACAGTCTGATTTTCAGGCTCGCAAAGGTTGATACTTTGAACGTATTTGACTAACTTCCCAAAAGAATTTTTCAAAACTATTTCAACTCAATTAAATAAACCTAATAAGGACTTAGTCATTAAATTTTCAGAGCATTTGGAGTTACGGTTAAACAGGAATAAATTTGTGCAATCTGACCATCAACGACTTTTAAAGGGGTTAAAGGTTGAATTTTAATCTGAAATTTTTAGGAGATACTCAGAACATTTGACACTAAGATCTCTCCAAATTTCAGAATTTTTGAAGATCTGTAACCTAGTTTTCAAAACGTTTCAAAACAGGTCCTGAAAACAGAAACTGTTTTCAGAAGTTGGGTTTTTGGTTTAAAATAATTTTAAAAACCACATTTTCCGCATTCGCTATTCAACCCCCCCCCCCTTCTAGTGGTGCCTTGCAGATCCTACATAGGGTACCTGTTTTACAGTTATCTTGTTGATGGCTCTACAATCAGTACACATCCTCCATGTACCATCTTTCTTTGGTACAATGATCACAGGAACAACACAAGGACTCATGCTTTCCCTCACCTTTTCTTTGGCCAAGAGTTCTTCTACTTGGAGTTGAATTTCCTTCATTTCAGCAGGGTTTGCTTTGTAGGCTGGCTTATTAGGCAGGATAGCACCAGGTATGAAGTCTATTTGGTGCTCAATTCCTCTTAAAGATGGCAAACCAGAAGGTTCTTCTTCGGGAAACAACCCTAAAAACTCTTCAAGAAAAGATACAACTCCACTGGGCAAAGTGGAGGGTAAGTCACTCATAGAAAATAGAGACTCCTTAAACATCAAAACATAGAAAGTTTTCTTTGAGTTTAGGGCATGTGACACTTCACTTGGTTTGGCAAAGAAAGCAAATTTCTTTTGAGATTTGTCTTCATCAATGTTTACTATCTCTTTGCCTTTAGACTCATTTTTCTTTCTTTCGCTCTTAATACACTTTAGAAATTCCTTTTCTGCCTCTTTCTCCTTAGGATCATCCCTATTCTTACACATTCTCTTTTGATCTTCAAATACCTTGTGTGGGGGTAATGCATGTAGCTTAAACAACTTATTGTTAAACCTGAACGAATACCTATTTAGGTATCCATCATAAGTAACTTTCTTATCAAACTGCCATGGTCTACCTAAAAGGATATGACTTGCATGCATAGGAGCTACATCACATAAGATATTATCTTTATACCCACCAATAGACAATGAGATCAAAACTTGTTTGCTGACACTCACTTCTCCACAATCATTCAACCAAGATAGTTTATAAGGGTGCGGGTGGTTAAGTAATGGCAAATCAAGTTTTCTAACGAGTTCAACACTTGCAACATTAGTACAGGATCCAGAGTCAATAATCAAAGTACAAACTTTTCCTTTAACCATGCAATGGATATGAAAAATGTTGTCTCTGTGTTGATCTTGCTCATCAATCTTAACATGTGCATTAAGAGCTCTTCTAACAACCACGAAACCTTTTGATGCAAGCTCTTCATCCTCATCACACTTTCCTCATTTTCATCATGATTTTTCTCAACATTAAAATATTCTACTTCCTTATCATCAGAATAGTATTCATTAGACTCTTTAATGAACATGATACGTTTAGGGTTGGGACATTGATTTGCAAAGTGACCTTTACCTAAACATTTAAAGCATTAAATGTCTCTAAATCTAGTAGTGGAATTAGAAATGTTACCTTCAACCTTGTTTTTTCCGTTTATCCAAGTTTTCTTGTGGTGGTTGAGGTGGTCTTTTATTTGGTTGAGTCTTGCCTTGGAACCCATGGCCTTGAGGTGCAGTTGGCCTGAAACTTGGGCTTTGATTTGTCCTATGCGGCATTCTTGGATAGAATGAAGAATTAGCTCGAAAAGATAAACTAGATGTAAAGGGTTGTTGTAGCGCCCCGCACCCGGGCCTCGTCCGGATACGGTGCACCCACCGTACTTCAGTGAGGAGAGTACAAGGCGTCATGCATAACATGCGAACATCCATAACATAGTCGTGGACTCCCATGCCAACATTCAACATGGTAGTAAAATTTCGGCAGAATTAAAACTTTTCCAAAATAAACATGCATTACTAAATTACTGAGTTCCCAAAGGTAGTAGTCCCACAAAATGACATAACCGGAATCCAGAGTGTTCAAACATAGTCATGATACAAAACGTCTTGGCAGCACAAAAGTCCTCAAGCTTAGCTCCCTTCATATCTTCTCGCCTATGGATAAGGTACCCTCGGCTCATCCTCGATCCATTCTACCTTGGCATTATCTGGCTCTAGGGGAAAAATAAAGTGTGAGTGATAAAAATCACCCAGCAAGAATACAATAAACGACCATGAAATACGTAAAGAATCATAACATGAATGTATTACCCCAAAAACCTCAAAGAATCATAATTCATACCTGATCTTAAATCCTGAGCTTGCTTGACGTTCGGCTTAAGCATATTTTTAGGGAATGCTATACCAATAATAACTTATAACCATTAACTGTAACATGCAATATGTACTCATGATCGTGAATTATGGAAGATGCAATGCATTATGTCATGTCATGTCATGTCATGTCAAAACATCATTTTGGTCCCATAAAGTAACATGTCGTAAAAACAGAGTGTCAGATCAATTAACCCCGAATCTGAGCGGGTCCAGAACATATCATCAGACCAATTAACCCTGGGTCTGAACGGGTCCAGAACAGATATCAGATCAATTAACCCCGGATCTGAACGGGTCCAGAACAGATATCAGATCAATTAACCCCAGATCTGAGCGGGTCCAGAACAGATATCAGATCAATTAACCTCGGATCTGAGCGGGTCCAGAACATATCATGTCATCAGACCAATTAACCCCGGGTCTGGAGTCGGGTTAGTCGCATGCTTGGCCGGCAAAGGAATCATGAAGCTTTCTTTAAAAACATGGGACCGTAAAAACTTTTCATGCATAACGAAAACATAGTCGCTTGTAAAACTTGCTTGCATCATAAAATCCATGAAAATCAGTTTCATGATCATGCGTGATACATGTAGTGATATGCAATGCAAGTCATGACATGGATAATCGTATGCATTCCTTATAACATGTCACATGCATGAATTTGGAAGCTAAATACTTCCAGACTTTTACCACGTATTCATGGGGCAGTCAAGCTAACCAAATAGGTTCATTTCCCTGATCTTTTGTCACAAATATATTTGGTGGAATCTTAGATACATGTCGTAAAAATTTCAGATCATTTCGATAATCATAAAGGGGCTCATTTACTTAATTTCCGAAATGGTTTAAATGCTGAAACGGATCTGACCTATTTTACCAAAAATTCAATTGCGGCAAATCCGTGATTCGTTTTTCAGAAATTCCAACTTTCACAGGTCATAAACATGTGGAACTAGTATCCTACCTAAATTTAGCCTATATTCATATCTCTAAGTCCCCTTTCGGAGTCCATAAATTCGTTACTAAACTTCATGTTGGTTCCAGTGATTTCAGTTGAGCAGTTTGACTAATTAATTCATATAAAATAATCCAGAACTTGTTTTACCAAAATTCCAGCTGGCATGTTCACTATACTCATAGGGTTATTACCATGCCAAAAATCAGCTTTATTGGTCATCTACAAGGTCTCTTTTCAAGCCAACCAAAAGAGGCTACAATTCTGCTCAGTTCCCTTTTTCAAGTCTGACCAGTCTTATCAAATATTTTATTAAAAATTAACCATAACATATTTTACCGAAATTCCAACTCTTATCTCTGCTTCACTCATGGTACTAGTTCTGTACCAAAAATCAGATTTATTGAAGGTCCACCAGGTCCTCTTTTAATTCGTTGAAACCAGTGATCAATTCTACCCAGCTCCAGAATTTTCTACTGGAGCAGTTTTACCGTATAATGTCTTAAAAATAATCCGTAACTGATTTTAACAAAATTCCAACTCTCACTTGGGCTAAACTCGTAAGGCTAACTTTGTACCAAAAATTAGCTTCATTGAAGGTCTGTAAGGTCAGTTCTTAAACCATTTAAAACGTCACTCTATTCTGTCCACTTCCAGTGGTTTGCTATTTTGTCATCCTATCCAAGTGAAATGTCCATGTTTTCACTCAATACCTTGGGCCGCAACTTGTGTGGTGCCTTAACCACATTTTACAACACATATTCAAGCATGCATTCATATTCAAGAGTCATCTTAGTCTAAACTTACCAACAATCTCATAAAGCTCCTAGCTTTCACATGTATACTTTCCTTAGGACTTTTTGTGTTATATTCACATGTCAATCTTATCTAGACCTACTTAGGTGAACCTTATTTCACTCTAGGTCAGCCTTATTTCATATAGCATATAGGAAAAGGATTCATCTTTAAAGGAATAAATCACATGCAAGGCATTGTTCTTAGGGAATCACTAAGATATAGTCTCAAACTTAAGACATTCAACTAAAGATCATATCTTAAGAACTTCTAAGCATTCAAGTCACAAACTCTTTAAATAAATCATGAGAGATCATTGTATACTTGCCTCTTCAAGCTAAAGCTCTTGTCTTTGCTTGGTTATGGTGTGAGATATGTTGGAATCCTTCACCTTCTTCACCTTAAGCATACGGTTTTGATGGAAATGAAAGGAAATGATTAGTCTTTATTCAATAGAGGAAATAGGATAGGTTTGAGGCTAGAGCATCTTACCAAAATGATCTTGAGTGGGGAATTCAAGCACCACAATATGTCTCCACCTAAGAAAGTTGAAGGCTTTCACCTATTTAGACCATGGATGTCACGGTTTTGAGGTGAATGAGAGGATTTATGTTAGCTTCATTCTTCACCAAAATAAGAATTCACTTAAGGAAGCTTGGAACAAGACTTACCTAGATGTCTTCTTGAGTCTTGAAAGTGAAGTTGAACTCCTATCCTCCAAGATGAAGAGCCAAAATATTGTGAGGGAGATGAGGGAATTTTGTTAAGTGTTGCTCTTGCTTGAATGGGTCTTGAGAGGAGTCTCAAGATGACAAGAAGTTAGATGTTTCTAGAAGGGTTTAAAACATGATAGGGGACGGTTTTGGAGGGATTTTAGGGCTTTCTTGAGTGCTAATCAAGGTTAGGTTAGTATAACCTTGGTTACTTTAATCCAACTATGGTTACTTTGGTGCTAACCCAAGTTACTTTATTAAACCATGGTTATCTTAACCTTGGTTTAAGGGAAAAAGTAACCATGGTAGGATTTAAAAATCCTCCATGTCTAGACACTTAAGGGGGCGGTTTTGGGTTGGGGTCTTTATGACCTCAACCATACTACTTCCTTCTTTAATGAGTTGTCTTACTTGTTCCTTGAATGCATGTCTATTTTGTTTTCTATTAATTCTTTGCATAATAACTTCTTGTCTTAATGGTGTAATATACTTTAAGTAATTATTTTAACTAATCAAATTGGCTAGAGAATTCTAGAATCCCCATTCATGCCTTGGCCGAATTTTAGGCTTCTTGGGCAAGTTGATATTTCTTGTAATTTTAATTCATGCACTATATTGTTTTTCTTTATTTTATCATATTCTAAGATTAACATGTGTATGTATACATATGTATATACACGCCTAGGTGTACTATGTGTTTATACATTCCATACACATATATCATGTACACGCACATACATATATATTGGTATGTATGGTTCATATAACTCTATATTTCATGTATTACTTTCTTGAAGTTTCCTTGTTTAAATTGGCTTGGTATCACCTCAATAATAATTAAGTAAAAAGGGTTAAGTTGACCTAAGTAACACGCGCTGAAAGAAATTGTCGCTTTCATTCCGTCTCATATTCATAGTTTTCATGTACATGATCGTTGGGGTACAACATCCTCCCCCCTTATCATAAGTTTCGTCCTCGAAACTTCAGAACTAGTCAAAAAGATGGGGGTATCTACTCCTCATATCTTTTTCCGTTTCCCATGTTGCTTCTTCTTCCGAATGATGCCTCCATTGTACCTTCACCATGGGTATGGATCTCTTCCTTAAAGCTTTCTCTTTCCGATCAACTATCCTTAAGGGTTCCTCTTCATAAGTTATATCTTTTCCAACCTTCAACTGTTGATCTTCAAGGATGTGGATTGGGTCACATACATATCGACGAAGTTGAGAAACATGGAACACATCATGCAGCTAAGAAAGGGATGGTGGCAACGCCAAACGGTATGCAACCTCGCCTACTTTCTCAAGCACTTCATAAGGTCCTACGAATCTTGGGCTTAGTTTTCCTTTGATGCCAAATCGCCTAACTCTTTTGGTCGGAGAAACTTTCAGAAAGACTTTCTCTCCTTCTTGAAACTCCAAAGGTCTCCTTCTTTCATCTGCCCATATCTTCGTTCTATCTTGCGCTGCTCTTAGTCTTTGTTGGACTAACTTTACCTTCTCTCGTGTTTGCTCAACAATATCGGGTCCTGCGTAGATCTTATCTCCAATTTCGTCCCAATATAGTGGCGATCGACATTTTCGTCCATACAATGCCTCATAAGGTGCCATTCCGATGGATCTGTGGAAGCTATTATTGTAAGAAAACTCAACGAGCTTAAGACTTTTATCCCAGCTTCCTCCGAAATCGAGAATGCAAGCGCGGAGTATATCCTCAAGGGTTTGGATTGTTCTCTCTGATTGTCCATCTGTTTGAGGATGAAATGCAGAGCTCATCCTTATCTCTGTGCCCATTGCCTTTTGAAAAGCAGTCCAAAATCTCGAAGTAAATTGGGGGTCGCGGTCGCATACAATACTGATGGGCACTCCATGTAAACAAACAATCTGATCAATATACATAGAGGCTAACTTCTCCATAGATGCTTTAATCGTCATAGCCAAAAAGTGAGCAGACTTAGTCAAACGGTCCACAATGACCCATATAACATCATTCCCATGCTTAGTCTTGGGTAGATCGGTCACAAAGTCCATGGTGATGTGATCCCATTTCCATTCTGGCGCTTCCAAGGGTTGTAACATTCCAGCGGGTCTTTGGTGTTCGGCTTTTACTCTTTGACAGATCAAACATCGTTCAACAAATTCTGCTATTTGTTTCTTCATACCTGGCCACCAAAACTTTTGCTTGAGATCTTGATACATCTTATTAGCTCCAGGATGTATAGATAGTCGAGAGTTATGAGCTTCCATCAAGACTTCGTCCTTAATTTCTTTGTTTTCGGGGACACATAACCGTCCTTGATACCATCGACTGCCATCACTGCGAATCTCAAAGTCATCTCGCGGCTTTTCTTCCATCCTTTCATTGTATAAAAGACTTACCGTCGAAAAGGGGAGGCCTTATGTTTGACATTCCTTATTGCTTGATTTTATAACTAGTGGATGCATCTCACAAAGATTGTTGTATGTTCTTGTTGTGAGTGAACCTTGCTCTGATACCAGTTGTAGGACCTGTGCAGCACCACTAGAAGGGGGGTTGAATAGTGAGTGCGGAAAAATTGGTTTTTAAACTTTTTAAACCCAGTAACTCACTTTTGAAAACAGTTTCTGTTTTAAGATCCTGATTTGAATAAACTAGTTGACCAGGTTTTAGACTTCCCAAAATTGTGACATTTGTGAAAATGTGCTCTCAGATGTTGTTAATGTGTCGCACGAATTTCAGATTAAAATTCAAATTGTAAGGGCTTGAAAAACCGTTTTTATTCAGACTCTGTCAATCTGCCAGAAACTGTTCATTAAAACGAAAAATTTATTCCTATTTAATGACGACTCTAAATGACCTGAAAATTTTATGGTATGACATCTGGGATGTGTACTTTAAATAGTTGAAACAGTTTTTCAAAATTCCTTTGGTAAATATGCCAACCATGTTTATGTTCTCGACCTTTGCAGATCTAAAAATCAGACTGCAGTAGTCTGAGAACTATGGACGTTTCAATGACTTATACTTAACCAAATTCGATAAACTTATCCCAAATGAAAGATAAGATGTGTTGCTATGTTGCTGCAAAATTTGGTGGTTTTTGGAAAACGTTTTATATTTTTTCCATGAGTATGAAAACGATGCAGAAAACTGAAACTGAAAGTTAAAGTGTTGAAAGTAAATAATACCAATATTGTTTTACTGGTTCGATCAAATCGACCTACTCCGGTATTTGAGGACACCTTCCTTGGTATTCACTAATCACAAATAGCATCTTGACACAAGAGTGACCGGAGTTAAACACCAACTCCACACTTTTACAGGCAAACAACCATACACAACAACACGAACACCACCATCAAACAAATGAAGGTTCGATCACACCTTGATTAACCTTGTACAAGAGATCAACGTATGTGGGTGGTACAAACAAAGCCTATATAGTGAATGATAGGCTTGATGCTAAGAGCAAGAGAAAAAAAGTAGTGAAGAAGAGAATAGTCTTGGTTGATCTTGAATGAATATGAACTTTTTGCTTAGCTTTGCTTGAACCATCTTGCCCTTTTTTTATAGTTGGTTGGCCGCCCTCCTAGGGTTGTAGTCTTCCTTTAAAATTGTCTTGAATACCCTTGGAAGATTTTTTTGTATAAATGGTGACATACCCTTACTTACTTAGCACAATACGATTGGACAAATGACTTGTCTTCGCCTGGTTGTCAATTCAGATTGGTCATCTTTAATCCACATTGGCACCCCATAAATGAGCTGGAAGTTCATCTTAAAAATCTGAAACACATGCTCAAAATCAAGTTTGTTAATCACCAATTAATCATGATATGATTCCCCCACAATTTTGGAAGAAAATTGAAGACAATAAGGGTGCAAAAATCAGCCATCTTTGTCCATGTGCTGAAATTTCAACATGTATTTCATTTTGAAATGTTTCCTTGTGTATCTTGCCCTCTTCAATGTCACGAATAATCTGTGGCTTATCTTCCACCAATTAAAGTACCAAACAATATCCACCTAGGCTCCAAGAACGCTGAAATAGGAGTGTATACCTCAGCTGCATGTGCTGAAATTATCTTTTGAATATTTGTCACATAATGATGCACAATCTTCACACACATGGTAAATTGCAATCAGCCCTAAATTGATTTTTCTAGAACACTCTAATATGTCTTGAATGTGTAAAAAATGTCTAGATACATATTACATACACACTAAAACCGTCCCATGTATGTAGAGGTGTAGAAAACCGAATTTTCGACTTTCATCGATTACGCAATTTTCTTTGAATAGTCTCAAACTTCTTAGACATGTAACATATATTATGTCACACATAATGTACATAAAATAAGGTGTATATTCTGCTCCAATGGTTGAATGAAAAACGCCATTTGTCTTTTAAAAAAATGAGTTTGAATTCTCCACAAATTTAGGCTACATCGTGGATGATTGATGTGTGTAAACATGGTATGACTTTGGGTCTGAATTTGACATGTGGAGCATGAAAGTTTTGAGTATTTTTAGTGTATATAGGCTGGCCATCTTTATATGGAAAGTACGTGACATGTCAGTGAAGGTTCGGTAGTCACCCGATACGACAATTTTTAGTTTATGACCTCATGACCTTTCGTTATGATTTTGATGACAAAATGACTTGTAATACATGATTAAAATATTTTAAAAATTCTAAAAAATGTAAAAATTAATTAAAATATTTTAAAAATAAAAAAATAGGAAAAAAGATAAAAACAATAAAAAATTACCCCCAATGTCCCAGCCCTCCCCGACCCTCTACCCCAACGCCCTGCTCCACGCCACTCTCTTACCCTCCCTAAAATTTTTTTAAAAAATTTTTCAACTCACCCATAACGCCCTGACCACCTCCTGTGCCTCCACCCACACCCCCACCCAAAAATTTTTTTAAAAAATTCTTTCAACTCGTCCACAACGCCCGACCACCCCCGCCCTCCGGCACCCTAACAACCCAACCTTCTAGCCCAAAAAGAAAATGACAAGGCTTGTAGTTAGATTATCATGGGGTTAAATTTTGTAAGAGCATTCCTTATGTGTGTTGAATGTTGGAGCAGCACAAATGACGATGTGCATGAACATCTACAATATCTCATGCACGATATTGGAGATGCATGTGTTCATGCACGTTCTGACCTGCAGTTCCAACATGGAACGCCATTTGGCTATAATTACGCGGATGGAACAATCACTGCTAGGGAAAAAAACTTTTGAAATTATGCCCAGGGGTGGGGGTGGCACGAGGTGTGGGGAGAGAAAAAACATGTTCTAATTTTTTCTTTTTAGACCGGGTGTTGGGGTGAAAGGGGGAGAAGGGTTGGTCGGGCGTTATGGGTGAGTTGAGAAAAATTTTAAAATTTTTTTAGGAGGTGGGGGTGGGGTGGGGCAGTTAGGGCGTGGGGATAGGTGGATCGGGGAACGGTTGGAGCGTTGGGGGTATTTTTTTATTTTTATCTTTTTTTCCTAATTTTTGGATTTTTAAAATATTTTTAATTAAATTTTACATTTTTTAGAATTTTTAATTTTTATCAATTTATTCAAATAATACAATTTTATTTTTAATTAAAAAGGGTTGCCACCTGATTGGTCTGGTTAGTCAACAGTTAGTCAATCGTTTGTCACGTGTCACCAGGCTGCTAACTGAGCCATTTCTCAAAAGGACTGGCTGTTAAGTGAGTTTCATCAACGTTTAACTGTTAACTGAGTAATGGGCCAAATGTTTGGCTATTAAGTGAGATTTCCTTATGGGTTTGGATTCCTCCAAACCCATACCTTTAACGTAGAAACCCCCAACCAAACACCTCCTAAAATTTGAATCAGCTCAGCTTTATACACTTGATATCAAGTTTGGCTCAGCATGGAGTGTTTGACGTGAGTATACACGTCGAAATCTTTTCTTAGCTCTTTGCTTAGCAATTAGCAGTTATCACATTCAGAGGTAATGCGTAAAGCAAAATGCAGAAGCCAGAAGACACTTTCATTTCATTAAAATGTTAATCATTACAACATGCTGAAACATGAAAGTTACAAGAAAACAAAAAAGATGCTACACTAAAGCTATTCAACGATCTCCCTAAGGACGACCTATCCTTCAATATATGAACTTGCTGATTGTCTGTTCGTGCATCAGGATTGATCAAATCAACAGTCTGGGGATCTTCCCTGTTCAACCATTGATCTGGCTCGGTTATGGCCTCGACTACTTTAGTTTGGCCAATCTCTATTATAGTTCCGAGCAAGATGTCCATGTTGGTTTGGAGATAGTCAAATTTTATGAGTTCGATTACCAAGGTGGAAGATGGTCTTAAAAAGATGAAAAATGATAAAGCGATTGAACCCGATTGTATTCCAATTGAGGCTTGAAAATGCTTAGAAAAAGAATTTACTATGTGGCTCATGGATCTGTTTAACAAGATTGTGAAGATAAAAAAGATGTCTCACCAGTGGAGGAGAGTACTTTAGTACCTCTGTATAAAAAAGTTAAGATATAGAAGATTACGCAAAATATAGAGGAATTAAGTTAATAAATCACACAATGAAGATATGTGACCGGGTGATTGAAAAAAGACATCATAAAGATACTAGTATATCTAAAAATCAATTTGGATTTATAGTGAAAAGGTCAAAAATAGAGGCTAGAGAGGTATAAGGAAAAGAAACAAGATTTGCATATCATTTTCGTTGACACAGAAAAGTAATATGATAAAGTTCCACAAGAGATCCTATATAGAATGCTTGAAAAGAAAGTTTTAAAATAGCATATGTAAAAGTATTAAACATATGTATGAGAACATGATGATAAGTGTAGGGACTCCAGGAAAACTAAGCCAAGAGTATCCGATTACACTGGGCTTACACCAGTGATCTTCATGAAGTCCATACTTATTTGCTTTAGTTATAGATTAGCTCACTCGACACATTCAAGATACAGATCTTAATGCGGTTATGTTAGTGGATGAAACTAGTGAATGAGTCAATGCTAAGCTAGAATTTGGCAGGAAACACTAGAGCAAAAGGCTTCAAATTAAGTCAAACATATATGTGTATGCGTGTGTTTGTGCACAAAATGACTATTTCCGTAGCCAATTATTCTTACTCACTAAAATAATGCAAATTTTTTTATTGCAGTGTCACAATTTCCATTGGTTCATGTTTGGCCTTTTTCTTTTTTTCGTATTTTGCTCTTTGACCTAAAATTCTTATGACCTAAAATTGCTCTCCAGACAGCTAATAAGCAACCTCTCCTGATATATATAGATATACACATATGTACATATATCTATATAATATGCATATTTTTTTGGTCAAATGATATATCTTATTCAGCCCTCACTTATGGCGGAGGAATATCATTTTACATCAATAGTGATCATATGAAAAGTGAAAGTTTAAAGACCAAATAATTTTTGTTATCCAATCATATATGATATGCCGCATTAAAACCTTGACAAGTAAAACCACCTTGTGGATAAAACTTTGGCGAAGGAAAAAAGAGAACATATTTATATAATTGGAGTATTTACATTGCTGTGAGATAAAAATATAATAAGATGTAACAGCTTCAACCTCTGATCCCATAAAATATCGTCTTAAAGTGATTCATGGCTGGCAGACCATGAGTCCGAAATGTGAAAGCCAATATGAATCCCATAATTGAAGGCTTCTTAAGGAAGAAATCCACTTGTCTTTGCAAGATGATGAGTTGATAATTCGTTGTTGAAACTCTCGCCGTGAATCCATGCAAGGTAAACATATATCTACACACACACACAAACACACACACACACACACATATTTTTTTTTCCAAAAGGTCTTTTATTAGATTAAAGCCTCACTTTTGGCGGAGGAAAACCATTATACAAATGTCAGAATACGTAAATAAAAAGATCAAAAAGCCAATGATGAGATACCTCCAGTCGCATACGATATGTCGCATTAAAACCTTGCCAAGTAAAACCACCCTTGTGGATAAAACCTTGGCGAAGGAAAAAGCGTGCATATTTATACGACTGTCATTGATACCGAAGTTGTACAATACAATATACAAAAAGTGTGTATAAGCAGCTGTCCGCCGACTATGTATGCCACTGGAGTTGAAAATGTAAGCCAATTTGAGTTGGACTATGTTGAAAGACTGCCATTTTAGCATTCCAGTGTGACGCTCCGTCCAAATATCATCCACGCGTAAAAGCATCCAAATGTTGTTGATCAGCCATGTCATCCAAACCGCATTGACCAGCCATGCAATAGTGAAATAAAAACATGTGTGAACTATATCGAGGGTACAAGAGAATGAATCAATGCAGTAGAAAGAACACATACCCAACCTGCCTGCACCAACTGATGGGCAGGCAGGGTTATGGAAGGAGAGCCAATCCATATGGAAGACCCGGGCCAAATTTTTTACGTGAAAATACATCCATACCGTCGCCATACATAAATGTGCGTCAAGGAATTTGATGAAGATATCCCCCCGATGTCTCCCAACACCAAGTAAAGTGGGTAAACACCAAGTAAAGATACACGGATCAAATAAATTAGACTCAGCAGCGTAGTAATAACGGGAAATCGTGAGCTGAAATGCAAAAGGAAAGAAAACGAACCATGCCTGCCCGCACCAAAGTTGGTGCAGGCAGAAAAGAGGTAACAGTGCCAATCCGTATGGAAGACTGCATGTTTTCTAGTGTAGCCAGCGCACGCCCAATATAACTCACAGCGGCCACCGCAGCAATTAATCCAGGTAACAACATTAATATGTATCAACAAATAAATTATACAGCAGCAATGTTTAAGATAAGTAGTATGCGTACCGGGTCTGCCCGTGACTGTTAGGACACGGGCAGAAGGTTCAAAAAAACCGCAAGCCATTAAATTGGGCGTAACTGCGCCGATGTGAGATCCAGTGCGACGGATGCCTTGACCATGGGAGGAAGAGTATGATTGTTGTACAACTCCGTTGTAGGATGCATCATTGCATGTTGAGCAAGATAATGAGCCGGCATATTATTCTCGCGGTAAGTATGAAGCAGTACCAGCCTATGCTGACTAACCAGACTGTGAAGCT
Organism: Eustoma russellianum; assembly: GCA_036186865.1. Taxonomy (NCBI): domain Eukaryota; kingdom Viridiplantae; phylum Streptophyta; class Magnoliopsida; order Gentianales; family Gentianaceae; genus Eustoma; species Eustoma russellianum. The sequence goes on along the minus strand of AP025067.1, from coordinate 13,438,848 downwards.
GCTGAAGATGATAATTTCCCACTGGTTGCCGAGGTTTACCTAGTAATGCTAGCATTTGAGCACAATCTGATTCCACCATGAGCGAACGGTATAAGGGTAGAAAATAAATCAGGCCAAAAAGAGTAGCCTGAATCTCCGCCTATAGCGGTGTACTAGGAGGGAGACGAAAAGAAAGGGCCCAGATACAACTCCCATCGTGATTACGCAATATAACTCCACCTGCTGCATAATGTTGGCCAACTGCTGCATCCACATTTAACTTGAGACGCCCAGAAGGGGGTGTTTGCCACCAAATAACCCGAAGACGAGGTGTGCGAATCCGAGGGAGCTAGGAGAGAGATAGCAAAGGACCCGCTGCCAGCTTGGTGCCCTGGATGCTCATCGCCCAAACGTGTATATCAAAGTGAATAGAGTTACGTAATGCCGTCGTCGAGAAAATTGTTGTGTCCCCAAAGATGAGCTGGGCATATTGACGCCAAATATTTGATAAAACTATCGCAGGAACGACAATCTTAAAAACACCCGCAAGGGATGTAGAATTGGACCGATACCACCAAGAGAGTAAATATTGCCGCAGGGACAGAGATGTCGGTGATACGCCATGGAGTTCAGCAGCAAAGAAACTCCAAAAAAACCGAATGCGTGAACAGTAAATGAATATATGATCCACTGTGGCTGAATGCGATTTGCAAAAGGGGCATTGTGTAGGACGCACCACTAAATATTTTCCTATGTAATCTTCAAATGGCATGTCGGAATGGAAAAATCGCCACAATAAAAGTCGAATAGAGGGATAGTGATGTTTAGACCAAATAAATGCTGTTGAGAGTAAGGTTGGGCGCGAAACCCGACATATATCATATGCCGACTTAAGAGAAAACACCCCAGAAGGCGTTGCCGTCCATGATGGGAATGCGCCTAATCCAGTTGAGTGAGAGGAGCAGATGGGGTGAATTCGACAGATAGACTTCCAAACCGCAGAATCTGGTGGCCTGGGAGTATAGTCCCCCCGTCTTCCGTATTTAAGATGCATATATCGACTCCATAATGTGTCCTGGCATTCATATTGCCACCATATACGACATGTATATGCTTGTTGCAGCTCACGAAGACTGCGAAGTCCTAATCCACCCTCCTCAATCGGAGTGGTCATAGAGTTCCATGCGACCCAATGGTGTCTATCTCCCCAAAAGAATGATGACATCTTCCTGTCGAGCATTCGAATGACTGACTGAGGCATGCCACCTTCCGCCAAAATATGTAGGGGGAGCGCTGCAATAACGGATCGTAGTAGCACAAGCCGACCTGCGAATGATAAGAGTCGAGAATGCCAACCCTGTAATCTGTCATCCACATGCTGTAATAATGACAAACAATGACTAGCCCGAGGGATGCCCTTATGAAGATAAGAACCCAGATAGCGAAAAGGCAAAGAGATTTGGCGCATGCCTAGGATTCTTTTTATATTTTGACATTGTCGCGCTGTAATATTGGATGATGGAATGAAGCTGCTTTTACCAAAATTAACTTTCTGTCCCGATGCAGCTTCATATTTAGTGAGAAATGCATGAAAACGGCAAAGATTCCGTTGAGTACCTTGCAGGAAGATAAGCAGATCATCTGCATAAGCCAAGTGCGAAATGTCCATAGGGATTCTGCCCAACCGAAAAGTGTGAATGCTGCCCGTGGTAACCAGTGTCTTCAATCCGCGACTAAAACCCTCAGATGATAATATAAATAATAAAGGCGACAAGGGATCCCCCTGCTTAACCCCTTTAAAGGGACGGAAGTATGGAGATGGCTGTCCATTAATTAATACTGACATCCGCGTAGCACCTAGGTGATTAATAATAATTCGAATGAAAAAGTCAGAGAACCCAAACTTTCTTAGAAGCAATTGGAGATAGTCCCAACTAACCCGATCGAAAGCCTTCATCATATCTAATTTCAGACATAACTGTGGACCGCCTCTATCCAACATATGCACCATTTCACGAGCCAACAAAACTTGAGTAGAGATATCATTTCCCGCAAGGAAACCCGTTTGCTCTGGAGATATTAGTTTTGGTAGGAGCTGATTCAAACGAGTGGCAATAATACGGGTGCAGACTTTGCTGATGAAATTTGTAAGACAGATTGGACGGAAATCAACAAATGTCTGGGGTGACTGCACTTTCGGAATGAGAGTGAGTAAAGCACTAGCCATAACCTTTGGCTGAGGAACCCCAAGGAAAAATTCCTGCACAGCCTTTAGCACATCCGAATGGATTATCTGCCAGCATGAGCGATAGAATTGTCCAATAAATCAGTCAGGACCTGCCGCACTATGCGGATCCAAACTCCATACCGCTGCTTTGACCTCAGACTCCAATGGCAACTGTGTAAGCATTAAGTTATCCTCAGCAGTGACTAAACACGGGATATAGGATAATATTTCCGTATGATTGTCGGTCGGCACAGGGGCAAATAACTCCGTATAAAAATCCACTGCTGCCCTCATCAGATCCTCCTGTTTTGTCAACAATGTTCCATGTGAATCTTGAAGTTGACGAATGCATAGCTGTGAACGCTTACCCTTGACCAGAGAGTGGAAATATCTGGTATTAGCATCCCCATCTTGTAACCATTTGACACGAGCCTTTTGTTTCCAGTATAAGAGTTCATATTTGGAGGCAAGCAAATACTGTGCCTTAGCTTGATAATAAGTCTCTCGCGCTTTCTCTGTAGAAGTGACATCCCAGTTATTTTCTGCTTGATTTAGTGCATTTTCGGCTGCCTGCAAATTGCTGAAAATATCTCCAAAGATAGTCTTATTCCAGTGCTGAATATCCTTCTTTAGAGAGAATAATTTGTCATAGAAACCGCGCATACCACCTGTTGTTGGATATGACAGCCATGCATGCCTGACGTAATTATCAAAATCCGGATGCTGAAGCCATGCATCCAAAAACCGGAAAGTTCGACGAGGTGGTTGGACACTTGCCTGACATTGTATTAAAAGAGGAGTGTGGTCCGATGTAACACGTGGCAAGTGAGTAAGTTTTAGCACATCAAACATATCATGCATCAAGGAATTAATAAATGTCCAGTCTAGTCTCCAGCGAACTCGGCCAAGGCCGCGGCCTTCAACCCAAGTATAGCGGGTGCCGAAATACGGTGGGGACATAAGCGAGCAAGCCTCAATACAGTCATTAAAATCCTGTAAAGCAGATAAAGAAGGTGTAGAACGACCACTATGATCCTCAAGTGAGCGGAACGTATTAAAGTCTCCACCAATCAACCATGGCAACTGCAATCCCGTGGAGAAATCTTCTAAGGCACGCCACAAAAGTTGACGCTGTGTGATTGTATGCCTGGCATAAACTAAAGAGAGAACGAAGGAATGCTGCTGCGTGACGGAAGAAAGAGTCAAGTGGAGCACTTGTTCTTGATCCTGTGTGCCAAGTATACGAAACTCATTATCCTGCCAAAAAAACCATATATGCTCTGATTGTGAAGAAAAACAGTGGGAAAAACCAAGACGCAAACAAAACCTATGTATTTGTGTTGAGGAATGTTTGGGCTCTATTAAAGCTAGCAAATTGATACGATATTCTCTAAGTAAATGCTGTAATCGAGGCAAGGATGTACGCATGCCTCGAATGTTCCAAATTAATATATTCATTGAGAAAGGTTAGAGTCACTTCCCTGAATTATCTGAGATGCACTACGTGTCAGAATTGTCGACGGTGGTAGGGGGGCAATTCCTTTCGACTGCGGCGCTTCCGACGTGGGACAACAGGCACGAATGGTGCCTCCTTCGGGTGATCCGGTAGTTGCGATATTAGCATGACATCATCTGGTGAAGTATTTAACATTTGCATGCGACGTGCAACTTCCATAGGAACGATTAGAGGGCCATCAGCGTGTGCTTCCGTCGGCAGTTCTGTGTCGGACAAGTGACCAAATTCAGTATGCGGGATGTCCTCCGGTAACTGGTGATCTGGAGCATCACAGAAATGATCATGCAGAGGATCTTCAGCAACAGGCTGCGGGTCCGGCTCAGCGTTAGCCGGGATGGAAGAAGCTTGAGGCTCTGTCACTGGTGTCAAATTAGCCTCTAGAGGTGGCTGGGAGGATGAGGGTGCCTGTGAAGGTGGGATAGCTGTCTTCTTCTTAATTGGAGTCCATCTCTGTTTTGTCGGTCGAAATGGTGGCGGCGGTGGAGGTGGCGGAATGGTAGACTGTGCCGATTGCTGTGGCGCACAAGTCAAATGATCATGGCCTAGTCATATTTAGACCTAAAATGATATTATTTCAAAGTGAAATTAGATTTTTAGGACATAATAATAGAGAAAGGAAAAATAATTCCTATAAATAGAAGTATATAATTTGCTTCTAAATTTCCTGATGAAATACTAGAAAAAACTCAATTACAAAGGTTTTTAGGAAGTTTTAATTATATATCTCCTTATTATAAAGATTTATCAAAAGATGATGTTATTTTATATGTTAGATTAAAAAAAGAAGATTATACCTTGGACAGATGCTCATACGCAAGCTTTTAAAAATATTAAACAAAAGGTGACTAACTTACCTTGGTTAATGTTGGCAAACCAAAATTGGAACAATAATAGAAACGGTTGCTTTTGATATCGGGTATGGAGGAATTTTGAAGCAAATTACACCAGAAAATAACCAGGTATATCTGGTAAGATTTCATTCTGGAAAATGGACTAATAGTCAGAAGAATTATGATGCAATAGCTAAGGAAATCCTTGCTATTGTAAAATGTGTATTAAAATTTCAAGATGATTTATATAATCAAAAGTTCGTTATATGAGCTGATTGTTAAGCTGCAAAATATATGTTTTAAAAAGATTTCAAGTGTGATGTGTCTAAACAAATGTTTACCAAATGGCAAGCTAACTTAGCCCCATCTTATTTTGATATCATATATAAAAAAGGATCAGATGATAGCCTTCCTGACTTCTTAACTAGAGAATTTGTTGACGAGAAATATCTTTTTTTTTTTGCAGATATGTCCCAAAGGGGCAGAGGAACTTCCTCTTATAGCGAAGGGGTGAAACAATGTTTGGTCAAATTGGTCATCAGAAATTAATTAGTGCAAATATTGCACCCTCATCCTCATGTAATACCCTAAAGGATGATAAGTTATTTGAAGGGTTTTTAGCCTTTAAAGCAGCTAAGAAATAGGAGGATGATGTTACTTCATATGCAAGAGTAGTATCTGAAGAAATTGAAGAGGATCCTTATAAAAGGAATGATCACAAGGAATTAATATTATACCTAGAAAACAATGATCATAAATGGAAAGATCAAACATGGACAATAATGCAAAGATATCTAGACACAGTGTCATACACTGCCCATTCATACAAACATAGAAATTACTAATTTAATCATTTTGCAACTGGAAATTCACAAGTCTATAACTTTAGTAAGGTGATCATTAAGCAAGTCATAACTGCGCAATCTTAGGGGTTATCTACCTTTATAGAAAAAGAATTCATATATCCAGAAGGAAAAATTCCAATAAAATATAATTATTGGGATTATGTGAATGCATTTCATAAGGTTTTTGTATATGAAAATCAAAAACATAAACATTCATGCTTTTCCAGGTTATGTCCTAATATATTTACACAAGAAATTCCAAATTTTTTTATCAATGGTGGTCTTCATATGGACCCTCTCTTAATATTTTCCCAGAACCATATAAAGGTTTAAAGACCCAATGAATTGATATTTCACCAGCATTAATAGCGGCACAACATGAAAATAGATTTGTTAAAGGAATGAACACATTATATTTCTTTATGGAATTTAGAATCCCTTGGATACGGAAATGAAGATTAACAATTAGCACTACAACTCAAAATATTCTATGTTTAAATTGCATTTTGTTTTCCAAATTTTGGAAGAAAATGTTGCTAAAAGATGATCAAGGCATCCTTGAAGGACAATAGACATCAGACCAAATTTATCAAACTTTGGCAAAATATAAAGTTCAAATTCAACAGCGACAAAAACAGGAATATCCTAGTCCATTTCAGCATATTGGCCAGAAGATTAAAATGATTAAGGGGCAAGACTCTATAAGTCGAGGACATATATTATCTTCTTATTTGGCTGAAATTAAGAAAGACTTATTGAAGAATATTTTTCAAACAGAAGATGATTCAGTTTTGTATGTGTCTATGACCAATTCTAATTAAGGAAAATAAGTCCAACCAGGAGAATCTCAGGACCCATATGAGGAGGATATTGATGAAATGTTAGAAGAGATGCTAGATGATATCAAGCGTACAAAGAAAAATGATCTATAAAAGAATCTTCAATTATGATATTGGTAGACATATTGGTCCACCACTCATATGATGGTAGACATACTGGTCCACCACTCAATTATGTCAGAATTTTTTTTAGTGGTTGACATTATATGTCTATTAATAAAGCTATAGTATAGATTTAATGGTACCACTTTAAACCAGCCAAGTGCTGAGATTTAAAGTATATATTATATATATTATGTATAACATAATATATATAACATGTGCAAAAGTTGGAATTTAAATTAGAGAAAAATCGGGTAATCGATAAATATCGAAAATTCGGTTTTCTACGTACACAACACATGGAACGTTTTTGGTACATCATGTGACACGTATCTAGACACTTTTTACATATGATATACATCTTAAAGTGTTCTAGAAAATTAAATTAAGGGCTGATTGGAATATAACATGTGTGTATTAATAAATGTGCATTATTTTACAAAGTTAGCAAAAATAAATTTCAGCACATTCACATCCTCATTCCAACGTCTACACCAGCTGTTTTGGAGCATATTTGGAGCCTTTTTGGCATATTGATTGGTCAAGGATCAATCATACAATGTTGGTGAATTGAAGAGAAAAGCTACAAATGGTAAGAATTCAACATATATCTCTCTTATGTCACATGCTGAAAATTTCAGCATACTACACACAAGCTGGCCGATTTTTGCTATTCAATGTGACATATTTTGTCATCTTTTATTAGGTGATTGATTAGAAGAAGATATGGAAAGGTTTTGAATATTATTTAAATAAATAAATGGTGATATTTTACATATCACACATGCTGAAAATTTTTCAGCATGTGTACAACTTGTTGGCCGAATTTGAAGAGCCAAATGTGTCCAAGTTCATTTGTTAATTGATAGCAATACTTACCATAAATTGTTGATTCATTTTTATGATAAAAAATCAAAGAATATTTGGTATTATTTTGAAAGAAAAGGAAGGATGCACATGCTGAAAATTCAGCATGGCAAGACAACCTTATGGCCGATTTTTATGCATGGATTAGGAAGGATTTTTTAGTCTTGTAATTTATGATGTATCTTTTGATTTATGGAAGATATAATGTGATGATTTTTGGCACATGGTTGAGTGTAATTATCAGATTTTTTCCATGTCATCATGATGACAACGTTGAGCCAATAAGGAGGTGCCAAGTAAGCGAAGACTAAATGATCATCCAATAAGAAGATGCCAAGTAAGCAAGGCCTTGTCACAATGATGTCTTACACTCTCTCAAGGACTTAAAAGATAATTTTCAAGAGGGGAAGGCAACCAAGGGGGGACAGCCTGCACCATTAAAAAGGAAAAGAAGAGAGCAAACAAAACAACAACAAGCATTGCAATTCAAAGAGATCAAAAAAGCCTAGCTCTTCTTCTCCTACATCTTCTTTCTTTCTCTCTTCTTGTAAAGCCTATTGTTTTCATATCTTTCAATCTTGAATAGGCTTGAGATAAGCCACCATTCATATATCTTTGTAAAAGATTGATCAAGGTGTGATCAATCTTCATTCTAGCAAGGTGGTGGTGTTCGTGTGAATTGTACTCGTCATACAAGGTTTGTAAAGGGTTGGAGTTAAGGTGTAACTCTATCAACCCTGCGGTAAGGTGTACTGCGTGTGTGTGATTAGTGTGAACCAAAGAAGGTGTTTCTTGAAGACTGGAGTAGGTTGTTTATAACCGAACCAGTATAAAATTCTTGGTGCCATTTACTTTCTGCATTTACTTTTCAGTTACTGCACTTTTTACCCTTCTTGTTCGCATCCGTAAAAATAGTAAACGATTTTCAAAAATCACAAAAATTTCCAGAAATATACCCACACGTTCTAGGGTTAATTTGGCATAAGTTTCAACCCTTTTGGATAAGTATAAGTCAATCAAACATCAAAAGATCTGAGACTAGTGCAGTTTGATTTTCAGACTTGCAAAGGTTGAGACTTTGATTGTAGTTGACCTACTTCCCAAACGCATTTTGCAAAACTGTTTCAACCCAATTAAATATAGTATATAAGGAGTTAGTGGTTAAATTTTCAGAGCATTTGGACGTTCACACAAATAGGAATAATTTTTCAAAACCATCTACCGGTTCTGGCAGATTCGAGCAATCTGAGTACCAACGGTTTTTGAAAGGGTTAAAGGTTGAATTTTAATTTGAAATTTTTAGGGGACCCTCATAACATCTGAGACTAAGTTCTCTCAAAATTTCATAATTTTTGGAGACCTATAACCTGGTTTTAAAAACGTTTTAAAACTGGTCCTGAGAACAAAATCTGTTTTCAGAAGTTGGTTGTTCAAGTTTAAGGAAATTTTAAAAACCACATTTTCCGCACCCACTATTCAACCTCCCCCCCTTCTAGTGGTGCCTTGCAGATCCTACAATTGGTATCAGAGCGCAGGAACACTCACTTCAAAGAATCCAACGATTCAGTGAGATGGCAACCACAACCGTGCAAGAAGGAATGTCAACCATAAGGCCTCCTCTTTTTGACGGTGAGTCTTTCATTCAATGGAAGGTAAGAATGAAACTTTTCTTTATGGCAATAGACATTGATCTTTGGTCAATTATAGAAGATGGTCCTTTTGTTCCATCTAAGTTATCCACCGTAGATGGAGTCACTCTAGAAGTTGTTAAATCTCGACAAGAATATACAAGTGATGATAAAAAGAAACTTAGCATCAATGCTAAAGCCATGCAACTACTATTAAACGGCCTAATTAAAAGTGAGGCTAGTTACATGTCTAATTGTTCTAGTGCTCAAGAGATGTGGCATATTCTTGAAATGAAACATGAAGGGACTAGCCAAGTAAAGGAGTCCAAAATCAATATGCTTATGTCCACACTTGAGTCCTTTAAATTATTGCCAAATGAGTCTATTGTTGAAATGGATTTACGCTTCTTGACTAACATTTACAATTCTCTTGAGTCTCTTGGCAAAGCCTTCACTATGCAGAAAAAGGTACAAAAGGTCTTGCGAAGCCTTCCATCCGAGTGGGACCCTAAAGTAACAGCCATAGAAGAAAGTAAAGAGACCAAATCGATTAAAATGGAAGAACTAATCGGATCACTTAAGGTATATGAAAACAAACTTTCTTTAAGACATTCTGAGTCCATTTCTAATAATGACAGTGCTATAGCATTTAAATCAAATGAATACGTCGTAGATGATAGTGACACAGATTCCGATGATGAGGACTTAATCACAATGGCTAAAAGATTAAGAAAAATATTGAGAAAATCGATTAAACATAAGTCTACCTCATCTAAGGATCATAAAAATAAAAATAAGGAAATAAAGTGCTATGAATGCGGCAAACTTGGACATTTATCATATGACTGCCCTAATAAAGAAAAACAAACAAACAAATACCCTGACAAGGATCGGAACAAGAATAGACTCGTCTCAGAACCTAAGCAAAGGAGAAGAGCATTCAAAGCCTCCACTTGGAGTGACACATCCGACTTTGAGACTGATGATACGGAAGAACACAAGGCACAAGTATGCTTTACATCTAAAGCATCAAATGAGGTATCTTCCGACTCTGATTCCGATTCTGAATGTTCATATGATGATTTATTTAGTCAATATTTAGAATTGCATAAGTTTTCAAAGACTCTTGCAAAAGAAAAGAAGCGATTAATTGAAGACAAGAAATTGTTAGAATCTTCTAACAATGATCTTGTGTCTCAATTAAACGATTCAAAAGAAGAGTCGTCATGCATTATAAATTCATTAAAATCTGAAATTTCATTATTGTCATCAGAGAACATTGAATTGAAATCCGAGATTTCAAACTTGAAATCAAGGAATGCGCATGTGGAGAAAAAGGTGAAACAATTTGATACGGGATCCAACATGCTAGATCGCATTATTTTATCACAAAAACAGGACAGTGATAAAACTGGATTAGGATACAGCGAGACAAACGAAGCATCATCTAAACCATCTAAGTTTGTTTTGTCTAAGAAAGTAGACACATCAAAGGCATACGTAGCGCCTAAAATAAAGCAAAAACCTCCTCTCCCCACATCTCGTCATATCTCTTCTTCATCTCATATGAAGTATAATTATGTGCCGTATAAATATGAGAAGAAGACTAGTACACCATTTATCTCATCTCATCGTGCTTCTTATCATACAAAGAGAAATCACATGCCATATAGAAAGCCACTAATGCATATGCGACATTCATATCATAAAAATGCATCTAGATCACTCCCTGTGCATGCAAACCAAAAACGAAAACCATACTATATGCATGATGAGATTCTTGGCCAAAGGCCAAACGCATTTGCCCCCAACGGATATTATGTTGCATTTTCATCATCTTTCTCACCTTTTGGAAGACCTAGAAAGGTCACCCAAATTTGGGTACCAAAAGGGACATTTTCAAAGGGTTGAATAAATAATCCTTACGAACGCACATATATGAAATGCATGATTTTTTTTCTTCTTTACAGGCATCTTTTGATTTGCTTTCCAAAATAAAGGGGGAGAGAAAACATGATTTAAGGGGGAGAGAGATACTGATTGCATAAATCAAGGGGGAGCGGACTCGAAATTTAAATTTCGAATTTTGAATTTATGCATAATTGAAGGGGGAGCGATAGGATTTAAATCATGTGCATAAGTTATTTTGAAAATCATCAAAAGGGGGAGATTGTAGAGAAAAAGGGGTTTGAGTGATTTTCAAATACATGATTTAAATGTGCACAAAAACGAGCATAAGATAAAACGTGCATGATATAAACAAACGTGTGCATGATATTGCTCAGTACTTGCCTTATTTAGCTTATATATAATGTTGCCGTACTAACGAGCCATGAAGCATTAAAGCTTACATCATATGGCAAACATTTGTTGTGTTTATACTATTTTCAGGTGCCACCATTAATGAACTAAACTAGTTCATTAAGTGAAGTACTTAGTTTAATAAACTAAGTAGTTCATTAAAGGAAGCTACATTTGGAAAAGGCACAAAGGCAACAAAGCTAAGGAAGGAAAGTTTTCTCCTCCCCCCATCCTTTAATGCACACGGCTATATACATATATATCACATATATTTTCAGATTTTTTAAATAAAGGCACATACACATGTATTCCAACGTACTACCGACACGTTATATATTTTACGTACGTTAACGTCACACCACTAAACTTAACTCATATTTATGAGTATATTCAGGTCTTATATCATGTGATATAAGATATGGTGATGACAAATTAAATACGACACGATAAAAGGTTCTAAACCGAAAATTGTCGTATCGGGCGAATACCGAAACTTCGCCAACGTGTCACGTACTTGCCATAAATAAATGGCCAGCCCATATACATCAAAATTTCATGTAAATGTCGACCACATCACTGAAAAATCAGCCAAAATACTTTCCATGTTGGCACACACAAATTACTCCACATTAAGGCCAAAATGTGAAGATTCCAAGTTTAATTTTGTCACATGCTAATGGTACCACTTTAAACCAGCCAAGTGCTGAGATTTAAATTATATATTATATATATATTATGTATAACATAATAT
>AP025067.1:13411970-13426953 GCA_036186865.1 Eustoma russellianum | reverse complement strand
GAGATTTAAATTATATATTATATATATTATGTATAACATAATATATATAACATGTGCAAAAGTTGGAATTTAAATTAGAGAAAAATCGGGTAATTGATAAATATCGAAAATTCGGTTTTCTACGCACACAACACATGGAACGTTTTTGGTACATCATGTGACACGTATCTAGACACTTTTTACATATGATATACATCTTAAAGTGTTATAGAAAATTAAATTAAGGGCTGATTGGAATATAACATGAGTGTATTAATAAATGTGCATTATTTTACAAAGTTAGCAAAAATAAATTTTAGCACATTCACATCCTCATTCCAACGTCTACACCAGCTGTTTTGGAGCATATTTGGAGCCTTGTTGGCATATTAATTGGTCAAGGATCAATCATACAATGTTGGTGAATTGAAGAGAAAAGCTACAAATGGTAAGAATTCAACATATATCTCTCTTATGTCACATGCTGAAAATTTCAGCATACTACACACAAGCTGGCCGATTTTTGCTATTCAATGTGACATATTTTGTCATCTTTTATTAGGTGATTGATTAGAAGAAGATATGGAAAGGTTTTGAATATTATTTAAATAAATAAATGGTGATATTTTACATATCACACATGCTGAAAATTTTTCAGCATGTGTACAACTTGTTGGCCGAATTTGAAGAGCCAAATGTGTCCAAGTTCATTTGTTAATTGATAGCAATACTTACCATAAATTGTTGATTCATTTTTATGATGAAAAATCAAAGAATATTTGGTATTATTTTGAAAGAAAAGGAAGGATGCACATGCTGAAAATTCAGCATGGCAAGACAACCTTATGACCGATTTTTATGCATGGATTAGGAAGGATTTTTTAGTCTTGCAATTTATGATGTATCTCTTGATTTATGGAAGATATAATGTGATGATTTTTGGCACATGGTTGAGTGTAATTATCAGATTTTTTCCATGTCATCATGATGACAACGTTGAGCCAATAAGGAGGTGCCAAGTAAGCGAAGACTAAATGATCATCCAATAAGAAGATGCCAAGTAAGCAAGGCCTTGTCACAATGATGTCTTACACTCTCTCAAGAACTTAAAAGATAATTTTCAAGAGGGGAAGGCAACCAATGGGGGACGGCCTGCACCATTAAAAAGGAAAAGAAGAGAGCAAACAAAACAACAACAAGCATTGCAATTCAAAGAGATCAAAAAAGCCTAGCTCTTCTTCTCCTACATCTTCTTTCTTTCTCTCTTCTTGTAAAGTCTATTGTTTTCATATCTTTCAATCCTGAATAGGCTTGAGATAAACCACCATTCATATATCTTTGTAAAAGATTGATCAAGGTGTGATCAATCTTCATTCTAGCAAGGTGGTGGTGTTCGTGTGAATTGTACTCGTCATACAAGGTTTGTAAAGGGTTGGAGTTAAGGTGTAACTCTATCAACCCTGCGGTAAGGTGTACTGCGTGTGTGTGATTAGTGTGAACCAAGGAAGGTGTTCCTTGAAGACTGGAGTAGGTTGTTTATAACCGAACCAGTATAAAATTCTTGGTGCCATTTACTTTCTGCATTTACTTTTCAGTTACTGCACTGTTTACCCTTCTTGTTCGCATCCGTAAAAATAGTAAACGATTTTTGAAAATCACGAAAATTTCCAAAAATATACCCACACGTTCTAGGGTTAATTTGGCACAAGTTTCAACCCTTTTGGATAAGTATAAGTCAATCAAACATCAAAAGATCTGAAACTAGTGCAGTCTGATTTTCAGACTTGCAAAGGTTGAGACTTTGATTGTAGTTGACCTACTTCCCAAACGAATTTTGCAAAGTATATAAGGAGTTAGTGGTTAAATTTTCAGAGCATTTGGACGTTCACACAAATAGGAATAATTTTTCAAAACCATCTACCGGTTCTGGCATATTCGAGCAATCTGAGTACCAACGGTTTTTGAAGGGGTTAAAGGTTGAATTTTAATTTGAAATTTTTAGGGGACCCTCATAACATCTGAGGCTAAGTTCTCTCAAAATTTCATAATTTTTGGAGACCTATAACCTGGTTTTAAAAACGTTTTAAAATTGGTCCTGAGAACAAAATCTGTTTTCAGAAGTTGGTTGTTCAAGTTTAAGGAAATTTTAAAAACCACATTTTCCGCATCCACTATTCAACCCCCCCCCCCTTCTAGTGGTGCCTTGCAGATCCTACAAACCCTACTCAAGACTTGGATAATCACCTTCTAAGCAACACTTAGTTGCAACACCTCTACCACCTATTGATGTAGCCTTATAAAGATGGCTAATCAATCTTACAAATGAACCTCAAGAGGCTTGTAGCTCACCACAATACAACAAGAACACCTTTGCTACAATGAATGAAATAACAACAACAAGAAGATGAAGATAAAAGCTAGAAAATTCAACAAATGCTTGTGAGTTTCAAGTGTGTTTCATCTTCTTCACCATTGCCTCTATTTATAGTGTGATTTGAGCCTTGGAGATAAGAATGCAAATGTGTCACCATCTTCATCATCAAGTCCAAATGTCTTCTCATCATTGGTTGGCTTTGTACACTTGGAAAAATAAAACAAAATGATTGGTCCACCTTGGCAACTCCATGTAGCCGAAATTTTACACCTTGTAATGTCTTGGAATTATCTTGAAAATGTGAAGATAATATCATCATAACAACTCCAACATCTTCTGACTCTTTGGCAAGATAATAGGCATGTGAGAATTGAATATTTCAAACTCAAACATCAGCTCTAAGAAGAAGAAGTAGCCGTTGGCTACCTTTTCCTTTATTCAAAAATTCTTTTTCATTTTTCTTAATAAAATAAGAAATGATAATACCACCAAAATATCCCCAACTCCAAGCACAAGAATAATGCATGTGAGAGCTCCATTTGACTAAAAAATCTGCCAAGAAAAGTCTAGTAGCCGTTGGCTACTTCTTTGAATTTTCCTAGTTGGTATTTTTGCCAACTAGCTCCTTTTTGATTTGTCTACTTGTCACCGACTCATAAAATATGTACAACATCATATCCACCTGATGATACACGTTTGTCAACATATATATATGTGTAGCAACTCAGATTTTTGAAGAAGAAATAAATAGATAACAGTTGACAAGATTATGTCAACGTGTAACACCGAAATTCTCCAATATTTCTTCTTATATGTGATGAACATTTCCACACCTTTGACACCTTTAATATATCTGAATAAAGATGATAAATGTTTTCTTATAACATATATAAGACGGTCTTCAAGAAAAAATAGAATGTGACATCTCAAATCGTCACATATCCAGCTATAGTCAATAATATCATCGGTTGAGAGAATAAGATAAGAAATCACCAAATAATCTTCAAGATAATGATAACCCAACTCCAGAATGAAGAAAATAATATGCTCAAGAGATTCCTTGAGTGAAAATACCAAAAATACCCTCGGGGGTAAAATGACCAAAATACCCCTGGTATACAAAAACTCCAGAAATGACCCGGATGGCCATAAATACTCATGATATCACCTTTGTCATGATAAATAAGATGAGAATACATCCTTGAAACATTTTCATCATGTGATGTTCTTACAAAACTCAAAATACCAATTTTGCTCTTTTTGGTAAGTTGTAGAAACTTCCAAGGCACGTTAGTCACAAGACAATAATAATCAACAAAAACACATAATAAGAACATAATGAGCATGTATAAATCATGTACAAATGAAAACAACCATTTTATCACATTTTAGAAAAAATATTTCTAAAAACCCTAGACATCGATCGATCGAAGTGCCTCAGCTTCAGAGATCGATGTCTCACAGAAAGTTTCAGAGTTTGCCTTTGACCTACATCGATCGATCGAAGTGAGGGTTCGATGTACATTGATCGATCGATGTGTCTCAGATTTAGAGATCGATGTCTCACAGAAAGGCTTTAAACTTTTTTGCCCTACATAGATCGATCGATGTGAGAGATCTATGTACATAGATCAATCGATGTGTAACAACTTGAGAGATCGATGTCAACTTTTCAACTTTTTCAACTTTTAATCACATATAACACCATGTGTGACATTTTTAAGTATTCACCACTTAAAATCATGACTTTGAAAATTATCCAAGCATATTTCTCAACAGGAATCAAAATCACGATAAGAGGACCAGACTTCAAGATATCTGAAAGCCGACGGTACCTGCGAGTGCTCAAAATCGCATTCTAGATAAATAGCAGAATGATCAGATGTGGCCCTGGAAAGATGCTGATACTGCATAGACGGAAATAAATCCAAGAATGTAGAAGAACAGAGATAGCAATCTAGGAGACGCCACACACGGCTTAGACCACGACCATCACACCACGTGTATATAGAGCCCTGAAATGAAATCTCCTACAACTCACCAGTAAATATGCAATCATTGAAGTCCTGTAAAGAACGTAATGTGGGTGAATATTGGCCTCTATGTTCATCTAGTGTTCGAAATGTGTTGAAATCACCCCCCACCAACCATGGAATACTGGGCGTAGCATGAAATGTCTATAGATCCGACCATAGTGGCTTGCTAGCGAACATAGAGTGCAAGCCATAAACAGTCGTAAACTAAAAAACATCACCAGAAGCCAACCACTTCAATTTAAAAGAATAATTTTGTTGGCCCATCCGTTCATCCTCTAATGAAAGTATGGACTCCTTCCAAAAAAACCAAATATGATCATCACAGACATATAAAGCCTTCAAAAAACCAAAACGCAAGCGATATGATACCAACCAAGAAAGTCTAGCTTTAGACTCAATAATAACTAATCCATGCAAATTATATCGTCGAACTAACGAAAGTACACTCTTCTCCAATGTACGTGTACCTCGGACATTCCATACTAATATCTTCATTATGATAAGGCGTTAAAAGAATTATAGGTGTGTGCAGCATGTAACCTGGTCATTCGTGGCGATGGCGGCGCTGCATGATGACTTCGACGTAGTATCCTACGTGGTCCAGCAGGTTGAAATCCCTCAGACAGATCAGACTGATCTGCCCATGATCGACTATGATCAATAAAAGTCGACTGAACCAGATCAGCCATGGTGTCGTATATTGTGCGATCCTGCTCATCCAGATAGCTAACATTAAGCGGAAACTGCAACTCGTTGTCTGAATGGCAAGATACATCCGGAATGACTGAAAGATCCCCTAATATGCAATCATCCACTCCTTTTAACCTAGCTAAATCATGTGCCTCCGTAACTGAGTCAACCACACAAATATCCGGAGATGGTGGGTGCCTTGACGGCGAGGAAGACTACTGGGGAGGATCCGAAGGTGAATCAACCTTATCCCTAGCTCATCATTCGCTCGCAGGGACTTCTTTGGCGTCCAACGTTGCTTTTTATCATTTTCTGCCACAGGCCGACGTTCTTGTGATTGGACTGGAAGACCTGTAGGCGGCTTCGACTCACCACAGTCCTTTATAACATGGCCTAAACAATAACATCTGGTACAGTATGACGGGAGACCTTCATATTCCACCTGTTGTGATATGATCCGAGATTGTCTTTGAATATATGCCATTTGCGGTAAGTCTTTAGAAACATCTAATTCAACACAAATACGAGCGATAGATGGTCAAGTGACAGCAGCAGTTGCTGAGTCTAGTTTCATAGGTGTGCCAGTCATGCTCGCAATCTGGAAAAGTGAGTCTTTTCTGTGAAAGTGTATGGGCAATCCTGGAAAAGAGAGCCACATCCCAGAACAATGGGGACTTCTACGGCCGGATCATAATCCGGCTTCCACTTTATGACACGCATATATTTAACCGAGATCATCCAACTCTGTCGTGTAAAACAACGAAGATAATCCTGCTCATGATCAAAATGAAGGAGGATATGGGAGCATCGAGCAAACCTATCTTGACAGCGCCAGTAAACCCTATGCAGTCAACCGCTGATCATATAGTAGCCAGTGGGGGTCGGCCATACCAGAAAGTTCTGACCAATGTTAAACGATAGGGTGCAGTCAAAGATTGAATCTCCTCATCCGTAAATGCAATCATTGGGCTGCCCTTAAATTTTTGAATCAACTTCGGTGCAATAGCAGTAGACGCAGCTTTAAATGCCACACCGCTATTTACGTCGAAACCTGTCACTGCAGTTGATGAGTTCTTGCACCATATTCCGGGTATGGACACCCCCAAGATGAACATGACACTTATATGTATGCCTACTTTGGAGGAAACTAAGGCTGAGGTTTGGTTGTTAGACCCGCATAGTGCCGCAGGACTAGATGGATTCAATGGTTATTTTTTCCGACATTGTTGGGATATTATGAAGCTAGATGACTTTAAGGCTATTTAGGAGTATTTCTTAGGGCTTCGTATTCCTGGTGCTATGGTAGCACTTTGATCACGTTGATTCCGAAAATCCCATCCCCACCACCTTCGAAGACTTTCCGTCCATTAGTCTATCGAATTTTCTATCAAAAGTGGGTACCCATATCTTAACTATGAGACTGACGACATTATTATCTTACCTAGTATAGCGTGAGCAGGCTGGTTTTATACGTGGTCATGATATTGCGGAACATATACTTCTTGCACAAGAAATGACACAGTTATTGGATAAAAAAGTTTGTGGATGAAATGTGATGATCAATCTGGATATGGTGAAGGCATTTGATCGGGTGAATTGAAGATTCTTAAAGCAATTACTGACCAAAATGGGTTTTCATCATCGATTTCACCAGTTAATTTTCAACCATTTGGAAAGTACATTTATGTCTATTCTCATTAATGGTAAACCCTGCGGCTTTTTCCAACCCACCCGCGGTGTAAAACAAGGAGACCCTTTTTCGCTGCTCTTATTTATCTTAGCATCGGAAGCCTTTACTCGAGGATTAAATTCGTTGATTCAGGATGGTACACTTAAAGGTTTTTCATAGGGCCAGGCTCGACCGATCATTTCTCATCTCGCTTTTGCGGATGATTTACTAATATTTTTTAATAGTTCAGTGCATAATTTGAGGCATTTTCGGACATTCTTGGATACTTACCAAGCGGATTCTGGCTAGTAGGTTAATTTTAAAAAGAGTCACTATATACATTCATCGTATATATAGCCAAGCATGTCTCGACAAATGTCGCAAGCATTGGGAACACAGCGACCACTCTTCCTCTTAAATATCTCGATGTTAATTTACAAAAGGGACGAATGAGACCAGCTACTGCACGGATTTATTGAATCGCGTGGATAAGCGCCTTCTTGGTTGGCAGAATAAGTTTCGACGACGGGTAAGTTAATTTTGATTAGGCATGTTCTTAGTGCTCTTCCACTTCATACTCTTGTTGTTATCTCCCTGTCGAAGAGTATTATGCATGTTATTCGTTGCTGCATATGTCGGTTTTTATGGGGGACTTCGACTGATGGAAATCGCCATCATTGGGTAACTGGCAAACACTATTCACACCAGTTGAAGAAGGCGGCCTTGGATTACGCAGACTTGATGTTTTGACCTTCGCTTACTCGGCCAAGTTATGGTTGTCTTATCATTAGAAGCGCTCTCTATGGGCAGATTTTTTTTATTCGAAATATGGCAGTCGCATGGATTATGTATGTTGCCTGACGAATTCTATCTGTTGGAAGCGTATTTGTGCAACACATTCTATGTGCATCTCACAAGTTGATGGTAACCCGGCTCTTATGTGTGGAGGTTAACCGTACATGGTGACTTTTCTTATGTACCGCATATCATGTATCACGTCCGGCTGGGGTGAAGCTTTTCTCACACAGCTTTATTTGGCACCGGCTTCAGCAGCCAGTGGTCTGAGTTTTTTTATGGAAGCTATATCATGGTGCATTACCAGTACAGGATGATCTACATCGTAAAATGTCGGTCGGCCCTACTTGTTGCCCCTTCTGTCGTACGGCCTCGGCATCTCTTGATCATCTGTTTTTTTGTTGTGATACTATACATCAACTTTGGAACACTTATGCAGTAATATTGGATGGACCGCCACCATATACTATCTCGTTGCAGCATTACTAACTAGCTTGGTGGACATCAACTCATGGCACCACATTTAGAGGATGTCTCCATATTCTCGCACTGAGTATAATTCTTTGGATCATTTAGCGCACTTATGCATCACTCGTTTTTGGGATGAGCCTTGGTTGATTACAAAAATGCATGAACTCATCTGCGTGATATTTATATCTGGTGTCAAGGTCAATTTTGCACCAAACATGCCTCAGCTGATCCTCATTTGGTTTCTCTTAGCCTCTCTCCTCGACTTCGTACTCGACGACCGATTGTTGGGAGATGGCTCGCACCTCCTTCTGCACGCTTTAAATTAAATATTGATGTGGATCTTGGATCTTTCTCAGTCTCGGGTGGCACAGTGATACGAGATTCGGCAAGACACTTCTGGGGCGCCATTACTTTTTATCTACCGGTCTCTTCTCTTTTTCAGGCAGAATTGCAAACAACCACCTTGGCGTTCATTTATTTTGTATAGAATTTTCGCAATATTGATTTGGAGGTTGACTCGCTTGGGGTTGTTGACTACACTCGCACTCATGAGGCAGCGATGCTATGTACTTTTCTCTGACTGTGCATTGGAATTATCGCACACATTCCTCGACAGGCTAATATGGATGCACATTTCTTGGCTCAACGTGGACAACTTCATCCCTATTTCACTACATTTCAGATATCTGGTGACTTACCACTTATCGTTACAGCTGCTATATGTACTGATGCTACCACTGTCTACCTGCAGCTATAAACAGAGGCTCTTGTCCCACGGCAGTTGTTTTTGGGACATTGCATATATCATATACTGATACAGGCAACTCGGGTATTTCATATTCCTAAGCTTTCTGATGCTTCTTTTGAGATGTGTAGTGTCTTGTTTCCTGCCATGGCTCTTTTGTGTTGGCAACGATACAGGCAACATGGGTACTAATCTCTTGGCATTAGGCTCATTCTTTTGTTCATTAAGTGGTTTCTACGCTTACTCACGGCCACGTTTTGTTTTTTTGTTTTTTTGCATGGGTCATTTCTTGCTGCCATGCGTTACATTTGAGGGCTCCTGTTTCACATGCGGATTTCATGTTTTGGATGCTTGCACATATGGACTACTTCTGTCACTTGTACTCTGTGCTCCCATCGACGTTTAGTCTAACCTGTTACTTGTATACTTCTGGCCACTCGGCATACCGTCATGGATGGTGGCTGATATGGTGACGGAGTTCACACTACTGGATAGTTAACCATACTCACTTCGCGCACTGGCAATGCCTACTGTCTGACTAACTCTCCTACACATGTTGCTGGGTTTGCTTTCATTCTTGCTGGACGACACATCCTCTGGGCTTTCTGCGCTCATTATGATTCTCTTGGTTTTTTGCACCCTACATATATTATGTTCTTTTGGCTGTCGTATAAATATGTACGTTTTTTCCTGCACCAAGGTTTTTCCACAAGGGTGGTTTTACTTGGTAAGATTTAAATGCGGCATATCATATACGACTGTCGATCGGAACTACTCTGCTCTTTGCATTGGTTTTCGTAATTTGATGATGAGATTTTGTACTATATTATTCCTCCACCATAAGAGAGGCTTACTAATAAATTTTCTTTTTGCCAAAAAAATCGATTATACACATATATACATATATATAATCATCTATTCAAACACAAATACGAATGCATGATCAAAAGTTATTATCAACATAAACATATAGATTTTCGCAAAACATAGTAAGTACAGGGAGATTACTTACCTATCTCAATATACTATACCGTACAACTGAATCTAGGGTTGGTGTTGGACAAGAATCCTTTCTTTCTCCCTCTTCAAGGCACCACGGCTGGAAGGCAAAGATGCGCAACACTTTTTTTTCCTTTTATGTTGGTCGCTGATGGGGATGGCCAAAGTTTGGAACAAAATAATTTAGGAATTTGTGTTGTGTAGGGTGGTATATATAGAGAGGGGTTGGGTAGATAATTTAGGAATTTCTTTTCCTAGTAGACTTAGGATTTCCATACAAGATAGATATTAGTTTCCAAGTCCTAAGTAGTTTAGGATATCCTAATCCTAGGTAGTTTAGAATACTTATAATATTTTCCTTATTCTTTTTCCTTTTTCTTTTTTTCTTTTCATTTACCTAAAGTCACGAATGTAACAATTCAGCCTTAGACTAAGTTGATTGGAATGGATTAGGGATAAACGGACAAAATAACCTTATTTTATTAAGAAATAGACAGATATAGTGAAAACCCTAATAATTAGACATACTGTATAAGAATATGGAAAATAACTTGAATTAATATTTTCATTAGATATTGGTAATGGTTGTATTGATATAAAATGCTTTTAATCGGATGTATTTACGACCACAACTGAGAGGTAGATCGCGTGCCGACAAACAGTCCAGTTACCTCCTCCTCTTCTGAAGCTACTTGTACCTCCGCCGGCAGAGCCAGTACCACCTTACGCTGAGCTCATACCCCTACCTCCACAGCAATAGGGTCAGGGAGATTTTCAACAGGCCGTCCTGCAGGCCTTGGTACAGATA
Organism: Eustoma russellianum; assembly: GCA_036186865.1. Classification (NCBI taxonomy): domain Eukaryota; kingdom Viridiplantae; phylum Streptophyta; class Magnoliopsida; order Gentianales; family Gentianaceae; genus Eustoma; species Eustoma russellianum. Next base: position 13,416,387 of record AP025067.1, on the reverse strand, counting down.
GGACGGGTCGTCAAGAATAACGGCCACCAACATTAGGCAGCACCCCCACCGCTACAGCTGCCGCTGCCGCCTGTTGAGAAAAAGAGGTTTGAGTGATTCACAAAATGCATGATTTAAATAACGTGTACTAAAAAATGCATGACACGTTTTATGACTTGACACGTTTTTGCATGAAACCTACCTTATATAGTTTATATATAATGTTGCCATACTAACAAGCCATGAAGCTTTATAGCTTACATCAAACGGCAAACATTTGTTGTGTTTGAACTATTTTCAGGTGCCACCATTAATGAACTAAACTAGTTCATTAAGTGAAGTACTTAGTTAAATGAACTAAGTAGTTCATTAAATGAAGATATATTTGGAAAAGGCACAAAGGCAACAAATTGAAGAATGGAAATTAATCTGTCGTATACACCCTGTAGGAATCTCGCACACGACGGGTGCCGGACAATTCCTGTCATGGACTCCATCATCCACTGGTGACTTTTCGCTAAAATCGGCTTACACTATTTGCCGCACTTCTGTCTCAACGCAATTGTCATTCAAGTTTATTTGGTTTAAACACCATTCACCATCAACGAAATTGCTGTTGTGGCGTATCTTCAACTCTGCACTACCTTTTGAGGACTATCTTGGCCATTATGCAGTGATACGTCCGACGCAGTGTCCCTTCTGTCGGCACGCTTCTGCCTTAGTCGCTCACGTCTTTATGCACTATGAGTGTATTTCACCAATCTGGGCTTTTTTCTCTTCGGAGCTATGGGTACTGCTGCCGACACAATCAACGCTTTGGCAATATTTACTCTCATGGTGGTTTCGCTCATCTGAATCTTCACTCTCTGGGGTATTAAAAATTATTGTTCCAGCTCTCACTGTTCTAAACATCTGGAAACACTATGCGCAGCTTATATATGGGGATTCCACATCCTTCTCGACTACTAAGTTACAACATGCGATACATTTTGACATTAATATCTGGACTCACAAGGTTCAGGGGACCAAGCTTACTGCTGGTACAACTATTTCTCTCTCCTGGATCCCGCGCATTCGGTCTCCTCGCCTAAAGGTTGTTCGGTGGAAATGTCCGCCCTCTGGTCGTTTTAAACTTAATGTGGATGCTGCCGTGGGAGCGTGTTATGCTGCAGGTGGCGCATTATTACGCAATCATCATGGGGAGTGTGTGCGCGCCGTATCCTTCCGCCTGCCGTGCTGCACGCCATTATTGGCAGAAATCCAGGCGACATTATTTGGTCTCTTATATTTTCTTCCTTTATACCGCACTATTATTCTAGAATCTGACTGCGAGACTTTGGTATCGAGATTGAAATCCACACAGCCCATCTTTGGCTATTATCACCTGGGCCAATTGCATTCGCTACTTCAGGCTAATCACTTGTCAATCGCACATGTGTATCGTGAAGCAAATATGCCAGCTCATTACTTAGCTCAGCACGCTATGCTTCACCCAGAGACAGCCTCCTTTGATAGTCAGCACTTGCCTTCGGTGGTCCGTGCTGCTTTATTACTCGATCTCACCTCTGCAAGTTTGCGCATGGATTGATCATCAAGTCCTCCGAATGGATTGGCGCATATTCTTATCCTCTGCCTGTGCTCATATAAGTGCAGGCAGACCTGGTACGTTTTCTGTATTCCTTCATCTACTCATCATTGCCGTTCACATTACATATGCACACATTTTTCTTCCACTCATCTTGCTTTCACGATGTGAGGGACCGAGGACGATTCGAGGCTATGAAAGCCGAAAGTATACTAATGTCTTCCAATGGGATTGGCTCACACATGCTGTCGCTGCCTGTACTCTTGTCAGTGCAGGCAGCTTTGGTGAGCTCATCATCTTGGTATTATATTTACAAAATATGACTTTGCTGTGTATATTTGATGCCTTTTTTGGTAATGCTGCTGCATGGGTGTTTTGGTGTCTTACGCATTCGATGGACGCTGATTGCTTGAATTTTCGTACGGATTGGCTCATCTTCTGCTTCCCTGCCTGTGCCTCTATGGGTACAGGCAGACCGGGTATGTTTTACACTCTTGAGGCTGGTGTCCTTTCATTACTTTGCCCAACTGTGCCTCACGTATGTTGTGGTTTGTATGTTGCATGGACGACTCTGTTGCTGGTTTCTTTCCACGAGAATGCTGTATGTGCTGCCAAAGGAATTCGGACGTTGTTAGGGGGCCCTCTCACTCTTCTCCGCCGGCAATTTCTGCTGACATATATGTTATCATGTCGGGTGCTTGATCACGTACTGGGGATGCTACACACTCAGATGTCAAAAGTTGCCAGATCATTGTATTTCATTTGTTTCATACTGGATATCTATGATAGTCGTATAAATATGTACGCTTTTTCCTTCGCCAAGGTTTTATCCACAAGGGTGGTTTTACTTGGCAAGGTTTTAATGCGGCATATCGTATATGACTGGAGATATATTATCATTAGTTCTTTAATTCATAGATTTGCATACTCGGACACTTTGAACAACGGTTTTCCTCCGCCATAAGTGAGGTTTTTCTCTAATAAAATCTTTTGTTAAAAATATATATATATATATATATATATATATATATATATATATTTAAGACAATTTTTATTGAAATATCCTCACTTACGGTAGAGGGAAACCATATTACAATGAGTCTGCATAAGAAAATAAATGATGAAGCGAGCTAAGGAGTGTCAACCTCCAATCATATATGATATGTTGCATTAAAACCTTGCCAAGTAAAACCACCCTTGTGGATAAAACCTTGGCGAAGGAAAAAGCGTGCATATTTATATGATTGGAGCGATGAACTGATACATTTGAAGATGATAATATGTACAGACAAAAATTGTGGAAGATGAGCAAAATCAACACCAAGTGGGTAAAGCAGTTGATGTCCCCTGGCCGATGGCGTGTTTGATTCTGGAGTGGAAGATATGTCCGATGTGATGTTGTGGAAGTGGCGCAGTCTATTGTAGAACTTGTAGGCACAGCCAATGTCATGGAGGTAGTGCATAGACTCAATGCATTTGAAAAAGATCTCCAGGAAAATATTGTCCCCCATATCACCTCATGAAGGAAGAAGGAAGCAGTTAAGAGTATCACAATAGAAAGAGTTAGATATACGCATAATGTAGTCCAGAACATACCAATGTCGTCTTGGCATAAGTTGAGCCAAGACGACAAAACATGATAAGTGGCACTGGATGTTGAGCGCGCCCCAATAGTATATGCAATCCTCATAGCCTCCTCCGTTAATATGGATCGTGGATCAGAAAGGAGGAAAGAAACAGTTAAGAGTATCATCAGAATATGAAATAAAAGTGGGTATAAAAGTTCCCAGAACATACCGATGTCGTCTTGGCACCGATTGAGCCAAGACGACAAAATAAAATAAACGCCTCTGGGAGCAAGGAGTGACCCAATATTAGATATTCTTCTAGCCTCCCACGTTGTTTGTGTTACGTTACACAGACAACAGTAGCGGAATAATGGCAGCATGTATTAATTACGGAAAACTGGCAGCTGATGATCCGTGTATATTGTGCCTCTCACTTCACACGGTAATGCTTGAGGAGTGCCATAGACTGTCAGTCCCGTAGAATGATAGCCGTATCTTGCTAAACGATGGGCTGCCGAGTTTGCTTCCCTTGGACAATATTGTATGGTTGAGTGATTAAGACGAAGAAATTGTGCTGCTCTTGCAACATCCGAGGCTAAAGATCCTGTGATGCGTGTAGCGTCAGCCAGCAGAGTAAGCATAGCTTGACAGTCAGTCTCCACTACAAGGCTGTCATAAAGTTGTGCATAGAACATGAGCGCCATTGTCATCGCATGGATTTCCGCACGCAATGGTCGTAAGGAAGGCAGCGGGAAGCAAATTGTTGTAACCCAACATGGGATCCTTTATTTGCGATTTATATTAGTTACGATCGATGACTACTACTATACATTTCATCTCGGATAATGGCAATATGCCTATACTACTTGAGAGTGAATGAGGGACCATGGGGAGAGGACCCAAAATTTTCGCCCCAAGGTCTTATAAGTTCGGCCAACAAGCCCAAGGAAGGCACATCACATTATCTTATCTTGTGATTATAAACAAATGAATAGTTAAGGGAATATGTTAAATAAGCCAAAAATTAAGAAATATAGAAATTGAATTAGGCATGGTTGGGGGCATTAAAGACCCCCAACCGCCGGATACTAAGGGGAGGGGGAGGCCAATTAAGGAGCCAACTACTTAACCTATTTAATAAGTAACCTAACCATATTTAACTAACCAAGATTAACAAAAAGTAATTATGGTTAGCATAAATAATCAAGGTTAGAAATAAAGTAACATTGGTTAACCAAAAAGTAACCAAGGTTGGGAGAGTTAATTTGGAAACCCCCCCCCCCCA
>AP025067.1:13218531-13410879 GCA_036186865.1 Eustoma russellianum | reverse complement strand
AGAAGTTGTGAATTATTATTAATAAATCTTTTGGTAAAACTGCTCAAGAAGAAAATTACTGGAACTGGGCAGAACAGTGTGACGTTTTGCATGACTGAAAATGAATCTTAGGAGTACTAAAATTGGATACTTTTTGTTGTTATCTTAGCCTCATATGTATATGAAATGTGTGAGTTGAAATTTCATTAAAAGAAGCTACGGTTTATTTTTAATAAATTTTCTAGTGAGAATGGTCCTGCTGATAATGTTGTACTGGACAGAATTTAAGTAAAGTGATTAGTAGCTTGGAAACGGACCTTAGAGGCGTGCAAATTAGCTAATTTTTGGTATGAAGCTAAACCTATGAATAAAGTAAGGGTGAGAGTTGGAATCTTGTAAAAACGAGTTAAGGATTATTTTTAATGAATTTTCTAGTAAAATAGGTCAGGCTAAAATGCGCTGGACTGACAGAAATTGTGTGTCATATTGCATGATCCGAAACTTAACCTTAGAAAAGTGCATTTGGGCCAAATTTTGGCAGGACACTAATCCAATGAGATTATTAAGCTGAGAAGTTGGAATTTCCGAAAAATGATTAAAAGATGGGTCACAATAAATTTTATAGTAAAACTGGTCATTCCAGAATTCAGTTTTGTATCCACTCTGAGAAAAGAATAACGATTCTCTTATCAACATCGCCTTGCCTTAAAACTTACCGGGTAATTACTTTTGACACTTATAAACGAGTACATGCGAACCAAGTGGCCTAGAGTGTGTATCTTAATGGAGAATAACTAAAGAGAAGTTGATGTTACTAAGCTGGAAATTCTCTAGTTTGACGACGAGACGTGTTTATTCGTGCATGATACGCATTGGACCAAGGTTTGCATATTACATGACATGCATTTGCATCATTGTCACATACTTGATTCATGACATGAGTTTTGTAAAGAAGACAGATGAAAAGCATTTTCAAAAGATGATTTTTGAAAGAAATGATTCTCCACCGGTACCGTGTGTGAGTATGAGATTGGCCGGTATGAACCCACCAGATCAGGGTTAAGTGATCTGATACGAGGCCGTGCAGGTCCGGAATGATAGACCCGACAAAGACGAGATGACGTGCCGCCTCAGATCCGGGACATAGATCTGAATACGAGAATATGAGGCCGTGCGGGTCCGGATATAATAGACTCGTCCAGACGAGATGACGTACCACCTCAGATCCGGGACATAGATCTGAACACTCTATTGTTTTATGACGATGATGATGTTTTGAAGAGAAGCATGTAAAGATCATATTTCCATTTACATCACACGGCATCACATGTACATATGCATGCATGTTACATTCATATAGTGACTCATGAGATTTAAGTAGGGATGACCACGCAAACCCTAAATATGACATCTCTAAGTGATCATCCTTGTCATGGCATTCATCAAATACGAGTCGTAGTATTTTAATGTTTTGTTCTACTATGGGTAATGATTTTTCTTAAGTAATGACACGTTACACATACATACGCATGCTTGCTACATTCACGGAAGAATACGTTGGGTCCAGCGTTATGACGAGCATATAGATCTTATGACCCTTGTTATGCTATTCATTGTATAAGTTACAACTCTGTTATGATGAATTCAGTTCTAAGTGACAACTTTTCTCTGAGAAATGAACTTGCTATATTAAGTGATGACATGTATAGGACGAAGATCTGATGACGGGCAGGTATGCTCTAAACCAAAAAATTTTGAGGGTTCGATTCTTGTTCGCACTTTCCATTTAATCCCTGATTAGTATAGTATACTTGCTGGTGACGTTGTCACTCACCCTTATATTTTTTTCCCAGAAGTTGCAGACGACAAAGTGGAATGGATCGATGACGAACCTAGGGTTCCGTATCCGTGAGTGCATTGGAGATGGACTAACCTAAGAGGAATGACCGGCCATCTATGATATTATGTATTTGGAGGGAGAAACATTTGCTTTTGTGACTCTGGATACTTTTATTTTGGGATGTAAACTATGAATGATCGTATGGATGTTTATTTTATTTTGAAGTTTTAAATTCTACCACGGTTTCGCTTAATTACCTATGTGTAAGCACGTTAATCCGTGCCTTATACCATGGAGCATGCCACATATGGGACGACGCCTAGTACTCTCCTTAGTGAAGTACGGCGGGTGCACCCACTCCGGCGGGGCTGGGGTGCGGGGCGCCACAGGTGGTATCAGAGCCCAAGGCTCCAGATCCGGGCAGAATGTAGAACTAAGGTATGATTGTAGTCAACTAAGTTTGATCTTACATCTAAGTTCTAATTTTAGATGAGAGATGACCTTAGAATAGGATGACTCAAGACTGGAAAATTAGGACGCAGCCCAGTGATGTGTCCTAACTAATGACTGATCACAAATTTAAATTATAACGTATGTACATACATGCTCTTCCTACATGCTTAAGTAAAATTTTGCTACTTATTTCGACATTCTTTTGTTAAATAAAGCCGACACTGCTTACTGCAGATGGTACGACCCAGAGGGAGACCAACCAGAGCTCGAACCGGGGTGCAAGAGCCTGTCCCTCCTCCACCTACGCAAGTTCCTCCACCCCCGCCGCCTCAAGGCCAAAACCCACCGCCAGTTCAAAACGACCCCCCACCACAAGGACCTTTTCCACCCATGATGCCAGATATTAATGCTTTTCAAAACTTTTGCCAAACAGTCACCCAAATTGGGCAAGTAATGCTGCAACAGAATAACCCTCAACCTCACGAGCCGATCAGAGATGCCCAGTATTATTTTGAAAAGCTGAAGAGGGCCAACGTACCGCCATTTGAAGGAAAGTCAGACTCTGATGCTGCTGAGAAGTGGCTTGATGAGGTGGAAAATTGTTTCGAACTAATCAGAGCTCTCGAGAAGTAAAGACTCAAGCAGTTAGACCGTTTCTGTTAGGGGAAGCCAACCAATGGTGGAAGGCCAACCTACAAGCCTTGCCAAGAACAATCTCCTGGGAAAGGTTTCTCCAGGAATTTCACAAATTTTATATACCATCTTCAGCCAAACTGCAGAAAAGGCATGAATTTGAATCCCTAGTGCAAGAATCTGGAATGACGGTGGCAGACTATGCCAATAAGTTCATAGCTCTAGGGAGATTCCAACCATCCACTATGAACGATGAAGAAAACTAAAATGTTGAAATTTGAAAGAGGACTGAATCCCAGAATCCGAACGTGGTTGGTTAATGCCAACCCAGCCAACTTTGGTGCCCTTCTAGATGCGTGCTACAGAATTGAAAGAGATATCATCCGTCGAGATGAGTTTAGTCAAAAGAGAGTTTTGGAAGTGTCAGGAAGTGGGGGGCCCCGAAAATCCACAAAGCAGAACACAAAGGGCCCAGGACGTCAAGGGAAGAGTCAGTTTCCACGCCGCCCCCAGAAGAATCAAGGATCCCGACCTGCCATTCCAGACTGCTCTCATTGTGGTAAGCGCCACGTAGGAGAATGTTACATTCAGACCGGGAAATGTTTTAGATGCGGACAGGGAGGACACATCTCCAAGAACTGTCCAAACCAAGGCCCACCTGCTTTAGATGCAGGAAAGCAGGGCATTTAGCCAGGGAGTGCCCGGAAAAGGAGGCCCAGCAGCAACAGCAGCCACAAAAACCTCAGCGTCAGCGTACCGACGCACGAGTTCACGCTATGACTGACGCAGCTGCTGAGGAAGCTAACGACGTGGTGACAGGTATTTTCAGTTACTAGTTCTCTCTTTTACAATACTGTTGCCTTATGGTTGCTTAGTGAGTATTGTATGATTCAGGAGCTATACTAGTATGTTCAATACCTGCCAACGTGCTATTTGATAGTGGCGCTAGCCACTCTTTCATATCAAAGAGATTTGCAAAGAATATTGAGAAAACCCCAACCTATAGTGATACACCCTATAGAATTCAAGCAGCTGGGGAGCAGATGCTTGTAGCTCACCATGTTTTCGAAAATTGTGAGCTTGAGTTTGATAATCATCGGTTTGGCGCTGATTTAATCTCCATACCTATAACGGACTTCCATGTAATTCTTGGAATGGACTGGCTCTCCAAGAATTACGCCAACATCGACTGTAACGAAAAACAGGTTACATTTAAGGGCCCCACACGAGAAGAGGTAACATTTCAAGGAGGATCAAAGCTACAGAAGAGTCCTAAGAACATATATGTAAATGCGATCCACGCTAGTAAAGCACTAAGGAAAGGACATGAACGGTATCTTATCTATGCCATAAACACTGATCAAGCAACTATAGACCTGTCCCAAGTTCCAGTAGTTCGCGAATACCCAGATGTTTTCCCAGAAGACTTGCCAGGTCTTCCTCCGGAACGAGAAATATCTTTTGAGATCAACCTAATTCCGGGAGCTGAACCAATATCAAAGGCTCTCTACAGAATGGCCCCAGTGGAACTAAAAGAGCTGAAGGAGCAGTTACGCGAATTGCTGGAAAAGAAATTGATCCGCCCGAGTGTTTCACCGTGGGGAGCTCCAGTACTGTTCGTTAAAAAGAAGGACGGAAGTATGCGGTTGTGTATTGACTATAGGGAGCTCAACAAGATCACTATAAAGAATAAGTACCCTTCTCCAAGGATCGACGACTTGTTCGATCAGCTTCAGGGGGCAAGGATTTTCAGTAAGATTGATCTTCGCTCAGGATATTTCCAGTTGAAGATCAAGGCTGAAGACGTCCAGAAAACTGCATTCAGAACCTGTTATGGGCATTACGAATTTCTAGTAATGCCATTCGGGCTAACCAACGCCCCTGCAGCATTCATGGATCTAATGAATCGAGTCTTTCAAGACCAAATGGACAAATTCGTAGTAGTCTTCATCGATGACATACTGATATATTCACCGGATGAAGAGACCCATGCCACCCATTTAAGGATTGCTCTGGACATTCTACAAAGGGAGCGTCTGTATGCAAAGTTTAGCAAATGCGAATTCTGGCTACAAAGTGTAGCATTTCTAGGGCATGTGATATCGAAGAAGGTATATCGGTAGATCCCAAGAAAATCGAGGCAATCACGGAATGGCCCAGACCGACGAATGTTACAGAAGTACGAAGTTTTCTCGGTCTCGCTGGTTACTATCGGAAGTTCGTGGAAGGATTCTCTCGAATTGCTATGCCTCTAACCCGATTAACCCAGAAGAAAACCAAATTCGAGTGGACCTCAGATTGTGAGAAGAGCTTTATTGAATTGAAAAGGAAACTGACCTCCGCCCCAGTCTTAGCACAACCTATTCCTGGAGAAAACTTTGTTGTATATAGTGATGCTTCTAAGAATGGGCTGGGATGTGTACTGATGCAGAAAGATCGAGTGATTGCATACGCATCCCGACAATTGAAGCCATTTGAACAAAATTACCCTGTACACGACCTCGAATTGGCAGCTGTGGTCTTCGCATTAAAAATATGGAGGCACTATCTATACGGCGAAAAGTGCGAAATTTTCACGGACCACAAAAGTCTCAAGTATCTGTTTACCCAAAAAGAGCTGAACATGTGACAGCGAAGATGGCTAGAATTAATGAAGGACTATGACCTATCAATTCAGTATCATCCGGGGAAAGCCAACAAGGTAGCAGATGCATTAAGTAGAAAAACAAGTCATCCACGCCAACCACCTTTGCAGCGTGACATGGAAGAATTTGATCTAGAAGAGGTTGATTCGATTGAAGGCATGCTCGCCAAGTTGGTGATAGTTCCTTCCCTAATAGACAGAATTAAAGAGGAGCAAGAAAAGGATGAAACCCTAAGGAAGATAAAAGACCGGGTACAAACAAGAACCACCGGAGAATTTAAGGTCCGAAACGACAATAGTTTGTGGTTTCAAGAAAGATTGTGTGTACCCAATAATGAAGACCTACTAAATGAAGTTCTTAAAGAAGCACATAACTCGCGATTATCCATCCATCCTGGAGCAAATAAGATGTACCAAGATTTGAAACGACGGTTCTGGTGGCGTGGCATGAAAAGACAGATTGCTGAATTTGTGGGAAAATGTCTCGTTTGCCAAAGGGTGAAGGCAGAACATCAGAAACCCGCTGGGTTGCTGCAGCCTCTCAAAGTTCCCGAATGGAAATGGGACCGCCTCACAATGGACTTTGTTACCGACCTGCCTAGAACGAGAAGTGGTTACGATGCTATTTGGGTGGTAGTTGATCGACTGACCAAGTCTGCCCATTTCATGGCCATGACCATCAAAGCTCCACTGGAGAAACTGGCTACGATGTACGTAGAACAGATTGTGAGCCTCCATGGAGTACCCCTAAGTATTGTATGTGACCGTGATCCTCGTTTCACCTCACGATTCTGGACAGCTTTTCAGAAGGCGATGGGCACTGAGATCCACATGAGCTCGGCATTTCATCCCCAAACGGATGGTCAATCAAAAAGAACCATTCAGACACTAGAAGACATGTTGCGATCCTGCATACTTGACTTCGGGGGAAGCTGGGATCGAAGTCTCAAACTGGTAGAATTTTCTTATAATAACAGTTATCATCGATCCATAAGGATGGCCCCATACGAAGCACACTATGGAAGGAAATTCCGTTCTCCGCTCTACTGGGATGAAATAGGAGATAGGATTTTCACTGGACCAGACCTAGTAGAGCAGACTCGAGAGAAGGTAAAAATCATAAAGCAAAAGTTACAAGCAGCCCAAGATAGAAGCAAGGTTTGGGCAGATGAAAAGCGGCGACCTTTAGAATTTCAAGTTGGGGAAAAAGTATTTTTAAAGGTATCGCCAACTAAAGGAATTAAAAGATTCGGTATAAAGGAGAAATTGAGCCCAAGATTTATTGGACCATACGAGGTTATGGAAAAGATTGAGGAAGTGGCTTATCGACTCGCGTTACCACCCACCCTATCTCAAATACATGATGTGTTTCATGTATCCCAATTGCGACGATATGTACACGATCCTAGCCATGTCGTAAAGGACCAACCTTTGAAACTAAAAGCCGATACGACATATGAGGAGGAACCGGAGAAGATAGTTGATTGTAAGGAAAAGGTATTAAGGAAACGAGCAATACCAATGGTCAAAGTGCAATGGAAGAATCACTCCGTAGATGAGTCAACCTGGGAAATGGAAGAAACACATCAAGAACTTGTACCCCCACCTTTTTGGTTAAGCACTTTCAAGTTTCGAGGACGAAACTTATAATAAGGGGGGGAGGAGGATGTTGTAACCCAACATGGGATCCTTTATTTGCGATTTATATTAGTTACGATCGATGACTACTACTGTACATTTCATCTCAGATAATGGCAATATGCCTATAGTACTTGAGAGTGAATGAGGGACCATGGGGAGAGGACCCAAAATTTTCGCCCCAAGGTCTTATAAGTTCGGCCAACAAGCCCAAGGAAGGCACATCACATTATCTTATCTTGTGATTATAAACAAATGAATAGTTAAGGGAATATGTTAAATAAACCAAAAATTAAGAAAGATAGAAATTGAATTAGGCATGGTTGGGGGCATTAAAGACCCCCAACCGCCGGATACTAAGGGGAGGGGGAGGCCAATTAAGGAGCCAACTACTTAACCTATTTAATAAGTAACCTAACCATATTTAACTAACCAAGATTAACAAAAAGTAATTATGGTTGGCATAAATAATCAAGGTTAGAAATAAAGTAACATTGGTTAACCAAAAAGTAACCAAGGTTGGGAGAGTTAATTTGGAAACCCCCCCTATCCCAACGGCTACAACCAAGTAGCCAAGAAGAGTTCCCCCCAAAAGAGAAACCCTAGTTCCATTCTCTTACACCAAACAAGAAGCCCTCCTCTCTTCCCTTCCCATAATCCATTCGGCCTAAGCACATACCCAAGGGATTAAGGTTCATACTCAAGAGAATATAGGCTCAAGGATTTCAAGCCTTCAAGGACTCTTGTTTAGAGAAGCTTGGATACTACTCAAGCTCCTCTTTGGTAAGCCATTTAACTCCTTTTCTAAGAGAATATTTAGTTAAAGAATATAGACTAACCATGCTCCTTTCTTTTCCTTCCACCACTGTGGGAATGCTTGCATAGGAAAGAGAAGGATTTCAACTTTTCTACACCTCTCCAAGAAGAGCAAGCAAGGAAGGCAAGTACACTATACTCTTTAAGGCTTGAATGTGAGTGTGTGCATGAATGGCTAGAGGTTCTTAAGATTTAATCTTGGTAGTTTTTAGGCCAAGTTGAAGGCCAAATCTTTCGGCCTTGGTTATTTAAAGTGGGGAAGTGAGATCTTGTTTCAAAGGTGAAATCTTTTGGAGTTATATATATCTCATTATGTGTAAACTAAGATAAACATGATAAAGATTCTTCTTTTTCCCCCAAGGAGAGCTCACGGTGGGAGGGGTGAAGGGGAATGAGTGTGATTTTCGTATGTACATGCTAACTTGGTAAGAAATGGAGATAAGTCTATAGTCTTGTGGTATGTTGCGCATAACATGCTCTTGGATTCCTTATTTTCTTGCATGCACCGAAAATGGGACTGTGATGGAGGGGTGCGTATACACTACAATGGTATACTAGGTGTTTGTACCAAAAATGAAAGATAAGGACACTTATGAACAAAACATGACCACTAGAAAAACTTCTGGAATTGGACAGAAACTTGGGTTGTTTTGAGAGATCAAATAGGGGGTCTTAAGAACTTTAAAACCTGATGACTTTCGGTATGCTACTAGTCTTATATGTATATGAGATGTGAGAGGTGGAATTTCGATAAAAGGAGTTGTGAATTATTATTAATAAATCTTTTGATAAAACTGCTCAAGAAGAAAATTACTGGAACTGGGCAGAACAGTGTGACGTTTTACATGACCTGAAAATGAATCTTTGGAGTATTCAAATTGGAGACTTTTTGGTGTTATGTTAGCCTCATATGTATATGAAATGTGTGAGTTGAAATTTCATTAAAAGGAGCTACAGTTTATTTTTAATAAATTTTCTAGTGAGAATGGTCCTGCTGATAATGTTGTACTGGACAGAATTTAAGTAACGTGATTAGTAGCTTGGAAACGGACCTTAGAGGCGTGCAAATTAGCTAATTTTTGGTATGAAGCTAAACCTATGAATAAAGTAAGGGTGAGAGTTGGAATCTTATCAAAAAGAGTTAAGGATTATTTTTAATGAATTTTCTAGTAAAATGGGTCAGGCTGAAATGCGCTGGACTGACAGAAATTGTGTGTCATATTGCATGATCCGAAACTTAACCTTAGAAAAGTGCATTTGGGCCAAATTTTGGCAGGACACTAATCCAATGAGATTATTAAGCTGGAAAGTTGGAATTTCCGAAAAATGATAAAAAGATGGGTCACAATAAATTTTATAGTAAAACTGGTCGTTCCAGAATTCAGTTTTGTATCCACTCTGAGAAAAGAATAACGATTCCCTTATCAACATCGCCTTGCCTTAAAACTTACCGGGTAATTACTTATGACACTTATAAACGAGTACATGCGAACCAAGTGGCCTAGAGTGTGTATCTTAATGGAGAATAACTAAAGAGAAGTTGACGTTACTAAGCTAGAAATTCTCTAGCTTGACGACGAGACGTGTTTATTCGTGCATGATACGCATTGGACCAAGGTTTGCATATTACATGACATGCATTTGCATCATTGTCACATACTTGATTCATGACATGAGTTTTGTAAAGAAGACAGATGAAAAGCATTTTCAAAAGATGATTTTTGAAAGAAATGATTCCCCACCGGTACCGTGTGTGAGTATGAGATTGGCCGGTATGAACCCACCAGATCAGGGTTAAGTGATCTGATACGAGGCCGTGCGGGTCCGGAATAATAGACCCGACAAAGACGAGATGACGTACCGCCTCAGATCCGGGACATAGATCTGAATACGAGAATATGAGGACGTGCGGGTCCGGATATAATAGACCCGTCCAGACGAGATGACGTACCGCCTCAGATCCGGGACATAGATCTGAACACTCTATTGTTTTATGACGATGATGATGTTTTGAAGAGAAGCATGAAAAGATCATATTTCCATTTTCATCACACGGCATCACATGTACATATGCATGCATGTTACATTCATATAGTGACTCATGAGATTTAAGTAGGGATGATCACGCAAACCCTAAATATGACATCTCTAAGTGATCATCCTTGTCATGGCATTCATCAAATACGAGTCGTAGTATTTTAATGTTATGTTCTACTATGGGTAATGATTTTTCTTAAGTAATGACACGTTACACATACATACGCATGCTTGCTACATTCACGGAAGAATACGTTGGGTCCAGCGTTATGACGAGCATATAGATCTTATGACCCTTGTTATGCTATTCATTGTATAAGTTACAGCTCTGTTATGATGAATTCAGTTCTAAGTGACAACTTTTCTCTGATAAATGAACTTGCTATATTAAGTGATGACATGTATAGGACGAAGATCTAATGACGGGCAGGTATGTTCTAAACCAGAAAATTTTGAGGGTTCGATTCTTGTTCGTACTTTCCATTTAATCCCTGATTAGTATAGTATACATGCTGGTGACGTTGTCACTCACCCTTATATTTTTTTTCCCAGAAGTTGCAGACGACAAAGTGGAATGGATCGATGACGAACCTAGGGTTCCGTATCCGTGAGTGCATTGGTGATGGACTAACCTAAGAGGAATGACCGGCCAGCTATGATATTATGTATTTGGAGGGAGAAACATTTGCTTTTGTGACTCTGGATACTTTTATTTTGGGATGTAAACTATGAATGATCGTATGGATGTTTATTTTATTTTGAAGTTTTAAATTCTGCCACGGTTTCGCTTAATTACCTATGTGTAAGCACGTTAATCCGTGCCTTATACCATGGAGCATGCCACATATGGGACGACGCCTAGTACTCTCCTTAGTGAAGTACGGCGGGTGCACCCACTCTGGCGGGGCCGGGGTGCGGGGCGCCACACAAATGCCCGAGACAAAATCTCCTTGATGAGACCTAAGAATAGCTCCCCCTGCTGAGAGGCGTTTGCCAATAGCTGCATCTACATTAAGTTTCAAATTACCAGATGGCGGGAATTGCCAGCGGACTAAATAAAGTCTTTTCATTCGGAGTGATGGAGAGAAGTGTTGAACCACCAAATGTGGGATTGTTTGCGCATACTTTTTCCCATTTATTGAGCAGCACCATGTGTAGATGGACTGTTTGACTCTCCTGTATAAAATATCATGATCAAAACGTTCCTCACCAAATCTACATGCTGCATAAGTTTTCCATATTTCCCATACTACAATGGAAGGAACAATTGACTTGAGTTGCCCCAACATAGTTGCTTGTGAAGATGTATACCACCATCGTAGCAAGTGAGCTCGTATTGTCCCAGATTGTGGCATCGGGCCTGAGAAGGTTATTGAAATTTCCACCCAAATTCGACGTATGACGGAGCAATGCAAGAATATATGGTCTTGTAGGTCATGACTATGACGACAAAACGCGCACTGTGAGGGGAAAACCATCAGCCAACTACGAAAGTTATCAATCATCGAAAGAGAAAGCGTCCAAAGCCTCCACAAGAATATTTTTTGACCAACAGGAGCTGTTTTCCACCAAATAAACTTTGTTTCCCGCTTCGTTTCTGCATGAGGATTGATAGTCTCATAAGCCGAGCGAATAGAGAATTGGCCATTTTCATCCGGAGTCCAATGAAGCATGTTGTGAGAGGTGTGGGTATGCATCTCCATATATTCGTTGATGCGACAAATTCTTTTCCATGTTGGAGAGTCATATATATGCGAATATAGTGATTGACGTTGGCCATACTTTGTCTGACAATATTCTGCCCAAATCGTAGAAGAGTGGAAATATTTCCACCATAATAGGCAATCATACGCTTTTTGTACATAAGAAAGATGACGAATTCCTAGCCCTCCAGCTTCAATGGGATGACACACTGAAGTCCAAGCTTGCCAGTGATGTCTTCCTTTCCAAAGGAAAGAAGCCATTTTACGGCTCAATATGTGAATGATGCCTTTTGGCAGTTTAGAGCTTGCAATTAAGTGTGTTGGCAAGGTATTGAGGACATGCTTGATGAGAACAAGCCTCCCTGCCATAGATAAAAATGCAGACGACCACGATGATAATTTTGAATCAAAATGATTGAGTAGTGAAGAGCAATACCGCGCTTTATTTATTCCCTTATACAGAAACGATCCCAGATATTTAATGGGTAAGGACGTTGATCTCATGCCTAAGGCTGTCGTGGATGCTGATATGGAAACACCTTGGCCCGCAACAAACTGGCTTTTATGGTAATTAACCAATTGACCAGAAGCTCTCTGATATGTATCTAGAAATTTACGAAATTTCCCCAAGTTACGTGGTGCGCCATTAAGGAAAATTAACAAGTCATCTGCGAAAGCCAGATGTGAAACGCATGGGGTGCGACCAGCTTTGAACCCAATAATGTTACCGGTACTGACTTGGTAATTAAGGCCTCTTGAAAAGCCTTCAGATGATAGTATGAATAAGAGGGACGATAATGGGTCTCCTTGTTTGACTCCTCTACCAATTGAAAAAGAATCTGTTAGACAGCCGTTGAGAAGAATAGAGCACCTTGTAGCACTCAGATAGTTGATGATGATGCGAACTAGTTGTGCATCCATGCCCATGCAGCAAAGCAGTTGCTGCAAATAGCTCCAACTAACACGGTCAAATGCCTTGGCCATGTCAAGTTTAATAATAGCTTGGCCACCTCTTGTTCTTTTATCTAAAACATGAGTCATTTCTTGCGCGAAAAGTACATGTTCTGTAATGTCCCTGCCTTTCATGAAACCCGCCTATTGTGGCGAGATTATTTTTGGCAAAATTTTGCCCAGCCTCGATGCTAGTAAGCGCGTAATAGTTTCGGAAATAAAATTGGTAAGACAGATAGGACGATAATCCGCAAAAGTTTGAGGATTGATCACTTTGGGATGAGGATGAGAGATGCCGCTGCGACTATTCTTGGCATGCGAATATCCAAATAAAACTCTTGTACTGCCTTATGAACATCGTGCTGAATCAAATGCCAGAAATGCCTGTAGAAGGATCCTGGGAATCCATCCGGGCCCGCTGCACTTGAAGGGCTAAGGTCCCAGACAGCTGCTTTTACTTCGGGTAACAATGGAATCTCCTTTAAAGCACTGTTATCGTCTGCTGTGATCAAGGGAGGTATATGGTGTAAAATTAGGTCACAGTCGGAAATTGGCTCTTCGGCGCAGAGTGTAGAAATGTATCGAATAGCTTCCTCTTTGATGTCAGCAGGCTGGTCAAGTTGAGTGCCATCCGGTTTATGTATGCTGCGAATTAGCTGGTGGCATCTCTTATTTTTAACTGTTTGATGAAAAAAGGACGTGTTGGCATCGCCCTCTTTTAACCACTTGACATTTGCCTTTTGTTTCCAATATAAATACGCATGTTTCTGAGCAAGATTTAACTCCGCCTTGCACTTATGATACTGTGCCCGAGAGGAATCCGTGGGATTAACATCATAAGCTTGTTCCGCCAATTTGACTTCAGATTCAGCAAGAGTTACTGCATCAAAGATATTCCCAAAGATATCTTTATTCCATTGTTTTAAATCTTTGCGCAGGAGAGATAGCTTTCTATGCAAACCCCACATTCCTCCAACTGTTGAGTATGATTGCCATCTGTGCGATACAAAATTATCAAAATCAACGTGTGTGGTCCACACATCTAAATACCGGAAAAGAGATGGTGGTCTTGGTGTGTCATTATCACAAATCAACAATAAAAGGGCATGATCAGAACTCGCACGGGATAGATGATGGACTTGCGTATATGAAAAGATATCAGAAAATGAGGTGGAACTCAAGAATCTGTCAAGGCGCTGCCATATACGTCCTAATCCTCGTCCATCAGACCATGTGAATTTTGATCCTTGGTATGGGATTTCTTGTAATTGACAATGTTGGACGAAATCATTGAAATCTTGTAATGTACGCAAGGATGGATTTGACCTGCCGTGGTGTTCCTCTAACGTACGAAATGTATTGAAATCTCCACCAATGAGCCATGGCGTGATATTGTCTGCATGAAAATGTCTCAGTTCGTCCCATAAAACACGCCGTTGAGAGATAGAGTGACGTCCATACACTCCCGTCAACCAAAACCATTCTCCTGTTGCTAGCCAATTAAACTTCATGGAATGATGTTGTTGGCCAGGTTGCTCATCTTCCTTTTTAAGTATTGTTTCCTTCCAAAAAAACCAAATTTGATCATTACATGCAGAAAGAGCTTTAGAAAAACCCAGTTTCATCTGATACAAAGGTAAGGCAGTAGAGCGTAACTTCGGTTCAATTATTATGACAATATAAACGTGATGCTTGTGAACTAATGAATGGAGCCAATTAAATGAATTTCGTATTCCCCGCGTATTCCATAACAATATCTTCATTGAGATAAGGCATCAAAAGAATTTGAGATGTGCGCAGCACGTAACCTGGTTAAACGAGGAGATATGGGAGGATTTCGTCTTAAGATACGCGGCCCCCGGATTTGATTGAGTTGCAGAGGGATCATCATCTGCAGTTTCAGTAGCAATATTTGCATGATCTGATGCCTGGGCATCAACATATGTTGATTCAATTAAATTTGCAATTTCAGTGCATTGTCTCTCCTCATGTTCCCCCACTATATTATCTGCTAGGGTGGGCTCTTGTTCATTGTCCGAATGAGAATATGATAGAGATGTCCCTGGTAAATCTCAACAAAGACAGTCGTCAATTCCTTTTAACCGAGAAAGGTCCTGTGCGTCTGAGACTGGTTAGCCGATGACCATTTCCGGTGATACGGGAATTGGGACGTCACCCTCTGACTGTGCTGTATGGTGATCAGTTGATGTGGAGACAAACTTTTTTGGAGTCCAGCGCTTTTTTTTGCTCTTATCAGAGGAGTGTTCTTTAGGGTTAGTCAAAGGTGCATGCTCTTTGTCCATCTGTGACTTTGTAGCCTCCTGCTGCTTTCCGCAGTCCACAGCTACATGACCTAAACGGTAACAAGTTGCACAATATCGAGGGAGATCCTCATATTCTACATTCTGCGCAATTATTCTTGATGATGTTTGAATAAAAACTCTTTGCGGAAGTTCTTTTGAGACGTCTAATTCAATGCAAACCCTCGCAACAGAAGGACAATTTAGCGTTGTCGTTGCAGTGTCGAGTTTCAACGGCTCACCTAGCATTGTCGCAACTTGAAAGAGCACATCTTTCCTCTGCATATGTATTGGAAGACCTGGAAAAGAGACCCATATCGGAACGATCGGAACTTCAATGGCCGGATTATAATCTGGCGTCCATTTTGTGATGCGCATTTGCCTGCCAGAAATAATCCATCCTCGTCGAGTAAAGCACCGGGTGTAATCTTGTTCGTGGTCGAAATGCAGAAGGATGTGTGTAGGATCCAAAAGGCCGACCTTTACATGTCCTGCAAAACCAATTCTGTCTATGGCGGCACGTATAGTTGCAATCGACGGCCTTCCGTACCAAAACGTACCAACCAATGTAAAACGATATGGGGCAGCAAGAGACTGAATTTCTTCATCCGAGAATGTAATCATCGGGCTACCTTTGAATTTTTGAACTGGTTTAGATTGAATGGGCGTTGTGAGAGAGGTGAAGAGCGACGCAAAAGAGCGATCAGGAACGATGTGCGGCACCGCCATATTATTGGGATTGATCGCCATGACAATACGGTGTATGGGTGGTTGTGAAATGCAGAAGATAATGGAAGAAGAAGAATTGGGGGAAGAGGTAGCGTGGAGGTGATTGCGAGCGGCGGCTACGCTGCCCGCTAGATGAGATCGCCGGAATCGCTGGAGAAGAAGGGCATTCCGTAAAAGACGTATATTATACATATATATATATATATATATATATATATATATATATATATATATTCAGATTTTTTAAAAGGCACTATACACATATATTCCAACGTACTACCGACACGTTATATATTTTATGAACGTACGTTAACGTCACACCACTATACTTACCTCATATTTATGAGTATATTCAGGTCTTATATCATATGATATAAGTCATGGTGATGACAAAATTATTACGACACGTTACAAGGTTCTAAACCAAAAATTGTCGTATCGGGTGACAACCGAAACTTCGCCAACGTGTCACGTACTTGCCATATATAGATGGCCAGCCCCTACACTTCAAAAATGGCCACAAATTTCGTGGGTTACATGATATATTCAGCCATAAAATCATTCCATGTTGGCACACACAAATCACCCCCAATTAAGGCCAAATTGTGGAGATTCCAAATTCATCTTTTTAAGCACATGGGGCGCCACTTACTTCAGCCTTTAGAGATGAATATTCAAGTTATTATATGTATATTATGTGTAACATAATATATATAACATTTGCAAAAATTTGGAATTTAATCGGAGAAAAATCGCGTAATCGACAAAAGTCGAAAATTCGGTTTTCTACGAATACAACACATGGAACGTTTTTGGCATGACATATAACATGTATCTAGACACTTTTTACATATTCAATACATTCTAAAGTAATCTAGAAAAATCAATTTAGTGCTGATTGGAATATACCATATGTGTATAATTATTGTGTATTATTTTATAAAGTTTGCAAAAATAAATTCAACACATGTTCAAGCTTTGTCACACGCCTAGCTCAGCCTTGATAGAGCCTATGTGGAGCTTAGTTGGCATCTTGATTTGTCAAGAATGGATTATACAAGGTTAGTGACATAAAGTAAGGAGCCACACAAGGTAATGTTTCAAACTATGTCACATATGTGACACATGCTGAAAATTCAGCATGTGCAGATTAGGTTGGCCGATTTTTTGTGATTAATAATGATATATTTGCCTCTTAATTTTCAATGGATTGATTTGATTATGTTATGGAAATAATTTGAAGATATTTGAAATATCACACATGCTGAAAATTTCAGCATATGTAGAATGAGTTGGTCGAATTTCTTGTCTTGAAATGAGACTATTTTACTTCCAAATTTAAGGGGATTAATGGTATGATTTTTGGAATTGTTTTGAACTTGATTTTGGCACATGTTTTAAGTGTAATGTTCATATTTGTACAGTCATCAAATGATGACAAATCTTATTCAATCAAGGAGTGCCAAGTAAGCAAGGCCAAGATGATCATCCACTGAAGTGTTGCCAAGTAAGCAAGTTGATGTCACAATTATACAAGGCATTCATCCAAGGACTTAAAAGAGAATTTACAAGGGGAAGATAAGCCCTAGGGTGGGCGGCCATCTTGACATAAAAGGAAGTGAAGAAAAGCAAATCAAACACAAGACAAGTCTTATAAGTTCAAGAGAGCAAAAACGTTTCTACACTCTTCTTCCACACTTCTTTCTTTCTTCTTCTCTTTCGAAGCCTATTGTATTCATATTCATACATATTTTATAGGATTCATATAAACCACCATACACGCTATATTGTTATAAAAGGTTGATCAAGGTGTGATCAAACCTTCATTCGTTCGATGGTAGTGTTCGTGATCATTGTGATTGCTTGTAAGGTTTGTAAAGGGTTGGAGGTTGTATATTAATCCATCAACCATGTGTGATAAGGTGTTATTTTATTTAGTGATAACCGAGGAAGGCGTCCTCGAAGACTGGAGTAGGTTGATTTAACCGAACCAGTATAAAATTCCTTGTGTTCTCTCCTTTTCACCACTTTACTTTTAGTTTCCTGCACCGTGCATCATTTTCATCACGATCTTAAAAATATCAAATGAATTTCAAAAATTACGAAACTTTCCAAAAACATATCCACACGTTTTAAGTTTTATTTGGCTCAAGTTTCAACCCTTTTGGATAAGTATAAGTCATTCAAACGTCAATAGTTCTGAGACTAGTGCAGTCTGATTTTTCAGACTTGCAAAGGTTGAGACTTTGAACGTATTTGACTAACTTTCCAAAGAAAGTTTTCAAAACTGTTTCAACCAAATTAAATAAACATAGTAAGGGGTTTTTCATTAAATTGTCAGACCATTTGGAGCCACGATTTAATCGGAATAAATTTTTTAAATCAGACTACTGTTTCTTGCAGATTTGTACAATCTGACCACCAATGATTTTTAAAAGGGTTAAAGGTTGAATTTTGATCTGAAAGTTTTAAGAGATACTCAGAACATCTGAGACTACAATCTCTCCAAATTTCAGAATTTTTGAAGGCCTGTAACCTAGTTTTTCAAACGTCGCAAAACAGGTCATGAAAACAGAAACTGTTTTTGGAAGTTGGGTTTTTGGATTAAAACATTTTTAAAAACCAAATTTTCAGCACCCACTATTCAACCCTCCTTCTAGTGGTGCCTTGCAGGTCCTACAAGTGGTATCAGAGCGCAGGTTCACTCACAACAAGAAGATCCAACGATCTAAGTGAGATAGCAACCACTAGCTTTAAAACCGAGCAAGAAGGTATGTCTAGTCAAAGGCCTATCCTTTTTGATGGTGAGTCCTTTATTCAATGGAAATTAAGAATGAAACTTTTTCTTATGGCTATTGATATTGATCTATGGTCCATCATAGAAGACGGCCTGTTTGTTCCTTCAAAATTATCCGCTGTAGATGGTGTCACACTAGAGGTTGTAAAGCCAAAACAAGAATATACTAGTGATGACAAAAAGAGACTAAGCATGAATGCTAGAGCCATGCAATTACTCTTAAACGGGCTAAGTAAAAGTGAATCTAGCTATGTGTCCAATTGCTCTAGTGCTCAAGAAATGTGGAGAATTCTTGAGATGAAACATGAAGGGACTAGCCAAGTAAAGGAGTCCAAGATTAATATGCTTATGTCCACATTTGAGTCCTTTAAATTATTGCCAAATGAGTCTATTGTTGATATGGATCTACGATTGACTAACATTTATAATTCTATTGAGTCTCTTGGCAAAGCTTTCTCTACGCAGGAAAAGGTCCAAAAGGTACTACGAAGTCTTCCATCCGAATGGGACCCTAAAGTGACGGTTATAGAGGAAAGCAAAGAAACCAAATCAATAAAAATGGAGGAACTAATTGGATCACTAAGGGTATATGAAAACAAACTCACTTTAAGGAAATCGGAATCAACGTCGAAACAAGGTAAGACTATTGCTTTTAAATCAAATGAACACGTATCTCCTTCTTCCGATCACGTTAATGATAGTCATTCCAAATCAGATAATGATGACTTAATACTATTGGCTAAAGGTTTGAGAAAATTCACGAGAAAGTCATTTAAAAACAAACCTAAGGCTACTTCCACTAAAAGAAATAAAAATAAAGCAAATGACAAGGACGTGAAATGCTATGAATGCGGAAAACTTGGACATTTATCTTATGACTGTCCTAACAAGGACAAACAAACAAACAAACACCTTGACAAGGATCGGACCAAAACTAGACTCGTCTCAGAACCTAAACAAAGGAGAAGAGCTCTCAAAGCCTCCACGTGGAGTGACACATCTGACTCTGAGACTGATACAGAAGAGGAGACAGCAAAAGTATGCTTTGTATCCAAAGCATCAAACGAGGTATCTTCTGATTCTGACTCTGATTCTGAACCTTCATATGATGATCTTTTTAGTCAATATTTAAAACTACACAAATTCACCAAGACTCTCGCAAAAAAAAAGAATCGATTAATTGAAGACAAGAAACTATTAGAATCTTCTAACACGAATCTTGTTTCTCAATTGAACGATTCAAAAGAAGAGTCGTCATGCACCATCAATGCATTAAAATCAGAGATCACATCATTAACTACACATAATAATGAAATGAAATGCGATATTTCAAATTTGAAATCTAGGAATACGGATTTAGAAAAAATGATGAAACAATTTGACACGGGATCTAACATGCTAGATCGCATTATTCTATCACAAAAATATGATAGTGATAAAACCGGATTAGGATACATTGAGACAAACGAAGTATCAATTAAACCAACCAAATTCATTTTATCTAAGAAAGTAGACACACCTAAGGCATACATGGCGCCTAAGATGACACAAAGGTCCCCTCTCCCTTCATCTCGTCATACCTCTTCTTCATATCATACAAAATATAATTATGTGTCGTATAGATATGAGAAGAAACCAGTGATGCATACACAACATTCATTCCATACATCTAGATCACGCACTATGCACACTAACACTAGAACATATCAAAAACGCACACCATATGATGCGTATAAGGGGATTCTTGGCCAAAGGCCTAACGTTTTCTCACCCCATATCTATTACATTGCTCCTTCATCTACATTCTTACCATTTGCTAGACCGAGAAGGATCACCCAAGTATGGGTACCGAACGGTACTTTTACTAAGAGGTGAATAACTAACTCGTAAGGACCCAAAATTAAAAGGGTACCTAAATCACTGTTGTACATTGCAGGGGAACCATACATCAAAAGACACATCTATCAAGTGGTTCCTTGACAGTGGTTGCTTGAGGCACATGACGGGTGACCCGAGCTTGTTTTCAAAGTTGAAGAAGGTCACAAAAGGCGGATCCGTGACCTTTGGAGACAATAATGAAGGAAAAATCATCGGAAAAGGTACAATTGGAAGCCCAAGCACTTTTTAAATCTCCAATGTCTTCTTGGTAAGTAATCTATCCTATAATCTTCTTAGCATCTCACAGTTTATTGACAACGGCTTTAATGTTGTTTTACTCATCCATGTTGCATAATAAAAATGGAGAAACAGTTTTAAAAGGAAAAAAGGAAGGAAATATTTTTACACTTTCCATGGATGACATGTTAGACGCTAAGGTTAAGTGTCTTATATCAAATGAACCTAACGTTAATTTGTGGCATAGACGTTTAGAACACATTGGCATTTCTACACTTGAAAAAATCCAACAAAAGAACCTAATACGAGGATTGCCCAAACTTGATTTAGACAACTTTCAGTTGTGTGAATCTTGTATTAAAGGCAAACAAACACGCGAGTCACTTAAACCTAAAAATGAAATTAGCACATATAGAGTTTTAGAATTATTACACATTGACTTGTTTGGTCCTAGTCGCACTAAGAGTCTCGGTGGACGTCATTATGCATGCGTTATCGTTAATGATTCTTCTTGCTATACTTGGACTTTATTTCTTGCAAATAAAGATGATAGTGCAATTGACATTGCAAAACTAATAAAACAACTTGAAAATGAATATGGTTTAAATGTGAAAAAGATTAGAAGCGATAGAGGCGGTGAATTTAAAAACAAGGACATGATTGCATTTTGCGAAGAAAAAGGAATCAAACACGAGTTTTCGCTACCTAGAACTCCACAACTAAATTGAGTAGTAGAAAAAAAAATAGACACTACAAAAAATTGCTAGAACCATGTTGTGTGAAAATAAATTGCCTAGATTTTTGTGGGCGGAAGCCGTGAATTGTGCATGCTATATAGTTAATCGTTTGTCAATTAGAAAGAAAATAAATAAAACGCCTTATGAGATAGTAAATAATCGCGTGCCTAAAATTGATTACTTTCGTGTGTTTGGTTGCAAATGATTTTTTTTAAATACAAAAGATAATTCAGACAAGTTTGAATCTAAATCAATTGAATGCATTTTTGTTGGATATTATGTGAATTCAAAAGCATATAGATGTTATGATCCCATCACTAAACAAATTTTAGAATCCATTCATGTGAAGTTTAATGAATTTGGTGAGGTTAAAAAAGATAAAGAATATGACGATGATTTTGAATTAAAACCTGTGTTAGATGATGATGACACGTATGATGAAGTAAACACACTAGAAATACATGATCACTTAGAAATGTATAAGAATGTAGAGAATAATCAACCAAGATGGCATAGAGATCACCCACACGATCTTATTATAGGCAACATTACTCATGGTGTTCGACCACGTAGAAGAATAAATCCAGATGATATAAACCAATTTCATGCTATGATATCCGAAATTGAACCTAAAACGTGTTTGATGCTTTGAGTGATTCTTCTTGGATTGATGCTATGCATGATGAACTTAATCAATTCGTAAGAAATGATGTATGGGATTTAGTGCCACGACCACAAAATAAGACTATAATAGGCACAAAGTTGGTGTTTAGAAATAAAATGAATGAAGAAGGTGAAGTTGTTAGAAACAAGGCGAGACTTTTAGCACAAGGATATAATCAAGAAGAAGGAATAGACTATGACGAAACATTTGCACATGTAGCACGTTTAGAAGCCATACGTCTTTTACTTGCTATTGCTTGCATGAAAGGTTTTAAACTTTATTAAATTGACGTGAAAAGTGCATTTTTAGATGGCTTTATACAAGAAAAAGTATACGTGAAACATCCTCCCGGTTGTGAAGACTTGAAATACCCGGATCACGTGTACAAATTAAAGAAGGCACTATACGGTTTAAAGCAAGCACCTAGGGCGTGGTATGATCGTTTTGCTACTTTTCTTTTAGAAAATGGTTTTAAAAGAGACACGATAGATAGCACTCTATTCTTGAAACAAGATAAATTGGATTTACTAATCATTCAAATTTATGTTGATGACATCATTTTTGGATCTACATCTCATAAACTTGTTGAAGATTTCGAAACTTGCATGAAATCCGAATTTGAAATGTCTATGGTTGGTGAATTGAATTACTTTCTTGTCTTGCAAATTAAACAAACGAGTAAAAGTATATATATAATCCAAGTTAAATATGTAAATGACATGATTAAAAAGTTCAATTTTGAGACCCTAAAACCGTCCCCCACCCCTATGAGTGTCAACAATAAACTAGATAAAGATGAACATGGAAAAGATTTTGATAATGCTCTATATAGGTCTATGATTGGTTCTTTGCTTTACCTTACTACAAGTAGACTTGATATCATATTCAGTGTGTGTATGTGTGCACATTTTCAAAGTAAGCCTAAAGTGTCTCATTATAATGCTGTGAAAAGAATATTTCGCTATATTAAGCAAACCTCCACTTTAGGAATTTGGTACGATAAAGATTGTGAATTTGACTTGCATGCGTATACCGACGCGGATTATGGTGGATGTAAAATTGATAGAGAAAGCACAAGTGGCACTTGTCAATTTGTAGGAAATTCACTAATTTCATGGTTTTCTAAAAAGCAAGCAAGTGTAGCCTTATCCACTACCGAAGCTGAATATATGGCACTTAGCCTTTGTTGCACACAATTACTATGGTTAAAACAACAACTTTCTGGTTTCGGTATCATGGTAAATCGTATTCCAATCTATTGTGATAGTATGAGTGCCATAAACCTATCTAAGAACCTTGTACTACACTCTAAGGCCAAGCATATAGAAGTATGATATCACTTCCTTCGTGATCACGTAAATAATGGTGATATTATCATAGATCATGTACGCACTGAGGCACAAGTAGCCGATATCTTCACTAAGGCACTAAATCAATCCACATACGAAAATCTCTGTTCTAAATTAGGCATGATTTTTGCTGATTTGATTTGATATTTCTTTCCATATTTACATGCACTTTTGATTGTCTTTCCAAAATAAAGGGGGAGAGAGTGCATGATTTCAGGGGGGAGAGAGAGATTGATTGAGATTGATTGCACAAATTAAGGGGGAGAAAATTCGAAATTTGAATTTCAAAATTTTAATTTGTGCACGATTGGAGGGGGAGCAATCAAATTTAAATCATGTACTAAGATTATTTTGTAAATCATCAAAAGCGGGAGATTGTTGGGAAAAAAGGGTTTGAGTGATGCATAAAATGCATGATTTAAATAATGTGTACTAAAGAAATGCATTACACGTTTTATGACTTGACACGTTTTTGCATGAAACCTCCCTTATATAGTTTATATATAATGTTGTCGTACTAACAAGCCATGAAGCTTTATAGCTTACATCAAATGGCAAACATTTGTTATGTTTGAACTATTTTCAGGTGCCACCATTAATGAACTAAACTAGTTCATTAAGTGAAGTACTTAATTAAATGAACTAAGTAGTTCATTAAATAAAGATATATTTGGAAAAGGCACAAAGGCAACAAATTGAAGAATGGAAAGTCTTCTCCTTATCATATCACACGTTTTTACATACATACATACATACATATACATATATATATATATATATATATATACAGATTTTTTTAAAAGGCACTATACGCATATATTCCAACGTACTACTAACACGTTATATATTTTACGAACGTACGTTAACGTCACACCACTATACTTACCTCATATTTATGAGTCTATTCAGGTCTTATATCATATGATATAAGTCATGGTGATGACAAAATTATTACGATACGTTACAAGGTTCTAAACCAAAAATTGTCATATCGGGTGACAACCGAAACTTCGCCAACGTGTCACGTACTTTCCATATATAGATGGCCAGCCCCTACACTTCAAAAATGGCCACAAATTTTGTGGCTTACATGATATATTCAGCCATAAAATCATTCCATGTTGGCACACACAAATCACCCCCAATTAAGGCCAAATTGTGGAGATTTCAAATTCATCTTTTTAAGCACATGGGGCACCACTTACTTTAGCCTTTAGAGCTGAATATTCAAGTTATTATATGTATATTATGTGTAACATAATATATATAACATGTGCAAAAAATTGGAATTTAATCGGAGAAAAATCGCGTAATCGACAAAAGTCGAAAATTCGGTTTTCTACGAATACAATACATGGAACGTTTTTGGCAGGACATATAACATATATCTAGACACTTTTTACATATTCAATACATTCTAAAGTGTTCTAGAAAAATCAATTTAGGACTGATTGGAATAACCATATGTGTATAATTATTTTACACTATTTTATAAAGTTTGCAAAAATAAATTCAGCACATGTTCAATCTTTGTCACACGCCTAGCTCAGACTTGATGGAGCCTATGTGGAGCTTATTTGGCATCTTGATTGGTCAAGAATGGAGTATACAAGGTTAGTGACATAAAGGAAGGAGCCACACAAGGCAATGTTTCAAACTATGTCACATATTTGACACATGCTAAAAATTCAGCATCTGCAAATTAGGTTGGCCGATTTTTTGTGATTAATGGTGATATATTTGCCTCTTAAATTTCAATGGATTGATTTGATGATGTTATGGAAATAATTTGAAGATATTTGAAATATCACACATGCTGAAAATTTCAGCATGTGTAGAATGAGTTGGTCGAATTTCTTGTCTTGAAACGAGACTATTTTACTTCCAAATTTAAGGGGATTAATGGTATGATTTTTGGAAATGCTTTGAACTTGATATTGGCACATATTTTAAGTATAATGTTCATATTTGTACAGCCATCAAATGATGACAAATCTCATCCAATCAAGTAGTGCCAAGTAAGCAAGGCCAAGATGATCATCCAATAAAGTGTTGCCAAGTAAGCAAGTTGATGTCACAATTATACAAGGCATTCTTCCAAGGACTTAAAAAATAATTTTCAAGGGGAAGATAAGCTCTAGGGTGAGCGGCCATCTTGACATAAAAGGAAGTGAAGACGAGCAAATCAAACACAAGAGAAGTCTTATAAGTTCAAGAGAGCAAAAACGTTTCTATACTCTTCTTCCACACTTCTTTCTTTCTTCTTCTCTTTCATAGCCTATTGTATTCATATTCATACATATTGTACAGTCTTCATATAAACCACCATACATGCTATATTTTTGTAAAAGTTTGATCACGGTGTAATCAAACCTTCATTCGTTCAGTGGTAGTGTTCGTGATCATTGTGATTGCTTGTAAGGTTTATAAAGGGTTGGAGCTGGTGTATAACTCCATCAACCCTGTGTGGTAAGGTGTTATTTTGTTTAGTGATAACTGAGTAAGGTGTCCTCGGAGACTGGAGTAGGTTGATTTAACCGAAGCAGTATAAAATTTCTTGTGTTCTCTACTTTTTAGCACTTTACTTTTAGTTTCCTACACCGTGCATCATTTTCATCACGATCTTAAAAATATCAAACAAATTGAAAAAATCACAAAACTTTCCCTAAACATAGTCACACGTTTTAAGTTTCAATTGGTTCAAGTTTCAACCCTTTTGGATAAGTATAAGTCGTTCAAACGTCAATAGTTCTGAGACTAGTGCAGTCTGATTTTTAGACTTGCAAAGGTTGAGACTTTGAACGTATTTGACTAACTTCCAAAAGATATTTTTCAAAACTGTTTCAACCCAATTAAATACAAATAGTAAGGGGTTTGTCATTAAATTTTCAGACCATTTGGAGCCACAGTTTAATCGGAATAAATTTTTTAAATTAGACTACCGTTTTTGGCAGATTTGTGCAATCTGACCACCAACAATTTTTAAAAGGGTTAAAGGTTGAATTTTGATCTGAAAGTTTTAGGATATACTCAAAACATCTGAGACTACAATCTCTCCAAATTTCAGAATTTTTGAAGGCCTGTAACCTAGTTTTGCAAACGTCGCAAAACAGATACTGTTTTTGGAAGTTGGGTTTTTGGATTAAAACATTTTTAAAAACCAAATTTTCTGCACCCACTATTCAACTCCCCCTTCTAGTGGTGCCTTGCAGGTCCTACACCGCCGTCCCCACCGCAGCATGGTACCTGTTTCTTTTATGAAAGGCTGAAGACAGCCTGAGTACCGAATTTTGAGTGTGACTCAGATCCGGACATAGCCAAGAGATGGCTAAAGGAGGTGCAGAATAACTTCGATTTGATTCAGGTACCTGAAGAAATGAAAGGTCAGGTTATCAAAACTTTTCTCGTTTGCGAGGCCGATCTGTGGTGGAGTACGAGTTTGCAGCATTTGCCAGTGCCAATTACTTGGGAACGATTTATGAGGGAGTTCCGTAAGTTCTACATTCCTCCCTATGTTACTTTGCAGAAGATAGGGATGTCCGAGTCTCTAGTGTAGGTACTTGGCATGACATTGGCAGATTACACCCACCAGTTTACCACTCTGGGGAGACATGTTCCAGCCATTATGGGAGACGAGCAGCTGAAAATGGTCAAGTTTTAGAGAGGTTTACATTCACGTATATGCACTGGGATAATGAATGCAAATTCGAAGGATTTCGGGGAATTACTAGAAGCATGCTATCGTGTCGAGCGCGATATTCTGAGGAGAGATGCAGAGTTTAGAGGTAAGAGGCCCCGAGAGGATGGAGGAGATCAGTCCGGACACTGGACTAAAGCACAGATGGCATTCAGCAATAGACCCCAACCGCGATAGCAGCCACAGCAGTTACAGCAGTCCCACGGCCATAGTCTCAGCACCCTCAGCCGCCGCAGCATCTCCCACAGGCACCTGCGATTCCTAGATCTCCCACTTGCCCGTGACAGCATAGAGGTGCTTATTTATTAAAGACTGGAGCTTGTTTCAATTGTGGCAAAACTGGCCACTTAATCAGAGATTGCCCTGAGCCACGGAAGTGACCCCAGAGAGCTGCATCGTAGTAAAGAGATGGCCCACGGGCCAATTCCTGAGTGCCCGTGATGACAGACGAAGAGGTTATGGATGCTCCGGATGTAGTCAAGTGAGTTTAATTTTGTAAAGTATGTGAAATTTCTATGCTTACTTAGAAATTGCCTGTTTAATTATAAATTGTCTCAGGTGCTATATTAGTGAACAACATACCTGCCAATGTATTGCTTGATAGTGGTGCAAGCCCCTCTTTTGTGCCTAAGAGGTTCGCTAAGAACCTTAGTGGATGTTCGACATGGTTGGATACGCCTTATCGCGTTCAAGCAGTTGGCGATCAGGTGATCATTTTGCATCATATATATAAGTACTGCAAGATCAAGATGTAAGGACAGAAGTTCAAGGATATTCTAATTCCGCTACATATTAGGGACTTCGACATTATTTTGGGCATGGATTGGCTGTTCAAGCATCATGCTTCGATCGACTGTCAAGAAAAGCGCTTAGTAATCAAGGATCTGACTCAAGACGAGGTTGCCTACCAGAGCAACTCTAAACTGAAGAAGACACCACATGTTGTATATCTGACTGCATCCCAGGCCTATCGAGCGTTGAAGAAGGGAGATGAGGGTTTTCTGGTATATGCCTACGGTGATGATTCAAAGATGCCTACACTTGACAGTATTCCTATGGTCCGTGATTTTTCTGATGTATTTCTTGATGACTTTCCTGGTTTACCTCCAGATAGAGTGATTGAGTTTGAGATAAACATTGTACCTGGGGCAGACCCTATCTCTAAGGCACCATATCGGATGGCTCCAGCGGAATTGAAAAAAACTAAAGGTCTAGTTACAGGAGTTGATCGAGAAGAAATTTATCTAACCTATTGTATCACCATGGGGGGCTCCAGTCTTGTTCGAGAAAAAAAAAGATGGCAGTATGAGATTTTGCATCGACTACAGAGAGCTGAATAAGATCATGATCAAGAATCATTATCCACTGCCTAGGATCGATGATTTATTCAATCAGTTGAGAATAAGTAATTTAAACATTTAAACAATAAACATATATTTTTTTATGAATATGAATATGACCTTTCTCACATGGTGCTAAGGTATTCAGTAAGATCAATCTTCGCTCCGGATATCACCAGTTGAAGATCAAAACCAATGATGTGGCCAAGACAGCTTTTCGCACTCGATATGGACATTACGAGTTTCTAGTGATGCCATTTGGATTGACCAATGCTCCCACAGCATTTATGGATTTGATGAATACCGTCTTTTGAAAGCAGCTGGATAAGTTCGTTGTGGCATTCATCAATGATATTCATGTATATTCACCGGATGAGGAGACTCACACCGAGCATTTAAGGATGGTACTGAGTATACTACGGGATAAGCAGCTCTATGCCAGGTTTAGTAAGTGTGAGTTCTGGCTGCACAGTATAGCGTTCCTAGGGCATGTTGTGTCTGAGAATAGCATATCATTGAATCCCAAGAAGATTGAGGCTATTACTGAATGGCCGCGACCGACGAATATGACAGAAGTTTGGAGTTTCTTGGGATTGGCCGGATATTATCGGAAGTTCGTGGAAGGATTCTCACATATCGCAGTCCCACTGACTCGAATAACACAAAAGAAGACGCAATATGATTGGACTTCTGACTATGAGCAGAGCTTCACCAAGCTTAAAAAGAGATTGACATCAGCACCATTGTTAGCACAACAAATCTCCGGACAAGGATTCGTGGTTTATAGTGACGTTTCCAAGAATGGATTAGGTTGTGTACTGATGCAGAAAGAACGGGTAATTGCGTATGCATCGAGATAGTTGAAGCCCTACGAGCAGAATTACCCCACCCATGATCTAGAGTTAGCAGCCGTTGTCTTTGCACTTAAAATTTGAAGGCACTATTTATACGTTGAGAGATTCGAGATTTACATGGATCATAAGATTTTGAAGTATCTCTTCACCCAAAAAGAGCTGAATATGAGACAGCAGAGATGGCTAGAGTTGATGAAAGATTACGATCTCGTGATCCATTACCATTTGGATAAGGCAAATAAGGTGGCAGATGCATTGAGTAGAAAATCGAGTCACGCCCGTCAGACACCACTTCAGAGAGAGATCGCCCAGTTTGAGTTGGACATGATTGAGTCGACCGTGAATGTTCTGGCCACACTAATGATTACGCCGACTCTGATTGATCGGATGAAAGAGGCCTAGAAGAGTGATACTAAGTTGATGAAGATCGCTGAGGATTTGAAAGAAGAATTGGGCAAGGACTTTGAGATTCATAACAATGGCAGTCTACGGTTTCGTGGCAGATTATGCGTACCCAGTGTTGATGATCTCAAGAGGGAGATTATGATTGAGACACACAGTTCGAGAGTATCAATTCATCCTGGTGCTACTAAGATGTGTCAGGACCTCAAGAGAAATTATTGGTGAAAGGGGATGAAGAGACAGATTGTGGAGTTGATTGAGCGTTGCCTTGTATGTCAGCAAGTAAATGCAGTGCGTCAGCAGCCAACCAGGTTATTACAGCCACTTGAGATTCCTGAGTGAAAGTGGGAGTATGTCACGATGGACTTCTTCATTGGACTTCCTAAGACCAGCAGCGGATGTGATACTATCTAGGTGATTGTTGATAAGCTCATTAAGTCAGCATACTTTCTACCGATGTTGATTCAGGCGTCCATGGAAAAGTTGGTGTAAATGTATATGGATAGTATTTTGAGCTTACATGGGACGCCAGTCAGTAGCATTTGCGATAGAGATTCACGGTTCACATCGAGATTCTGGAAAGTATATCAACAGGTCATGGGTACGAAGATCAAGATGAGTACAGCTTTTCATCCGCAGAAAGATGGACAGTCAGAGCGCACCAGATGGACTTTGGAGGATATGTTGCGCTCATGCGCGTTAGACTTCAAGGGTAGCTGGTAAGTCCGTGAAGTTGATTGAGTTCTCATATAATAATAGCTACCACAGTTCTATCGGTATGGCACTGTTTGAGGCATTGTATGGTCGTAAGTGTGCCGCTCTACGGGATAAGGTTGGTGAGAGAGCATCATGGGTCTAGAGTTAGTGGAGAAGGCCTTGGATAAGTTCAAGTTGATACGCGATCGATTGAAGGCAGCTCAGGATTGGAGTAAGAGTTTGGCAGACTCTAAGAGGAGACCAATCGAGTTTGATGTTGGAGAAAAGGTATATTTGAGGGTTTCTCCAACGAAGGGCGTCATGAGATTTGATATCAAAAGGAAGCTGATCCCTCTATTTATTGGTCCTTAAAAAATATTGGAGCGAGTTGGAGCAGTTACATATCGGTTGGCGTTAGCCCCGAAAATGTTGCAAGTACATGGCGTATTCCATGAATCTCAGTTTCAACGTTATGTGCATGACCCAAGCCACATCCTTGAGCAGCAGTCAGTGACCATTCGTGATGTAGAAACTTATGAGGAGGCACCGATATGCATAGTGGATCGTAAGGAGCAAACACTGTGGAAGAGGTCGATTCTGTTCGTAAAGGTACAGTGGAGTAATCATACTGAACGAGAAGCGACTTGGAAACTAGATCAACAAATGCAAAAGCAGTATCCGCATCTTTTCGTATGAGATACATAAGTTTTGAGGACGAAACTTTTTGTAAAGGAAGGAGAATGTTACGACCCGAGAAATTTTCCATTACGTTGTACCAATTCCAATGCCGTAAACCTACTTACGTTAGTACATGATTCATAAATCCTTCGGTATGTCGATACAATAGCGAAATAGATAACAAACATCTTCAATTATACGATAAAATTTAAATAAAACTGGTTAGTAACAACTTAAGCAATTAGGATAAATCAAATCAAAAATAAAATATATGACACAATAATTTTGTGCAACTTAAATGAAAAAAATACACATGAAAGAAAAAGAAAAGAAAAATGAAAAAGAAAAGTGAAGACAATTTGAAATAAGCATGCTTAAAGATTTTGCATAAAATATTGCATGCTTGGAGTCTTGTCATAGTTTGTCCATAGCCCAATTTCCCCTCACATGTTGGCCGGCCACCCTAGGAGAAAAAGAGGGGTTTGCCCTCTTTCTTCAACACTTCAAATATTTACATTATCAACCAAATATTCTCCTCTCTCCCCCAAGAAAACCTAAGAAACTCCAAACACCCTCTTACCCTCTCCTTTGGCCGAAAATTACCTCAAGAACAAGGAGAAATTTTCCTTCTCTTTTTTTTTCACACCAACACCATTCAAACTGAGCCACATTAACCTCCATTATTCAAGAGTGATTTAAGAAGGGTGTAGGACCTTGAATCGGAAAGGAACAAGGTATAAAACTCTATGGATCTCAAGCTAATTTCTTCCATTACTTAGCTTCATAAGTTGCACACTAACTCTACCATTTTCACTTTCAAAACCGTTGACTCCAAACAAAGGAGTTTTCTTCCAAACCAAGTGAAGGAATCACCATCTTAAGCGTAAGAAAAGTGAACCAAGAAAAGTACTCTTCTTAGATCCTTCATGGATTTTCAAAGACTAAGTATTTATGTTTATACCAAATTTTAGATCAACATGTACTATGTTCAAGTTTTTACCATAAGAACATGGAAGATCTATGTTTCTAAGTGAAATATATATACATACGCCTAATATATACACACGGCCACACACTCACATACATATATTTTAGGTGAAAATGAAATAAAGATAAGAATCTTAGAAGACGTGTGAAGAGAATAAAGAAAGGAAATGAAGATATATGTAAGGTTAAGAAAGTGTATAAAGAATACAACGTTGATATGTTTGTTTATGTATATCTTGGAGATGATCATCAAGTATGCATTTGACTATGTGTTTTAGTTTTCATATGTTTTAGGATCATGTTTTTAACATGTTTATGTATGCATCATAAGCATGATTTATTTACATGGTTTCAAGTGTTTTTTGATGATCATCATCTTCAAGTATACATACATGTGTCACACGACCACATGGCTATTATTGGGCACTTCACTTGAGCTTCATCATTCCATCTTCAAGATGAGATGGGATCCCCTCACCGCAAAATCCCTCACCCCACTCCTCAACACATGATACGTGGCAGTAAGAGGGTGGTGAGGATAGATGAGTGTCATCCGCATCTAGCCTCACCACCCCCTTTTGCTTCCATGCATCGTGCGGTGGGGAGTGGGGTGACGGATTTTGGGTGACGGGATCCAAACCCCTTCAAGATGTGTATGTAGATGATGATTATGGCTCAAAAAGTGCACTTTTTATGATTTCCGTCATGTTAATGTTTATGTGTTTTATATATGTTATAGTCTTGGAAAAAAGTAAAATAAAAGAAGGCAATATGTACATGTTTATTATAAAAATGTACAACATAATATATATATATATATATATATATATATAAAGGAATATATAGGAAAGGATGGACGCTCTGGCGCTGAAGCCCATCGGCGGCGCTAGCCGCTGACTTCTCCGGCACCATTTCCGCTTGATTCTTCCTTCGCGATCACTTCTTCCGGCCTGCTATATCGCCGTTTCGCTCAATTTACCATCAAAGCTCCTTTCTTTTTCGCCCACATTGCCATCATCATGGCCACCGCACCATCCTTTGCTGCGGTGGTCAGCGGCGCAGCCGCAATCAACGATATCTCCATCGCGCCGAAATCGGTTTCCCGGTATAAAGGTCTCCCTATGATTTCTTTTCTAGATACTGAGATTGATGCACTTGCAGACCATTCCGGTATTCTTTGGTTGGAAATTTTTGGTATGGTCGACCACCTCTGAAAATTATACGTGAAATTTTTGAGAAAATTGTATTCCATCAGGATTTGCGAATTACACTGATTGATCAGTCTCATATACTTTTAAATTTTCGCAATGAAGCTGATTATTTGCGATGCTTTTATCGTCGTTCATGGCTTATATCTGGTTGTCACATGCGAATAACCAAATGGACAGTAGATTTTGATCCGGCTGCGGATATCCCCATAGTCCCGGTATGGATTGCTTTACCGGCTCTTCCGATTCACCTGCACCATCGTGCAGCATTATTTGAAGTGGTTAGGCCGATTGGCACTCCTTTGAAGTTAGATGTTGCAACTGCGGACAACCTCAAACCGTCAGTAGCCCGTGTCTGTGTTGAGGTTGACGTCTCTCAAGATTTGCCGCAGAAAATATATTTACAGGCTAAAGGTAGGATGATCTTACAATCGATAGTTTATGAAGACCTTCCTTTATTCTGCACAACATGCCGGCGGCTTGGTCATGCACCAGGCGCGTGCCCTCCAAAGGATAGCAGCAGCGTCCCTCACCGACCACCGCCTCCTCCACCTCCGCCTCCTCCACTGCGGACACATTCTACGAGGCAACACTGGACGCCAGTCAAGAAGAAGTCCTCAGCATCTCTTCAACCAAACCCCTCAGTCCCGGTTGAGCATGATGATCAATCCTAACAAATAGATATTGAGGATATCCCTCTTTCGAACGCAGCCCTCCCTCGTGCTACCACTTCCCAGTCTGAGGAGGAATTTTGTGATGCTGCGGATCAACATCTACCCATGGAACCAACCCCCGTCGATACGGGTCACTCATCCGACACAGATTTGCCAATTGATGATCAAGTTGAGGATATTCCTAATGTCCCAGAGGATGTGACACGTCGAATGCAGCTCATACCACCTTCGCCTGATGAGGAGGTCTTAATATCACGATTGACAGCAAATGAGGCTGAGTCTGAGTTCATCCCAGTAGTTCCACGACGCAAGTGCAGGGCACGTAAAGATTTGCCTCCTCTTCCGCCCTCCACAATCTTAACACGTAGTGCATCGCACATCGTCCGGGGAAGTTCCTCCTCTCTCTCTCAATGAATACCCTAGTTTGGAACATTCGAGGCATGCGTGCCTCGTTGCCTAGATTAAAACAAATGATTTCTGAGCATCGTCTACATTTGCTTGCTTTGCTTGAACCCAAACATGCACCTTCACATATACGTCGATTTATGTTGCAACTTGGTTATACAAATTCTTATGCTTCACAATCGGACCGTATTTGGTTTTTCTGGCGTGATGCTGAATTTCGTTTACTTGCTACTCAGGATCAGGAACAGGTGGTACATTTTACTCTTCAATACATTTCTCTGCAATGGACATTTGTCTTTTCGGTGGTATGTGCGAAGCATACGCCTATCCAGCGGCGCCCGCTTTGGCATTCATTATGTGACTTTGCTGCTTCGTGTCAATTGCCCTGGATGGTCGGTGGTGATTTTAATACTTTTCGAACAATCGAGGATCATAGCGGTCGGTCCGCTCCTTCTTTAGCAGTATTACAAGACTTTAATGACTGTATAGAATTGTGCTCCCTCATGGCGCCTCCACATCAAGGCTCTAGATTTACTTGGGCAGACGGGAGAGGTCTTGGCCGCATACGACGTAGATTAGACTGGCTTTTTATCAATTCTGCTTTTCAGGATGGGTTTGCAGATATGCAGTTATCGCACCTGCCAAGGGTTACCTCCGACCATATGCCATTGCTATTTTTGTGTCGTCAGAGCGTGGCATATAGCAAACGTTCATTCCGCTTTTTGGATGCCTGGCTACATCACTCAGACTTTCATTCTTATATGCAGCAGGCATGGTTATCATATCCCACTACTGGCGGCATGTATGGATTCTATAACAAATTGTTTTCTTTCAAAAAGGATATTCAACGGTGGAATAAAGATATCTTTGGCAACATTTTCAGCAACCTGAAACATGCAAAGGCTCAACTAAATCATGCAGAGGCAGCCTTGGATGCGCATCCGACTGAGGAAACCAGAGCCGAATATCATCGATCTAAAGCCGACTATGTACGAGCATCCACATCTGAATTACACTTTTGGAAGCAAAAAGCTCGACTTAAATGGCTCAAAGAAGGTGATGCAAATACAAAGTACTTTCATTCTATCGTCAAAGGGAAGCGCACACACCTGCGCATTCAAGTCATTCACAATGCGGAGGGTCATCTTTTAACGAATCCGGTTGACATCATGAAAGCAGCGGTCTCTTTTTATACTGAGTTATTTGCACCGGCACCAATGCAGAATCATTCTTCTATACTCTCGCACATTCCTCGGCTGATAACAGACGATGACAATATTATGTTGACACGACTTCCTACTGCGACCGAAGTTAAGGAGGCAGTGTGGCATTTGGATCCTCACAGTGCTGCCGGCCCGGATGGGTTCCATGGTGTGTTTTATCATTCATGCTGGTCTGTCATACATTCTGATGTGATTAAGGCTGTGCAGGAATTTTTTCTTGGTATTCCACAGCCACCTGTCATGGCTAGTGCATTGATTTCTCTGATACCCAAGACGCACTCTCCGCAGACTTTCAGTGATTTTCGACCGATCTGTCTTACAAATTTTCTGAGTAAAGTTTGTACCCGCATTATAGCCACACGCTTGGGGCTGCTTCTTCCAAAGTTAATTTCTCCAGAGCAAACAAGTTTCCTGTCGGGTTATGATATTTCAACACAAGTTTTATTGGCAAGAGAAATGGTGCATATGTTGGATAGTGGTGCGTCACATTTATGCCTGAAATTGGATATGATGAAAGCATTTGATCGAGTCAGTTGAGATTATCTGGAGCGTCTTTTGTTACAGTTTGGTTTCTCCGGATTCTTTTCTAGGATTATCCTCAATCATCTACGCGCTACTACGTTATTGATTTTGATCAATGGCGAGCCTTCGCCTACATTTCGCCCACATAGAAGTGTCAAGCAGGGAGATCCGTTATCTCCATTGCTCTTCATTCTGGCATCGGAGGGTTTCAGCAAAGGATTAAAATCACTAGTGGCTGCGGGCCACATACTGCCATTTCGTCTTGGCCGTATTCCATTCACAATATCACATTTAGCTTATGCAGACGATCTTCTTATTTTCCTGCAAGGAACACAGCGTAATATACGCAATTTTAAAAATTTCTTAACGGAATATGAAACTGCTTCTGGTCAGAAGGTAAATTTTCAAAAGAGTAGTCTCATTCCATCGGCACGCCTCTCAGCCCGACGAGTCCGAACCTTGCAGGAAATACTAGGGATGCGACTCTCTTCATTACCGTTTCGATACCTGGGTTCCTATCTTCACAAGGGGATTAATCGATCACGATTTTTCTCTACTCTGTTACAGCATTTTGATGACCGTTTAAATGGTTGGCATTCCCGCCTCCTCTCATCAGGGGGTCGATTAGTATTATTGCGTTCTGTACTTTCTGCGCTTCCTCTCCATGTCATGGCTGCAGGAGGATTACCAAAGTCTGTAATTAAAATGATAAACAGAAAGATGGCCACTTTTTATTGGGGACATCGACATCATTGGGTATCATGGTCCAAAATCACGCTGCCCGTGGAGGAAGGAGGCTTAGGGCTGCGGGATCTCAACGCGCTGCAGCAGGCATATCATTGCAGAATCTGGTGGCTATATCAGAAACATGACACGTTATGGAGTCGTTATATGCATGCCAAATACGGACGGAGAGGGGATTTTCGGCCAAGACTGCCGGATTCGCCGATCTGGAAACTTATCTGTCGCATTCATGATGTATGTATTTCGCAAACGGTAGGCGCGGATACCCATCTTACATGGCAGCCAACACCCTTGGGAGAATTCACTCTAAAATCTGCCTATGATGTTTGTCGCCCATCTCGACCCACATTGCTCTCAGCTAAGTTCATCTGGTTCAAGCAACATTCGCCAACCATACAAGTCTGGCTTTGGAGATTATTCCATGCAGCCCTGCCATTTGAAGATTACATTGGCGCTTATTCTGCTGCACGCCCTACACAGTGCCCCTTTTGCAAGCAATACTCGGCAATGGTTGATCATGTTTTCTTGTATTGTCAACCAATTCGGCTTTTATGGACGTTCTTCGCAGCGGAGCTGAATGGCGTTTACCTCACTACACTGCCTCTACGTCAATATCTATTGTCATGGTGGTACCGTTCCTCCTCTTCTTCAGTATTTGGGGTACTTAAAATTGTTGTTCCGGGCATACTAGTACATAATATATGGCGTTGCTATGCTAGTTTAGTGTATGGGGACACGCCATCCTTTTCTTTCTCGTCTCTGCGGGCTACAGTCCATTTTGACATAGATATGTGGATTCATTCCCTACATGGATCCAAACTCGCCGCAGGGCCTTCCCCTTCGATACCCTGGATTCCAAAGCTTCGATCTCCACGTCTACAAGTGATCAGATGGCACACTCCGCCATCGGGACGGTTTAAACTTAATGTTGACGCAGCTGTTGGACGTCAATATGCTGCAGGCGGAGTAATCCTGCGCGACTCCCATGGAGTTTGTGTGCGCTCCTTATCATTTCGCTTACCTCCATGTTCGCCACTGATGGCTGAAATTCAGACAGCCCTATTTGGACTGCTCTATTTTCTTCCCTTATATCGGACGCTTATCATCGAGACAGACTGTGCGCAAATGCTGATGCGTCTACGTCAACGACAGCCTATCTTTGGCAACTATCATCTTAGACTCTTACACATGATGATTAATCATCATCATTTGGATATCAATCATATATATCGCGAGGCCAACATGCCAGCACATTACCTTGCTCAGCACGCAATGACGTCACCGCTCGCAGACTTTTTCACTCGCACCAGTCTGCCTCCCATGGTTCGAGCAGCAGTCACTTTGGACCTCACGTCGGCAACCTTGCGTACGCATTGATTTCCACGTCTTCCAAATGGATTGGCGAACTATCATATTCTCTGCCTGTGCTCGTGTGAGTACAGGCAGACTCGGTATGCTTCCTTTGCTCCTTCATATCATCACCATTTGTCTTCCATCTATTGATGCAAACTTTCTTTTCTATTCCGCATGGATCACAATTTGCGATGGCTGGATGCTTTTCATTGCATATGGCGAGTGTCACCCACATCACGTCTTCCACATGGATTGGCGTACGCTTGCAGTCGCTGCCTGTGATATTATAAGTGCAGACAGCCTCGGCAGACCGGGTATGTGTTCCATTCTCTGGGTTGCCTACATTTTCTTATGTATTCTCTACATGTCTCACACATGCTTTTGGTTGCATGTTGCATGGACGGACACAACAATCTGGATGGATATTCGATTGCACGAGGATGATGTACATTCTGAAAATAGCAATCGGCAGCTGCTATGGCATCATTATCATTTTTTTCCAATGGCGAGATTTTTCTATTCTGCGCGGGCAAACTCAGCGACAACTACTCCACTGATGTGTCCGTATATAAACTCCTCGCCTTGGCACAAACTTTGCCAAGGCGACATCGGCTCAATCAACGATTCCCACTGCTTATACGGGCGAACTCGGGCCATACCACCATGTATAGCAAGCACACATTTGTACTCAATTTTAGATTCGATTCATATCAATGACAGCCGTATAAATATGTACGCTTTTTCCTTCGCCAAGGTTTTATCCACAAGGGTGGTTTTACTTGGCAAGGTTTTAATGCGGCATATCATATACGACTGGAGATATGTTATTCTTAGTTCGTTATTTCATTTATTCGCATACTCTGATGATTGTAATATGGTTTTCCTCCACCAAAAGTGAGGCTTACCATTAATAAAATTTCCTTTAATATATATATATATATATATATATATATATATATATATATATAAAGGAAGAAAAATAAGATTTATACACGTGTATGAAATGGCATAATATTCGGCCAAATGGCGTAACTGAAATAAAATGAAGTGTGACATGTTAAAGAAGTATATCATGAATATAAACATCATATATACACGGCCAACTAGGGTTCTAAGGATATAAATTTCTTAATATAGATTCTATGTGCATATACATGTAATATTATAGGAAATATATATATATATATATATATATATATATATATATATATGTATGTATGTATGTATGTATGTATGTATGTATATATATATATATGTATGTATGTATGTATGTACTATATATATACGGCCTAAGGGCAATTAAATGACCAAAATGATTCAATTTACATGTTATGTTCATTTATATGTATAATGTATAATAATGACTAAAGTATACCATAAGTTATGTATTTTAGGTGACGTGATCAAGAAATTAGGAATTAAGTGTTTTAATCACCTAAGTGTTAAGATATGAGTTGTATATGAAAAATACAAATTAAAGAAGTGGTGTTGGGTGAAAATTACCAAAAAGAAGGCTGTTTTTGGGTCATTGACCGAATGAAAACCTATTTAGGGGCAAAAATTTTATTTTCATAAGTTATGAAATGTAGAATGTGATAAGTAAGTGATGATTGATGATAAGTTGTAAATGACCAAATTAACCTTTATTAGGCCAAATTCACCTTGCATGAGACAAAAAGTTTGAAAAGTTATTTTATTGCATCACATGTTTTAAAAGAGCATACGCGAAAGAAAATAATAAACGCGAGACAATTGATTCTAGCGACACATGTTATGTTATGTTATGATCATGCTTATGTTATGTTGTTGCGCTGGCCTGACATCGGGACCGGAGTGGTAGGTGTCAGGGGCCTATGTTTGCATTATGGCTGAGTGTAACACTGGTCTGGGACACAGGGTCTCCGTCATAATGCATCACCGTTAGGACATGTGCATATGTTTTATATTGTACATGTATTATATGGGGAATCATTCTATATGTCATGCGTTATTATTCTTGTGAAAAGTGCTATATCCAATTATGAAAGATGTTATGG
Organism: Eustoma russellianum; assembly: GCA_036186865.1. Taxonomy (NCBI): domain Eukaryota; kingdom Viridiplantae; phylum Streptophyta; class Magnoliopsida; order Gentianales; family Gentianaceae; genus Eustoma; species Eustoma russellianum. The sequence goes on along the minus strand of AP025067.1, from coordinate 13,370,675 downwards.
ACACGTTATGAAAATGCCTTGTTATGCAAGTCATGAAAAAATTGTGTTACGTTTATGAAAAGTCATGTTTTATGCATCATATTATGACCATGTTACATTAGATTATGGTTAGAATATCCTTAAGTTATGTTGTGCTTAAGTGGAACAAGGTAGACTATGCTTGAAGAAGTAATTGCTATAAGTTGTGATTTAGTTTAAGACATGGATTAGAATGTAAGAATGGACATGTATGGTAGTGATGGACTCAGGTAGAGAGGCATGAATCGTATGATATGATGTAAATTCTCTATGTTCCATTTTATACTTGGATTATGACACTTTACTTGATAAATGGAGACACATTTTATTATGTTCATATGTATTTTATCATTACTTGATTACCCCATCTCCTCATGTATGATCTACATGACGTATGTAGTAGGACTGCTTGCTGAGCGATTATGTTGTTTATCGCTCATACTTGCCTTAAATCACTTATAGGGGACAGGGTTCCTGAGATTGAGTACGTAGACGGTGAGCCCTCACATAGACTATCCCTGAGGGAGACGTACACTATGACTTAGTTTTGGAGACCGATGATTATTTTGTATTGTATCATTTAGACATCAGATGTTTGGGACCTGTATTATTCATATGACGATTTGTACTTTATTGCATGTCATATCTTTACCTTTATGTCGCTTCTGCTATATCGATTCATGTTCCATGAAGACATGCGCATGTATGTATCGACGCCTTGTACTTCTCATAGCAGAGTACGGCTGGTGCATCAAGGCGGAACCCTAGTTTTGAGCGGGGTGCTACACCTATAGATTCACGCAATTCTTTGTCCTTGTGTGATTTATTGAAAACTCCTTACTTGAGCTTTGTTTCTTGTTGCTACTCTTCTAAACTTTCGAACTAGAAGAGCAACTTCATCATCCGACTCATCAAACTCTACTATCAATCCTTTATATCATACATGTGAGATCTTGATAGGATTTATCCTATTTTTCTCATCAATTAAAATTTCATGAGTTAGTGGAATTTCGGACAATTAATCAAGAGTAAGAGTCTTGAGATTTTTAGACTCGGTGATGGTTGTCACTTTTGTTAGGAAATCAAACGAGATCACTGCAAAACGCGCAGCGGAAAACAAAAACTTGATCTCCGATTTCCTACCAAGGATCCATGTTGTTCGTTTAATTCAATAAAAGAAACTCGAAAATTACCTTTGTAGATGTGAATTACGCAGATGAAGCAGGTGCGAAAATACGATCACCCTCTGTCGGTATCCACACGAACGCTTCCGTCCGGAGTGCTAGCTCATCAAACGGCGCGGCTGAAGAACTCGGTTTTTCACAAAAACGGCTCTAGGGTTTCTTTGATGATTATGTATATTTTTCGTGTGTAGTGTATACGAGATACACAAATATATATACACATACGTAGACATCAAAATCCGAGTCCTAATCGGATTAGTTGATGCCAATCAAAATCCATATCAGATACGGATTCTATCAGGATATTCAAAATCCATATCAGATATGGATTCTCTCGTTATTATCCGATGATACATATATATATAATCACCAAAAAAACGAAAATAATAATAATAATAATTAATATCCAATATTAATATTATTAATATTAAAAACGATAATAATAATAATAATAATAATTAATATCCAATATTAATATTATTAATATTGTTAATCTCAGCCTTACGCATTCTTGTGTGTGACCCGATAGGCCCATATTAATTGGCAGTTGATTAAATCTCTATTAAACCAACAAGTCGTAATTGGCCTCTAGCAAGGCATTACAACTACCCAATTAATACGAGTAAAGTCCAACTAGCCTAATAATAGTACATGCATTAATCCCTTTGTCACACGATATCTAGTTTGAACATAAGTCATGGTCAGCATCATACTTATATAGTTCAAACATATGATTACTCGATCTGTAAGTAGACTGATAAAACAAATGATATTGATCACACTATCAATTCATTTGAGCACGGCCATGCATTTCACAGTCTCACTAATCGAGGGGCCCAAAGATATCTCTCTCAAAAGAGAGGGACAAATTCTATCTTGATTGTTCAATATCCTCTACATAATTTCTATCACATTCAATCATGACCTTTATTATTATCCAGTTACAGATAACGTTTGATCATGTCAAAATATAATAGTCCTTATGTTGGAAACTATGACAATCTCAAGTCAAAGGATTAAAACATGACTATCATGAGATTTACTTATGACGCTAATCCATGTAGCAATCTCATGATGGGTCTATCCAATACACTGTTCTCTAACAAGTATCTATGAGATTGATTCGTATCATCATACACATAATCATCTCATGATTATCAAATCAATACTCATACTGATTATAAATTATTTTATCTCCATAACAATAATGAAAGGGACATATATCAAAATTGTGTAACATACTAACCAACAATAATGATAATAAAACCTCTTTTATTAATAATAAATGCATAACATAAATATCCAAATCATGGCCTAGGGCACATACACTAACAACTTTGGGAGTCCATTCTCTTGGTAAAGAGTTGAGAAGTTTTGAGACAAAGTCTTCATTTGATAGTTTTTTCAACCATGGAAAGTTGATCACTATCTAGGTGAATCGGTCTATGGTCTCTTTAATCTTTTCACCACTCTTCATACTGAACATTTTGCATTCCTTTGTGAGCATAATTCTCTTGGACATTCTCACTTGCTCAGTTCCTTCATGTATCATACTTGCCTTTTCCATGCTTCATGGGTTGTTTGAAGACCTTGAAGTTTTATAAACTCGGTAGTGGTTAAAGCACTTGAGAGAAAATCAAATGCCTTTCCATTTATTGAAAAATTTATCTTCTCTTCATCGGTGTAATCATCCTCACCTTTGAACATGGATTCACCTTTTGAGTTGGTAATTATAGGAACTTTAATTCCTTTGACAATAGCTCTCCATATGTCAAATCTGCAACCGTTCAAATGATTTATCATTCTAAATTTCTACAGAGAATAGTTTTGAGCATCAAATATAGGAGCTTTGGTATTTGAGGCTGAGAATAAGGTGGTCGGTTTTGAAGTTGAGCTGTAAGATGAAGAGGTTGCCATTGCCATAATCATTAAACCTTGCTACTTCCAAAAATTGACCAAGCAATCAAGGTTAGGCTCTCATACCAATTGTAAGGTCCGTAACAATCACTCTAGAGGGGGTGAATAGAGTGTTGAGCGATTTTGCAGAATTTTCTTGGTTTAGCTCACTCCAACTCAAATGCTCTTCGAATCAATAAAGAAAGAGATGAGAGATAATGAATGAAGACACATAATATAGAGTGGTTCAAATCTAAATGATTCTACTCTACCACCACTTTGTTTCCAAAGTGGATTTTGCAACATCAACTTTTCTTATTACTTTTAATAAGAACGACAACAACAATAATTACGCTAACAACTAGCATAAGAAACAACTACAACAACAACATCTTCTTGCAACCTCTTTGTGCAACAATGACACCAGCTATAAGCAAGATCAAGTCCTTGCTTCTTCACAACTCCAACAAAGTTCTATCAAAGAACTTTCACACAGTGGATTTTGGGAAGCAGTAAGGGTTACACTTTCTAGCAAGTCTAAACACAAGCAAGAGATCAAATATGTATAGTTTCTCTTGTGTTACACTTGTACTCTCACAATTTACAACAATGCAGAACAAGCAATAAGAGCTTAATAAGCCTTATGAACTTTTGCACCATTGAAAGATTTTTAAAACAATGAACAATGAAGCTTGAGGAGGATGAAAGTGTATGAATGCCTCATCTGAGCTACTTCAATAAATAGAGGATGTGAGCCGTGTTTTTGCAACCTCCCTCAAGTCTTCAACTCAACCAAAAGCTTTGACAATGTCCAAATCGTCTTTTGCCACCCTATAGTTTGATTTGATGATCCATAGCCCCCTAGAATATCTTGAACATGTTCATAATAGTCAAGAAAGCATTATAGATGTCAGGGGAAAGTCCACAGAAATTTGAGCAAAATTGAAAAGACAAAACACTTTATATCTCCTTTGGATTTTGTTCTGACGATCACAAAAATTTAAATCTTGGATGACACCAATCGATCGACGTCTCAATATTGAGAGATTGATGTCTTCTAGTAAGGGTTCACTTTTGCACTTTACATACATCGATCGATCGATGTCTCATTATTGGAAGATCAATGTTTTCTAGTAAGGTTTCAGTTTTGCACCTAACACATTGATCTATCGATGTCTCACTATTGAGAGATCGATGTCTTTTAGTAAGGTTTTAGTTTTGCACCTTACATACATCGATCGATCGATATCTCATTATTGAGAGAACGATGTTTTCTAGTAAGGTTTTAGTCTTACATCTTGCATACATCGATCGATGTCTCTCCTTCGAGAGACTGATTTATACATCAATTGATCGATGTCTCATTATTGAGAGACGATGTCTTCTAGTAAGGTTTCAACTTTGAACATTAATCACATCGATTGATCAGTCTCTCTAACTTTAGAGACTGATGTCACATCAATCAATTAATGTGTCCCAATCTGACAGATCGATGTTAGACGATGTGTTTTTATCATTTTATTTAAATTCCAAAGTGAAAAGAGAATTTAAATAGTCAAAATTTCTTATATGGGATTAGTATAAACTCACAACTCTCTATTTTTCTCTCTCTTTTCTCTTACTCATTCTCTAAAAAGAAAATATGAATTGTTTTTTGTTTTTTTATTGCATTTTCCTTCTATTGAATCGTGCCTATTTATAGGCAAATATATTGGAGAAAATATTGTTGCTTTTTTTCATTGTCGAAAAAGTATGACATCGGTCAACTAATTCAACAAAAGAGGAGTGCTGCCTTTTTCAACAATCCGGCATCTGGACCCATCAAATCTCTCCCTCTAAACTAGGGTCATAATCCAACTCTCATTGAGAGTCCATTTTAACTTGTTTGATTCACCAACTAAACTTCTCCTACGTAATGATTTTTGTCATCACATCAGCAAGGTTATTATCTATTTAGATTTTCTTGATTTGGAATTGCTCCTCTTTAGTGGCTTCTCGAATCCAATAATACCGTACATGGATATATTTGGTTCTCGGATGATACATATATGCTTGCTCAAGTCAATAGCACTTTGACTATCGCCGTATACTATATACGATTGTTGTTTGAACCCCAACTTCTGTAAGAATAGTTTCAACCAAAACATCTCCTTGGCCTTAGCTACAATGTACTCTATTTCAATTTTCGATAATGATAAACTCTTTTGAAATTTTGACTGCCAAGATATATCTCCCCCTGCAAATGTAAACAAATATCAAAAAGTAGATTTTCTACCATTTGGGCCTGCAACCATATCTGAATTTGTATATCCATCAAGAGTTGATGGGGAATCTCAAGAAGTTAAGCATAATTTTGATAATTCTCTGAGGTATTGAAAGATCTTCACTATTTCTTAATGCATCTTTCTTAGATTTGATAGAATCCTACTCACATATCCTACCACATGAGCAATGTATGGCTTTATACTAACCATAGCATACATCAAGCTTCCAACTGCAGAAGAATATGGAATCAATGACATTTCTTCTTTCTTGTTCTCTGTTGAAGAACACTCTCTCTTGCTTAGCTTGAAATGATCAGCAAATGGAGTTTTAACTGGCTTATCTTTGTCCATATTGAACCACTGAAGCACTCATTCAATATATCCCTCATATGAAAACCAAAGTTAATATGTTGCTCGATCTCCAATGGTATCCATTGCCAAGATGCATTTTGCAACACCCAAATCTTTCATGTTGGAGGTCTCTCACAATTTCTTTTTTATGATTTGAATCATATTGCCATCTTATCCTGCAATACACATGGCATCAACATACAAGAGAAGAATAATAAATTTACTATCACGGTATCTTTGAATGTATACACATGGATAAACAACTGTTCTTTAGAATATCTGACTTAGCATGAACGAGTCAAACTTCTTATACCATTGTCGGCGGTGCTTGCTTCAATACATACAAACTCTTTTTCAACTTGTACACCATGTCTTCTTTGCCTTTGACTGTGAAGCCTTCTAGTTGTTCCATGTTGATTTTTTTCATCTAGATATCTATGCAAGAAAGCTTTTTGGACGTCTATTTGTTCTAGCTCTAATTTCAAGCTAGCTGTCAAACGAAGTACATGACGAATAGGACTCATTTTAACAATTGATGAGAAGATTTCATCAAATTCGATAACTTTGTTTTGACTAAAACCTTTCACCACCAATCGAGCTTTGTACTTTAACATCTTATCGCCATCTTTCTTTAACTTTAAGACTCATTTGTTTTCAAAGTTTTCTTTTATTTTGAAAGTTTAACTAGATCATAAGTGCGATGCTTTTTCAATGAATCCATCTCTTCTTGTATGGATTTCTTCCATAAAATTTTGCCTCTGTGAGCTTGTATTTCTTGAATGTTCTCTGGTTCTGTATCACATTATAAGAAGAGTCTATCCTCGTTTCTCTAGTTGTATCGTCTTAATATGAAACAGCAAAGATGATGTGACCTCTCTCAAAGTGATTGTATCTTTACTGTGAAGTAAAGTAGTCGTTAAACCATTGCACGAGGGTGGAAGTGAACTTAAGAACATGATCGTCTTTTCCTCGTCTTCCATAGTAACACAGACTTCGTCATTCGAGATATAAGACTATTGAAATTATATAGATGAGACAAAAAATTTGTAACTTTCCTCATTTGGAGTGTGTAGAGCTGTTCCATAAGGTACTATTCATTTGTCATCGTCTTGGACATGTACAAGCTTTCTATCTTTATCAAAATCTCCATGGTTGAGTCATTTCTGTTTACGTTGTTCATGACTTCATCGGACAAGTGCAAGCGGATTTCACTTGTTGCATTATTATCCATATCTTACAAATCATCATCTTTCATGTCTTCTGGCTTTTTATCTTTGACATAAAGAGCTTTACAAACACCTAGTTGTATAATGTAATCCTTCATCCTTTTCTGTCGTGTGAAAAATCTATCATCTCTGTTGAAATTTTTCCACAATGAATTCACTCTACCATATTCAAGAAAATCAAAACCCGAATAACATTGCTCTAATACCACTTATTGAGAATAATGATCGGATATAAGTGGAACAAAACCGTGAATGGTAATGTATTACTCACTAGAATCGTCGAGTATGATAATAATAAAAAACGAGATAAACAGCAGTAAAAATAAACATCTGAATTTACGTGACCCTCTCTCTGTGGAGGAAAAAATACGAGTAGTGAAACAACTTCCACTATTTAAAATAATAAGAATACAATGGACAACTCGGGTTTAGACTTAAACTTAAAAAATACATTATATCGGATTAGTATAAACTCACAACTTTCTTTCTTTTTCTCCATATTGTATTTCACTCACTTCTCTCAAAAGAAACTATGAATTGTTTCTTTGTTTTTGTTGTTTTTTTTCCTAGCAAATGATGCCTATTTATAGAGTGGATAATATCTCCCATGTGCATGATGTGTCGCGTCTCAGAAGTATAGATGAATCCCTCTTTCAGATACTGCAACCAAGCTCTCACAATCCATCCGCATCAGACACTGAATTGGAGCTTGAAACAACAGACCATGCAGCTGATCACCTTTTGGTTGATGGAGTACAGACCACAGATACTGCTCATGCAGTGGATCTGCCAATGGTAATATATAATCCCAACGAAGTGCCACTTACGCCAACATCTGTAGGAGATGATGTCCGCTTCCATGAACCACCAAGACTGCTGCGGAGGCAACATAGACAACCGGTTGTTAGTCTATGTGCCCTAGGCCATGATTTGGATATTTATGTTATGCATTTATTATTAATAAAAGAGGTTTTATTATCATTATTGTTGATTAGTATGTTACACAATTTTGATATATGTCCCTGATTCATTATTGTTATAGAGATAAAATAATTTATAATCAGTATGAGTATTGATTTTATAATCATGAGATGATTATGTGTATGGTGATGCGAATCAATCTCATAGATACTTGTTAGAGAACAGTGTATTGGATAGACCCATCATGAGATTACTACATGGATTAGCGTCATAGGTAAATCTCATGATAGTCATGTTTTAATCCTTTGACTTGAGATTGTCATAGTCTCCAACATAATGACTATTATATTTTGACATGATCAAACGTTATCCGTAACTGGATAATAATAAAGGTCATGATTGAATGTGATAGAAATTATGTAGAGGATATTGAACAATCAAGATAGAATTTGTCCCTCTCTTTCGAGAGAGATATCTTTGGGCTCTTCGATTAGTGAGACTGTGAAATGCATGGTCGTGCTCAAATGAATTGATAGTGTGATCAATATCATTTGTTTTATCAATCTACTTAGAGATCGAGTAATCATATGTTTGAACAATATAAGTATGACGCTGACCATGACTTATGTTCAAACTAGATATCATGTGACAAAGGGATTAATGCATGTGCTATTATTAGGCTAGTTGGACTTTACTCGTATTAATTGGGTAGTCGTAATGTCTTGCTAGAGACCAATTACGACTTGTTGGTTTAATAGAGATTTAATCAACTTCCAATTAATATGGGCCTATCGGGTCACACACAAGAATGCGTATGGCTGAGATTAATAATATTAATGACATTAATATTGGATATTAATTATTATTATTATTATCATTTTTATATTAATAATATTAATATTGGATATTAATATTATTATTTTCGTTTTTTGTGGTTATATGTGTGTATATATATATTGTCGGATAATTATGAGAGAATCCATATCTGATATGGATTTTGAATATCCTGACAGAATCCATATTTGATATGGATTTTGATTGGCATTGACTAATCCGATTAGGACTCGGATTTTGACGTCAGTATATGTGTGTATATATATTGTGTATCTCGTATAGAGAAGACACAAGAAAATAACAGAAAAACAAAACCCTAGAATCGTTTTTGAGAAAAACCAAGTTCTTCAGCCGCGCCGTTTCAAGAGCTAGCACTCCAGGCGGAAGCATTCGTGTGGATACCGACAGAGGATGTTCGTGATTTCGCACCTCTTCCATCTGCAGATTTCGAATCTTTGGAGGTATTTTTTACGTTTCTTTCATCGATTAAACGAACAACATGGATCCTTGGTAGGAAATCGGAGATCAAGTTTTGTTTTTCCATTGCGCGTTTTGTAGTGATCTTGTCGGATTTCCTAACAGAGGTATCTTCTTCGCCATTAACACGATCTAGGGCAGCTCTCTCTAACTCCTTTGATGTACTCTCTACACAATGAAGATCATAATATGGAATGTTAGAGGCGTTTGAACGTCATTGGATCGTCTAAAGTTGTTGGTGCAACATCATCATTTACACATTCTTGTGGCTATTGAGCCTAAGTCTAGACCCTCTCATTTGACTACATATAGGTTGCTACTTGGATTTTCACATGCTTTATCAGTCCATAATGATAATATTTGGATATTTTGGCGAGACTCATTTCTGCGTCTGGATGAGGAACGTGCCGGTATCCAAAACCATTCTGCTCGTTTTTGTTTGTTGCCTACAGGTGTTCTTTTTTGGTGTACTTTTGTATATGGTTTGCACACAATTGCTGGCAGGCGTCTTTTGTGGGCAGATCTTCTCGATTTTCATAACACAATCGACATTCCATGGCTGGTGGGGGGAGACTTCAATACATTTCTATCGCTAGAGGAACATAAGGGCAGATCTTCCCCTACTCTTCGGTCATTACAGGATTTTAATGACTTCATTACATCCACATCTCTCCAGTCTTTTACTCCATAGGGATCATTATTTACATGGTCGGATGGACGTGGTTTGGGCCATGTTTGGCGGCGATTAGATCGTTATTTATGCTCTTCAAGATTTCTTGACATGTTCTCAACTATCCGTTGTCAGCATTTGAATAGGGCCACATCGGATCATTCTCCAATTTTATTGGATTGTCGCATGGAAACTTCAACATCGGCTGCATCTTTTAGATACCTAGATGCTTGGGCTACTCATCTGGATTTTTATAATTTTGTCGTTCATCAATGGCAGTCATTTCCACCCGTTGGTGGAATGTGGGGATTCTATACTAAATTACGGCAACTTCTGCAGCAGCTTCGTAGTTGGAACAAGGATGTTTTTGGCAATATATTTGATGCAATTGTGGATGCGGAATCTGAGGTTAATCGATGTGAGCGAATCTATGATGCAACATCCTCGGAATCATCTCGTGCCGATTATCATCATGCTATAGCCCATCTGCTTCTCACGCAATCGAGAGCTTTATTATTTTGGAAACAGAAGGCCAATGTTAAATGGTATCGGGAAGGAGATGCTAATACAAAGTTCTTCCATCAGACAGTAAAAGAACGTCGCAGAAAACAAACCATTCTTAGAATAACAAAGGAGGACAATGTTGAGATCACGGATATACATGACATTCGAGTGGAAGCCGTTTGATTCTTTGAGGGTTTGTTTACAGCAGGCAACACTTCTAATCATCTATCTATCTTGCAGTATATACCATCTATAGTTACAACTACAAAAAATGAGATGTTATTAGCGATCCCAGAATTACAAGAAGTCAAGCAGGCAGTGTGGGATTTGAGCCCAACCAGTGCAGCTGGCCCTGATGGGTTTCCAGGATCTTTTTATAGACTCTTTTGGCAGACGATTCACATGGATGTTTGGAAGGCTGTATAGGAGTTTTTCTTAGGAATTGGCCCACCCCGTCAATTAGCTGGTTCTCTGATTACACTTATACCAAAAGTTGCAAGTCCAAGTAAATTTGCTGAGTTCCGACCAATCTGCCTTACTAATTTTATGGCAAAGGTCATAACTAGGCTAGTGGCCACACGGTTGTCTAGCTTGTTGCCCAAATTGATTTCTGCAGAACAGGCGGGATTTATGAAAGGTAGAGATATTACGGAACAAATACTACTTGCACAGGAAATGGTTCATGTTCTGGATAAGCCGGTTCGTGGTGGACATGTTATGATTAAGCTTCATATGGCCAAAGCATTTGATAGAGTCTGTTGGTCATACTTGCAGCAGATTCTACAAAGAATGGGTTTTCATTCGCGATTCATGCGCATTATCATGAATAACTTGGCGTCTTCGCGTTGTTCTATTTTAGTGAATGGCAAGCCAACAGGCTTCTTTTCAATATCTAGAGGGGTAAAGCAGGGAGATCCCCTATCTCCTCTCTTATTTATCTTGGCTTCTGAAGGCTTCTCTCGTGGGCTAAATTCTTTGATCTCAACCGGTCATTTAGTTGGATTTCATGCAGGTAGAGTACCACAAGTCTCTCATCTAGGCTTTGCAGATGATCTGGTCATTTTCCTAAATGGATCCAGTCGCAACTTACAGAAATTTCGCTGATTTTTGGAGACATATCAGCAGGCATCTGGCCAATTGATCAATCTTCATAAAAGCCAAGTAGTGGTGGGTGCAGGAGTTTCCTCAACTAGAGCTTCTCAGATATAAGGCATGCGCCTCGCCTCTTTGCCCATTAAATACCTTGGCTCTTATTTGTATAAAGGTATTGATCGTGCGATGTATTGTGCTCCTCTGATAGCACATATGGATTCGAGGCTGAATTCTTGGTCATCCAAATTGCTCTCTATGGCTGGCCGTCTAGCTTTAATACGTCATGTTTTATGTTCAATGCCATTGCACATCATTGCCAGCTCAAAACTGCCTGCAAGTGTTATACAGTCGCTTAACGCAGAATGTCAACTTTCCTATGGAATGGTCGTCATCATTGGCGCAGTTGGGATACTATGTGTCAGCCGGTAGAGGATGGAGGATTAGGGCTGCACAACATCCAACTGCTTCAGAAATCATACGACTGTCAACTTTGGTGGAAGTACCATCATTCTCAAACGTTATGGGCTAATTACGTGCAACGCAAATATGGTACTCGATCTACAATCTCTTCACATATTTATGATTCTCCTACTTGGAAACGAATCTGTCGCATCCATGAATATATGGTATCTCAAGTACATGATACACCGGATGGCCTTTGTTGAGAGCCGGATTCAAATGGCCAATTTTCGTTAAAATCGGTGTATAAGTTGTTAGCTGCCAATGCTGAACATATGGATAATTCCCGCTTCATATGGTGGCCTCGCACACCGCCTGTATTTAGTATTTTTATATGGAAGCTTTGGCAGAGAGCTTTGCCTATCCTGGATAATTTACGTGCATGGCAGGATATTTATCCTACTCAATGTGTCTTTTTCCATGCTGATTCAGATTCCAGAGATCACACGTTTCTACATTGTACGATGATCAAACCATTATGGAATGAAGTTGCCGTGCTATTTTCTGGGCCAATGCCCAACAATATGATAATTTTGAGCTATATATTGCGTTGGTGGAGAATCTCTTCTGTAGTCATATGCTTGGACAATTACGTGTCGTGGCGCCTTCTCTGGTCACATGGGTAATTTGGAAGGAACACACAAATATCCGCTTTGGAGAGAATGGTTTCTCATACAGCAGGCTGTTTCATCGTGTCCGTGAGCATATCTTCACATGGTGCGCAGCAATAAAAGGGAGCAAATTTAGTCAGAACATGCCTCATTTGGTTGATGCCTATTTCTCTCCACCCTTGCGACTCATGCGACATAAAATTATCAAGTGGGAGCTGCCACCTACAGGTAAGCTAAAACTTAATGTGGATGCAGCAGTGGGACGAACCGCTGCGGCAGCAGGAGCGGTGTTACGTAATCATCGGGGGCAGTTGGTCTCTGCCATTTGTTTCATCTTACCATCTTCAACACCATTGAGAGCGGAATTATTGGCATTGACATATGCACTAATATATTATGCATTGCAATATGATTAGTTGATACTTGAGACAGATTGTCGTCTATTACTCCACTATCTTTCTTCGTCGGCGCAATACACAGGCCAACTAGCTGCTGACTTGCATCGCACGTTGCGTTTTCTACGCCTAAATGCATCAACCATTTCATATTGCCCTAGAGAATCTAATACCGCTGCTCATATGCTTGCAAGATATGGATATCATTCATCTGGGATGACTACTTATTTCTCGATACAATCCCTTCCAAGTGAAGTGCGAGCCGCCATCATCCTGGATGTGTCAGTTCCACACATTCGTTGTTAACATTACAAGTCTTCCAATGGATTGGCGTCAATGCTTATGGGTTGCCTATGCCGCCTTTTGGCATGGGCAACGTTGGTACGATCTCATGAACTTTTCTTTAATCTATCTTCAAACTCTCTTTTGTGTTGGTTTCACACATTTTGTTCTTGATTGCACGCTGGAAATACTATGGCCTACACCTCTATATGCGTCTGGAGCTATCATTCTTCTCAAACGACAACGGCGCATCAGGATGGATTGTATCACATTGCTGTGTGGCTTCGTTGTTCAATGCTGGGAATGGACATTATGGATATTTTGCTGGACTAAATTTTGGTTGCCTGTGTTCTCAATGAGCGCAGGCAACGTGGGTACGTTTGCTATGTTAGGCGTTCTTTTCTTCTTCTTCTTCTTCTGCACTATACTAATGCACGGTGTGTTTCTTTTGTGGCATATTTTGAGGGCTTTCCTTCATTGCGATACAAGGATTTCATTGCGCTGCTTCCACCTCTGCCATGGCGAGACTCAACTGTTATTGGAGCACATACTTTCATTGCGTTATTTTCTTTTCTTTGTAATTCATTTGCCAATGAACTCCGATCATATAAATATGTACGCTTTTTTCTTCGCCAGGGTTTTATCCACAAGGGTGTTTTTACCTGGCAAGGTTTTAATGCTGCATATCGTATATGATTGGAGATTGGCTATCATAAGCTCACTTCATTATCTCTTTACATATCATACATCTAATGTAATACGGTTTTCCTCCGCCGCATGGGAGGATATATTTCAATAATACAAGCACGACTTCATTTAAAAAAAACATATGTTTTTCTATTCTAAGTGCCACTCCTTCCCTTTGTCAAAATAAGTATGCCACCAGATAACAAATTCAATAGAGGAGGAGTGTGTCCTTTTTCAACAATTCCACCGTGTGGACCCATCAAACATATGCTTACATGTTATTTGTTTCGCAAATCTTGATGTTAATTAGTTGACATTGGATGGTTTCTTGAGTACTATATCTATTTACCTTGCTTCCTTCTTCAAGTCATGTAGATTTCTGTGGTTAATGGTTGGATGAATTCGGTTGACCCTGCTGTGTTGCAATTCTGAGCAGACAATTTTCCCCCAGGGCTAAAAGCATTCGATGTTAACATCACTCAAAATTATTTACCTGATAAATGTCCATTCACTTCTTTAATCCTAACTTGGTAATGCCAATAATATATGCTCTCTGTTTTGTTGTGTTTGAGTTTTGTAGTAGTACTTCAGTTTATATGTACTTGCTAGGGCTAATTGGCAAAATATATCTAAGATTTGAAAGCAGTTCAAATATGTCGAAGTAAAATAAAAAAATAAAAAGAAAAGAAACGTTACCGCGACTATTCTAGTATATATTTTTGATCGCTGAACTGGCCAAGAAAGAGTACGTGGGGCATTTGACTTTGAGTTTAGCTCATCCCATTCTTTTTCTAGTGCAATTTGTAGAATAATTCTATTAGGTCTCCACATTATAGTATATTGGGTCTCCACATTATAGGCTGTTTTCGAGTCCTGGAAATAGCTTCTTGAACAAAATGTAGGACAAAGCTGCGTACATCAGATCGCAAAGCGATCCGACCTCTCCCAAAACCCTGCACAAACGCAGAAACTTAACGTACCGGAAACGCCCTTTTTAACTTCTTCAATATGATTTGATAATTCTAAATTGTACATATAATGTTTTTAAAGCTAAATACATTGAGGGAGGACCTTGAAGTAATGGATAAGGTGGAAACCATCTCTTACACAAAGTGTAAGGTAAGAATGTATACATCAAATGTGAAATGATCCGACCTCTCTTCAAACTCCATACAAACGTGCGAGTCTATTGTCTCGGAACGGCCCAACTGCTAAATGCATCTACCTACCCCTGAGTTTTCCGAACTAGAAAGATCTGCCTGGCTTCCGTCCAAACTATTATTGCCGCCTTTGAGTTAAAATTTTCAGCACTCCCTACTAGATCATTTTCAGAAAATTAACAGAATTTCCTAATTTTCTCCATGAAGAAAATATTTCAAAAGCTCTCACCTCTATTGATTCACACACAAAAACCAAAGAGAAAAAGGCCCAGAAACTTACTGGAAGATGATTTTCTATTGACAGCCTCATCAGTGTTTCTTTTTTTTTTCATTTTTGTACCTGGTTCGAGAGCCAGATCAACAAAATGAAGAAAGGAGTGCGGTTAAGAAATTATATTTGGAGGGAAGAAAGAGTTGGGGATGAACTTGATCTGGGATTATGATGAAAAGAATGGAAACAGGCAGGAGAAAAGCAACTGAACTTCTTAAGAAACGTTAATGCCTAATGCCTCATACTAGATTTTAATAAACAAGAATGTATTAATCAAATCTTAGTGACGTAAAATCCACCAACAACAATAACAACAACATTACCCTATTGCCTTAGAGACTCTCGTCTATAGCAAGGTATGAGAGGATCGGATGTACGCCACTATACACATTGTCAGAAACAAACAGTGGTTATTTCCGATGATGCTTAATGAAAATTGCGTCAATATATGTCAAACAACTGCTACTTCACAATATAAGAAGCGCAGCCAATTTAGTGAGTCATTTTGATTTACTGCATCATATGTCAAAGGCAAAAAAAAATGTCTCCTCAACTTCATTGGAAATAAAAAATTGACATAAAATCAACCATTGGCTCGAATTCAAAAGTGAGTAAATCGGAAGAAAATTTAAGGGTGTGAAACACAACCTTGAATTTTTTGTATCATATTGTCTTCATTGTATAATGACACCAATTGTGATTAATTCTCGAGTCTTGACTTAGCCCCTCTAATAAATGAATAAATAAAGGGTTAATTGTCTTTTACACCATTCAAGTATTGCATAATCTCTATTTGTCCCCCTAATGTATTAGAATACACCCTTAGGTACCTTCAAGTTTGGGTTAAAGTGAGAAATGACATAAGAAATTGACATCTGGCAACAACGTCACATTATCCTTCCCTCCATAATTATACACAACATGGACTAATTTACCCTCCTCTTCAATGATAAAACACGGTTTACAAACACATTCATCACATTTAACACAGCAGTTCTCTCCTACTCTTCTTCTCTTCTTCTCTGTTGCTCAACCATGCGATTCTCTGCAGCATTTCTTTGATTCATCTCTGGGATGTGAGTTCTTCCGAAGCAAGAAACAACATTCATCTCCTTCTCTTCTACAAGGTGCAGCTGCCAGCTTTAAAAGACAAGTCAGTGCACATACCTCGTTCAAGTCACTCATGGACATATCTTCATCAAACAGACACTGGGGATGCCTTGATATGGGAGCTCAGGACCTGAGATTTGAGTACAAAGTATGCAAATGTGGTAAGGATGCTGATTTGAAGATTGTGAAGCATGCAAGACCTTCCGAAGGCATGCTCTATTTCAACTAAGAGAATAGCAAGTGTGATTTCTGGGCTTGGTGTAATCCAATCAGTAGGAAAGTTTTTGTAAGGGATCCAAACGTAATTTGCTTTGCAAAAGCAGCAGAGAGAAGACAAAGTCACATGGATGTGATGGTGACATGAGAATGATGCAGCAAAACATAAAGTATATGTGGATAATGTTGTGTGTGCGCACAGGTGTAGCTTTGTTTTCTGTTTTTGTGTCAATGTGGCGTAATTGTAGCAGTGATCCGATGTAATTGTGCTGCTTTTAATGATGAAATTAACTGAAGTGTTTGGCATGTTTTTTGTTTTTGTGACTGGCATGAAGTGTGAAAATAGGCACCCCAGATGTGCAACCACGTTGATGCAGTGCATATGTTCAATGTCATTGTTGCAGTGCCAATGTGCAATGTCATTGATGCAGTGCAAATGTGCAATGTCATTGATGCAGTGCCAATGTGCAATGTCATCGATGCAGTGCCAATGTGCAATGTCATCGATACAGTGCCAATGTGCAATGTCATTGGCATTAACGGTGGCAATGTCAACTGTTGCAAGGACAATGACAATGTAAAAGCGAATGCAAATGGCACAATAAATACCAATGAATCAACAAAACCCAATGCAAAACATGGCAATGCTACTGTAAACCCAATATCACATCAAATGCCAAGCACTTCAGGCCATTGCCAAGACCACTGCAAACATGGCAATGCAAATGACAATGTCAACGTGCCAATGACAATGTCAATGTGACAATGGCAATGTCATCGTGCCAATGACAATGTCATCGTGTCTCTGCCACTGTCAATGTGCCAATGACAATGTCAACGTGTCAATGGCAATGTCATCGTGACAATGGCAATGTCATCGTGCCAGTGGCAATGTCATCATGTCTTTGTCATTATCAACATGCCAATGACACTGTGAAGTTACCAATGCCACTGTAAACATGCAAATTCCACTACAAACATGCCAATGAATCAACAAAACCCAATGTCAACGTTGCAATGCCAATGCAAACATGCCAATGTAAATGATAATGTGAACTTACCAATGCCACTGTAAACATGAAACTGGCCACTATCGATGTAAGTACCTGTAATACGATAAAACACCAAGCTTCCAAGATTTTACATAACCATCCAGGATACCAAAATAGTACATAATCATCTCTGCTTCCCAAAAATTACCTAGTTAGTCTTGATTGCAAAGTAGTACATATTTAGTTTTCCTGTCAAAATATAACATAGAAAGTCTAGAAATAAGGGATATGACCTAAAACTAGATAACTACTGCAACTCCTAAACTACATGGTCTCTGGCTGGTCTTAAGGTGGAGTTGATCCTTGCTGTGGCACTTGAGATGAAGTAGGCGTTGATGATGTAACAGATGGTTTGCCCTTTGTCTCTACATTAAAAACAAAACAGAATGCTTGATAAAAATTCCAAGGAAATGAACAAGTTGTTACAAAAGACATTATCGGTTACCTTTTTTGACTTGGATGATGGATGAACATGAGCTCTACATGACCTGATGTTGTGACCTTTCTGATTGCAGCCAGCGCAGTGGTTGGCCAACCCTTTCTTTGTAACCCTTTCATGACTCTTAAGCTCCTCCTGAGTCCTCTTCCTTTGTTTCTTTGGTCTGCCACTTTGTTTCCTGACTTTAGGTGGTTGATATTGGATACAGAACTGGTGCTAAGTGTGGACATACATTGCTCTTGAATAAAACTCATGCACATAATCATAGATACATCCTCTTTCAACCTGTATTGCAGCAATGGCATGTCTACATGGGTAAGCAACCAGCTGAAACATCCTATAGGTGTGCTCTTTGGTATCAAGATTAACTATATAACTACCATACCCAGTGTCAACTTCAAAGAGTTTCCAATCTGACATCAAGGCAATACAGCTTCTACTGCTTGCATTTACCTTCTCCAACTTTGCCACCAGTTTTGGACAATGTGACCCATCATATCCTCTTATTCCTGTCCTCTTGCATTACGTGCTGGCCATTGTTTGTTTTCTAATGTACTCAAGCATGCTAATGATTGGCATCTCTCTTGCTGGTAAAATGCTTGCATTGAATGACTCAGACAAATTGTTTACCAACACATCACACTTACTTGTAAAAGAAAGAAAAGCTTTTGAACATGGATTTGATGTGATATTCTTCAACCAGTTGGCAGCTTCTTTATTAAGCCTGGTAAGATGTTCCATGTGCATATTGAAATCTGTAGGATGTGAGGCGGTTGCACAAGCTCACATTGCATCACCCAAATCCTTACCACTGTACTTAACCTTGAAATTCTGAAACATGTATCTGACGCAAAATCTTTCCTCACATGTGAGAAAAACAATGTTAACAGCAAATACTAATCCCTTTTGCCTGTCTGAAATAATTGTGTATTGTAGTCCATCAGGCCTCTGACCTATGCATTCATAAAGGTGTTCCAAGAACCACTTCCAGCTACTGAAGTTATCATCCTCTGCCACGCACACAGCAATGGGAAACATGTTATCATTACCATATCTTCCAACTACACTCAACAACCGACCTTTCAGGGTGCCTTTCAAGAAACATCCATCCAGTCCAATAATAGGCCTACATCCATTAATAAAACCAAGTATACACACATTTCAACACACACACACACAACCTTTCAAATATCAAGCACTGTATTTTTTATCCTCACCTCACTCCCAGGGTTTGTCTTCCTAATCATTTCAGCATAATCTCATAGCTGGTGACATACTCTCAATTTCCTACTTTGCCTTCTTTTTTGCTTATACACCTGTTTCTTACTCACATCCACCATTAACTCTTTCCTAACTTGATGTGTCAGACCTTTGATGTTGAAATCAGGATTGTCTTTGAACTGATCTTTGTATCTTTTGCTAAGATACCTACAAGTACAATGCTTGTTTCTGTAATTCCTACCACAACTATATTCCCCTGTCAATTTATATCATGAATATAGAGTCATGGCCCACAACTGAAGCATGGATCCTCCAATTACATCCCCTATTACATGAGGCTGTGACCCTGGTTGCCTCATTCTTATGATATCTTACCTCATATCCTCTTCTAAAATTCCACTCGATTAGAGCCTCTCTAAATTTTGTAGCAGATGCAAACTATTAGCCTACTCTCAAATCAAATTCAGTTTTACTAAACTCATCTTCAAAATCAAAGACACAATAATCATTTACCTTTTCTGGATCACTGTGGAAAAATGCTAGCACATCCTCCACTGCTTCATCCCAATCACCAATATTTATGCCTTTAATCTCAGACTGACCAACCTCTTCATACCGTATTAATGCAGATGCAAGCACATGTTCTTGCCTTTCTAATTCAGTTTCAACTGGATCTGGTTTCCTGTCACTGAACCAAGTACTACACCTTCTTCACCTTGGTTGTGTCTCCCTGGAAAGTCACAGAAAAAGTCATCATCAAGTATCCATTCTAGTCCCTCATACGTACCACCATGATCTACATTTTGAGCTGGACCAACAAATGACAGATTGTGAAAGCCAACAGCATCACAAAGTGAAGCTTCTGCTGACTGCCCTTGGATTGTCACAACTATATCAGAAAAGACATCTGATGGCCTTGGAGCTGAATGAGGCACATTTGTAGAGGTTTGACCTTGAGCCTTATCAGGTCTAATAGGGTGCAAATTTACTGACTTGTCCTTGGTCAGAATGGTCTTTTTCCTTGGTGGGGTTCTCTGCCAACTCTTCCTTTTCAAGGGTATTAACTCACTTGCTGCCACTTCCTTATCACTAACATAAACATCTTCACTTTCAAGTAATATGCCAACTACACTCAATTCTTCACGTATGTCTATATTTAATGTGCATGTACACAACAGTTCTCAGTCCCTTTGCTGAAACAGTTGACCATCATCACCACATCAATTTAGTTAAACATAACCATACACACAAGATATAAATTGCATTGTGCAGAAGATATTGTACCCATTAAATATCAATTTTGCATTCTCAGTTCAAACAATTTCGCACTCAACCACACATGCAAACAAACAAAACAGCATCACATTCATGGTTAAACATCACCTTACACACCAGATGATTGATTTACTTTGCACACGCTCTTGCTTATGCTGGACCGTGCACCTTCAATAACACACCACTAGAGAGGGGTGAATAGTGGTTAGCAGAAATTACACTACAACTCTTTGTTAAAAACCCCTTTGAAAACAGAATCTGAGACCACCTCAGATTCAGAACTCGTTTTTGAAAAATTCACAAATAATTGTACAAACTTCAAAAATTATGAAACTTTCCAGAATTGAACTTCAATGAGTTAACAAGACTCTGTTCAAAAATCATACAAAAATAAGATTTTTTGACCCTTCAAACAAATAAAAAGATTCAGATGGTCAATCTGGACAGAATTGGACAGAATGTTGCTGATTTTGCAAAATGTGTTTCTCTTTGAATACTCAACCAAAAAGGTTGATATTTACATCAAAACACTCCTTAGGATGTGTAGATGAAGTTTCCAAAAGGCCCTGACCTTAAACAATTCTTGAAAAATACAAAATTTAATTTTTCTCAAAACTGGTCAGATTGCAGCCAGATTGGAGCAGTTATCTTGCAAAGACTGAAAGACTAACTTTCCCTTGCTCAAATCAAGTGATTCTTGTTGAAAATGAAAGCTAACAGTCTGAAGTATAACTCCACCAAAAATCACGAATTTTGAAAATGTTTAACTATTTTTTCAAATTGTGAGAAGTTGTGTGAAAACTGCAGTCAAAAACGGGCAGAAAACAGAAATAAAGAAACATGAGAAGAACACCGAGGATTTATCCTGGTTCGGTCAATGTGACCTATTCCAGTCCCAAGGAACACCTTTCCTTGGATTTTACTATGAAATGAACACCTTATAACAAGAGTCAAGCTTGATCCTTGGGTTATACACCAACCCTACTCAAGACTTGGATAATCACCTTCCAAGCAACACTTAGTTGCAACTCCTCTAACACCTATTGATATAGCCTTATAAAGATAGTTAATCAATCTTACAAATGAAGCTCAAGAGGCTTATAGCTCACCACAATACAACAAGAACACCTTTTCTACGATGAATAAAACAATAACAACAAGAAGATGAAGATGAAAGGTAGTCAATTCAACAAATGCTTGTGAGCTTCAAGTGTGTTTCATCTTCTTCGCCATTGCCTCTATTTATAGTGTGATTTGAGCCTTAGAGATAAGACTTCCAATGTGTCACCATCTTCACCATCAAGTCCAAATGTCTTTTCATCATTGGTTGACTTTGTACACTTGGCAAAATAAAACACAATGATTGGTCCACCTTGGCAATGTCATGTTGGCCGATTTTTACACCTTGGCAAGTCATAATTATCCTTTGCAAAATAAAGATAATAAGAGGGATAATGCCACAAGAATACCTCAACTTCTAATCTTGAAAATAGGCATGTGGGATTTGAAGAATTCAAAGTCAAATTTCAGCTCCAACAATTTCAAAGTAGCCGTTGCTACCTTTCCTTTTTTTCAAAAAAAAAACTTTGATTTTCTTCAATAAAATAAGAAAGGATAATACCACCAAATTATCCCCAACTTCAAGCACAAGAATAGGGCATATGAGAGCTCCATTTGACTTCCAAAAATCTGCTGAAAATTCACTAAGAAAATGTCTAGTAGCCGTTGGCTACTACTTTGAATTTTCCTAGTTGGCATTTTTGCCAACTAGCTCCTTTTTGATTTGTCCACTTGTCACCAACTCATAAAATATGTACACTATCATATCCACCTGATAATACACGTTTTTCAACATATATATATGTGTAGCAACTCAGATTTTTGAAGAAGAAATAAATAGATAACAATTGACAAGATTATGTCAACGCGTAACACCGAAATTCCCTAATATTTCTTCTTATATGTTGAGATCATTTCCACACCTTTGACACCTTTAATATCTCTTAATAATGATGATAAATGTCCTCTTATAACATATATAAGAGGGTCTTCAAGAAAAAATAGAATGTGACATCTCAAATCATCACATATCCAGCTATAGTCAATAATATCATCGGTTGAGAGAATAAGATATAAGATCACCATATTATCTTCAAAATAATAATAACACAGCTCCAGAATGAAGATAATAATATGCTCAAGAGATTCCTTGAGTGAAAATACCAAAAATACCCTTGGGGGTAAAATGACCAAAATACCCCTGGTGTGAGAAAACTCCAGAAATGACCCCGACGGTCAGAAATAATCACAATACCACCTTTGTCATGATAACCAAGATAATAATATGCACTTGACATATTTTTCACCATATGATGTTTCTACAAAACTCAAAATATCAATTTTGCCCTTTTTGGTAAGCTGTAGAAACTTCCAAGGCACGTTAGTCACAAGACAATAATAATCACCAAAAACACATAATAATCACATAATGAACATGTATAATTCATATACAAATGAAGACAATCATTTTAACACATTTTAGAAAATTATTTCTAAAAACCCTAGACATCGATCGATCGAAGTGCCTCAGCTTCAGAGATCGATGTCTCACAGAAAGTTTCAGAGTTTGCCTCTGACCTACATCGATCGATCGAAGTGAGGGTTCGATGTACATCGATCGATCGATGTGTCTCAGGTTTAGAGATCGATGTCTCACAGAAAGGTCTTAAACTTTTCTGCCTTACATAGATCGATCGATGTGAGAGATCTATGTACATAGATCGATCGATGTGCAACAACCTGAGAGATCGATGTCAACTTTTTTAACTTTTAATCACATATAACACCATGTGTGACATTTTTAAGTATTCACCACTTAAAATCATGACACTGAAAATTATCCAAACATATTTCTCAACAGCTTGCTATTAACTAACAAATTTGCATGTCAAGTCAAACATTTTCACACCCAACCACACATACAAACAAACAGAACATCATTAGCTACATTGATCACAATATTTCTACACACAGCCACACATGCAACCTGCATATACCATACGATCACCACAAAATAAAGCATCAAAACATCTAAAACAACATAAAGCAAGTTTCTTTATTAACCTGTGTGATTCTTACACTATTAGTCAATAGATATGAGAATGAAATCACTTTGCTTGCAAAACAAAAGTGTCTTCCTTGTGCTTAATGCTGAACTGCTTCACTTTATTGCTTCATCATCATCAAACATCAACTGATACAGTAAGAATCCAAGTGTATTTTCCAATCCTGCCTTTGTTGGAGCTAAAATTACGTTTGTTTGATGGTGAACAGGAAGAATGAACGTGGGATTTCATGTTTACAGACTCCCAGGTTTGTTAATGTAAGCCAAGGGAAGTAAAAATGCGTTTATCCAGCTAATTTACGTTGTTTTAGCAGGGGCAATTTTGCCATTTCAGCCTCATGTCTATTTCATTGCAACATGTCAATTTTTTTATGCCATTTTTCACTTTAACCCAACCTTGAAGGTACCTAAAGGTGCATTTTAATACATTAGGAGGGCAAATGGAGATTACGCGATACTTGAAAGGTGTAAAAGGAAATTAACCCATAAATAAATAGAACCAAGTGACAGCTTTGTCGCTTTCTTTCCTTTTTTTAAATGAAAAATTGCACGCTTGTTAATTGTTCTTCACAGTAAGAAACGGTTGAATCTGTCCCAGGGCATAGTCCAGTGGTAAGTGACAAAGGTGATTGGAGATAGAACCCCGACGTCCCGAGTTCGAGTTCGTGTGGAGACAATCCTTGTTGAAATATTACAAGGGTTGCCTCTGGGTTGGCTGAGTCTCGAGTGTCCTCTCCCTTTGCAGGGCTGCCGGTGGAGCACATCCCTCGATTTACATCCCACTTGGCTAAAGAGCCTCTGGTACAGGTGGGGGAGAACCACTACCTCATCAAAGAAATGGTTGAATCTAGTGGGAAATGTGGTGACGTGTTATCGCTGTTGCAATGGGAAGTAAAGAATGATGATCAGGAACACCAAGGTCAGCATGAAACTTTTTATGGTCTAATTAGAATGGATTTTGTTCATTCTCAGGGTAAATGCTGCAAAGGGAAATGCCAGCCAAAGCGCAGCAAGAATTACGGGGGCTGCTTGCGTGGGGAGCTCCATGGCGGATCAGGGAAAACCACTATAGCCTGCCTATTAAGTTACTGAAAACCTCAGCTGATACAAGAAACCTCAATCTCGGTAAAATCATACATGCCCACCTTCTAATCTCCAATAAAGCATCTGAAAACCATGTAATTGAGAACAATACTCTGCTGAATCTTTACACAAAATGTGCTCAATTGTCTGTGGCACAACAGGTGTTCGATGGTATGCGAGTGAGAAATATTGTATCTTGGGGTACTCTAATTGGTGGGTATTTTCATGGTGGGTTTTGTTCCAAGGTCCTGGAACTGCTTAAAGCCATGATTAAAGTGGACAAGGAGAATCCAGATACGAAATTGCAGCTAAATAAGTACGTCCTTTCCATGGAGCTAAATAAGTACGTCCTTTCCATGGTTCTTTCTTGCTGTGCCAAGAATGGTTTGCTTAGTGAAGGCAAGCAGTGCCACACATATGCATTGAAATCCGGATTCATTTTCCATCAGTACGTTAAAAATGCAATTTTGTCCTTGTACTGCTTGTGTGCAGACTTGGATGGTGCTGTAATGGTCTTTGATGGGGTGCCTGGATCGGATATATATACATACAACAGCATGTTGGGTGGCTTCTTAGAACATGCGTATTTCATTGAAGCAGTCGATGTTTTGTTTAGGCTAGCAAATGACAGTATAGATTGGGATGGAGTTTCATATGTTTCGTGCTTTTGTCTTTCTGCGCGCCTCAAGGATTTGAAGCTGGGTCTATCAATCCATGCAAAACTGTTGAAATCCTTCCTTTCACGTGATGCATTCGTCAATTCTGCAATCATAGATATGTATGGGAAATGCAGCAACATCTCAATGGCAAAAAAAGTTTTTGATTCTTCAGAACCTGAGAATGTAGTCTCTTGGACAGCGATCATGGCTGCTTATTTGCAAAACGAATACTTCGAGGAAGTATTGAACATGTTCCTTAATATGAAACTTGATGGGGTGAGACCAAATGAATACACATACTCAGTGCTCTTGAATTCCTGTTCCAACTTGTCAGCAATCGGGTATGGTAGTTCATTGCATTCAGATATCATGAAGATGGGCTACGATGAACATGTCACAGTTGGCAATGCTCTGGTTAACATGTATTCAAAGTGTTGCGACATTGAAGCTGCTAGTGTAGTCTTCAGTAGACTCAGGTTTCGAGACTGTGTTACGTGGAATGCTATGATCTCTGGTTATGCGCACCATGGACTTGGTGAGAAAGCGTTGTCTACGTTTCAGTGCATGTCAGCAGGAGATACGCCACCTAACTATGTCACATTCATCGGGGTTCTCTCTGCCTGTGGACACCTTGGTCAGGTTGAAGAAGGTTTTCACTATTTAGAATACATGACAGAGAACATGGGAATCGAACCTGGATTAGAGCATTTCACCTGTATTATTGGACTTCTAGGGAAGACTGGAAAGCTTAAGGAAGCTATAAATTTTATGGAGTCCACTTCAATCAACTGGGACATTGTTGCATGGCGTACTTTACTTAATGCTTGCCATGTCCATCGCGATTATGTTGTTGGGATGCAAGCTGCTAACATTATCGCGCAGATGAATCACGATGATGTGGGAACTTGCATCCTTTTGTCCAATATGCAAGCCAAGGCTAAGATGTGGCATGAGGCTGCAAAAACACGGAGACTACTCAAGGAAAGAAACATAAAGAAAGAGCCCGGATTGAGCTGGACAGAAATAAGAAACAACACGCATGCCTTTGTCTCCAATGATGAGCAACACTCAGAAACAGTTCAAATCCGTGAGAAGGTAAGAGAATTACTGGCTGAGGTAAAACCATTGGGTTATGTCCCGGACACTGCTTCTGCGATGCATGATGTGGAGGAGGAACAAATCGAAGATGATCTTTCTTATCACAGCGAGAAGTTGGCCATTGCTTATGCTCTTATGAAAACGCCTCCTAATGCACCTATTCGTGTTATTAAGAATCTGAGAATGTGCGATGATTGCCACTCTGCTGCGAAATTGATTTCGTTGGTTACAAACAGGACTATTATAGTAAGAGATGCTAATCGCTTTCATAGTTTTCGAAATGGATGCTGTTCTTGTGTAGATTATTGGTGACTTTGCTAACGCGTGCAACTTCTTTCAATTATATCTCTTGAACATGTAACAGCAAGTTGCGTTTTTGTTGGCCTCATAGCTCACTTGGTACTCGGTTGGGACATTGCAACTAGAAGGTTGCAGGTTCGAACCGGGACATGCGTAGCGTAAATGCAATATTGTTATCTGGACCAGTAATAACTTAGGACGTTGTATCGGGCAAATTAGGTTAAAGACTTGCTGGTCCAGTTTACACTATTCGGTGTTTGTACTTGGGTTGAGACATTGCAACTAAAAGGTCGCAGGTTTGAACCGAGACACGCATAAAGTAGATGCAATTCTTTTATCTTGGCCAGTAATGACCTGTGATTTTTTATCCGGCCTAATTAGTTTAAAGGCATGTTGGTCCAATTTACACTACCCAATTGGGCTAAAGACTTGTTGGTCCAGTTTGCACTAAATATCTTATGTCAAAGCCTTACCAACCTATGAGGCAACAAGGTTTACTTGGGACGTTGTATTCTACACAATTAGTTTAAATGTTTACTGGTTCAGTTTACACTATTCAATTGGATTAAAGACGTACTGTTTCAGTTTGTACTAGAAATCTTATGTTAAAGTCTTACCAACCTATGAAACAGCAAGGTTGGTGGTCGAGTTTGCATGGCATTGTTATTTGCCTACATTATGTGCATTAGATTGAATCCGCTGCAAGCTATAGAAAAGGGAGGCTAATATTGTAGAACCAAATACTGGAAGTTGAGTTTGATACTATAAAGCAAGATATATTGATATTGATAGGACTAGTTAAGTTGCATGAGTCTAATACTTCTTTTTGTTTTTCTTTTGAAAGTCAAATGGGACTAGTTCATACTTATTTGCATGAGTCTAATGCTTAAAGTTACCAAATAGAAACAAAAGCAAAATTAAACATATCTAGACGAATACCGATTAACCGTAAATTAGTATTCTCGCTTGTAAGGATCGAACTATTTCTCACCCTTTCCCTTAAAGGCCAAGGTAATTAAAATATTGTTTCAAAAGAACAGAGAAAAGGTTTTCGAAAAAAAGAGAAAAGCTAATTACAAGATTCCCGAGAGTCGTCCAACAACCTAGTTTTCAGTACATGATCTCGAAATACTCGCCACGCACAAAAAATCATAGATTCTTCAGCCTTACATATATTGTTTATATTTTTATTTGTCTGTTCACTTTTTATAGTAAGAGAATAGAAAATAAATGACTGACTTGTCATCCTCATATGAGCGCACAACAACAACACATACCTAGCATACTCTAACAACAGTAAAAACTATCATTAGAGTATGAGGAGGGAGAGAGGCAGACAAACAATACATGCATCTCAAAGGATAGAGAGTTTGCTTCCAGTGAGACTCTCACTCTATATGTTCCTGCATAGACACATGATGAACGACAAATAATGAAAGACAAAGACAAACACAAAACGTGCAAAGTCAACCTGTTGAGAAAAAGGATTTGAGTGATTCATAAAATGCATGATTTAAATAACACGCATTTAAGAAATGCATGACACAATTTATTATTTGACACGTTTTTATGACAAACTTGCCTTATATACTTTATATATAATGTTGCCGTACTAACAAGCCATGAAACATTAAAGCTTACATCAAATGGCAAACATTTGTTGTGTTTGAACTATTTTCAGGTGCCACCATTAATAAACTAAACTAGTTCATTAAGTGAAGTACTTAGTTAAATGAACTAAGTAGTTTATTAAATGGAGATATATTTGGAGAAGGCATGATGACAACAAATTGAAGAATGGAAAGTCTCCTTTTACACATCATCACACATTATATATATATATATATATATATATATATATATATATATATATATATATATTTAAAAAAGACACAATACACATATATTCCGACGTACTACCGACACGTTACATATATTACGAACGTACGTCAAGTCACACCACTATACTTACCTCATATTTATGAGTATATTCGGGTCTTATATCGTATGATATAAGTCGTGGTAATGACAAAATTAGTATGACGGTTGTAAACCAAAAATTGTCGTATCGGATGACTACCAAAACTTCACCAACGTGTCACACACTTGCCATATATAGATGGCCATCCCCTACACTTCAAAAATGACCACAGATTTCGTGGCTAACATGGTACACTCAGCCATAAAATCACTCCATGTTGGCACACACAAATCACCCCCAACTAAGGCCAAATTGTGGAGATTCCAAATTCACATTTCAAGCACATGTAGGCGCCACTTTAGTACAGCCATTAGAGATGAATATCTACTAGATTTTATGTATATTATGTATGACATAATATATATAACATGTGCAAAAATTTTGATTAATCGAAGAAAAATCGCGAATCGACAAAAGTCGAAAATTCGGTTTTCTACGAACACAACACATGGAACGCTTTTGGCATGACATGTAACATGTATCTAGACACTTTTTACATATTCAAGACATATTATAGTGTACTAGAATATTCAAATTAGGGCTGATTGAAATATACCATATATGTGTAATTATTGTGCAATATTTGACAAAGTTTATAAAAGTGAAATTCAGCACATGTTGAAGAAAAGTGCACGCCATTCTCAGCCTTGGTGGAGCTTATGTAAAGCTTAGTTGTCATTTTAATTGGTGGAAAATAAGCCACATATGATTGGTGACATTGAAGAAGGCAACACACAAGGAAACAATTCAAAATACAACACATGCTGAAATTTCAGCACATGTTGCATGTTATGGCCGAATTTTGACACCCTTTTGTCTTCAATTTTATTCCAAAATAAAAGGGGGATTGATGTGTGATTGTTTGGTAACATTTTGACTACTAATTGGCACATGTTTTATGAGTTTATTTCAGATTTTACAGCTCATTAAAATGATAACAAGTTAGACCAATCATCAAGTGACAAGTAAGCAAGGTCAAGTCATCCTTCCAATCAAGTTGTGCCAAGTAAGCAAGATGGTGTCACATCTACACAAGACATTCTTCCAAGGACTTAAAAGAGAATTCTCAAGATGGAGGAGAAGCCCTAGGGGGCGGCCAACTTATGCTTAAAAAGAAGAGAAGAAAGCCAAACAAAAGCAAGCTAATTCTCATAATCTCACAAGTGCAAAAAGTGTCTTCTATTCTCCTCTTCTACATTTATTTCTTCTTCTTCTTCTCTCAAGCCTTTCGTTCTTATATTTATTATATTGAATAGGCTTTGATTAGATCACCATACACATTTAAATTGTAAAAGGTTGATCAAGGTATGATCAAACCTTCATCCGTTCGGTGGTGGTGTTCGTGATCGGTGTGATTTCTTGTATCGTTTGTTTAAGGGTAGAGTTGGTATGTAACTCTAGCACTCTTATGGTAAGGTGTTATTTTGTGATTAGTGATAACCAAGGAAGGTGTCCTCAAAGACTGGATTAGGTTGTGTTAACCAAACCAGTATAAAATTTTCGGTGTTATTACTTTCAGCACTTTACTTTGAGTTTTCAGCACTTTGCATCGTTTTTCTTGCAATAGTAAAAAAATCAAACGACTTTTAAAAATTACCAAACTTTGCAAAAACATAGCCACACCTCTTAAGTTTCATTTGGCGCAAGTTTCAACCCTTTTAGACAAGTATAAGTTATTCAAACGATAATAGTTCTGAGACTAGTGCAATCTGATTTTCAGACTTGCAAAGGTTGAGAACTTGAACGTATTGAACATACTTCCCAAAGGAATTTTTCAAAACTGTTTAACCCATTAGAATACATATCTTAAGGGTTTTTTCGTTAAATTCTCAGACCATTTAGAGTTATGGATTAATCGGAATAAATTTTTCAAATCAGACTACTGTTTCTGGCAGATTTGCGCAATCTGACCACAAACTATTTTTCAAAGGGTTAGAGGTTGATTTTTGATCTGAAATTTTTAGGGGATACTCAGAACATCTGAGATTAGAATCTCTCCAAATTTCAGAATTTTTTAATGCCTGTAACCTAGTTTTTCAAACGCTTCAAATCAGGGTCTAAAAACAGAAACTGTTTTCAGAAGTTGAGTTTTGGGTTTAAAAATTTTAAAAACAAATTTTCCGCACCCACTATTCAACCTTCCCCCTTCTAGTGGTGCCTTAAAGGTCCTACAAGTGGTATCAGAGCGCATGCACACTCACGACAAGGAGATCCAATGATCTTTGTGAGATGGCAACCACTAGACACAAAACCAAACAAGAAGGTATGCCAAGCCAAAGGCCTCCACTTCTTGATAGTGAGGTACATTCTGATTCCGATTCCGACCCTTAACCATATTATAATGATTTGTATGTTCAATATCTTGAACTGTATAAGTTTGTTAAGGCTCTTTCAAAAGAAAAGAAACACTTAATTGATGACAAGAAATTGTTAGAATCTTCTAACACAAATCTTGTGTCTCAATTAAACGATTCAAAAGAAGAGTCGTCTTGCATGATAAATTCATTAAGGTCTGAAATTTCATCATTGACATCCGAGAACATTGAACTGAAAGCCAAGACTTCAAATTTGAAATTAAGAAACGAAAGATCTAGAAAAGACGATAAAACAATTCGATAAAGGTACTTGCATGTTAGATCGTCTCATTTCTTTGCAAAAACATGAAACTGACAAAACCGGATTAGGGTATATTGAAAATAATCAGGTACAAAACAAATCTACAAATTTTGTTTTGTCTTAATATAAGCGACAACATGTACTTAAAAAGATCGTAACGCCTAAGAAGGTGACAATACAATCTAGCGAGCCTCACATTGCATTTCATCGCACTACTTCTTTTTCATGAAGTGGAAAGTATAATTGTGTGCCATATAGATATAAAAAAATCCATTGATGCATATGCGATATGCATATCATACAAATGCATCTAGATCACACTCCATACACACCAACATAAGAACATATCAATGACAAAGATCATACTATGTGCATGATGCGATTCTCGGCCAAAGGCCAAACACATACCCACAAGAAGAAATGGAAGTAATTTGAATAAGTTTCAAAGCCATAAAATGTGATATCTTGAATATCACACATGCTGAAATTTCTCAGCATGTGTAGAATGTATCTTGGCCGAATTCATGGTCATGTGGGTGTCCAAATTTCATTTCCAATTTGATAAGGATATTTGCTATCAATTGATGATTTATTTTAAAAAGAAAAATCAAAGAAAAATGGAAGTATTTTGAATTAAGGAACCATGTATCACATGCTGAAATTTCAGCATGCTAAATTCTCTTAATGGCCGATTTTGTTACCATGGTGTGGAGAAATTTTGTCTTGCTTAATTTATGTAGTAATCTTGGATGATTATAGAAATTATTCTATGTTGATTTTGGCACATGTTTTGAGTGAAATATTCAGATTTTCCAAGTCATCAAATGATGACAACATTCAACCTATCATGAAGTGCCAAGTAAGCAAAGGTTAAATGATCATCCAATGAGAAGGTGCCAAGTAAGCAAGATCATGTCACAATGATGCTACACATTCTCCCAAGGACTTAGAAGACAATTTTCAAGAGGGGAAGGACCTAGGGGGACGGCTGCATATGTGCTTAAAAGGAAAGAAGATGAGCAAAAACAAAAGACAAGTACAAGCATTACAATCTTGAGATCAAAAACGTCTAGCCTTCTCTTCTTCTACACTCTCTTTCTTTCTTCTTCTTGAAAGCCTATTGTACTTATATTTCTATCCTTGAATAGGCTTGTATTATACCACCACATACTCTATATCTTTGTAAAAGATTGATCAAGGTGTGATCAATCTTCGATCTTGCTAGGTGGTGGTGTTCGTGCATTTTATTGAACATACAAGGTTTGTAAAGGGTTGGAGTTAGTGTTTAGCTCCATCAACCCTGTGGTAAGGTGTATTGCGTGTGTGTGACTAGTGTGAACCGAGGAAGGTGTTCCTCGAAGACTGGAGTAGGTTGTTTATAACCGAACCAGCATAAAATTCTCGGTGCCATTTACTTTCTGCACTTATATTCTGTTCCTGCACTGTTTACTCTTTTTATTTACGTTCGTAAAAATAGTAAACAATTTTCACAAATCACGAAAATTTCCAGAAACATAGCCACACGTCTTAGGGTTAATTTGGCACCAGTTGCAACCCTTTTGGACAAGTATAAGTCACTCAAACATCCAAAGTTATGAGACTAGTGCAGTCTGATTTTCAGACTTGCAAAGGTTGAGACTTTGAGTGTATTTGACTAACTTCCCGAAAGAATTTTGCAAACCTGTTTAAACCCATTTAAATAAAACATATAAGAGGTTAGTGGTTAAAATTTCAGAGCAATTGGAGTTAAGTACAAATAGGAATAAATTTTGCAAAACAGTCTACCGTTTCTGGCAGATTCGCGCAATCTGACCACCAACGATTTTTGAAGGGGTTAAAGGTTGAATTTAAATCTGAAATGTTTAGGAGACATTCATAACATCTGAGGATAAGTTATCTCAAAATTTCAGAATTTTTGAAGACCTGCAACCTACTTTTAAAAACGTTTTAATACTGGTCCTGAAAACAGAATCTGTTTTCAGAAGTTGAGTTGTTTGGTTTTAAACAAATTTTAAAAACCACACTTTCCGCACCAACTATTCAACCTCCCCTTTTAGTGGTGCCTTGCAGATCCTACAAGTGGTATCATAGCGCAGGAACACTCACTACAAAGGATCCAACGATTCAGTGAGATGGCAACCACAAATCTCAAAACCGAGCAAGAAGGTATGTCGAGCCAAAGGCCTCCTCTTTTTGACGGTGAGTCGTTTATTCAATGGAAACTAAGAATGAAGCTTTTTCTTATGGCAATAGATATTGATCTTTGGTCGATTATAGAAGATGGTCCTTTTGTTCCATCTAAGATATCCACTGTAGACGGAGTCACACTAGAAGTTGTAAAACCTAGGCAAGAATATACAAGTGATGATAAAAAGAAACTTAGCATGAATGCTAGGGCTATGCAATTGCTCTTAAATGGATTAAGTAAGAGTGAGTCTAGTTATGTCTCAAACTGTTCTAGTGCACAAGAAATGTGAAGGATACTCGAAATGAAACACGAAGGCACGACTCAAGTAAAAGAGTCAAAAATAAACATGCTTATGTCCACACTTGAGTCGTTTAAACTATTGCCTAATGAATCTATTGTTGATATGGATCTTCGTTTGACTAACATCTACAATTCTCTTGAGTCTCTTGGTAAAGCTTTTACCATGCAGGAAAAAATACAGAAAGTCTTACGAAGCCTTCCATCAAAGAGGGACCCTAAAGTAACCGCAATAGAAGAAAGCAAAGAAACGAAATCAATAAAGATGGAAGAGTTAATTGGGTCTCTTAAAGTGTATGAAAATAAACTCACCATACGGAAATCGGAATCATCTAAACAAAGTAAAGCTATTGCTTTTAAATCAAATGAATACGTCTCTACTTCTTCCGATCACGTAGATGATAGTGATTCTGAATCGGATAACGATGACCTAATTTTATTGGCTAAAGGCTTAAGAAAATTTATGAGAAGGTCATTTAGAAACAAAAATAAGGGTACTACAACTAAGAGAAATAAGAACAAGTCAAATGATAAAGACGTTAAATGTTATGAATGTGGCAAACTTGGACATTTATCATATGACTGCCCCAATATAGAAAAGCAAACAAATAAATACCCTGACAAGGAGCGGAACAAGAATAGACTCATTTCAGAACCCAAGCAAAGGAAACGTGCTCTAAAGGCCTCCACCTGGAGTGATACATCAGATTCCGAGACTGAAACCGAAGAAGAGACTGCACAAGTATGCTTTGTGCCCAAAGCATCTAATGAGGTATCATCTGATTCTGATTCTGACTCTGAGCCTTCTTATGATGATCTTTTTAGTCAGTATTTAGAACTGCATAAATTCACTAAGACTCTCGCTAAGGAAAAGAAGCGATTAATTGAAGACAAGAAACTGTTAGAATCTTCTAACGAGAATCTTGTCGCTCAATTAAACGATTCAAAGAAAGAGTCATCATGCATCATCACGGCATTAAAGACAGAGATTTCATCATTAACCACTCAAAATAACGAAATGAAATCCGAGATTTCAAATTTGAAATCAAGGAATATAGATCTAGAGAAAATGATGAAACAGTTTGATACGGGATCTAACATGCTGCATCGTATTATCTTATCTCAAAAGCATAACAGTGACAAAACGGGTTTGGGATACGTTGATACTAATGAAGTATCCACCAAACCAACTAAGTTTGTTGTGTCTAAGAAAGTAGACACCCCAAAGCCTCAAATGGCGTCTAAGATGACGCACAAGCCGGGTCTACCCTCATCACGCCCACCTCCTCTTCATATCATGTGAAATACAATTTTGTACCTTATAGATATGAAAAGAAAAGAGTGATGCATACACGACATTCATATCATCCACGCACTACGCACACACACAAGGACATATCAAAAACGTCCTTCATTCAATGAGTATAAAGGAGTTCTTGGGCAAAGGCCCAAAGTGCATTCACCACATGTCTACTATATCGCACCTTCATCTACATTCTTGCCATTTTCTAGACCGAGAAGGATCACCCAAGTATGGGTACCGAAAGGTACTTTTATCGAGAGGTGATTAACTAACTCGCAAGGACCCAAAGTTAAAAGGGTACCTAAATCATTTTTGCACATTGCAGGGAGTCCACACATCAAAAGATACAACTATAAAGTGGTTCCTTGACAGTGGCTGCTCGAGGCACATGACGGGTGACCCGAGCTTGTTCACAAAATTAAAGAAGGTCACAAAAGGCGGATCCGTGACCTTTGGAGACAACAACGAAGGTAAGATCATCGGAAAAGGTGCGATAGGAAATCCAAGCACTCTTCAAATCTCCAACGTCTATTTGGTAAGCAACTTATCTTACAATCTTCTTAGCGTTTCTCAATTTATTGACAATAGCTTTAATGTGTGCTTTACTCACCCTTACTGCAATATAATAAATAAAAATGAAAAAACCGTTTTAAAAGGAAAATGAGAAGGTAACATTTATACGCTTTCTATGGATGATATGGTAGATGCTAAAGTTAAGTGTTTTATGTCTAACGAACCCAATGTGAATTTATGGTATAGACGTTTAGGACACATTGGTATTTCCACACTAGAAAAACTACAATGAAAGAACCTAGTACGGGGATTGCCTACACTTGATTTAGATAACTTTCAGTTGTGTGAACCTTGTATAAAAGGCAAACAAACACGTGAGTCACTTAAGCCTAAGAATGAAATAAGCACGACTAGAGTCTTAGAACTACTACACATTGATTTATTTGGTCCTAGTCGCACTACAAGCCTTGGTGGGCGCCACTATGCATGCGTGATTGTTGATGATTTTTCTCGTCATACTTGGACTTTATTTCTTGCACATAAGGATGATAGTGCCATTGAAATTGCGAAATTAATTAAACAACTTGAAAATCAATACGGTGTCAATGTGAAAAAGATAAGAAGCAATAGAGGCGGTGAATTTAAAAACAAAGATATGATTTCATTTTGCGAAGAAAAAGGAATCAAGCATGAGTTTTCGCCACCTAGAACTCCACAATTAAATGGAGTAGTAGAAAGAAAGAATCGAACATTACAAGAAATCGCTGGGGCTATGTTATGCGAAAATAAATTGCCTAGATTTCTGTGGGCGGAAGCCGTAAATTGTGCATGCTACATAGTAAATCGCCTATCTATAAGAAAGAAAATAAACAAGACGCCTTATGAGATATTGAATGATCGCATACCTAAGATTGACTATTTTCGTGTGTTTGGATGCAAATGTTTTGTTTTAAATACAAAAGATAATTTAGATAAATTTGAATCTAAATCAATTGAATGCATCTTTGTTGGTTATTCTATAAATTCAAAAGCATATAGATGTTATGATCCTCTCACTAGACAAATCACAGAATCTATTCATGTGAAGTTTAATGAATTCGGTGAAATTGATAAAGATAACGAATATGATGATAACTTTGAATTGAAACCCGTGTTGAATGAAGATGATGGTACGTTTGATATGCATGACATGAATGACACACTAGAAATGCATGATAACTTAGAAATGCATGATAACATAGAAAACAATCAACCAAGATGGCATAGAGATCACCCACATGATCTCATCATAGGCGACATCACTCACGACGTGCGACCACGTAGAAGAATTACTTCGGATGAAATAAATCAATTTCATGCTATAATTTCTGAAATTGAACCCATAAATGTGCATGATGCTTTGAGTGATTCTTCTTGGATTGATGCTATGCATGATGAGCTTAATTAATTCGTTAGAAATGATGTATGGGATTTAGTGCCTCGACCACGAGATAAGACCATAATAGGCACAAAGTGGGTGTTTAGGAATAAAATGAATGAAGAAGGAAAGGTCGTTAGGAATAAAGCTAGACTTGTAGCACAAGGGTATAATCAAGAAGAAGGAATTGACTACGATGAAACATTTGCACCCGTAGCACGTTTAGAAGCTATACGACTATTACTTGCTATTGCTTGCATGAAAGATTTCAAATTATATCAAATGGACGTAAAAAGTGCATTCCTAAACGGATTTATACAAGAAGAAGTATACGTGAAGCAACCACCCGGTTTTGAAGATTTGAAACATCCCGATCACGTGTACAAACTAAAGAAGGCACTATACGAACTAAAGCAAGCACCGAGAGCATGGTATGATTGTTTTGCTACTTTCCTTTTAGAAAATGATTTTAAACGAGGTACTATAGATAGTACACTATTTTTGAAACAAGATAAAACAGATTTACTTATTATTCAAATCTACATTGATGACATTATTTTTGGTTCTACCTCACATAAACTTGTTGAAGATTTTGAAAAATGCATGAAATCCGAATTTGAAATGTCTATGGTTGGTGAACTTAACTATTTTCTTGGCTTGCAGATTAAGCAAACGAGTAAAGGCATTCACATAAGTCAAGCTAAATACATAAATGACATGATTAAAAGGTCCAACTTTGAAAATTTGAAACCATCTCCCACCCCTATGAGTGTCACCACAAAATTGGATAAGGATGAACACAGTAAAGATTTTGACAATGCCTTATATCGGTCTATGATTGGTTCTTTGCTATATTTAACTGCTAGTAGGCCTGATATCATGTTTAGTGTATGCATGTGTGCACGTTTTCAGAGTCAACCTAAGGTGTCTCACTATAATACGGTAAAAAGAATATTCCGTTATATTAAGCACACGACCACCTTAGGAATTTGGTACGATAAGGATTCCGAATTTAACTTACATGCTTATACTGATGCAGATTATGGTGGCTGCAAAATAGATAGAAAGAGCACGAGTGGGACTTGCCAATTTATAGAAAACTCACTCATTTCATGGTTTTCCAAAAAGCAAGCAAGCGTTGCTTTGTCCACTACTGAGGCTGAGTACATGGCACTTAGCCTTTGCTGCACACAGTTATTGTGGATAAAGCAACAACTCTCGGACTTTGGAATTACCGTAAATAGAATTCCTTTATATTGTGATAGTATGAGTGCCATTAATCTGTCTAAAAACCCCGTACTACACTCTAAGGCCAAGCACATAGAAGTACGCTATCACTTTCTTCGTGATCACGTAAACAATGGTGATATCGTCATAGATCACGTACGCACAGAAGCACAAGTAGTGGATATCTTTACCAAAGCCTTAAATCAAGCCACGTATGAACCTCTTCGTTCTAAATTAGGCATGATTTCAGTTGATATGATTTGATTTGACGTAATTTGATTTTGTTTCCTTATTTACAGGTTTCTTTTGATTTACTTTCCAAAATAAAGGGGGAGAGAAAGCATGATTTAAGGGGGAGAGAGAAAGATACTAATTAATACTGATTGCATAAATCAAGGGGGAGCGGATTCGAAATTTAAATTTTAAATTTTGAATTTATGCATAATTGAAGGGGGAGCGATAGGATTTAAATCATGTGCATAAGTTATTTTGAAAATCATCAAAAAGGGGAGATTGTAGAGAAAAAGGAGTTTGAGTGATTTCAAAATATGTGATTCAAATGAGCATGACAACAACGTGTGCATAATATAAACGCGTGCATGATATATTGCTTATTACTTGCAATATTTAGCTCATATATAATGTTGCCGTACTAACGAGCCATGAAGCGTTAAAGCTTACATCATATGGCAAACATTTGTTGTGTTTACACTATTTTCAGGTGCCATCATTAATGAACTAAACTAGTTCATTAAGTGAAGTACTTAGTTAATTAAACTAAGTAGTTCATTAAAGGAAGCTACACTTGAAAAAGGCACAAAGGCAACAAGGCTAAGGAAGGAAAGTCTCCTCCTACTCCCCTCATTTATTATGCACGCCCATATACATACATAAATACATATTTTCTGATTTTTTTAAAAAGGCACATACACATGTATTCCAACGTACTACCGACACGTTATATATTTTACGTACATGCGGTAACGTCACACCATCATACTTAACTCATATTAATGAGTATATTCAGGCCTTATATCATATGATATAAGTCATGGTGATGAAAAATTAAATACGACACGTTAAAAGGTTCTAAAACGAAAATTGTCGTATCGGACGAATACCGAAACTTCGCCAACGTGTTACGTACTTGACATACATATATGGCCAGCCCCTACACTTCAAAAATATCTATAATTTCCGTGCCTATGGTGATATGTTCAGCCATAAAATCTTTCCATGTTGGCACACACAAATCACCCCACATTAAGGCCAAATTGTGGAGATTCCAATTTTAATTTTGTCACATGATAATGGCGCCACTTTAGACCAGCCAAGTGCTGATAATTAAAGTTTATATTATATATATTATGTGTAACATAATATATATAACATGTGCAAAAAGTTGGAATTTAATTAGAGAAAAATCGGGTAATCGATAAATATCGAAAATTCGGTTTTCTACGTACACAACACATGGAACATTTTTGGCACATCATATGACACGTATCTAGACACTTTTTACATATGATATACATCTTAAAGTGTTCTAGAAAATTAAATTAAGGGCTGATTGGAATATAACATGTGTGTATTATTAAATGTGCACTATTTTACAAAGTTAACAAAAAAAAATTCAGCACATGCATGTACACTTATACACGCCACCTACAGCTGAGATGGAGCATATGTGGAGTCTTGTTGGCATATTGATTGGTCAATAATCAATCATAAAATGTTGGTGATTTAAAGAAAGAAGCTACAAATGGTAAGGTTTCAAACTTTGTCTCATTTGAAACACATGCCGAAAATTTCAGCATGTTGAATTATAGATGGCCGATTTTTTGAGTTAAAAAGCATATAATTGGTGTCTTGAATTATGTGGTTAATTGGAAGAAGAAATGGAAGTAATTTGAATAAGTTTCAAAGCCACAAAATGTGTGATATCCTGAATATCACACATGCTGAAATTTTTCAGCATGTGTAGAATGTATCTTGGCCGAATTCATGGTCATGTGGGTGTCCAAATTTCATTTCCAATTTGATAAGGATATTTGCTATCAATTGTTGATTTATTTTAAAAAGAAAAATCAAAGAAAAATGGAAGTATTTTGAATTAAGGAACCATGTATCACATGCTGAAATTTCAGCATGCTAAATTCTCTTAATGGCCGATTTTGTTACCATGGTGTGGAGAAATTTTGTCTTGCTTAATTTATGTGCTAATCTTGGATGATTATGGAAATTATTCTATGTTGATTTTGGCACATGTTTTGAGTGAAATATTCAGATTTTCCAAGTCATCAAATGATGACAACATTCAACCTATCATGAAGTGCCAAGTAAGCAAAGGTTAAATGATCATCCAGTGAGAAGGTGCCAAGTAAGCAAGATCATGTCACAATGATGCCACACATTCTCCCAAGGACTTAGAAGACAATTTTCAAGAGGGGAAGGACCTAGGGGGACAGCTGCATATGTGCTTAAAAGGAAAGAAGATGAGCAAAAACAAAAGACAAGCACAAGCATTACAATCTTGAGATCAAAAACGTCTAGCCTTCTCTTCTTCTACACTCTCTTTTTTCTTCTTCCTGAAAGCCTATTGTACTTATATTTCTATCCTTGAATAGGCTTGTATTATACCACCACATACTCTATATCTTTGTAAAAGATTGATCAAGGTGTGATCAATCTTCAATCTTGCTAGGTGGTGGTGTTCGTGCATTGTATTGAACATACAAGGTTTGTAAAGGGTTGGAGTTAGTGTTTAACTCCATCAACCCTATGGTAAGGTGTATTGCGTATGTGTGACTAGTGTGAACCGAGGAAGGTGTTCCTTGAAGACTGGAGTAGGTTGTTTATAACCGAACCAGCATAAAATTCTCGGTGTCATTTACTTTCTGCACTTATATTCTGTTTCTGCACTGTTTATTCTTTTTGTTTACGTTCGTAAAAATAGTAAACAATTTTCAAAAATCACGAAAATTTCCAGAAACATATCCACACGTCTTAGGGTTAATTTAGCACAAGTTTCAACCCTTTTGGACAAGTATAAGTCACTCAAACATCCAAAGTTCCGAGACTAGTGCAGTCTGATTTTCAGACTTGCAAAGGTTGAGACTTTGAGTGTATTTGACTAACTTCCCGAAAGAATTTTTCAAAACGGTTTTAACCCATTAAAATAAAACATATAAGGGGTTAGTGGTTAAAATTTCAGAGCAATTGGAGTTAAGAACAATTAGGAATTAATTTTTCAAAACAGTCTACCGTTTCTGGCAGATTCGTGCAATCTGACCACCAACGATTTTTGAAGGGGTTAAAGGTTGAATTTAAATCTAAAATTTTTAGGAGACACTCATAACATCTGAGGCTAAGTTTTCTAAAAATTGCAGAATTTTTGAAGACCTAAAACCTATTTTTAAAAACGTTTTAAAACTGGTCCTGAAAACAGAATATGTTTTCAGAAGTTAAGTTGTTTGGTTTTAAACAAATTTTAAAAACCGCACTTTCCGCGCCAACTATTCAACCCCCCCTTCTAGTGGTGCCTTGCAGATCCTACATCATCATCTCCCTTCTCATCTTTTTGAAGACCTAGAAAGGTCACCCAAATTTGAGTACCAAAAGGGACAGTTGCAAAGGGTTGAATAAATAACCCTTAAGAACACACTTTTGATATTATTGCACAATACACTTGAAATAAATGATTTTTTTTGTTATACTAATTGCTATTTCTTTCTTACATGCACTTTTGATTTTATTTCCAAAATAAAGGGGGAGAAAGAGAGCATGATTTAAGGGGGAGTGAGAGTGATTTAAGGAGGTAAGAGAGTATGATTGCACAAATCAAGGGGGAGACAATTCAAAATTCAAAATTTGAATTTGTGCACGATTGGAGGGGGAGCGGTTAAATTTAAATCATGAACTAAGGTTATTTTGTAAATAATCAAAAGGGGAGATTGTTGAGAAAAAGGGTTTGAGTGATTCACAAAATGCATGATTTAAATAACGCGTGTTTAAGAAATGCATGACACAATTTATTATTTGACACGTTTTTATGACAAACTTGCCTTATATACTTTATATATAATGTTGTCGTACTAACAAGCCATGAAGCATTAAAGCTTACATCAAATGACAAACATTTGTTGTGTTTGAACTATTTTCAGGTGCTACCATTAATGAACTAAACTAGTTCATTAAGTGAAGTACTTAGTTAAATGAACTAAGTAGTTCATTAAATGGAGATATATTTGGAGAAGGCATGATGACAACAAATTGAAGAATGGAAAGTCTCTTTTTACACATCATCACACGTTTTATATATATTATATATATATATATTCAGATTTTTTTAAAAAGGCACAATACACATATATTCCGACATACTACCGACACGTTACATATATTATGAACGTACGTCAACATCACACCACTATACTTACCTCATATTTATGAGTATATTCAGGTCTTATACCATATGATATAAGTCATGGTGATGACAAAATTAGTACGACGCGTTACAAGGTTGTAAACCAAAAATTGTCGTATCGGGTGACTACCGAAACTTCGCCAACGTGTCAAGCAATTGCCATATATAGATGGTCAGACCCTACACTTTAAAAATGGACTCAAATTTCGTGGCTAACATGGTACACTCAGCCATAAAATCACTCCATGTTGGCACGCACAAATCACCTCCAATTAAGGCCAAATTGTGGAGATTCCAAATTCACATTTCAAGCACATGTAGGCGCCACTTTCGTAAAGCCATTAGAGCTGAATTTCTACTAGATTTTATGTATATTATGTGTGACATAATATATATAACATGTGCAAAAAGTTTGAATTTAATCGAAGAAAAATCGCGTAATCGACAAAAGTCAAAAATTCGATTTTCTACGAACACAACACATGGAACGTTTTTGGCATGACATGTAACGTGTATCTAGACACTTTTTACATATTCAAGACATATTAAAGTGTAATAGAATATTCAAATTAGTGCTGATTAGAATATACCATATATGTGTAATTATTGTGCAATATTTGACAAAGTTTACAAAAGTGAAATTCAGCACATGTTGAAGAAAAGTGCACGCCATTCTCAGCCTTGGGGAGCTTATCTGGAGCTTAGTTGTCATTTTAATTGGTAGAAAATAAGCCACACATGATTGGTGACGTTGAAGAAGGCAACACACAAGGAAACAATTCAAAATACAACACATGCTGAAATTTCAGCACATGTTGCATGTTATGGCCAA
The DNA here is from genome assembly GCA_036186865.1 of Eustoma russellianum. Lineage (NCBI taxonomy): Eukaryota > Viridiplantae > Streptophyta > Magnoliopsida > Gentianales > Gentianaceae > Eustoma > Eustoma russellianum. The sequence goes on along the minus strand of AP025067.1, from coordinate 13,326,996 downwards.
ATTTTAACACCCTTTTGTCTTCAATTTTATTCCGAAATTGAAGGGAGATTAATGTGTGATTGTTTGGTAACATTTTGACTACTAATTGGCACATGTTTTATGAGTTTATTTCAGATTTTACAGCTCATTAAAATGATGACAAGTTGGACCAATCATCAAGTGACAAGTAAGCAAGGTCAAGTCATCCTTCCAATCAAGTTGTGCCAAGTAAGCAAGATGGTGTCACATCTACACAAGACATTCTTCCAAGGACTTAAAAGAGAATTCTCAAGATGGAGGAGAAGCCCTAGGGGGCGTCCAACTTATGCTTAAAAAGAAGAGAAGAAAGCCAAACAAAAGCAAGACAATTCTAATAATCTCACAAGTGCAAAAAGTGTCTTCTATTCTCCTCTTCTACATTTCTTTCTTCTTCTTCTTCTCTCAAGCCTATCGTTCTTATATTCATTATATGGAATAGGCTTTTATTAGACCACCATACAAGTTTAAATTGTAAAAGGTTGATCAAGGTGTGATCAAACCTTCATCCGTTCGGTGGTGGTGTTTGTGATCGGTGTGATTGCTTGTATCGTTTGTTTAAGGGTGGAATTGGTGTGTAACTCCAGCAACCCTTATGGTAAGGTGTTATTTTATGATTAGTGATAACCGATGAAGGTGTCTTCGAAGACTGGAGTAGGTTGTGTTAACCGAACCAGTATAAAATTCTCGGTGTTATTACTTTCAGCACTTTACTTTCAGTTTCAGCACTTTGTATCGTTTTCATTGCAATAGTAAAAAAATCAAACGACTTTCAAAAATTACCAAACTTTGCAGAAACATATCCATACCTCTTAAGTTGCATTTGATGCAAGTTTCAATTTGGACAAGTATAAGTCATTCAAACTATAATAGTTCTGAGACTAGTGCAATCTAATTTTCAGACTTGCAAAGGTTGAGAACTTGAACATATTTGACATACTTCCCAAAGGAATTTTTCAAAACTGTTTCAACCCATTAAAATACATATTGTAAGGGTTTTTGCATTAAATTCTCAGGCCATTTGGAGTTACGGATTAATCAGAATAAAATTTTCAAATCAGACTACTGTTTCTGGCAGATTTGTGCAATCTGACCACAAACTATTTTTCAAAGGGTTAGAGGTTGAATTTTGATCTGAAATTTTTAGAGGATACTCAAAACATCTGAGAGTAGAATCTCTCCAAATTTCAGAATTTTTGAAGACCTGTAACCTAGTTTTTCAAACGTTTCAAATCATGGTCTTAAAACAGAAACTGTTTTCAGAAGTTGGGTTTTTGGGTTTAAAAATTTTAAAAACCAAATTTTTCGCACCCACTATTCAACCCCCCTTTCTAGTGGTGCCTTATAGGTCCTACACAACCAAGCGTTAAGAGAGTATCTAAGCCCCTTTATGTACTCTAAGGTGCCCCTATATCCTGCCTAAACCTCGCTAACCTTAATCTTCCGTCTCCATGAGCTCATATCCTGGACCATGTCCTCGAAGAGGTGCAAATCTAGTAGGTCATATCTAATCCGCTCCTCCCAAGTCAGTTTGGGCCTATATTTACTTTTTTACCCCTCTACAATAAGGCTTTCAACTGCTCTGACGGACGTTGTTGTCTGTCTCCGCTTGACATGCCCAAACCATCTCAGTCTCACCTTCCTTATCTTATCCGCTATACTAGCCACCCCTATCTTTTCTCTAAATACCTCATTTCTGAGCCGGTCTAGCCTTGTATGTCCACACATCCACCTCAACATCTTCATCTCTGCCACTTCCGTCTTCTGCGACCGTAACCTCTTGATGGCCCAGCATTCTGTTCCATATAACATTGCCGGCCGCACTGCCACCCTATAAAATTTTCCCTTTAATTTAGTTGGAAACTTTTTGTCACACAGCACCCCCTGAGACCGCTCTCCACCTACACTAGCCTGTTTGAATTCGGTGCGCTACATCAGTATCTATGTCCCTATCCTTTTGTACAAATGATCCTAGGTACTTGAACTTACTTACCTGTGGTACCATTTAACCCTCTATGGTGAGCTGGCTATTCTCACCGTTGGCTATACTACTGAAGTCGTAGTGCAGATATTCGATCTTAGAACGACTAATTCTTAGGCCTCCTCTCTAAAGCCCTTCTCCGCTGCTCTAGTCTCATACTCAGGGTATGTGTACTCTTGGCGACTAATAGAATATCATCAGCAAAAAGCATACACAACAAAACTGCCTCCTGGATCGTCTTTGACAATTCTTTGAGGACAACTTCGAAAAGAAATAGACTCAAAGCAGACCCTTGATGGAGGCCTACCTACCCCAAAAAGAAATCCGTATTCCCCATAGGCGCACGGATAGTTGTTTCCGTTCTATCATGCATATCCCTAATTATGTATATATACTTCATAGGAACTCTTCTTGCATCAATACTACCACAAATCAGTTTACGTGGCATACTATCATACGCTTTTTCAAGATCGATGAAGACCATATGTAGATCGTGCTTCTTCTTCTTACACTTCTCCATCATTCTCCTTAGGATGTGTATTGCTTCAGTAGTTGACTATCCTGGCATGAAACCAAATTGGTTCACTGTAACATGAGTTTCTCCCCTATTTCTAGTGTCGATTACTCTCTCCCATAACTTCATAGTATGGCTTAGCAACTTTATCCCCCGGTAATTTCCACAACATTATGCGCCTATTTTGTTTTTATATAGCAGGACCACGACACTCCTTCTCTACTCATCTTGCATTTTTTATGTTTTGAAAATAAGGTTGAATAGAGTAGTTAGCCATTGAACTCCTTCCTCTCCCAAATACTTCCACGCCTCAATTGGTATGCTATTCTGGCCAACTGCCTTAGCTCTACTCATCTTATTAAGTGCTCTCATCACCTCTCCTTGTGTAATGCTCTGACATTCGTAGTTATCATGCTGTTGTTTTTGAGTAGTGATGCTGTCTCTTTCTTCGTGGTTGTCCCTCCCGCCGTTGAAACTTAGAAAATTAGTACAAGCACTAAATTAATGTTTCATCTATTTTTTTAGTGTGTGTGCAAACTTAATATTGACAATCTTCTTAAGGAGAGTGTAAATAAAAAGATGGGAAATTAAGTTGACATTGAGGACCCAATGCACCTAATATTCTAGAATGAGAGTTGGTGTGTCTATCCTTCTCTATGCGTATGCGTGCCTATAATTTTTGAGGCTTGGATTCTCTGTGTCATGCCTTGTGTCCTATGAACTTCATGTGTCTTAGACACACCAATATACAAAAAAGAAAAAACGCACGGAATCACATACGTAATATTCAAGGGGACTGTCCTATTAAAAACAAGCAGATTATTAGCTTTCCATCTTTCTTTCCATCTTTATATAATGCCAGTTAGATTTGGAGTCTGTATACGCACACACCTGCCTAAAAATTTACGCACCTAGCCATACGCATAGACACATACGTATATGCACACGTAAGAACATATATGTATGGCGTGCATGTGCACATACACACATATATATGTATGTATATGTATATGTATATATATTTTTTTATAATTAAACATTTATTTGATTAAAAGAAAGCCTCGCTTATGGCGGAGGAAAACCATATTACATCAGTTCAGAGTAGGCAAATAAATGAAATAACGAACTAATAATAACATATCTCCAGTCGTATACGATATGCCGCATTAAAACCTTGCTAGGAAAAACCACCCTTGTGGACAAAACCCTAGCGAAGGAAAAAGCGTACATATTTATACGACCATCATTGAAATGCATAGAGGCGAAATCTGAGTACAAATGTTTATATTCTGCAGGCTGGTGCGTATGTCGAATGTGGCACAATATTGTCACCTCCAGTAGTCCCTTCGAGTAAAACCAAGGTGTGGGCATGTCAATGATCGTTAAGTCCGCCAATGTGAAAAAACCATCGCTTGCCAGCGCCGGATATAATCCAAGACATGAAAGAGCAGGCACAGAACGGTAGTTATGATACAGAAAGAAAAAATATAAAATGCAGGCCAATAAATAATCAGACATACCGAGCCTGCCTGGATCCCTTAGGAGACAGGAAGGATGTGTCAGAAAACGCCAATCCTTGTGGAAGACAATCGGAGGCATAGGACTCCAACGTGCCATATTAGCGTCCATCAAGGCATAGTCGATTGCGCGAAATGAGAACCCAGCCAGATAGCAGCTCCAGAGAAAAACGATCATCCAAGGTTGTAGACATTCAAATATCCATGCAGTAGCAAAATCAAAATATACATCACGTATGCATAGCAAATCCAGCCCAAGAAAATAGACCAACAAGATGTTTAGCTCACCAAGGCTGCCTGCACCGAGAAAAGCACAGGCAGCAACAGTACACCTTTGCCAATCAATGCGAAAGACCTTGATATCACTGACCGCGGCATGTAAAAAAACAGATTGAGCGTCCTCGCCAAGTATAAACCATGTACATGGAAAAACAATATGTGTATAAGCAATGCGAATGCCAATGATAAGTAATTGAAAAAGGACAGTCAACATACCCTGTCTGCCTGCACTCAATCGAGTACAGGCAGAGAAAAAACGAGTGTGCCAATCCATTCGGAAGACGTTATGTTGACCGCCTACGCAAGATAGCTGACGTGAGGTCCAACGAAACTGCAGCACGAACCATTGATGGCAGGCTGGAGGATGTAAAGAATGAAGTGCACGGCGACAGCATTGCATGCTGAGCCAAGTAATGTGCTGACATATTTGCCTCTCTGTATACGTGCTTAATTTCCAAGTTATGTCGAATGATCAACAGCTTTAGTAATTTGAGATGGAAGTTTCCGAACACGGGTTGCTGTTGATGTAGACGTTGCAGTAGCTGTGCACAGTCAGTCTTTAGAATAAGAGTCCTGTATAATGGCAGAAAATATAGCAAGCCAAACAAAGCTGCCTGAATTTCAGCCTGCAATGGTGGACACGGAGGGAGGCGGAATGCTACGACACGCACAGAAGCGCCACAAGAGTCACGTAAAATGATACCTCCTGCAGCATTGAGGCGTCCAACAGCTGCGTCAACATTGAGTTTAAATCGACCTGATGGAGGAGTAAGCCATTTAATCACTTGTAGACGCGGAGTGCGAAGCGTTGGAAGCCATGATAACGACGGGGCAGGTCCGGCTGCAAGCTTGGAACCATGGAGTGTATGAACCCACATATGAATATCAAAATGGATTGTAGCCCGAAGTGCAGATATAGAAAAGGATGCCTGATCGCCATACACCATATTAGCATAGCAACGCCATATATTATGCACTAAAATGCCAGGGACAACAATTTTGAGCACCCCATCGATTGAAGAAGAGGAAGATCTGTACCACCAAGCCAATAAATACTGTCGGAGAGATAAAGTAGTTGGAGAAACGCCCTGCAATTCTGCTGCAAAGAACATCCACAAGCGTCGGATTGTCGAACAATACAACAATACATGATCAACTGAGGAGGAATGCTGCTTGCAAAACGGGCACTGCGTAGGACGTGCTGTCAAATAAGGACCTATAGTCTTCAAATGGTAAAGCCGCATGGAACAAACGCCAGAGTAATAATCTGATGGATGGCGAATGGTGTTTAAACCAAATGAACTTAGCTGAAAGCAATGTGGGTCTAGATGATCGACATATATTGTAAGCAGATTTTAAAGTGAATTCCCCCGAGGCCGAGGGCTGCCACGTGAGAAAGCTATTCGTCCCTGCTGTGTGCGTTACACAAATATTATTAATGCGACAAATAAGCTTCCAAACTGGCGAATCCGGCAGACGTGGTCGAAATTCTCCCCTACGTCCATATTTTGCCTGCATATACCGACTCCATAATGTGTCTTGCTTATGATATAGCCACCATATTCTGCAATGATATGCCTGCTGTAACGAATTAAGATCCCGCAGCCCCAATCCGCCCTCCTCAATAGGCAATGTAATATTGGACCATGCAACCCAGTGGTGTCGATTCCCCCAATAAAAAGTAGCCATTTTTCGATGTATCAGTTTAATGACTTTGGCAGCCCACCTGCCGCCATGACATGAAGAGGGAGCGCAGAAATCACAGAACTCAATAAGACTAAACGACCCGCAGAAGATAAAAGCCTGGAATGCCACCCTTGCAATCTGTCATCGAAATGTTGTAAAAGAGTAGCACAATAGCGAGAACGGTTGATACCTTTGTGAAGATAAGATCCCAAATAACGGAAAGGCAATGTCGAAAGTCGCATCCCAAGTATCTCCTGCAAATTGCGAACCCGACGCATAGAAAGGCGAGCCGATGGAATAATACTACTCTTTTGAAAATTGACCTTTTGTCCAGACGCAGTTTCATAGTCCGTTAAGAACTTTTTAAACTGTCGGATATTACGCTATGTACCTTGCAGGAAAACAAGGAGATCATCGGCATACGCCAAATGAGATATGGCAAATGGGATACGACCAAGCCTGAATGGACGAATATTGCCTGCTGCCACTAAAGATGATAAGCCGCGGCTGAACCCCTCAGATGACAGAATGAAAAGCAGAGGAGATAAAGGATCCCCCTGTTTCACCCCCCGATGTGGGCGAAAAGCTGGAGATGGTTTACCATTGATCAAAACTGATAATGTAGTAGCTCGGAGATGATTGAGGATAATCCTAGTGAAAAAACCTGAAAAGCCAAAGCGCAACAAAAGACGTTCCAAATAATCCCAACTGACTCGGTCAAAAGCTTTCATCATATCCAATTTCAGGCATAAATGTGAAGTGCCATTATCCAACATATGAACCATTTCTCGTGCCAATAAAACTTGTGTGGAGATATCATACCCTGGAAGAAAACCTGTTTGTTCCGGAGAAATCAACTTAGGGAGAAGCAGGCCCAAACGCGTGGCTATAATGCGGGTACATACCTTACTTAAGAAATTCGTCAAACAGATTGGTCGGAAATCACTGAAAGACTGCGGTGATGATGTTTTGGGTATCAAAGTAATAGCTGCACTTGCCATAATCGATGGCTGCGGAATACCCAGGAAGAATTCCTGCACAGCTTTTTCCACATCAGAATGTATGACCGACCAACATGAACGATAGAACATACCGTGAAAACCATCCGGACCAGCAGCACTCTGAGGATCCAGATGCCATACAGCATCCATGATTTCGGCTGCAGTAGGAAGCATGGTCAACCGTGTATTGTCCTCATCTGAAACCAGCCGAGGAACGTAAGATAATATAGCCGAATGATTCTGTGTAGAAGCTGGAGCAAACAAATCGGTGTAAAAAGAAACCGCAGCTGCCATGATGTCCGATGGCTCCGTTAGCAAATGGCCCTCAGCATCATGTATGTGCTGAATACTTAAGTGTGTCCGCTTCCCCTTAACAATAGAATGGAAGTATTGTGTATTAGCATCACCCTCCTGAAGCCATTTCACTCTAGCTTTTTGCTTCCAGAAACGTAATTCCGCGGCAGATGCTTGCAAATATTCGGCCTTAGACTTATGATATGCGGCCCATGTTTCCTCTGTAGGCTGAGCATCCAAGGCTGCCTCAGCATAATTTAATTGAGTCTCCGCATACTTAAGGTTATTAAAAATATTGCCAAAGATGTCAATATTCCACCGTTGAATATCTTTTTTGAATGAGCATAATTTTCTATAGAAACCATACATACCACCTGTAGTAGGATAAGATAGCCACGCCTGCTTCATATAAGTATGAAAGTCTGAATGATGCAACCATGCATCTAAAAATCTGAATGTGCGCCGGCTATTACCCCCATGTCGGTGACATAAGAACAATAATGGCATGTGATCAGAAGCAACCCTCGGTAAATGTGACAACTTTAGCGCCTCAAAGCTATCTTGAAATGTAGAATTAATAAACAGCCAATCTAATCTGCGACTTACACGACCAAGACCTCTCCCATCTGCCCAAGTAAATCTTGAGCCCTGGTGAGGAGGAGCCATAAGAGAGCACTGTTCAATACAGTCATTAAAGTCTTGTAATGCTGCTAATGATGGAGCCGACCGACCACGATGATCTTCTAATGAGCGAAATGTGTTAAAATCATCACCAACCAGCCAAGGTAAATGACACGAAGCAGCAAAATCACCCATGGCTTGCCAAAGAGGATGGCGCTGGATAGGCGTCGTGTTGGCATAGACAACCGAAAATACAAACGTCCATTGCAATGAAATGGATTGAAGTGTAAAATGCACCACTTGACCCTGATCCTGAGTAGCAAGTAATCGAAACTCAGCACCACGCCAAAAAAACCAAATATGATGTGACTGTGAAGCATAAGAGTGTGTAAAACCAAGCTGCAACATGAATCGACAGATGCTTGAAGGTGTGTGTTTGGGCTCTAGTAAAGCTAGTAAGTGCAATCGATGCTCTGAAATTAATTGTTTTAGTCTAGGTAATGAGGCACGCATGCCCCGAATATTCCAAACTAGGCTATTCATTGAGTAAGAGAGGTACTTCCCTGGACGACGTGAGATGCGCTCCGAGTTAAGATCGTGGAAGGCGGGAGAGGTGGCAAGTCCTTACGCGTGCGTCGCTTGCGTCTTGGCACTACCGGTATAAATTCTGTCGTAGTCTCAGTATTCGTTAAACGTGATATCAGAATATCTTCATCCGGCGATGGCGGTATAGATTGCAATCTACGGGCAATGTCTTCCGGAACATCTAAAATCTCCTCTATCGACCCCTCTAGGGGTAAATCTGTGTCCGAAGAGTGACCTGTTTCGACTTGCGTTGGCTCGACAGGCAGTTGTTGATCCGCAGCATCGCAAAATTCCTCTTCTGGAAGATTAGCCGCAACGTGATGACGTGGTGAAGGCATTTGAGGATCGTCAACCTCGGTCTGCATGGCAGGGGCCAAATTCGGATGGGACGCCGACCTAGGAGAGGAGTTATCAATAGCGGTAGTAGGCTCAGCAAAGACGGGCTGAGGCACCTCCGACACCGTCGCACGCTTTTTGATTGGGGTCCATCGCTGGCGCGGAGGGCGAACCGACTTTGGAGGGGGTGGTGGCGGCGGAGGAGGTGGCGGTGGAGGAGCCGTACCACTTGCTGTTGATGGACATGCAGCTATTGCATGACCTAATCGGCGGCATGATGTGCAAAAGAGGGAGATCCTCATATACTATGGATTGCAAGATCATTCGTCCTTTCGCTTGCAGATAAATTTTTTGAGGCAATTCTTGTGATACATCAACTTCGACACAAACGCGAGCCACTGATGGACGCAGACCATCCGAAGTGGCGACATCTAATTTCAAGGGGGTACCAATCGGCTTAACCACTTCAAATAGTGCCGCCCGATGATGAAGATGTATCGGCAAGGACGGCAGTGCAACCCAGATAGGAACAATAGGAACATCAGCGCTGGGGTCAAAATCGACAGTCCACCAGAGATCTGCCATGATCGGCGGTAGAAGCAACGCAAATAATCCGCTTCATTGCGGAACGTTAAAAGGATATGCGACTTATCAAGCAATGTAATACGTAAATCTTGATGGAAACCGATTTTTTCGAACACCTCTCGTATAACTTTCAGAGGTGGCCTGCCATACCAAAAAGTGCCAACCAAAGAATACCTGTAGGGTTCAGCCAATGCGTCAATTTCATCATCGAGAAAGGAAACCAATGGAAGGCCTTTGTGTCTAGAAACCGTTTTCGGCGCAATGTGGATGTTGCCGGATTGGGCGGCGCCGGTGACAACCGCAGCGAAAGACGGTGCCGCTATCATGTGCGTTACGAAAGGGGTGGAAGCCGGACGCAGCAATGCGATCAGTGCAGGAAGAATCGGGAAAAAACAGAAAAGCGGATGTGAATAAGAAATGGAAGCGGAGTGACGAGAGAAAGAGGCTTCCGGCAGCAACGGCATCAGCGACGGCTAGCGCCGCCGGGAGAGATCGCCAGAGAGAGAGATCGCCGTATTTTTGGCAGTATGTATGTACATATATATATATATATATGTATATTGTATTTTTTTTATAGAAAAGATCTTTTATTAAGAGAAAGCCTCACTTTTGGCGGAGGAAAACCATTGTACAAATGTCAGAATACGCGAATAAATGGATCAAAAAGCCAATGATGAGATATCTCCAGTCGTATACGATATGTCGCATTAAAACCTTGCCAAGAAAAACCACCCTTGTGGATAAAACCTTGGCGAAGGAAAAAGCGTGCATATTTATACGACTGTCATTGATACCTAAGTTGTACAAGACAGTATACAAAGAGTTTGTATGTGATGCTGCCCGAAGATGATGTATGCCACTGGTGTTGAAAAGAAGAGCCATCTTGAGTTGGGCTATGTTGTAATGCTGCCATAGTTGCGAGCCATTGTGATGCTCAGTCCGGATATCATCCGCGTGTAAGTGGTAAGGCATCCAAATTGGGTTGATCATCCCCAACCTGCCTGCACATCAGGGTTATTGGAGGAGAGCCAATCCATATGGAAGACCCGGGAAGCAGCGACATCAAAAAAAACTATACCACAGACGCCTCTCAGCTCCAAGTGAAGTGGAGAAACATATTGTCGACCGATATACATGGGGCAAGTAAATTTGCTTCATCAGTGTAGAAAGAATGTGAAATCGCGACCTGATATGCAAAAGCAAAAGAAAAGAAAACGAACCATGCCTGCCCGCACCAAATGTAGTGCAGGCATATAGGAGGGGACGGTGCCAATCCGTGTGGAAGACTGCATGTTTGCTAGTGTTGCAAGCGCACGCCAAATGGAGCTCACCGTTAGCACAACAGCCATTGATCATGGGAATTGAGACAACATTGATATGTATCATCAAAAAAATTATGCAGCAGCAGCGTATGAGATGAGCAGTATGCGTACCGAGTCTGCCCGTGATTGTTAGGACACGGGCAGAAGATGCGAAAAAACAGCAAGCCATTAGATTGTGCGTAAGTGCACCGATGTGAGATCCAGTGCCACGGATGCCTTGACCATGGAAGGAAGGGTATGACTGTTATACAACCCCGTTGTAGGATGCATCATTGCATGTTGGGCAAGATAATGAGCCGGCATATTATTCTCCCAGTACGTATGAACCAGTACCAGCCGATGCTGACTAACCAAATTGTGAAGTTGCCGAAGATGATAATTTCCTGTTGGCTGCCGAGGCTTACAGAGACATGTTATCATTTGAGCACAATCAGATTCCACCATAAGCGAACGGTATAAGGGTAGAAAATAAATCAGGCCAAAAAGAGTAGCCTGAATCTCTGCATGTAACGGTGTACTGTGAGGAAGACGAAAAGAAAGGGCCTGAATACAACCACCATCGTGATCACGCAAAATCACTCCACCTGCTGCATAATGTTGGCCAACTGCTGCATCCACATTTAACTTGAGACGCCCAGAAGGGGGTGTTTGCCACCGAATAATCCGAAGACGAGGAGTACGAATCCGAGGGAGCCAGGAGAGAGATAGCAAAGGACCTGCTGCCAGCTTGGTCCCCTGGATACGCCTCATCCAAACGTGTATGTCAAAGTGAATAGAGTTACGCAATGCCACTGTCGAAAAAATTGTTGTGTCCCCAAAGATGAGCTGTGCATATTGACGCCAAATGTTTGATAATACTATCGCAGGAACGACGATCTTCAAAACCCCCGCAAGTGATGTAGAATTGGACCGATACCACCAAGATAGTAAATATTGCCGCAAAGACAGAGATGTTGGTGGTACGCCATGTAATTCAGCAGCAAAAAAACTCCAGAAATATCGAATGCGGGAGCAGTAAATGAATATATGGTCCACTGTGGCTGAATGTGATCTGCAAAAAGGGCATTGGGTAGGACGCACCACCAGATATTGTCCTATGTAATCTTCATAAGGCATGGCTGAATGGAAAAAAACGCCACAACAAAAGCCGAACAGAGGGAGAGTGGTGTTTAGACCAAATAAATGTTGTCGAGAGTAAGGTTGGGCGCGAAACCCGACATATATCATAGGCCGACTTAAGTGAAAACTCCCCGGAAGGCATGGACGTCCATGATAGAAATGTGCCCAATCCAGTTGAGTGAGAAGAACAGAGGGGGTGAATGCGACAGATAGATTTCCAAACTGCGGAATCTGGTAGCCTGGGAGTATAGTCGCCCCGTCTTCCATATTTAAGATGCATATACCGACTCCAAAATGTATCATGGCACTGATATTGCCACCATATGCGACATGTATATGCCTGTTGCAGCTCACGAAGACTGCAAAGTCCTAATCCACCTTCTTCAACCGGAGTAGTAATAGTGTTCCATGCAACCCAATGGTGCCTATCTCCCCAAAAGAATGCTGACATCTTCCTTTCGAGCATGCGAATGACTGACTGAGGCATGCCGCCTGCTGCCAGAATATATAGCGGGAGTGCCGCAATAACAGAGCGTAATAGCACAAGCCGCCCTGCGAATGATAAGAGGCGAGAATGCCAACCCTGTAATCGGTCATCCACATGCTGCAATAATGACAAACAGTGCCTAGCCCGAGGGATGCCCTTATGAAGGTAAGAACCAAGATAGCGAAAAGGCAGAGATATTTGGCGCATGCCTAGGATTCCTTTTATATTTTGACATTGTCGCGCTGTAATATTGGATGATGGAATGAAACTGCTTTTACCAAAATTAACTTTTTGTCCCGATGCAGTTTCATATGTAGTGAGAAACGCATGGAAACGGCGAAGATTCCGTTGAGTTCCTTGCAGGAAGATAAGCAGATCATCCGCATAAGCCAAGTGTGAAATGTCCATATGGATTCTGCCTAACCGAAAGGTGTGAATCCTGCCCGTGCTTACCAGAGTCTTCAATCCCCGACTAAAACCCTCAGATGATAATATAAATAATAACGGTGACAAGGGATCCCCCTGTTTAACGGTTTTGAAAGGACGGAAATATGGTGATGGCTGCCCATTGATTAATACTGACATCCTCGTAGCACCTAGGTGATTAATAATCACTCGAATGAAAAAGTCAGAAAACCCAAACTTGCTTAGAAGCAGTTGGAGATAGTCCCAACTAACCCGATCGAAAGCTTTCATCATATCTAATTTCAGACATAACTGTGGTCCGCCTCTGTCCAACATATGCACCATTTCACGAGCCAAAAGAACTTGAGTAGAGATATCATTACCCGCAAGAAAACCCGTTTGCTCTGGCGAAATTAGTTTTGGTAAGAGCTGATTCAAACGAGTGGCAATAATACGGGTGCAAACTTTGCTGATGAAATTTGTAAGACAAATTGGACGGAAATCACCAAATGTCTGGGTTGACTGCACTTTTGGAATGAGAGTGAGTAAAGCACTAGCCATAACCTTCGGCTGAGGAACCCCAAGGAAAAATTCCTGCACAGCTTTGAGCACATCCAAATGTATGATCGGCCAACATAAACGATAGAATTGTCCAGTAAATCCGTCGGGGCTTGCCGCACTGTGCGGATCCAAACTCCATACCGCTGCTTTGACCTCTGATTCCAATGGCAACTGTGTAAGCATTAAATTATCCTCAGCAGTGACTAGACATGGGATATAGGATAATATTTCAGTATGATTGCTGGTCGGCACGGGGGCAAATAACTCTGTATAAAAATCCACTGCCGCCCTCATAAGTTCCTCATGTTGTGTCAACAATGTTCCCTGTGAATCTTGAAGCTGACGAATACATAGCTGTGAACGCTTACCTTTGACAAGAGAGTGAAAGTATCTGGTATTAGCATCCCCCTCTTGTAACCATTTGACTCGAGCCTTTTGCTTCCAGTATAAGAGTTCATATTTTGAGGCAAGCAAATACTGTGCCTTAGCTTGATAATAAGCCTCTCACGCTTCCTCCGTAGAAGTGGCATCCCAGTTATTTTCTGCGATATTTAGATTATTTTCGGCCTCCTTCAAATTGCTGAAAATATTCCCAAAGATAGTCTTATTCCAGTGCTGAATATCTTTCTTTAGAGATAATAATTTGTCATAGAAACCGCGCATGCCACCTGTTGTTGGATACGAGAGCCATGCATGCCTGACGTAATTATCAAAATCCTGATGCTGAAGCCATGCGTCTAAAAACCGGAAAGTGCGACGAAGTGGTTGGGCACTTGCCTGACATTGTATCAAGAGGGGAGTGTGGTCCGATGTGACACGCGGCAAGTGAGTGAGCTTCAGAATGTCAAACATATCATGCATCAACGAATTAATAAATGTCCAGTCTAGCCTCCGGCGGATACGGCCAAGGCCGCGGCCTTCAGCCCAAGTATAGCACGTGCCGTGATATGGTGGGGACATAAGCGAGCAAGCCTCAATACAGTCATTAAAATCTTGTAAGGCAGATAAAGAAGGTGTAGAGCGACCATTATGATCCGCAATTGTGCGGAACGTATTGAAGTCTCCACCAATCAACCATGGCAACTGCAATCCCGTGGAGAAATCTTCTAAGGCACGCCATAAATGTTGACGCTGTGTGACTGTATGTTTTGCGTAAACTAAAGAGAGAACGAAGGAGTGCTGCTGCGTGACTGAAGAAAGAGTCAAGTGGAGCACTTGTTCTTGATCCTGTGTGTCAAGCATACAAAACTCATTATCCCGCCAAAAAAACCATATGTGTTCTGATTGTGAAGCATAACAGTGGGAAAAACCAAGACGTAAACAAAACCCATGTATTTGCGTTGGGGTATGTTTTGGTTCGATTAATGCTAGCAAATTTATACGATAATCTCTAAGTAACTGACGTAATCGAGGCAAGGATGTACGCATGCCTCGAATGTTCCAAATTAATATATTCATTGAGAAAGGTTAGAGTCACTTCCCTGAATGATCTGAGATGCACTACGTGTCAGAATTGTCGACGGTGGTAAGGGGGGCAATTCCTTTCGACTGCGGCGTTTCCGACGTGGGACAACAGGCACGAATGGTGCCTCCTCCGTCTGATCAGGCAGTCTCGATATTAGTATGGCATCATCAGGTGACGAGTTTAACATTTGCATGCGACGTGCAACTTCCTCAGGAACAATTAGGGGGCCATCGGCATTTGCTTCAGTTGGCAGTTCCGTATCCGACAAGTGACCAAGATCGGTATGAGTGACGTCCTCCGGCAGCTGGTGTTCCGGAGCATCACAAAAATTATCGTGTAGCTGATCTTCATCAACATCCTGCGGGTCCAACTCAGCGACAGAAGGGACAGAAGGAGCAATCGATTGAGGCTCTGTCACTGGTGGCAAATCAGACTCTGGAGGTGGCTGGGAGGGCGAGGGTGCATGAGGAGGTGGGACAGCAATCTTCTTCTTAATTGGAGTCCATCTCTGTTTTGTCGGACGAGACGGAGGTGGTGGGGGAGGCGGTGGAATGGTCGACTGTGCTGACTGCCGTGGCTCACACGTCAAATGATCATGCCCTAACCGACGACAAGCAGTACAGTATTTTGGCAAATCTTCATAAATCACTGACTGCAGTATAAGTCGTTGCTTTGCCTGCAGGTATATTTTTTGCGGGAGTTCCTGTGATACATCAACCTCAACACAGATTCTTGCCACTGACGGTCGAAGTGCATCCGATGTCGCAACATCTAATTTGAGTGGGGAGCCTATCGGCTTCACTATCTCAAATAAAGCTTCTCGGCAGTGTAAATGAACCGGCAAACCAGGAAAGGCTACCCAAACTAGAACAATGGGAACATCAGTCATTGGATCAAAGTCGACCGTCCATTTAGTTATACGCATATGACAGCCTGATATATGCCATGATCTACGATAGAAACATCGGAGATAATCTGCTTCTTGTCGAAAATTCAAAAGGATGTGAGATTGATCAATAAGGGTGATGCGCAAATCATTTTGAAAGCCAATTTTTTCAAATACTTCTCGGATCACCTTCAATGGTGGCCTTCCATACCAAAACGTACCGACCAAAGAATATTTGAATGGCGCGGCTAGTGCATCGATTTCAGAATCTAGAAAAGAGATCATAGGAATACCTTTGTGCCTCGAAACCGTTTTGGGTGAAATGCAGATTTTCTCGGATGAGGAGGCACCAGTAACGACGGCAGCGAACGAAGGGGCCGTTGATGCCATTGTGATGAGTAATGCAGAAATCCCGATCGGAGGCGATGAAACTGCGGTTTGCAAGAAAAGCTGTGTGCTTTCGATTGCTGTCAACAGCGGAAAACTCAGGGTGACTGGATGAGGAGGAAGATGGTGATCGAATGAGAACAGCCGGCGGCGGCGGCTAACGCAAAGATTTTGAGTCTAATTATATGATCCTCTATATGTATATTGTATATGTTTTTTTTAACCGAAAAAAAAAATTTTATTATCTCAAATCCTCACTTATGGCGGAGGAATACCATATTACAAAACTCAAAGTTACTGAAAACATAATGAAAATACAAGTAGCATATGATGTCCATCCTCCAATCGTATATGATATGTCGCATTAAAACCTTGCCAAGTAAAACCACCCTTGTGGATAAAACCTTGGCAAAGGAAAAAGCGTGCATATTTATACGATTGGAAGGAATGGAGAAGAAGCTACATAAAACAAAATAGCAAGCTAAATAGCGAATGTGTGTAGTCAATGGAGGAGAGGATGACAGGATGCCTTGATGCTGAATCTAGTTTTCGGCCGGTTGCATATGTGCATGTGTCCCAATTTGCGAATGAATCAATCCTTCGAAGCAGGTAGCGGGTGATTGCCTCGCAGAGCATAGCCAGCAAGTGTTCATGCAAAGCCAAAAAAGTAAGCAGATTAATATCCAAGTAGAAACCAATGCATATAAGGCGCAGGCATGTATAACAAAGAAATTACCAGCGTTGCCTGCATCAACAGACACAGGCAACGACATAATAGCATGATAAAGCGTCAGTAAGAAGATATGGGAATCTGAAAATACCCGCGTTGTCTGCGTCATGCAGAGACACAGACAACTAAAGCAGATGAGTCGCGAAACGGATGCCATGAAAGAGTTATGGTCGCAGATAAGGTGTTATGGAATCCGTAATTAGTGCTGCCTTGATAGTTTTTGGTAATTCACGCAGATCCCTAAAGAATTGTAATCCAACAGAGAGTTGACCATGTCTTGCCAGTAAATGAGCCACCGCATTAACTTGTCGCGGACAGTGTGAAATAGTTCCACCAGCCATCATAAGTAATCTTGAGAGCCAAGATGTTGGCTGATGGTGAACATAATCTACCACCACACTGGAATCAACTTGAATATCGATATTGTATATGTATATATATATATATATGTGTGTGTGTGTATATGCATATATGTCTGTGTGTCTCTGTGTGTATACATATATACATATATATATATGTGTGTGTGTGTATACATATATACATATATATATATATATATTTTTTTTTAAAAAAAAAACGCTATTTATTTATTGAAACAAGGCCTCACTTGTGGCGGAGGAAAACCATATTACATTATCAGAGTATTCGAAGTAATGAAATAACGAAACAATAATGATATATCTCCAGTCATATATGATATGCCGCATTAAAACCTTGCCAAGAAAAACCACCCTTGTGGACAAAACCTTGGCGAAGGAAAAAGCGTACATATTTATATGACTGTCATTGATATGATGAGAATATAAGTCTTGGAACAAATCCATGAATGTCGCTAGCCTGTACATTGAAACGCTGATGAAGATTATGTGACCGCGTCCTTGGCTTGAAATATTCTTGAAAGTTCCAACCTCAGAAAACACCCAGAGCAAATGAGCACTATGAGCTTGGAGACGTAAAAGCAAAGATTGATAGAGCAAGTACGCACCGGGGCCACCTTGGTAGGTGAAGTACCAAGGTGGTGAATAAGATATGAAAGCCAGCAGCGATTGCCGCATCAGTAGGGCCGAAGGTGTTGCACGGACACACGGACTAATTCTTGCCAGTATGATTTGAAACTCGCACAACCATGAATAGGACGTAAATAGATCAGCAGTGTCCAAATGAAAGAAGATTAACCAGGGATGAAAATGCGTACCCGGGTCGCCTTGACCATAGGGCCAAGGCGACATTAGTATGAGATCAGCCATGGGGAGCCCAAACAGATGAAGATGCTTGCAAAGGTGAGCTCCGAAATTTAGTATGGCCATCCGCGACAAATAGCAATACAGGGAATGATGTATCCAAAATGTTCGCATGAGACAAAAAAACACATTATACATAAATAGGATAAAGAATAAATTGTCGAGTGATGGTTTGTTGGCCATACCTATCCTGCCTGTTACACGAAGATAACAGGTAGGAGAAAAGATTGATCGCCAATCCATATGGAAGACTGCAGTCATGGCACCCGTAAATTAACAGTAGTAAGATCCAATGTGACCGCCGCACGGACTAACGACGGCAAAGTGGTTGAGGTGAACCGCTCCGTGCATGGGTGTGCCATCGCATGCTGCGCTAAATAATGTGCTGGGAGGTTTGCCTCGCGATAAACGTGATAACAAGGGAGACGGTGCGTATGAACCAGAGAATGTAGCTGGTGGAGATGTTGATTACCATGAACCGTTGTTGGTCGAATCAATCGATCAATCAACTGGGAACAGTCGGATTCCAGTATAACATGCCGGTGTAGGGGTAAAAAATAAAGAAGTCCAAAAACTGCTGCTTGAATCTCCGCCTGTAAGGGTGGGCTTAAAGGGAGACGAAAGGAAATCGCCCCAATGCAGGATCCCCTATGATCCCGTAGTAAAGCACCGCCAGCCGCGTAATGACGACCCACAGCTGCATCTACATTTAATTTTAATCTCCCTGTAGGTGGCGTGTACCACCGCACAATAATCGGGCGAGAAGGTCGAGCTACCGGTAGCCAACTGAACACTTGTTTTGACGTAGCAGACAATTTAGTACCTTCAATCTTTTTGTGCCACAGTGAAATCTCATATTGTATCGACAAACGAATGGAAGATGCTGTGAGATTAGCGCTGTCCCCATAGACCAGGGAGGTATAAGCACACCAGATACGATGTACAATTATCGCTGGGATAACAATTTTATAAACTCCAAGAAGTGTGGAAATAGATGATCTATACCACCATGATAGAAGATATGGACGAAGGGATATAGATGCGGGAAGCGGACAATGTAGCTCACTGGCAAAATAGCACCAAATTGGAAGCACTATTGGACAGTATATAAACACATGATCCACCTTTGCCGACTCATTCTTGCAGAATGGACATTGTGTTGGTCGAGCCTGGATGTAGGAACCAATATAATCCTCAAATGGCAAGGCAGAATGAAAAATTCGCCATAAAAATATCCTTATAGTCGGAGAATGATGTTTCGACCAAATAAATGAGGCAGACAACAACTTTGAAGAAGCCGGCCGACATATCTCGTAAGCACTTTTGATGGAGAATTCGCCCAGCTGATTCGGCACCCAGGAGTATTGATCAGCCTGCTGTTCAACATGTGTGATGCACAAGGAATGAATCCGACATATAGCTTTCCAAATAGGAGAGTCTGGCAAACGAGGGATATAATCATGACGTTGTCCATATTTCACACGCATGTAGCTGCTCCATAAAGTAGAATTCTGATGATATAACCACCAAATGCGACAATAGAAAGCCTGTTGTAAACTATTTAAATCGCGAAGCCCTATTCCTCCTTCTTCCTGCGGTTTAGAGAGTTTAGACCAGGAGACCCAATGATGTCTAGGACCCCAATAAAAAGTGGCCATCTTACGATGAATGATCTTAATAACTGATTTTGGTATGCCTCCACCTGCCATAATGTGAAGAGGTAATGCAGCAATGACTGATTGAAGCAATACTAATCGACCAGCTGTAGATAATAATTTGGAGCTCCACCCTTGGAGTCTGTCATCAATATGTTGAAGTAACGGAGCACAGTGATGTGAACGAGTAATGCCTTTATGCAAATAAGAGCCAAGATAACGGAATGGAAGACTGGAAAGACGCATATCCAGAATATTTGCAAATATCTGTTGTCGATGAGACGGGATATTAGCAGAAGGAATAATACTGCTCTTGTGATAGTTAACTTTTTGCCCAGAAGCAGCTTCAAACTGTGTGAGAAATATGCGGAAGCGGTGGAGATTACGCTGAGTGCCTCGAAGGAATACCAGCAAATCATCCGCATACGCTAAATGTGTAATGGTAAAGGGAATACGACCCAATCGAAAAGGCTGTAATTCCCCTGATGCCGTCAATGCCTTCAATCCCCTGCTAAAACCCTCTGCTGCTAGAATAAATAATAAAGGAGACAATGGATCACCTTGTTTAACCCTCCGATATGGTCGAAAATATGATGAAGGTTGACCATTAATCAGCACTGCTAGAGTTGTAGCTCGCAAATGATTCAAAATTATTCGGGTGAAGAATCCCGAGAAACCAAAGGCTTGGAAAACTAGCTCCAAATACTCCCAGCTAACTCTATCAAATGCCTTCATCATGTCCAACTTAAGGCATAACTGCGAACCACCTTTGTCAAGCATATGAATCATTTCACGAGCAAGTAACACCTGTGTAGAAATATCTGTACCTGGTAAGAAGCCTGTTTGCTCTGGAGAGATAAGTCGTGATAATAATTTACACAGGCGGCTAGCAACAATTCTGGTGCATACTTTACTAATAAAATTAGTAAGGCAGATGGGACGACATATATACATATATATATATATATATATATATATATATGTATATGTATGTTTGTACCATATGCGCGTGCACATATACACACATACACGCACATAGACATATATTCATACCCATATATGTATACTTTAAAACAACGCATGTGTACGTACATGCACATAGACATATATTTATACGTATATATGTATATTTTAAAACACACGTGCACGTACACAGACAAAACCTTATATGTATATATATATATGTGTACACATATATATATGTGTACACATATATATCTACGTACGCGTATGTATATATTTTTTTTAGTCGAACGAAACTTTCATTATGTAGCCTCACTTATAGCGGAGGAATACCATATTACAAAAGTGTGTACCAAATCATCATATGAGAACAAGTAATATAAGTATATAATGGAAGTGAATGTGCAACAACATATGATATGTCGCATTAAAACCTTGCCATGTAAAACCACCCTTGTGGATAAAACCATGACGAAGAGAAAAGCGTGCATATTTATATTGTTGCAAACATTACACTATACAATCCAAATCATAAAGTATTATGGAAAAGAAATGCATGTACTAGGGCCCATCGACGAAAGCACGGTACACCAGTGCAGAAGACTAGACATCTCCATCAGATAAAGGTCGATATGTAGGAAGTGTAAAGTCAGTCAACAGGATACCCCGAATATAAGATAGAAGGGACGTCAAACGAGAATAAGATGCAAGAACGGTACGCCTTAACCCTTCTTGTGCCAAAAAGTGCGCAGCCTGATTAACCTCATGTGGCGCATAAGTCAAACAGATGGAAGATGCAGTAATAAGGTCTCGAAGGTGTCGTAGGTCTGGAGCAAGCAGAGTAGAAGTATGCATGCAAGTGATTAACTGTTGACAATCAACCTCAACATCAACATGTCCATATCTTGGTAGATAATATAGTAGAACAATAAGCACTGCTTGTGCTTCAACACGTAATGGATAATCATGGCGCAATGGGAATGAGAGAGCATGAATCATAGAGCCTGCTGTATCTCGAAGAATTGCCCCTCTACCAGCTGCATTGCGTCCTATAGAAGCATCCGTATTCAACTTTAATGTGCCTGTTGGAGGAGGACACCATCAAATGATCCGGACCCTGTTAGAACGCAGAATAGGAGAAAGGCCAATACTAATTAACCGTGGAACATTTGCCACAATCTTTGTGCCACTTTGCGATTTTGCCCATAAGAAAAGATCAGTCCGAATATCCTTAATAAGGACACGTTGTGACCATGATCCATCTCCAACCACCAACTCAGCATATTTCTGTGTGTATGTGTGTGTGTGTGTATATATATATATGTTTAACGGAAGAATACCTTCCGGTTTTTATTAATTTCATAATTCTCCCTCGATTAAAACGGTCGAGGGTAGCCGTTACTACATACTAAAAGAAAGAAAATGAATCTAAAGACCATTCGTGGAACATGAAGCATGTTAAACACAATATAGTTTAAAAGAACGATGACTTCCTCGTCTAGTAACCATTGAGGATGGCGGAGGTGGCGAAAGATTCTTCCGAGCTCTGCGTTTTCTCCGAGATAATCTGCCAAGAAGAGTCCCTCCACTAGATGACGTCATTCGACGATCTATATCATCCGCCGCCATGAGCAAGCTCTCCCGGATATCATCATAGTCACTCCCTTTACGCCGAATAGACGAACAAGAGGCCTCATGTCCGAACCCACTGCAAAATCGACGTCGTCTTCCTCCTCCCAAAAGTGGTCCTGATAAAATTGTTCAGTTAAAGGATCGTAATCGGGCACGATAGGACCGCCACTGGCTGTCACCTCCTCTGGCACTGGCAATTCAATATGAATGGTTTGAATTTGGACTTCAGGAGACACTTCAGAAATCGGAATCACCTTCTGAACATGATGTATATTCTTGTCCAAAATCTCCAAATGTGGAGGAGATATGTGTAGCGATACTGCTCCCTCCCCTAGGTTAGATTCATCTGTATGGATAGATATTATATCAGAGCAGGATGTGTCCTGCTCAGTCCGTTGCTCTTGAACATCCAACGTTGGCGCCTCTAATAATACGGGGCATAAATCTGCAGTCAACTGAGCAAAAATCTGGGATATAGTCATATCCGCAGTAGTAGCAGGGGCATGTGATTTCTCTGTAAGAAGAGCTATTGTGGGGGCCTTCTCAAGTTCTCTTGAGTTTTCCTGCTCCCTGCCATCACCAAAGGAGTCCCCTGCCTCATCATCCACCAATTTCTGTTGCAGGCGGTCCTCTGAATCTACCTGTAATTCTTCAGTCTGGCCCATTTGCTGACTATGAGTAGAAACTCCATCATGTAGTTTCCCAGCATCTTTCTGAAAATTTCCTTTAGGAATTCACACCTCACTCTTTATTGCATTCTTCGTCGGATTCACTAGGCCATGAGAAGTTGCCTTCTCGTTGCCGCATGAACCCACAGTATGGCCAAACCGACGACATTTGCTGTAGTATCTAGGGAGATCTGCATACACCACTACTTGAAAGAAAGAATTCTTGCCACAATCTATAAATATCTTAGATGGTAATTCCGTGGTGACATCCACTTCGACACAAAATCGCGCCACAGAAGGACGATGAAAACTTAATGTAGAGGAATCCATTTTTAATGGAGTACCAATCAGCTTTGCAATCTCATATAACGTACGATAATCGTGGAGATGAATTGGGAGACCCTCAAGTGCTACCTACATCGGAACAATAGGAGTATCCAGACATGGATCAAAAGAAGGAGTCCATTTCGTAACTTTCATATCATATCCCTGGAAACGCAGTGACGACGATAAAAGAATCGCGTATAATCATCTTTCTTGACAAAGTTTAGCAGCACATGTCCCTCATCAAGGAGACCAATATTAACCGAACCTGTGACACCAATTTTGTCAATCGAAGCGCGTAATCCTGCCATAGTCGGCCGGCCACGCCAAAAAGCTCCAACCAGGGCGTACTTGAAGCGGTTTGCAACCACATAAATTTCATCTTGGGTAAAGGAAAAAGCGGGATATCCTTTATAGCGTCCAGTCGCGCGCGGTGAAAATCTGCCTGCAACCGCAGACGATACCATAGCCGCAAAGGACTTGGAGAGTGGCGGCGGTGAATGAACCTCCATCTCAGACCAAATATGAATTTCACACCAGTAGTGAATGATAATGCAACATTACTAGTAAGAATATTGAAACTTTTGCAATACCTCCAGTGACGCAGCAGACAGAAATGGATGCCAATGTTGTCGTGTAAGAGAGATTTGTGAAAGAAGAGTGATCGGGAAGCCTGCAAGCTACCAGCTATCGCCATTGGGAATCGCCGCCGCCATCAAGCCTAGGATTTTTATTACTATATATGTATTATATATATATATATATATGTATGTATGTATGTATGTATATATGCATATATGTTTGTATGTATATATGTATGTATGTATATATGTATGTATGTATTTACGTATGTATATACATATGTATATATAATTTTTTTAAGAAAAAAAAAGAAAACTGAACAACTAGAATTGAATTTAGTGCTCTGGAGACACAAATCGCTTTTCTGCAATACAGATAAAATCCGAAAGGGTGCAATGCAATACAGGCAGCCTAGAAAAGGAGCATCAAGAAGATATTAAACCCCAAATCCTCTCCTTTAATCCCCTTAAACAAACATAGAGAACATTCCCTTAAAAACATAACATTACTTGATTTAGGCTCAGACAGGGGCGGAGGCAGGGGGCCCTGGGGGCACGTGCCCCCTAACATCGATGAAAACATGTTATAGATAGGTAGCTTCATGTGTTTTAACTCAGTTGGATTTTAACTTTTTTCTATGTTGCATGTTTAAAAGAACCTTTTGGTGTTACAAAACAGTATATATCAACACTATTTTTGGATTATCCGTATCATTTGGTGCCTTATGTGAGAATCGTTCGTCTACCGACTACCATCGAAATTCCACTTGATTCTTAAAAAAAGTCCCATCTTTTGTAGATATGGAAAATCCCATCTTTTGAGTTCTTATAATCAGAACAAAATTCTCGTTTTTTGGTTCTTGAATCACATAAGAAGTCCCACCTTTTGCAGAAAAACTCATCGCCTGAGACTGAGAAGAGTCTGCCGGCAGCATCTTTGCCTCTTGATATCACCTTGGCAATTTGACAAATAAGCAGCAGTTTCTTTTGACGCTCCTGGATGGAGATCGAACAGAAGAAGAAAAGAAGCGGACTGCAGATGCAAAGTCTAACCCTTTTACTATGAGGAGTTATATGGACAAGAAGGTACGTGTCCCAATTTATTTGTTACTTTCTTCTTCATCAGTTCTTAAATTCTAATCCCTTCTTCTACCCAAGGAAAACACAAATCTATTTGACTAGAAATAGTTTTTTCGATGGAAAAACACTAACAGTTGAAAATATTTTTTAGTTTATCTTGAAAACATCGCCAACCAGGTATTCAAGAAGTTTGCTTCGAAGCACGCTCTTATTTTGTTTGAAAAAGTCTGATAAGACATGCCGGCAACGACTGCTTGAGAGGTTAGTTTCAAAGCCCCGTGCTTTATTGATCATCAAAAGTATCTCGGCCTCATAGACAAATTTATATTATTAGATTCAATTTCACTCCAAAAACTCCCAAGGAACAATTGTGTCTCACTCATGGCAACAAACAATCTCCCTGCAAATTAAAAGGTAGCCTGCTTTTCCAAATTCCTATTGTTAAACACTAGCTTTTGTGACAGTTGTTTGTTTTTAATTTTAGAAGAGAAATAGAATTAAAGAAGCTAACCGTGTAGCATTTTTGTTAAGTGTTCATTTGTTTGGCCCGATTGTTTCTAATTTTATACGTGCTACTTATCTTCTTGCCTGCACTTGTTTTGGTTGATTTTTCAGAGTACAGAGGTTTTGAGGTTTTGTTTAACAATACACAGAGGCAAACACGGATTTACTTAGATGTGTCATGTGTCTTGATCCTTCAAATTCTTTTGCAAACTTTGATCATGGTCAATTGTTGCATCTTGCTGAGTTATATCCAGATGACTTCACTTCCTTGGAACGAATGGAGCTTGACCATCAACTTGACAATTACATTGTTGATATGAAATCAAATGAAGTATTCTCTAATATAAATAATCCTGGAAATCTTGCAAAGAAGATGGTGGAAAAAATTTATCCCAATTACTTTCCTTTAGTATATTGACTTATTGAGTTAGCATTGATCTTACCCGCTAGAACGACTAGAGTTGAAAGAACTTTTTCTGCGATGAATATCATCAAGATTGATCTACGCAACCGGTTGGGGGATGACGTACTATCGGATTGTTTATTGTGTTACTTTGAGCATGAAATTTTTAGCACCATTGAAGATGAAGATATTATCCAACGATTTCAATCAATGTCATCTCGAAGAACTTTTTTGCGTCCCTTGACAACTCCTTCTCTTCCTATAATAGACAAATAAAAGGTATGTATTGATGTATAATACTATATTCATTCAATAATTATAATCCCCATATCGTTTGTTGTGTATTGTTTATTTTTTTACATTGGTTGGTAGATGTATTTTCTTTCATGTATTTTATGTTATAATACAAAAATATGTCTAGAAGATTTTGTCAGTTTTTCCGGTCCGAAACGGTGACCCGTGGTATTCCTGTGGCGAAGCCTGTCAGTACCTCCAAGAAGGAACTCATGGCTCCGCCACTGGGCTCAGAGTTACAAGAGACATCACATGTAAACCACCACTTCAAAATCAAATGAATGTGCTTTCTTTCAAAACTCATCCCAAAATGATTGATCAAAGAAAAGCTTCAGAAGTAACGTCAGTACATTGGCTTTCCGCCTCGACCCACCTCTTCCACCACGACCTCAACCTAATAATTTGTTGACATCTTGCTTAATCTTCATGGTCTCTGGCAAAGGAAGTATGTGGTCAACACACTTTCTAAAGCTAAAATCATCCACAGTTTCATCCTCTCTCACAAGGAAAGAAGCAGCGGCTTTTGTACTGAGGATGGAACCGGACTTGGAAGGCTTTGATCCCCACACCCAACTTTCTGTCTGGCTCTGGATGACCCTTCTTCAGTAACTCCAGCAAAGTCAAATGCTCATACTTATTAATGTTGATATTAGGTGTAGCGCCCCGACCCGGATAGCGGATCCGAACCGGTGCACCCGTCGTAGCTTGCTGAGAAGACTACAAGACGTCTCATCTCTCAAATACACATCATCAATGACGTAAGAGAAATAAGCACGGAAACATATTTAAAATAATTCTAAACCATCAATCTGACACCAAAAGACAACGTAACTATTCAGGGTTGTTTATGGACGCAGCCATCTAAATCCTTAAATAAATGCAGGAAAGCTGGAATACTAAAAGACGGTCTAGAACAATTCCCAATATGAGCTCTAATCATCCCATTCAGCCCACTCGCTGTCATCCTCAATGAAAATCATATCATATTCAGGCTCACCTGCATCACAATGGTAGTACCCTTAGCGAAAAACGCTAGCAAGTAACCCGCTTATAAGACATACGGGATCAACACATGGCAAGACATGAGTAATATTTAAATCAAGGGGTGATGGGGCACATGTCTTGTATAACTTCAAGATTATAGCA
The DNA here is from genome assembly GCA_036186865.1 of Eustoma russellianum. Classification (NCBI taxonomy): domain Eukaryota; kingdom Viridiplantae; phylum Streptophyta; class Magnoliopsida; order Gentianales; family Gentianaceae; genus Eustoma; species Eustoma russellianum. The sequence goes on along the minus strand of AP025067.1, from coordinate 13,299,729 downwards.
TTATAACATAATAGAGTAAGAACAATAATCAATAAGCATTTAACAATTCAATAACAATCCAATCTCAACTCAATCGTACTGTAACGACTCACGTGATGCATGGCAAAATATTCACTACACTACACAATCACAGATGCTTATGCATTTCCTTTCAAAACAGTGCAATGCATATCACAATGTCCGGTCACATAACTTTATACCCTGTGGTGGGCCACAGCTTGTCTTTATACCTTGTGACGCACCACAGCTCAACTTTATACCCTGTAATGTGTCATAGCTTGTCTTTATATCCTATGACACATTACAGCTCAACTTTATACCCTGTGATGGCTACAGCTTGTCTTTATACCCTGTAGCGCATCACAGCTCATTTCGCAAACTTTATACCCTGTGCCGAGGCACAGCTCTTATGAAAACATTATGCAAATGCAAGTGCCATGATGCAAGAATGCAAGACTTCTCATATCAATTTCGTTCTTCAATCACATACTTCAAATCACATTCAAATGTCAATCAATCATTCGAGACCCACCTCATTCACACCCTCGAGCGTATCCTTTCTGACAAGTCAACGTCACCTAACATTCATGCTGGAACTCACAGGTTAATATAGGAACCCTCACATTCCACTTTTTTTGCACTCTGTATAGTCCTATACGTTCATTCCTAACCCCTTAGGTCATTCACGTTCTAGTCCGATTCGAATACTCTACGAAGTCTCCACCGTTGATTCACCATCTTAAGTCATGTTTCCAAGGCTTAGACTAACCTCAATCATGTCCTAGGAAGTCACTAAGGTCACCCCAAATGATCCCCTAACTTCCCTCTTTCTTCCCTTAATTTTCCACAAAACAGGTGGACGTCAATACCCTGACGTCGATCGATCGACGTCCATCTGAGACACGTCGATCTCTCACTCAATCTACGTCGATCGATCTACGTCCTTCTGAGGCACGTCGATCTCTCACTTATCCTACGTCGATCGATCTACGTCCATCTGAGGCACGTCAGCCTCTCACTCTCTATACGTCGATCGATCGACGTATGTCATACCCTGACGTCGATCGATCGACGTCCCCGTTTCCAGAATTCCCTTCTGCAGTTTTCTGAATAAACTGCAGAAATAACCACCAATTCGATCCCAACTTCCTTCCAAACCATTCCAAGCCTATTCCTCACTATCAATTCATCCTTAATTCACCCAAGACAACACCTTTAACATACGATTCACGGATTCAAGCCTAACACTCAAAGTATTAATCAAATCAAACCCAAAAATCTAATCTTTTCACTCTCCCTTCCCTTCAACCGCCATTATCAACAAAGTAGGGTTCAAGGGATTGGGATTTACATGATCTCACATAAACAACAACAACAACAACAACAAACGATTTTTCAACATATAATGGCCAAATCTCAAAACCAAAACACATAAGTCACATATAGATTCACGGAAAGAAACTACTGCATGGTGATCCAATTTTGATATCAAGAATAGGCCTTTTTCTTTCGCAAATCATAAGAACTCATAAGTAGATTACTTGCCTTTGATTACTAGAAGACGGACGAAGAACGGACGAAGAACGGATTGAAGATCTTGAAGAATCTTCCCTAGGGTTGTGATATGCCAAAAATCGCCTAAGATGAGAGGAGAGGAAGTTGGCGTCGGTTTTCTGTGAAGAATAGGAAAACTGACGTCTTGTCAGTTTGATATGGGAAGGGTGAAATTTGAGTTTCTAAATTATATCCTATTATCTTATTTATCTTAAAGGATAAATTCTAATATTCAATTTTAAAATTAAATGCTACTTAATTCTATATTTAATCCTCTCAATTAATTCACATACTTAATTCTTAATCCATTATTATTAATGGTCCTTAACCTATTTAATTTCCATTTATCCTTTATTTATTTTACGGGGGGTGCGGGGCATAACATTCCACCCCCCTTACAAAAAGTTTCGTCCTCGAAACTGACGTACCTTATTGGAAGAAGTGTGGATACAGCTCCCTCATTTGCTCCTCAAGCTCCCATGTGGCTTCACGCTCCGTGTGATTACTCCATTGAACTTTGACATACGGAATCACACATTTGCGTAGGACTTGATCCTTCATTTCTACAATCTTCATTGGATGTTCTTCATATGAGACATCTTCTTTAACATCCAATGGTTGAGCTTCAAGGATATGGCTCGGGTCCGATACATATTTCCTTAGTTTGGACACGTGAAATACGTTACGTACTTGTGATAAGATTGGAGGCAACGCTAGTCAGTATGCACTTTCTCCAACCTGACCAAGCACCTCGTATGGGCCAATATATCTAGGGCTTAACTTGCCCTTCATTCCAAACCTCGCCACTCCCTTGGTGGGTGAAACTCGCAAATAGACCTTTTCCCCAATCTCAAAGTGTAGGGGTCTTCTTTTAGAATCTGCCCAACTCTTGCTACGATCTTAGGCCACCTTTAGTCTTTCTCTTATCACCCTCACCTTCCCAATGGTCTGTTCCACCAGTTCTGGTGCAGTGATTGTCCTTTCCCTAACTTTGTCCCAACAAATCGGGGACCTGCACTTGCGTCCGTATAATGCTTCAAACGGCGCCATGCCAATCACACTGTGATAGCTGTTATTGTATGAGAACTCCATCAGCTTTAGCATGCTATCCCAGTTTCCTTTAAAATCCAAAGCGCACGACCTCAATATGTCCTCTAAGGTTTGGATTGTCCTCTCCGATTGTCCATCTGTTTGAGGATGGTATGCGGTACTCATTCTTAGCTCGGTATCGCTTTCGGAAATGCCCTCTAGAACTTAGAAATGAACTTGGGATCACGGTCTGACACAATACTGACGGGGACTCCATGCAAGCTCACAATGTTATCCACATATATGTTGGATAATTTCTCATAAGATGTACCATATGGCATAGCTAACAAGTGGGTTGTCTTTGTCAAGCGATCGACAATTACCCAAATCATCTCATTTTCATTTCTAGTTTTGGGTAGTCCCATCACGAAGTCATAGTCACGTGCTCCCATTTCCATTCAGGAATCTCAAGGGGCATCATCAAACCACCAGGTCGTTGGTGTTCTGCTTTGACTTGTTGGCATACTAAACACCTCTCAACATACTCTGCTATGCTTCTCTTCATCCTTATCCACCAATAATTCCTTTTGAGGTCCTTATACATTTTTGTGCTGCCGGGATGGATAGACAACCTTGAGTTATGAGCTTCACTCAATAGTTCTCTACGAAGCTCTTCCTTATCTGGTACGCATAGCCGGTTTTGAAACCATAAACTTTTATCTTCTCTCAATTGAAAGTCTTTTACTGGTCCCGTAGACAACTTGTCGCGGATTCCTTTCAGTGTGACATCATCATACTGAGCTTCTTTAATTTTGTCTACCAAACATGGACTTATAGATAAGGCGGTAAGAACATTTGCCACTGAGTCTATAACATCCAACCCGAACTCTTCGATCTCTCGTTCCAACGGAGACTGTCTTGCATGGCTAGACTTTCTGCTCAATGCGTCTGCCACCCTATTTGCTTTACCCGGGTGATAGTTGATGGTTAAGTCATAATCTTTGAGTAATCCCAACCATCTCCTTTGTCTCATGTTAAGCTCCTTCTGCGAGAATAAATATTTTAAGCTCTTGTGGTCAGTGAACACGGCACACTTTTCTCCATATAAGTAGTGTCTCCAGATCTTAAGGGCAAACACTACTGCAGCGAGTTCTAGGTCATGCGTCGGATAATTCTGCTCATATGGTTTCAACTGTCTTGACGTGTACGAAATGACTCGTCCATTTTGCATCAAGACACAACCTATAAACAGAAAGTTAGTTTAAGACTAGCATATGTATATACAATGCATTAGATGTAATGATGTACATACCTAGTCCTTTCTTGGACGCATCACTATAGATCACAAAACCGTCGGTGCCAGAGGGTTGTGCTAACACCGGGGCTGTGGTCAATCTCTTCCTGAGCTCAGAAAAGCTCTGCTCGCATTCAGCAGTCCATTCAAATTTAGTCTTCTTCTGAGTAAGTCGACTCAATGGAACTGCTATTGTTGAGAATCCCTCAACGAACTTCCTATAGTAGCCTGCCAAGCCTAGGAAGCTTCTGACTTCGGTCACGTTTGTGGGTCTTGGCCATTCAGTAATGGCTTCTATCTTCTTAGGATCCACAGAAATCCCATCCTCCGAAATCACGTGCCCAAGAAAGGCTACACTCCTTAGCCAGAATTCACACTTGCTGAATTTGGCATAAAGCTTTTGTTGCCTCAAAATTTGTAACACCACTCTTAAGTGTTCCGCATGAGCTTGCTCGTCAGGGGAGTAGACCAAAATGTCATCAATGAACACTACTACGAATTGGTCCAACTGTTCTCGGAATACAGTGTTCATCAAATCCATAAAGGCTGCTGGGGCATTAGTCAATCCAAAAGGCATCACTAAAAATTCATAGTGCCCATATCGAGTCTGAAAAGCTGTTTTAGGTACGTCTCCTGCTTTCACAAGCAGCTGATGATACCCCTGACGAAGGTCAATCTTTGAAAACCATCGGGCTCTCTTTAGTTGGTCAAATAAATCCTCAATCCTTAGCAGAGGATATTTGTTCTTGATGGTGATTTTATTCAACTCTCGGTAATCAATACACAATTGCATGCTACCATCTTTCTTCTTCACAAACAATACTGGAGCTCCCCAAGGTGATACACTGGGACGAATCAAATTCTTATCTAATAGCTCTTGAAGTTGTCCCTTTAGCTCCTTAAGCTCAGCTGGAGCCATTCTGTCCCATCTGTCCCTTTATAGGAATCTTGACCCAACGTCCGGGTCTACCTCCACTTCTGTCATCCCTCGGTCTCTTACTGGTATCGTCACGAGCCTCTCTCGGATGCGACCTGCTCATGTCATTCTCCACACAGTAACATGCATCCAACATCTCTTCAAACGTTTTCAGACTAGACCCCGCTATGGCTGTATGAATGCGGGGGTTCAGACCTTGCTCAAACTTGAGCATCTTCATTCTGTTGTTTTCCAGCACCATGGGCATGAACTTCCCCAAGGCGTGGAATCTGTCAGCATAATCTGAAATGGACATTCTTTCTTGCTCCAACTTGTCAAACTGCCTCATCTTCTCCAATATGGCAGTCTCTGGTACATAATAATCCTTATACGCCTCAACAAAGTGTCTCCACAGGATAGGAGGAGTCATCTTGGGTAGAATCCCATTCCACCAGGCATTCGCTCTGCCACTCAGTAAAGGCGTGGCCACATCAACCTTATGTTCTTCAGGCACTTGTACCAGCCTGAAGCATTTCTCAACCTCATCCAGCCAAAATCCAGCCACCTCTGGGTCAGTGGTCCCTTCGAAGGTTGGGGCATGCATCTTTTGCATCTCCCCAATATAATACCTTATGCCATGCTGAGGTGGTGGAGGAGGAGGAGGTTGTTGCTGCTGTTGAGCAACACTCTGTGCAATCACTGTGATCACATCCATCAGCGCTTGGGGCATTGCCATTTGTGGTGGCGGAGGATTGTCATTTCCGTTACCGCCATTTCCAGAGTTATCCCTTCTAGAAGGCATCTTTCTGCAAGATCAGTGCTCATTAGCATTCAGCAATTCCAAAGATAATACTGGAAGCTCATATGCAACGCACGGAATTGAACTTGCATACATTAACGAAATAAATCGTATAGTCTTTATTTAAGTTATAACGTGCTCGTACACACCTAACCCGATCAAACTTATATCTAACATCATATACTTAGACTATGAATCAGCTTAAGGTCAAGATCATAGCTTAAGACTCTATATGACATAACCTAGGTCTCCGAGGTAGATCTAAAGCCTAGGCTCTGATACCACCTGTAGCGCCCCGACCCGGACGGCGGATCCGAACCGGTGCACCCGTCGTAGCTTGCTGAGAAGACTACAAGACGTCTCATCTCTCAAATACACATCATCAATGACGTAAGAGAAATAAGCGCGGAAACATATTTAAAATAATTCTAAACCATCAATCTGACACCAAAAGACAACGTAACTATTCAGGGTTGTTTATGGACGCAGCCATCTAAATCCTTAAATAAATGCAGGAAAGCTGGAATACTAAAAGACAGTCTAGAAAAATTCCCAATATGAGCTCTAATCATCCCATTCAGCCCACTCGCCATCATCCTCAATGAAAATCATAACAAATTCAGGCTCACCTGCATCACAATAGTAGTACCCTTAGCGAAAAAGGCTAGCAAGTAACCCGCTTATAAGACATACGGGATCAACACATGGCAAGACATGAGTAATATTTAAATCAAGGGGTGATGGGGCACATGTCTTGTATAACTTCAAGATTATAGCATTATAACATAATAGAGTAAGAACAATAATCAATAAGCATTTAACAATTCAATAACAATCCAATCTCAACTCAATCGTACTGTAACGACTCACGTGATGCATGGCAAAATATGCACTACACTATACAATCACAGATGCTTATGCATTTCCTTTCAAAACAGTGCAATGCATATCACAGTGTCCGGTCACATAACTTTATACCCTGTGGTGGGCCACAGCTTGTCTTTATACCTTGTGACGCACCACAGCTCAACTTTATACCCTGTAATGTGTCATAGCTTGTCTTTATACCCTATGACACATTACAGCTCAACTTTATACCCTGTGATGGCTACAGCTTGTCTTTATACCCTGTAGCGCATCACAGCTCATTTCGCAAACTTTATACCCTGTGCCGAGGCACAGCTCTTATGAAAACATTATGCAAATGCAAGTGCCATGATGCAAGAATGCAAGACTTCTCATATTAATTTCGTTCTTCAATCACATACTTCAAATCACATTCAAATGTCAATCAATCATTCGAGACCCACCTTATTCACACCCCCGAGCGTATCCTTTCTGACAAGTCAACGTCACCTAACATTTATGATAGAACTCACATGTTAATATAGGAACCCTCACATTCCACTTTGTGCACTCTGTAGAGCCTCATACGTTCATTCCTAACCCCTTAGGCCATTCACGTTCTAGTTCGATTCGAATACTCGACGAAGTCTCCACCGTTGATTCACCATCTTAAGTCATGTTCCCAAGGCTTAGACTAACCTCAATCATGTCCTAAAAAGTCACTAAGGTCACCCCAAAGGATCCCCTAACTTCCCTCTTTCTTCCCTTAATTTTCCACAAAACAGGTGGACGTCATACCCTGACGTCGATCGATCTACGTACATCATACCCTGACGTCGATCGATCGACGTCCATCTGAGGCACGTCGATCTCTCACTCAATCTACATCGATCGATCTACGTCCTTCTGAGGCACGTTGATCTCTCACTTATCCTACGTCGATCGATCTACGTCCATCTGAGGCACGTCAGCCTCTCACTCTCTATACGTCGATCGATCGACGTATGTCATACCCTGACGTCGATCGATCGACGTCCCCGTTTCCAGAATTCCCTTCTGCAGTTTTCTGAATAAACTGCAGAAATAACCACCAATTCGATCCCAACTTCCTTCCAAACCATTCCAAGCCTATTCCTCACTATCAATTCATCCTTAATTCACCCAAGACAACACCTTTAACATACGATTCACGGATTCAAGCCTAACACTCAAAGTATTAATCAAATCAAACCCAAAAATCTAATCTTTTCACTCTCCCTTCCCTTCAACCGCCATTATCAACAAAGTAGGGTTCAAGGGATTGGGATTTACATGATCTCACATAAACAACAACAACAACAACAACAAACGATTTTTCAACATATAATGGCCAAATCTCAAAACCAAAACACATAAGTCACATATAGATTCACGGAAAGAAACTACTGCATGGTGATCCAATTTTGATATCAAGAATAGGCCTTTTTCTTTCGCAAATCATAAGAACTCATAAGTAGATTACTTGCCTTTGATTACTAGAAGACGGACGAAGAACGGACGAAGAACGGATTGAAGATCTTGAAGAATCTTCCCTAGGGTTGTGATATGCCAAAAATCGCCTAAGATGAGAGGAGAGGAAGTTGGCGTCGGTTTTCTGTGAAGAATAGGAAAACTGACGTCTTGTCAGTTTGATATGGGAAGGGTGAAATTTGAGTTTCTAAATTATATCCTATTATCTTATTTATCTTAAAGGATAAATTCTAATATTCAATTTTAAAATTAAATGCTACTTAATTCTATATTTAATCCTCTCAATTAATTCTCATACTTAATTCTTAATTCATTATTATTAATGGTCCTTAACCTATTTAATTTCCATTTATCTTTTATTTATTTTACGGAGGGTGCGGGGCATAACATTAGGCATCCAACTCTGTAGAAACTTGTCGAAGTAATCAAACATCTCAACCGAAGACCCAAAGCTCTTATAGGAACGTGATGTCATAATTATGTCATATATGTGTCTGTAAGTTATGAAATAAAATTACAACCTAAATCAAAAAATTTAAACAACCTAATCACTTGGTCTTATTCAAAAGCCACAATTAGAGAACATTTATAAGTTGAAATGCAGTATATATATCTTTATTCGAAATTATATTATACATAATAATTGCTTAATTCAATTATATGACAATTTTGTACATCAAAGTTGTGTTAGATTCTCAAAATAACTGGGTCTATTATTTTATTTTGTTATTTATTTGTTTTCGTTTATTTTTGGAACTTTATTGTTAGGGAGATAAGAAGTAAACGAATATTGAAAATGAAAAAAAAACTAAGACTAGCTATTATGAAAAAGAAGAAGATGAAAGTCTGATAAAAAACTTTATTAATTTAGTAAGCTACTGAATTTTTAATTTATATCTTCCACAAAGCTCTTTAAGACGGTATCAATAGACTTCATGGTTTTCCAACTTGAATAAAATACGATAAGTTGCCTTAGAAGAAAGAGCTGCCCAGAGGAAGTCTCAGGGAAGAAGAAAAGGAACAGTGAAAAAGTAAAAAAGATTGCAAGCGTGTAGGCGTAGATTGCAATTTGCATTTTTTTGAGTTTAAATAGTCAAGATAGCTTGTGAGATAGAAACTCTCTGTCTTTTCTCTAGGAAAGAACCATTCCATTTTGGCTTTCCTCTGTTCATAGCCTTCTTCACCATAATTTACCCATCTTCTCTCGCCTTTATAGCCTATTCTGTACTTATATTATCAAGCTGTTCTTTGATTCTTGAGACTACTCAAACATGCCTACAACCAAAGCAGCAAAATCTGCACTCAAACTAAAGCTTGCTTCAAATAGAAATGCGAAGCTAGCATCGAGCTCAATGTGAGTTGCACGTCTCCAAGGTTTGCGGGAAGGAAGCAACAGAACTGCTCTACTGAAGAGGCAGCAGCTAAAGAATGCCAAGGCATGAGTTCTTGTGAAAACAGAAACGCCAACAATTCTGGATTCTACAAGAACAACTCAAGCTCTGAAGATAATGACTCATTCTCCTTTCATGGCAGTTCTGATGATGAAGCCTCAGCTACGAAGGCCAGGGACGATATCAGAGTCACTGCAAGCAAAAGCTCTAAATCAATGCACGTCAAGGCAACAATTGTTACATTGAATGATCGGGAAGAGGTTGCAACTCGCCCTTCGAACTTGAATAACCTTGGAGAACAGGTTGAAGAAAGAGAATACCAACAAAAAAATAATCCAGCGGACAAAAGTCTTCCAGATGTGACAGCACGAGACAGTCAACCACGTAACTACCCCCATCACGTGAGCCTCTCCATTACCTCCCTCCTCCACACTCAATAATATTATGACCCCTAGCACTGTCAATGCTAGTAAGCCCCCTGCTGCAAACAAACCCCACAAAATCCGAAGCACCACACCTCCCGCCCAAAACTCAAACCATGCAGCAGCTCAGCCTGGCACTTAGTCAATGCCAGGCAGAGCTTGGAACACCCTTTTTGCGAACAACAGAAGACCTGGGCATGGACTCAGGCTCAAGAAGGTAGAAGTGCGCACCCCAGGAAAGGTGCACATCAACATAGACAAACTCCAAAATGATGAAGATATAGACCGTTGCCTTGTTCGCTGCTTTGTTGGCCAATTCTCAGGACGACAAGATGTGCACAACCTTTCCAAAGCATGGAAAGTCAAACACAAAGTGAAAGTACATGCGTCTGGATGGATAATCTTCAAATTCAAATCTGCCAAAGGGATGGAAAAGGTGCTCTACGCTAGCCCATATCTCAATATGGCAGATCCTCATTCTCAAGAAAATGCCTAGATTCTTTGTTTTTGGAGCTACGTCAATGGCACAGGCCCCAGTCTGGGTGAAATTTCACGACCTTCCTGTAACGCTCTGGGTAGATCAGGTTCTCTCAAGCATATGCTCTGAGCTTGGTACACCACTGTATGCTGACCAGCTGACCGCTAACAGAAGCACTTGGAACTACGCTCGTGCCCTAGTTGAAATTGATCTTAGCAAAGAATTTCCGACCTCGATGGAGTTGGTGCTCTCAAATGGCACCACAATAGTACAGAAGGTGGAATATGAAAAGATGCCGATGTTCTGCAGAGACTGCAGGCAGCTCGGACACAGTGCAGCCTCTCACAAACAAGTTGGCCCTCAGACTTTAACGAATCCTGCCAAGGCTGAGCTACACATAAATCAGCTCAGCTCGGCAACTAACAGGTCAGCCCATTCCTAACCCATAACACTTGCTCCTATCCCTCCCACAAAAAAAAACCCACCAGGTTTGGACCCAGATCAACTAAGTCCAAGCAGCTCAGCTCTGCCCAGCAGCAATCCTCCACCGTCCCAACCAAGGCCTTGCAAGAAATAGCTCGGCCTTCCTCCAGCTCAGCTCAGCCTACTGTTATCAACTCAGCACGGCCATTCACCTCAGCCTTGCCCCCCACACTTATGCAACCTAGGCCCCAACCAGGTTTTGACCAAATAATGGAGGGCACAACTGGCTTAGCAGAAACCGACCCAGAAGAACTAGGTCGGGGCCAACAACATAGTGTTTACGTGGAACACCATGTGGACAATATCAACTCTCTCCTCCAGGACAGATTCACTGAGGTGGTCTCGAAATCAAAGGCGCTTGCATTGAGGAAAAAAGTCAAGACGCCTCAAAGCAAGGCCAAGGTACGACCAATCACTTAAGTCAATGATAATTAGTGTTTGGAATATTAAGGGTTGCAATAAACCCCTAAAACACCACGGTGTCAATAATTTTGTTAGAAAATACAAAATAGATATAATCGGATTATTAGAGACTAAACTGAACAACAAGATGTATCTGTTCCTTAAACAAAAGTTTGCAAGATGAGAGTTTGTAAATAACTTTGAGTCTCATACGAGCAAGCGAATTTTGGTACGTTGGAACCCGTCCTCAGTATCAGTCCAGGTCCTCTCAACTGATCCTCAGGCTATGCAGTGTACAATCACATCTTTGGTGGCAAGCCTGAGCTTGCAAGCCACATTTGTCTATAGCCTCAACACACTTGTTGATAGGTGGCCACTGTGGAATTCTATCATTAACAGAGCCAAATGCAGAATGAACCTTGGATCGTTCTAGGGGACTTCAACTGCATTTTAAGTGAAGAAAAGAGAATAGGAGGCAGATCGACAACTAACTATGAGCTTCATGACTAGCTCAGTTGTTTCCTTCAGAACAGTTTAATGGAGCTCAGCTCGTCCGGCTGCTTCCACACTTGGGATAATGGCTCTGTCAAATCTCGACTTGATAGATCTATGGCTAACAATGACTTCATGCAGACAAATCTCATGGCAAAGGTACATGTCTATCCTACTGGATGCCTTTCTGATCATTCACCTGTTGTGCTCAACCTTGACAGCTCCAGGCCAGTAGTCAAAAGTGTAGGATCTGCAAGGCACCACTAGAAGGGGGGGTTGAATAGATGGTGCGGAAAGTGTGGTTTTAAAAATTTCTTTAAACTTGAACAATTCAAGTTCTGAAAACAGATTCTGTTTTCAGGACCAGTTTTAAAACGTTTTTAAAACTAGGTTAGAGGTCTCCAAAAATTATGAAATTTTGAGAGAACTTAGCCTCAGATGTTATGAGGGTCCCCTAAAAATTTCAAATTAAAATTCAACCTGTAACCCCTTCAAAAACCGTTGGTAATCAGATTGTGTAAATCTGCCAGAACCGGTAGATGGTTTTGAAAAATTAATTCCTATTTGTGTGAACGTCCAAATGCTCTGAAAATTTGACCACTAACTCCTTATATACTATATTTAAATGGGTTGAAACAGTTTTGGAAAATTCGTTTGGGAAGTAGGTCAACTACAATCAAAGTCTCAACCTTTGCAAGTCTGAAAATCAGACTGCACTAGTCTCAGAACATTTGATGTTTGATTGACTTATACTTGTCCAAAAGGGTTGAAACTTGTTCCAAAATAACCCTAGAACATGTGAGTATCTTTCTGGAAATTTTTGTGATTTTTGAAATTCATTAACTATTTTTACGAATGCGAACAAGAAGGATAATCAGTGCAGTAACTGAAAAGTAAATGCAGAAAGTAAATGGCACCAAGAATTTTATACTGGTTCGGTTATAAACAACCTACTCCAGTCTTCAAGGAACACCTTCCTTGGTTCACACTAATCACACACACGCAGTACACCTTACCACAGGGTTGATAGAGTTACACCTAACTCCAACCCTTTACAAACCTTGTATTGTAAGTACAATTCGCACGAACACCACCACCTTGCTAGAGTGAAGATTGATCACACCTTGATCAATCTTTTACAAAGATATATGAATGGTGGTTTATCTCAAGCCTATTCAAGATTGAAAGATATGAAAAACAATAGGCTTTACAAGGAGAGAGAAAGAAAGAAGATGTAGAAGAAGAAGAGTTAGGCTTTTTGATCTCTTTGAATTGCAATGCTTGTTGTTATTTTTGTTTGCTCTCTTCTCTTTTCTTTTAACCTTGCAGCCGTCCCCTTAGGTATGTTTCCCCCTCTTGAAAATTGTCTTTTAAGTCCTTGAGAGAGTGTAAGACATCATTGTGACAAGGCCTTGCTTACTTGGCATCTTCTTATTGGATGATCATTTAGTCTTCGCTTACTTGGCACCTCCTTATTGGTTCAACATTGTCAACATGATGACATGGAAAAAATCTGAGATATACACTTTAACATGTGCCAAAAATCAATCATAAAATCATTCCATAAATCAAGAGATACATCATAAATTGCAAGACAAAGAAAGTCTTCCAAATCCATGCTTAAAATTTCGGCCATAACATTCTTGCCATGCTGAATTTTCAGCATGTGCATCATGGGGATAAAGTTCAAATCATTACCATTTTTCTTTGAATTTTCATCATAAAAATGAATCAACAACTTATGGTAAGCATTGCTACCAATTAAGAAATGAACTTGGACACAAATAAGCCTTCAAATTCGGCCATACAACTTGTACACATGCTGAAAAATTTTCAGCATGTGATATGTAGAATATCACCATTTATTTATTTTAAATAATATTCAAAACCTTACCATATCTTCTTCTAATCAATCACTTAATAAGAGATGAAAAAATATGTCACATTGAATAGCAAAAAAACGGCCAGCCTTGTTTCAACATGCTGAAATTTTCAGCATGTGACATAAGTGAGATATATTTGAATTCTTACCATTTGTAGCTTCTCTCTTCAATTTACCAATATTGTATGATTGATCCTTGACCAATCAAGATGCCAACAAAGCTCCACATGTGCTCCAAATCAGCTGTAGGGGCGTTAGATGATATGTATACATGTGCTGAAATTTATTTTTGCTAACTTTGTAAAATAGTGCACATTTAATAATACACACATGTAATATTCCAATCAGCCCTTAATTTAATTTTCTAGAACACTTTAAGATGTATATCATATGTAAACAGTGTCTAGATACGTGTCACATGTTGTACAAGAAAAACGTTTCATGTTATGTGCGTAGAAAACCGAATTTTCGATATTTATCGATTACCAAATTTTTCTCTAATTTAAATTCCAACTTTTGCACATGTTATATATATATTATGTTATACATAATATATATAATATATACTTTAAATCTCAGCACTTGGCTGGTTTAAAGTGGTACCATTAGCATGTGACAAAATTAAACTTGGAATCTTCACATTTTGGCCTTAATGTGGAGTAATTTGTGTGTGCCAACATGGAAAGTATTTTTGGCTGAATATATGGTCATGTGCACGAAATTATTTATGATTTTTGAAGTATAGGGGCTGGCCATTTATTTATGGCAAGTACGTGACACGTTGGCGAAGTTTCGGTATTCGCCCGATACGACAAATTTCGGTTTAGAACTTTTTATCGTGTCGTATTTAATTTGTCATTACCATATCTTATATCATATGATATAAGACCTGAATATACTCATAAATATGAGTTAAGTATAGTGGTGTGACGTTAACGTACGTACGTAAAATATATAACGTGTCGGTAGTACGTTGGAATACATGTGTATGTTCCTTTATTTAAAAATTCTGAAAATATATGTGATATATATGTGTATATGCGTGTGCATTAAAGGATGGGGAGGAGGAGAAGACTTTCCTTCCTTAGCCTTGTTGCCTTTGTGTCTTTTCCAAATGTAGCTTCCTTTAATGAACTACTTAGTTTATCAAACTAAGTACTTCACTTAATGAACTAGTTTAGTTCATTAATGGTGGCACCTGAAAATAGTATAAACACAACAAATGTTTGCCATATGATGTAAGCTTTAATGCTTCATGGCTCGTTAGTACGGAAACATAATATATAAGCTAAATAAGGCAAGTAATGGCAAGATATTATGCATTCATGTACACGTATATATATATTGTGCACGTTTATATATATATATATATATATATATATATATATATACATTTAAGTCACTTATTTTGAAATCACTCAAACCCCCTTATCTCTACAATCTCCCCCTTTTGATGATTTTCAAAATAACTTGTGTACATGATTTAAATGCTATCTCTCCCCCTTTAATT
Source organism: Eustoma russellianum (assembly GCA_036186865.1). Taxonomy (NCBI): domain Eukaryota; kingdom Viridiplantae; phylum Streptophyta; class Magnoliopsida; order Gentianales; family Gentianaceae; genus Eustoma; species Eustoma russellianum. The sequence continues at coordinate 13,284,722 of AP025067.1, read as the reverse complement.
GTGCGCAAATTTGAAATTTGAATTTCAAATTTCAAATCCGGCTCCCCCTTAATTTGTGCAATTAAGATCAATCAGTGTCTCTCTATCTCTCCCCCTTAAATTATGCTTTTCTTTATATATATATATATACATTTAAGTCACTTATTTTGAAATCACTCAAACCCCCTTATCTCTACAATCTCCCCCTTTTGATGATTTTCAAAATAACTTGTGTATATGATTTAAATGCTATCTCTCCCCCTTTAATTGTGCGCAATTTGAATTTCAAATTTCAAATCCGGCTCCCCCTTGATTTGTGCAATTAAGATCAATCAGTGTCTCTCTATCTCTCCCCCTTAAATCATGCTTTTCTCTCCCCCTTTATTTTGGAAAGTAAATCAAAAGATTCCTGTCAAAACGGAAAGTAAATCAAATAATGTCAAATCAAATCATATCAACGGGAATCATGCCTAATTTAGAGCGAAGAGATTCATATGTGGCTTGATTTAAGGCCTTTGTAAATATATCCGCTACTTGTGATTCTGTGCGTACGTGATCTATGACAATATTACCATTGTTAACGTGATCACGAAGAAAGTGATAGTGTACTTCTATATGCTTAGCCTTAGAATGTAATACGGGGTTCTTAGACAAATTTATTGCACTCATACTATCACAATATATAGGAATTTTATTTACGGTAATTCCAAAGTCCGAAAGTTGTTGTTTTATCCACAACAACTATGTGCAACAAAGGCTAAGAGCCATGTACTCAGCCTCAGTAGTGGACAAAGCAACACTTGCTTGCTTTTTGGAAAACCATGAAATAAGGGAATTTCCTATAAATTGGCAGGTTCCGCTCGTGCTTTTTCTATCTATTTTGCAGCCACCATAATCTGCATCAGTGTAAGCATGTAAGTCAAATGTAGAATCCTTATCGTACCAAATACCTAAGGTGGGCGTGTGCTTAATATAACGAAATATTCTTTTTACCGCATTTAAGCGTGACACCTTAGGTTGACTTTGAAAACGAGCACACATGCATACACTAAACATGATGTCAGGCCTACTAGCAGTTAAATATAGCAAAGAACCTATCATAGATCTATATAATCCATTATCAACGTCTTTACCATGTTCGTCTTTGTCTAATTTAGTAGTGACACTCATAGGGGTGGGGGATGGTTTCGAATTTTCAAAATTAAACTTTTTGATCATGTCATTAACATATTTTGCTTGGCTTATATGAATTCCTCTCGTTTGCTTAATCTGCAAGCCAAGAAAATAATTAAGTTCACCAACCATAGACATTTCAAATTCAGATTTCATGCAATTTTCAAAATCTTTAACAAGTCTATGTGAGGTAGATCCAAAAATAATGTCATCTACGTAGATTTGAATAATAAGTAAATCTGATTTTTCTTGTTTCAAAAATAGTGTACTATCTATAGTACCACGTTTAAAATTATTTTCTAAAAGGAAAGTAGCAAAACGATCATACCATGCTCTCGGTGCTTGCTTTAGGCCATATAGTGCCTTCTTTAGTTTGTACACGTGATTTGGATGTTTCAAATCTTCAAAACCGGGTGGATGCTTCACGTATACTTCTTCTTGTATGAATCCGTTTAGAAAGGCACTTTTTACGTCCATTTGATACGATTTAAAGTCTTTCATGCAAGCAATAGCAAGTAAGAGTCGTATAGCTTCTAATCGTGCTACGGGTGCGAATGTTTCATCGTAGTCAATTCCTTCTTCTTGATTATATCCTTGTGCTACAAGTCTCGCTTTATTTCTAACAACCTTTCCTTCTTCATTCATTTTATTCCTAAATACCCACTTTGTGCCTATGATAGTCTTATCTTTTGGACATGGCACCAAATCCCATACATCGTTTCTAACGAATTGATTAAGTTCATCATGCATAGCATCAATCCAAGAAGAATCACTCAAAGCATCATGCACATTTTTGGGTTCAATTTCAGAAATCATAGCATGAAATTCATTAATTTCGTCCGATGTAATTCTTCTACGTGGTCGCACACCGTGAGTGAGGTCGCCTATGATGAGATCATGTGGGTGATCTCTATGCCATCTTGGTTGATTATTTTCTAAGTTATCATGTATTTCTATATGATCATGCATTTCTAGTGTCTCATTCATATCATGCATATCAAAAGAATCATTATCTTCATTCAAAACGGGTTTCAATTCAAAATCATCGTCATATTCCTTATCTTTATCAATCTCACCAAATTCATTGAATTTAACATGAATAGATTCTATAATTTGTCTAGTGAGAGGATCATAACATCTATATGCTTTTGAATTTATGGAATATCCAACAAAAATGCACTCAATTGATTTGGATTCAAATTTATCTAAATTATCTTTTGTATTCAAGACAAAACATTTGCATCCAAACACACGAAAATAGTCAATCTTAGACATGCGATCATTTAAAATCTCATAAGGCGTCTTGTTTATTTTCTTTCTTATAGATAGGCGATTTACAATATAGCATGCACAATTTACGGCTTCCGCCCACAGAAATCTAGGCAATTTATTTTCGCAAAGCATAGTTCTAGCGATTTCTTGTAATGTACGATTCTTTCTTTCTACTACTCCATTTAGTTGTGGAGTTCTAGGTGGCGAAAACTCATGTTTAATTCCTTTTTCTTCACAAAACGAAATCATCTCTTTGTTTTTAAACTCACTGCATCTATCGCTTCTTATCCTTTTCACATTTACACCGTATTGATTTTCAAGTTGTTTAATTAATTTAGCAATCTCAACGGCGCTATCATCCTTATGTGCAAGAAATAAAGTCCAAGTGTAACGAGAAAAGTCATCAACAATTACGCATGCATAGTGACGCCCACCAAGGCTTGTAGTGCGACTAGGACCAAACAAATCGATATGCAATAGTTCTAATATTCTAGTCGTGCTTATTTCATTTTTTGGCTTAAGTGACTCACGTGTTTGTTTGCCTTTTATGCAGATTCACACAACTGAAAGTTGTCTAAATCAAGCGTAGGCAATCCCCGTACTAGGTTCTTTAGTTGAAGTTTTTCTAGTGTGGAAATGCCAATGTGTCCTAAACGTCTATGCCATAAATTCACATTGGGTTCATTTGACATAAAACACTTAACTTTAGCGTCTACTACATCATCCATAGATAGCGTAAAAATATTGCCTTCTTGTTTTCCTTTTAAAACGGTTTCTCCGTTTTTATTTATTATGTTGTAATAAGGGTGAGTAAAACACACACTAAAACCATTGTCAACAAATTGAGAAATGCTAAGAAGATTGTAGGATAAGTTGCTTACCAAAAATACGTTGGAGATTTAGAGTGTGTTCGGATTACCAATCGTACCTTTTCCAATGATCTTGCCTTCATTGTTGTCTCCAAAGGTCACGGATCCGCCTTTTGTGACCTTCTTTAATTTGGAGAACAAGCTCGGGTCACCCGTCATGTGCCTCGAGCAACCACTGTCAAGGAACCACTTTATGGATGTGTCTTTCGAAGTGTGGTCTCCCTGCAATGTGAAAAGGTGATTTAGGTACCCTTTTAATTTTGGGTCCTTTCGAGTTAGTTAATCACCTTTTGGTAAAGGTACCTTTCGGTACCCATACTTGGGTGATCCTTCTCGGTCTATCAAATGGCAAGAATGTAGATGAAGGTGCAATATAATAGACATGTGGTGCATGCACTTTGGGCCTTTGCCCAAGGACTCCTCTATACTCATTGAATGAAGGACGCTTTTGATATGTCCTTGTGTGTGTGTGCGTAGTGCGTGGATGATATGTATTTCGTGTATGCATTGTTCTTCTCTTTTCATATCTATATGGTACAACGTTATATTTCACATGATATGAAGAAGTGGGACGTGAGGAAGGGGGCGCTTTTTGCGTCATCTTAGACGCCACTTGCGGCTTAGGAGTGTCTACTTTCTTAGACACAACAAACTTGGTTGGTTTGGTTGATACTTCGTTAGTATCAACGTATCCCAGTCCAGTTTTGTCACTGTCATGCTTTTGTGATAATATGATGCGATGCAGCATGTTGGACCCTGTATCAAATTGTTTCATCATTTTCTCTAAATCGGTATTCCTTGATTTCAAATTTGAAATCTCGGATTTCATTTTATTATTTTGAGTGGTTAATGATGAAATCTCTGTCTTTAATGCAGTAATGACACAAGATGACTCTTTCTTTGAATCGCTTAATTGAGCGACAAGATTCTCGTTAGAAGATTCTAACAGTTTCTTGTCTTCAATTAATCGTTTCTTTTCCTTAGCGAGAGTCTTGGTGAATTTATGCAATTCTAGATACTGACTAAAAAGATCATCATAAGAAGGTTCAGAGTCAGAGTCAGAATCAGATGATACCTCATTAGATGCTTTGGATGCAAAGCATACTTGTGCGGTCTCCTCTTGTTACAACCCGCACTTCCGGGCTAGTTGAGAAAGCCAAACGAAGAAAATTATGAAGGGATCCGAAATACGATCGTGGCACCGTTTGAAGCGGTTTAGATACTTTTTGTGAAGCACATAAGCAAGTAAATCATAATCCTAGATAGTTGTGATATTTTAAGCAACTAAATTAGATAGATATAGATCAATACACAAACTTTCATATCTCCTTTTTTAAATAAATATAAAAGAAAAATAGACATAAGGAAAAAAAAAAAGAAAACAAACTTTCCTACCACTTTTCCTTACTCACGTACACACACATCCCTTCACAACAAATCTTATTTTTCTTCCCCTAATATGCATTATGCACGCCACCTCCACCCTACATCCCTTTTCCTCTTTTCAACAAAGCAAAAGCATAAAGCTTACTCCTATAACTATTTCTCTTTTGTGCAATTATTCATCCCAACCACCCATAAAGCAAAGAATACTTTATTGGTTCTTACAACCCCTCCCCACGTTCAACCATCCTTTTCTTACCTTTACTTTCCACCATCAATTCAATTTATTTATCTAATATACCACCTCATCATCACCCTTTCACTACAAGCCAAACACCCCTATCTACTTTGTATCCCTCTCGGCAGAAGGGGTGAAGTGAGAATAATATTACCCCTTTTCCCCAACACTCCATCTCCCATGCTTCCCTTACACATCCATTATTATTCTTTTCTTGTCTCCATAAGCTACGATAAAGACTCCACTACTCTCTTCATTTTCTCAAAATTTCGGCCAAGCATATATTCAAGGCAAAAGCAACTTCCTTCAATTTACAAGTGAAGAATCAAGTGCTCAACTAATTTAAACCTTAAGGTCCCGAACCGTGGCCCCTTCAAAAATAGGAAGAAAGAATTTCTTCCATAAATCCAAACTTGCATGTTCAAGATTCACTAAGGTTTCCAACCGTGACCTCTTCTAGCAAGAAGAGGAAAAAAAAAAATTCTTCAAGCTCAAGGGAAGAACTACAATAAATCTCAAGAGCCGAGAACTCCATCCAAGAAGGGAAAAGAGGAAACTTTGTTCATATTAGACTAAGATCCAAGAACCAAGGCAAGTCTCTCTTCTTAGTTTCTTCATGCTAGTTAAAAAGAAGAGTCTCTTAAGTTAAGATCTAGTAATGGATCATGCATGCATAAAAGTGAATGATGACTTGTTGAAGAACATAAAGAAAAAGGGTCTTGCATGTAAAGCCTAGGCATGGTAGGCGTTATATGTATGTTATGCATGTAGGCTTTATGACTTCCAACATGATAGTAGTTCCATTATCATCTTGAATGCTAGATGCTCCCATGCATGACCATGTAAGTGTTGGTTGGAAAATTATGTTAGCAAGCATATAGGTGTTTATTCAATTTCGGCTATGTGTTTAAAGAGTATTATATGATAATTTCTTGAATGTTAATTGAATATACATATGTTCTGTAGATTATAATGTGATTAACAAATGCAAATTGTAAAATAGTGCATGTGTGCATATTCGGTCAAGTGACTTCAAGAATGTCATATTGCCATCTTAAAGAATATCTTTGCATAAGAAATGACAATCATTATAATATGTAGATAACAAGTTGTGTCAGGCATATGTGCGCGTGAGTGAGTGCTCTTAACTCTTTCGGCCAAAGTGAACTAAAACTGTGATGATGACAATTTTTGTTTATTAAATACAGGGTGTGAATTGACCTTTAGATTATTGAAAGTACATAGGTATGTATATTAGTATATGTAGAAAGTGAATATTCGGTGGGTGTGTGCAAGGATGGGCTCGGCCATGTGGCCTAGTAAGCACTATGATGATGTTCTCATGAGTTAACTTGTGTTGGTGTATAAAGGTTTTACATATAGTAAAGTAATTAGCAAGTTGCAAAGTGTTTAAAAAGTGTAATGTTGTGTAAGGGCCTTCCTAAGGGGCAGGAAGAAGTTGTATGGGTAAAATACATTCTCATGTATGTATTTAGCATGTAGGGTGATAAATAATAAGTTTCAATATTTAAGTGTGGTTGTGTGTCATAATATGAAAATGACAAGTCATGGGTGGTTGTACAAGTTTCGGCCGAATGGCCACTCACAGGTTGTTGGATGACATTTTGACCAACTCTTAATATACATAAATATGTGTTTACCAAGAGATTCGAAAAACAAATTATATATGTATGTGTTGCATATGTGTGTGCAACTGTGTGTGTGTGCATGTGTAAACTTTCGGCCAAATGGCCTATTATTGATGTATAACTGTAAATTGCATATTTATTTAAAGGTATACATATGTGAATGAATTTTTAGTAACGAATTATATGGACATTATAGTACATATTTATGTATTCAAAGAGAGACTTGAAAATATATTATATGTGAGTATTACTTAAGTATGTGAATTTTGTCTGTGAATGTAAACTTTCGGCCAAAGGCCTTAAATTGCAACAACGACAATTTTATGAGTTATTTAATATTTATATACTTATAAACAATTTAAAATAGTATGTACTTAACACATCTTAAAGTGTATAAATGTGTGTGTGGGCGTATGAGATTCTGGCCCAAGGGCCTAATTTGAGCTTCATGACATTTTGAATATTTATTTGAGAATGCCTTTATAGGGGTGAATATGATTATAACGCGCTAAAAATGCGACAATGTGTGCACGAGTAATTTTCGACCAGAAAACCAAAAACTAACTGATTTAATGATAGTTATATGTGCATATGAAGATAAATATAATGTACGAATATACATTACTTGGATATACCCAGTTAATAAATGGGCACACAAATAAGTTAAGTTAATAAATGGGCACCCAAATAAGTTAAGAAAGTCACCATTAAGACGTAAATTATTTTAGAAAATCGAGAAATTACCCCAAGAAATGAACTAATAAAAAGTCTCCCTAAGTATATGATACAATCAATGACCCAACCTTAGTATTAAGCTATGAATGTAGTGGACACACAAAAACAATCGGTACCGAGTATCCTTTCATGTAGACGCCGATGAAATTCCAAAAGTGACATGTTCATCTCATTATGCATGTTTGCGAAAAACGACTATCATGTATACGTTTTAAAAGAGTTTTTCACGACATGTTGGCGTGCTTTGCTGCACGAGATGTTTTAAAAGGAATTTATTTACGAACCGTACCCTGCGTCGACTGACTCCATATGAGACTCTTTACGCTGTTACAACAGCTCATGTTATGTTGGCGGCTGCCTGACATCGGGTGTAGTAGTGAGGATGTCAGGGGCAACTTATGTTACGATGCACCTCCTCATGGGTGTTTATGTTGATATGTCCGCCCCATGACATCGTAATCTAGGTGAGAGGTTAGGTGTCATGGGGGCGAGTTTATGTTACGTTTGGCTGAGTGTAACACCGTGTCTGGGACCCGGGATCTGTGCCATTCGTGTCTCCATTAGCCTACATACGTATGATGTAACACCGTGGTTGGACCACGGGATTCATAGACGGCGCTGGGGGCTATTCGGGAAGTTCAGTTGGTGAGTCTTGTGTACGTTCGTACCAGATATATATGTTATGAGCACAGGTGTGCCAATTATGATACGATGATTTATGACACGAGCATGATATGACAGATTTTCTAAAAAGGATGCATGGTTTTTACATCTCATGAGCATACTGCATGTTTACCCGTGTCAGCCCACCGGACCTTAGCTCCGACCCTTAGTAGACCAAGGATAACAGTATAAGGTACGATAGGCATAGCCACAAGAAAAAGTAATTGATTACTAATTATAAGAAAGGAAAATACATCAGTTGTACAACGTTTTATTCCGTGATATACTTTAACGTTGTCTATTTTATGTGTTGGTGTTGCAGTACGTTGTCTGTTAATACATGATAAGTTACTTGATGCAGTTGTCCATGTTAGGATTTATTTCTGATACGTTGACGGTCATGAGTTACCTGTTTTACGTAGTGTCTGACAGTTATGCTCTACTTTATTTATCTGACATTGTATAGCATTTCATGTCACTATCCGTGATGCATTTCACCATGCATGATCCACATGACGAACCTAGGCGGATAGACATGCTGAGCGATTAAAAGATTGGCTATCGCTCATACTTGCCTATTTACCACTTTCCAGATAACAGGTAACACTACACATGCTGGTTGAGGACATGCTAGATAGACCATTGATAACGAAGAACATACTGACAGATTTGCTCCGAAGGCGTTAGGTCTCGGTTTATGATGTATTTCAAAGGATTTCAGTATTCTGTATAATACAACTTGTACATAATATGATGTAAGGTATTGCATGTCGATTATGAGTTGTTTATGTTATGTTGCTTCCGCTTATCGATTAATTATTCATGTCGACATGTACATGTATAGTATCGACGCCTTGTACTCTTTGGAGTAGAGTACGGCGGGTGCACCGGGTCGAAACCCTGGTTTCGGGCGGGGCGCTACAGGTGGTATCAGAGCGGCTCTAGATCCACAGCGGACATCATAAAGTGAACAACTACATGTATTAGGCAATGATCGTAGAACATAAGTTATGATTGTAGAGTTTAAGCATATGATTTTAGACTGAGTGCGACAACCTTATTATAGATCCTATAGACTGATGTAGGGGTCGAATGAGTAGAACAATCTTAAGCAGTGGATTACGACTAAATTTACAAGTTTCGAGGACGAAACTTTTTTATAAGGGGGGAAGAATGTTACAACCCGCACTTCCAGGCTAGTTGAGAAAGCCAAACGAAGAAAATTATGAAGGGATCCGAAATACGATCGTGGCACCGTTTGAAGCGGTTTAGATACTTTTTGTGAAGCACATAAGCAATTAAATCATAATCCTAGATAGTTGTGATATTTTAAGCAACTAAATTAGATAGATATAGATCAATACACAAACTTTCATATATCCTTTTTTAAATAAATATAAAAGAAAAATAGACATAAGGAAAAAAAAAAAAGAAAACAAACTTTCCTACCACTTTTCCTTACTCACGTACACACACATCCCTTCACAACAAATCTTATTTTTCTTCCCCTAATATGCATTATGCACGCCACCTCCACCCTACATCCCTTTTCCTCTTTTCAACAAAGCAAAAGCATAAAGCTTACTCCTATAACTATTTCTCTTTTGTGCAATTATTCATCCCAACCACCCATAAAGCAAAGAATACTTTATTGGTTCTTACAACCCCTCCCCACGTTCAACCATCCTTTTCTTACCTTTACTTTCCACCATCAATTCAATTTATTTATCTAATATACCACCTCATCATCACCCTTTCACTACAAGCCAAACACCCCTATCTACTTTGTATCCCTCTCGGCAGAAGGGGTGAAGTGAGAATAATATTACCCCTTTTCCCCAACACTCCATCTCCCATGCTTCCCTTACACATCCATTATTATTCTTTTCTTGTCTCCATAAGCTACGATAAAGACTCCACTACTCTCTTCATTTTCTCAAAATTTCGGCCAAGCATATATTCAAGGCAAAAGCAACTTCCTTCAATTTACAAGTGAAGAATCAAGTGCTCAACTAATTTAAACCTTAAGGTCCCGAACCGTGGCCCCTTCAAAAATAGGAAGAAAGAATTTCTTCCATAAATCCAAACTTGCATGTTCAAGATTCACTAAGGTTTCCAACCGTGACCTCTTCTAGCAAGAAGAGGAAAAAAAAAATTCTTCAAGCTCAAGGGAAGAACTACAATAAATCTCAAGAGCCGAGAACTCCATCCAAGAAGGGAAAAGAGGAAACTTTGTTCATATTAGACTAAGATCCAAGAACCAAGGCAAGTCTCTCTTCTTAGTTTCTTCATGCTAGTTAAAAAGAAGAGTCTCTTAAGTTAAGATCTAGTAATGGATCATGCATGCATAAAAGTGAATGATGACTTGTTGAAGAACATAAAGAAAAAGGGTCTTGCATGTAAAGCCTAGGCATGGTAGGCGTTATATGTATGTTATGCATGTAGGCTTTATGACTTCCAACATGATAGTAGTTCCATTATCATCTTGAATGCTAGATGCTCCCATGCATGACCATGTAAGTGTTGGTTGGAAAATTATGTTAGCAAGCATATAGGTGTTTATTCAATTTCGGCTATGTGTTTAAAGAGTATTATATGATAATTTCTTGAATGTTAATTGAATATACATATGTTCTGTAGATTATAATGTGATTAACAAATGCAAATTGTAAAATAGTGCATGTGTGCATATTCGGTCAAGTGACTTCAAGAATGTCATATTGCCATCTTAAAGAATATCTTTGCATAAGAAATGACAATCATTATAATATGTAGATAACAAGTTGTGTCAGGCATATGTGCGCGTGAGTGAGTGCTCTTAACTCTTTCGGCCAAAGTGAACTAAAACTGTGATGATGACAATTTTTGTTTATTAAATACAGGGTGTGAATTGACCTTTAGATTATTGAAAGTACATAGGTATGTATATTAGTATATGTAGAAAGTGAATATTCGGTGGGTGTGTGCAAGGATGGGCTCGGCCATGTGGCCTAGTAAGCACTATGATGATGTTCTCATGAGTTAACTTGTGTTGGTGTATAAAGGTTTTACATATAGTAAAGTAATTAGCAAGTTGCAAAGTGTTTAAAAAGTGTAATGTTGTGTAAGGGCCTTCCTAAGGGGCAGGAAGAAGTTGTATGGGTAAAATACATTCTCATGTATGTATTTAGCATGTAGGGTGATAAATAATAAGTTTCAATATTTAAGTGTGGTTGTGTGTCATAATATGAAAATGACAAGTCATGGGTGGTTGTACAAGTTTCGGCCGAATGGCCACTCACAGGTTGTTGGATGACATTTTGACTAACTCTTAATATACATAAATATGTGTTTACCAAGAGATTCGAAAAACAAATTATATATGTATGTGTTGCATATGTGTGTGCAACTGTGTGTGTGTGTGCATGTGTAAACTTTCGGCCAAATGGCCTATTATTGATGTATAACTGTAAATTGCATATTTATTTAAAGGTATACATATGTGAATGAATTTTTAGTAACGAATTATATGGACATTATAGTACATATTTATGTATTCAAAGAGAGACTTGAAAATATATTATATGTGAGTATTACTTAAGTATGTGAATTTTGTCTGTGAATGTAAACTTTCGGCCAAAGGCCTTAAATTGCAACAACGACAATTTTATGAGTTATTTAATATTTATATACTTATAAACAATTTAAAATAGTATGTACTTAACACATCTTAAAGTGTATAAATGTGTGTGTGGGCGTATGAGATTCTGGCCCAAGGGCCTAATTTGAGCTTCATGACATTTTGAATATTTATTTGAGAATGCCTTTATAGGGGTGAATATGATTATAACGCGCTAAAAATGCGACAATGTGTGCACGAGTAATTTTCGACCAGAAAACCAAAAACTAACTGATTTAATGATAGTTATATGTGCATATGAAGATAAATATAATGTACGAATATACATTACTTGGATATACCCAGTTAATAAATGGGCACACAAATAAGTTAAGTTAATAAATGGGCACCCAAATAAGTTAAGAAAGTCACCATTAAGACGTAAATTATTTTAGAAAATCGAGAAATTACCCCAAGAAATGAACTAATAAAAAGTCTCCCTAAGTATATGATACAATCAATGACCCAACCTTAGTATTAAGCTATGAATGTAGTGGACACACAAAAACAATCGGTACCGAGTATCCTTTCATGTAGACGCCGATGAAATTCCAAAAGTGACATGTTCATCTCATTATGCATGTTTGCGAAAAACGACTATCATGTATACGTTTTAAAAGAGTTTTTCACGACATGTTGGCGTGCTTTGCTGCACGAGATGTTTTAAAAGGAATTTATTTACGAACCGTACCCTGCGTCGACTGACTCCATATGAGACTCTTTACGCTGTTACAACAGCTCATGTTATGTTGGCGGCTGCCTGACATCGGGTGTAGTAGTGAGGATGTCAGGGGCAACTTATGTTACGATGCACCTCCTCATGGGTGTTTATGTTGATATGTCCGCCCCATGACATCGTAATCTAGGTGAGAGGTTAGGTGTCATGGGGGCGAGTTTATGTTACGTTTGGCTGAGTGTAACACCGTGTCTGGGACCCGGGATCTGTGCCATTCGTGTCTCCATTAGCCTACATACGTATGATGTAACACCGTGGTTGGACCACGGGATTCATAGACGGCGCTGGGGGCTATTCGGGGAGTTCAGTTGGTGAGTCTTGTGTACGTTCGTACCAGATATATATGTTATGAGCACAGGTGTGCCAATTATGATACGATGATTTATGACACGAGCATGATATGACAGATTTTCTAAAAAGGATGCATGGTTTTTACATCTCATGAGCATACTGCATGTTTACCCGTGTCAGCCCACCGGACCTTAGCTCCGACCCTTAGTAGACCAAGGATAACAGTATAAGGTACGATAGGCATAGCCACAAGAAAAAGTAATTGATTACTAATTATAAGAAAGGAAAATACATCAGTTGTACAACGTTTTATTCCGTGATATACTTTAACGTTGTCTATTTTATGTGTTGGTGTTGCAGTACGTTGTCTGTTAATACATGATAAGTTACTTGATGCAGTTGTCCATGTTAGGATTTATTTCTGATACGTTGACTGTCATGAGTTACCTGTTTTACGTAGTGTCTGACAGTTATGCTCTACTTTATTTATCTGACATTGTATAGCATTTCATGTCACTATCCGTGATGCATTTCACCATGCATGATCCACATGACGAACCTAGGCGGATAGACATGCTGAGCGATTAAAAGATTGGCTATCGCTCATACTTGCCTATTTACCACTTTCCAGATAACAGGTAACACTACACATGCTGGTTGAGGACATGCTAGATAGACCATTGATAACGAAGAACATACTGACAGATTTGCTCCGAAGGCGTTAGGTCTCGGTTTATGATGTATTTCAAAGGATTTCAGTATTCTGTATAATACAACTTGTACATAATATGATGTAAGGTATTGCATGTCGATTATGAGTTGTTTATGTTATGTTGCTTCCGCTTATCGATTAATTATTCATGTCGACATGTACATGTATAGTATCGACGCCTTGTACTCTTTGGAGTAGAGTACGGCGGGTGCACCGGGTCGAAACCCTGGTTTCGGGCGGGGCGCTACACCTCTTCAGTCTCAATTTCAGAATCTGATGAATCACTCCAGGTGGCGGCCTTTAGAGCACGCTTCCTTTGCTTGGGTTCTGAGACGAGTCTATTTTTGGTCCGCTCCTTGTCAGGGTATTTAGTATTTTGCTTTTCTTTATTAGGACAGTCATATGATAAGTGTCCGAGTTTGCCACATTCATAACATTTAACGTCTTTATCATTTGACTTGTTTTTATTTCTCTTAGTTGTAGTGCCCTTGTTTTTGTTTCTAAATGACCTTCTCATAAATTTTCTTAGTCCTTTAGCCAATAGAATTAGGTCATCATTTTTCGATTCGGAATCACTATCATCTACATGATCGGAGGGAGGGGAGACGTATTCATTTGATTTAAAAGCAATAGCTTTACCTTGTTTAGATGATTCCGATTTCCGTATGATGAGTTTATTTTCATAAACTTTAAGTGATCCGATTAGTTCTTCCATCTTTATTGATTTAGTTTCCTTGCTCTCTTCTATTGCGGTCACTTTTGGGTCCCATTCAGAAGGAAGGCTTCGTAGGACTTTCTGTACCTTTTCCTGCGTAGTAAAAGCCTTACCAAGAGACTCAAGAGAGTTGTAGATGTTAGTCAAACGAAGATCCATATCTACAATAGACTCATTGGGCAATAATTTGAAAGACTCAAGTGTGGACATGAGCATGTTAATTTTTGACTCTTTTACTTGACTCGTGCCTTCGTGTTTCATTTCTAGAATCCTCCACATTTCTTGTGCACTCGAACAGTTTGACACATAACTAGACTCACTCTTACTTAATCCATTTAGAAGCAATTGCATGGCCTTAGCATTCATACTAAGTTTCTTTTTATCATCACTCGTATATTCTTGTCTAGTTTTAACAACTTCTAAAGTGACTCCGTCTACGGTGGATACCTTAGATGGGACATAAGGACCATCTTCAGTGATTGACCAAAGATCTATATCTATAGCCATAAGAAAAAGCTTCATCCTAAGTTTCCATTGAATAAATGACTCACCGTCAAAAAGTGGAGGCCTTTGGCTCGACATACCTTCTTGCTCGGTTTTGAGATTTGTGGTTGCCATCTCACTGAATCGTTGGATTCCTTGAAATGAGTGTTCCTGCGCTCTGATACCACTTGTAGGATCTGCAAGGCACCACTAGAAGGGGGCTGTTGAATAGATGGTGCGAAAAGTGTGGTTTTTAAAATTTCTTTAAACTTGAACAATTCAAGTTCTGAAAACAGATTCTGTTTTCAGGACCAGTTTTAAAACGTTTTTAAAACTAGGTTAGAGGTCTCCAAAAATTATGAAATTTTGAGAGAACTTAGCCTCAAATGTTATGAGGGTCCCCTAAAAATTTCAAATTAAAATTCAACCTGTAACCCCTTCAAAAACCATTGGCAATCAGATTGTGTAAATCTGCCAGAACCGGTAGATGGTTTTGAAAAATTAATTCCTATTTGTGTGAACGTCCAAATGCTCTGAAAATTTGACCACTAACTCCTTATATACTATATTTAAATGGGTTGAAACAGTTTTGGAAAATTCGTTTGGGAAGTAGGTCAACTACAATCAAAGTCTCAACCTTTGCAAGTCTGAAAATCAGACTGCACTAGTCTCAGAACATTTGATATTTGATTGACTTATACTTGTCCAAAAGGGTTGAAACTTGTTCCAAAATAACCCTAGAACATGTGAGTATCTTTCTGGAAATTTTTGTGATTTTTGAAATTCGTTTACTATTTTTACGAATGCGAACAAGAAGGATAATCAGTGCAGTAACTGAAAAGTAAATGCAGAAAGTAAATGGCACCAAGAATTTTATACTGGTTCGGTTATAAACAACCTACTCCAGTCTTCAAGGAACACCTTCCTTGGTTCACACTAATCACACACACGCAGTACACCTTACCACAGGGTTGATAGAGTTACACCTAACTCCAACCCTTTACAAACCTTGTATTGTAAGTACAATTCGCACGAACACCACCACCTTGCTAGAGTGAAGATTGATCACACCTTGATCAATCTTTTACAAAGATATATGAATGGTGGTTTATCTCAAGCCTATTCAAGATTGAAAGATATGAAAAATAATAGGCTTTACAAGGAGAGAGAAAGAAAGAAGATGTAGAAGAAGAAGAGCTAGGCTTTTTGATCTCTTTGAATTGCAATGCTTGTTGTTATTTTTGTTTGCCCTCTTCTCTTTTCTTTTAACCTTGCAGCCGTCCCCTTAGGTATGTTTCCCCCTCTTGAAAATTGTCTTTTAAGTCCTTGAGAGAGTGTAAGACATCATTGTGACAAGGCCTTGCTTACTTGGCATCTTCTTATTGGATGATCATTTAGTCTTCGCTTACTTGGCACCTCCTTATTGGTTCAACATTGTCAACATGATGACATGGAAAAAATCTGAGATATACACTTTAACATGTGCCAAAAATCAATCATAAAATCATTCCATAAATCAAGAGATACATCATAAATTGCAAGACAAAGAAAGTCTTCCAAATCCATGCTTAAAACTTCGGCCATAACATTCTTGCCATGCTGAATTTTCAGCATCTGCATCATGGGGATAAAGTTCAAATCATTACCATTTTTCTTTGAATTTTCATCATAAAAATGAATCAACAACTTATGGTAAGTATTGCTACCAATTAAGAAATGAACTTGGACACAAATAAGCCTTCAAATTCGGCCATACAACTTGTACACATGCTGAAAAATTTTCAGCATGTGATATGTAGAATATCACTATTTATTTATTTTAAATAATATTCAAAACCTTACCATATCTTCTTCTAATCAATCACTTAATAAGAGATGAAAAAATATGTCACATTGAATAGCAAAAAAACGGCCAGCCTTGTTTCAACATGCTGAAATTTTCAGCATGTGACATAAGTGAGATATATTTGAATTCTTACCATTTGTAGCTTCTCTCTTCAATTTACCAGTATTGTATGATTGATCCTTGACCAATCAAGATGCCAACAAAGCTCCACATGTGCTCCAAATCAGCTGTAGGGGCGTTAGATGATATGTATACATGTGCTGAAATTTATTTTTGCTAAATTGTAAAATAGTGCACATTTAATAATACACACATGTAATATTCTAATCAGCCCTTAATTTAATTTTCTAGAACACTTTAAGATGTATATCATATGTAAACAGTGTCTAGATACGTGTCACATGTTGTACAAGAAAAACGTTTCTTGTTATGTGCGTAGAAAACCGAATTTTCGATATTTATCGATTACCCGATTTTTCTCTAATTTAAATTCCAACTTTTGCACATGTTATATATATTATGTTATACATAATATATATAATATATACTTTAAATCTCAGCACTTGGCTGGTTTAAAGTGGTACCATTAGCATGTGACAAAATTAAACTTGGAATCTTCACATTTTGGCCTTAATGTGGAGTAATTTGTGTGTGCCAACATGGAAAGTATTTTTGGCTGAACATATGGTCATGTGCACGAAATTATTTATGATTTTTGAAGTATAGGGGTTGGCCATTTATTTATGGCAAGTACGTGACACGTTGGCAAATTTTCGGTATTCGCCCGATATGACAAATTTCGGTTTAGAACCTTTTATCGTGTCGTATTTAATTTGTCATCACCATATCTTATATCATATGATATAAGACCTAAATATACTCATAAATATGAGTTAAGTATAGTGGTGTGACGTTAACGTACGTACGTAAAATACATAACGTGTCGGTAGTACGTTGGAATACATGTGTATGTGCCTTTATTTAAAAATTCTGAAAATATATGTGATATATATGTGTATATGTGTGTGCATTAAAGGATGGGGAGGAGGAGAAGACTTTCCTTCCTTAGCCTTGTTGCCTTTGTGTCTTTTCCAAATGTAGCTTCCTTTAATGAACTACTTAGTTTATCAAACTAAGTACTTCACTTAATAAACTAGTTTAGTTCATTAATGGTGGCACCTGAAAATAGTATAAACACAACAAATGTTTGCCATATGATGTAAGCTTTAATGTTTCATGGCTCGTTAGTATGGCAACATAATATATAAGCTAAATAAGGCAAGTAATGGCAAGATATCATGCATTCATGTACACGTATATATATATTGTGCACGTTTATATATATATATATACACATTTAAGTCACTTATTTTGAAATCACTCAAACCCCCTTATCTCTACAAAAAGTTCCTTCAAATTCTTTAACATGTGGGCTGACCATGAGGAATTTCTACCTTTAGTCAACTCACAGTGAAGTCAACATATCCGTGGCTCGGCCATGTTTCAGATATGCAAGAAGCTGAAAACCCTGAAACGCCCCTCAAGGAACTGAATAGGAAATCTTTTACGCTCATCTCAAGCAGAGCTGACCAGACGGTGGAAGAACTCAAACATATGCAGGAAAACCTATAAGGACTATAGGGCACACCTGACTAGAAGGACAAACTGCAGAAACAAAGGCAATTGGCTTTCACTTTTTGGAGGTTGAAAGGAAATTCTTTGCTCAGCTCGCCAAAGTCAACATATCTGAAGGCCGCCGGTACACCGCACGCGCCGCTGAAAGTGGCCGCGCATGCCCTTTACACGCGTGCAGGAGCACCCACGTATCTCCTGAAGCGGCAGTCTCATATTATAAAAAAAATATGCATATAGCAAAAAGAGCCGAAGCCCGGTGTATAGCTGCGCAGACCATCCCTTGACAGGCTGGCTGTTTAGGGGACAGGCCCAATAGCTTAATGTAATAAAAAAAGGGAAGGCTTGGTAGCGGGCCAGGCCGGATGGCCAGCGGACCGGACCAGGTACCAGCTGGCCCAACTACCAGCGAAATAAAAAAAGGGCGTCTAAGTGGGCCGGACCACAGCAAGCGGGGCCTGTGTGCGTGGCGGGCCAGGCTGTACCGGGCACGGACAGGGCTGGGATAAAAGGGCCAGCCTTGTTTGCAACAATAAACATTTTTCATTTTTTTTTCTGAATTTCTGGAATTTTAATAAATGTTATTCAATTAATTTAAAATAGTAATGATTACATGAAAAATATAAATAAATATCAGAAAATTATAATTAAATTCCAGGAATGATAAAATGCTTAAATTAAGTTATTTTCATTAAATTTCAGTAATTGTGATAATTTATTTAATTTGGATATTTAGGTAATAAATAGAAATAAATAGGAGAAAAATGAGAAAAAATATAAAAAATGCACGATAAAGGTATACAAGCCGTGGAAAAGTGGATTTGATGTCGAACAATATTGAGTTAGCATTCGAGCAATAACTGAACCTAGATTTGAGTGCCGGAGGATGGTGAGGATGGGCCAGGGGCCTCAGGCGATTGTGTTTTTGCATTCATAGCACGTGCATTGCATTTATGGCGGGTCGTGACGTACGGGTCACGGACGCTCAGGATGGTGTACGGTGGCAGGGCCACGCACACTCAGGATGGTGTACCGTGGCGCGGCCACGCACACTCAGTATGGTGACTGTGGGTGGGTACGACCTGCAGCCACTCAGTAGGACCCAGGTTCATGCATTTGCATGGTATAAATATTGACATTCTGTATGACATGACTTTGTTGCGTGTGACATGCATAGTGGGACATGCATCATGATGTTTCGCATTCTTTACCTGGAGTGATTTACTTTTCCGCATTCTTTCATATGCTTATGTGATATCATGTTTTACGTGCTATGTGTTATATCATTTTTGGATGCTCGTCTTGTACTACTTGGAGGCAGGTGCCTAATGAGTGATTTCCCCGTCACTCACCCCTACTTCCTCCCCCCCTCTCCAGGTGAGCATGAGGACGTCTACGACTATGTCTTTGTTGAGGACAGAGCAGATACGGTAGAGTGGGCAGACTGACGGTTGCGTCTAGGACACGAAGAGATCGTGCGGCTGTCTGTTATTATTTCTTTGGGATTCCATCATACATTACCCTGTTTAAATAGATAGATTTTAGATGCTAGCTTTGATATCGTTGTCATGACTTATTTATTACTCTATTGTGACATTTCCTTTTATTCGTGGAATTCAATGTATGGTATTTCATTTCTGCGAGAAAAAAATTCTACGTCTTTTCGGACATGTTGGAAATTGATTCGACGCTTTGTTTTCTCCTTAGCAAGATACGGCGGGTGCACTGTTCCCGATGCTAGGTTTGGGAGCGAGGCGCTACAGGTGGTACCTGCTTGGCTCAGCACAGCCAGTCCAGGCCATCAGAACACAAGTATTGAATGATGGTCTCAGGCTATCTGCATAGCATGTTGACTCACTCATAGACCTAGTCTAGAAAGTCGAGATTAAAGCTGCTTTGCACTCTATTGGGAAGGATAAAGTACCTGGTCCCGATAGCTATTCTTCACAGTTCTTCATCAAAGCTTGGGAGATAGTAGTGGCTGACCTGATTGCTGTAGTGCATGAGTTCTTCAGTAATGACCTATTGCTTAAACAGGTTAATCTCACTATCATTGCTCTGGTCCCCAAGGCTGCTCATGTCACCAGAGTTAAGGACTATCGACCTAGCTCGTGTTGCAACGTGATCTACAAGATAATCACTAAGATCCTTAAAACGCGAATGGCATCAGTATAGCCTCTCTAATGGATCTTGCCCAAGCTGGTTTCCTCAAGGACAGATCCATGATGGAAAATGTCTTCTTAGTTCAAGAGGTGATCAGAGATTACGGAAGAAAGAGGAAAGCTCCAAAATGCATGCTTAATGTGGACATCAGAAAAGCTTTTGATTTTATCAGCTGGTCCTTCCTCAAGGATATGCTCTTTGGACTAGGATTTCCTTCTGGCTTCACGGGTTGGATCATGGAGTTTGTGAGTACTACCAGCTACTCTATTTTTCTTAACGGCAGGCCTTACGGGTTCTTCCAGGACAGGCGTGTCTTGAGGCAGGGGGACCCTATATCCCCCTTCCTATTTGTAATTAGTAAGAAATACCTAACAAGGCTACTTTGTGGACTGCACCATGACAAGGAGTTCTATTACCATGCAGGCTGCGCTGAGCAGAAAGTCACTCACCTCTGCTTTGAGGATGATCTTATCCTATTCTCTAGAGAAGACGTCAGCTTAGAAAAGAAAATTATGGATCTGCCGTCTGACTTTGGTGGCTGTTTTGGGCTCAGAGCCAACTTGGCCAAATCCCAGTTCTTCCACGCAGGCATTGGTGGTGCAACCAGCTGGTTGCAAGTCAGCACATGTTTCTCGGAGGGCACCTGTCTTTCAGATATTTGGACATACCTATAGCAGGCTGCAAGCTGCATAGCTCACACTATGCACCTTTCATCAAAAAACTAATGGACAAGGTAGAGCTGTGGAATGCATCAAGTCTCTAATATACTGGTAGACTACAACTGACTAGGTCAGTTCTGCAGGGAGTGAATTGTTTCTGGCTAAGTGTGTTACCTATTCCAGCAACAGTTAAGACTCTAGTAAACAGGATATGTCTACACTTCTTATGGGGGAGTTCCTCACTTGGGTCTAAAAAGGCTTGGGTTGCTTGGCCTCAGGTCAGCCCTGCTTAAAGAAGAAGGTGGTTTAAGAGTTCTTCAACTGAAGGCGTGTCACACTTGAACCACAAGAAAGACACACTCTGGGTGTGGATGAATCATAAGTATAGACTATACGGTAAACTATGGTCGAGATGGGGCGCAGCTCGGACTCACCCTTCTAAAGAAACTTATGGAGATCCGAGATCAGTTGCTGGTTAGGGAAGGCTCCTGTAGCTCAGTAGTAGAGGTAATTGAAGACAACCTCAAGCCTAGTTTGGCGTAGGAGTATTTCAGGGATAAGGGCAGTAGGGTCAATTGGGACAGGATTGTCTGGGACTCAGTAGTAACCCCTAAACACTCCCTCACACTTTGGCTTGCTGGCCTAAACAAGCTTCCCACCAAGGAACGCTTTGCTGGCCTAAACAAGCTTCCCGCAGAGGATCCACTCTATAAAAAGACTGTTGGCCTAGGGATCAACAAGACTAAAAGGGAAAACGTTGAAAGCCAAGGCAACGAAAATTGCCTTAGCTGTGATGGTCTATTTTATTTGGCAAGCTCGAAACAGGTATATTTTTGAAGGAGAAGCATTTGTATCTAGTTATATAACATATATAATATGCACTCATGTATATAGAGTGACATATAAGCTCTACCTACATATCTTAGACATAGGCGCAGCTTATATAGTTTAAGATTGATATACATTACTGAATAGAACATGTAGGTTGAAAGAAGAAAGACCTAGGAGTAGTGAAGTTTATAAAAGGAGAAGATGAACATGTTTTAGTCAAAGAACAAGATATCAAGGGGCAATGGCAAAAATACTTTTATAACCTTTTTGACAGCGTAAGGGTTGACCACGAAGAAAGAGAAAGCATTACTACACAAAAACGACAACATAATATCTACGATTGTCACAGTATCACACAAGGAGAGGTGAAGATAGCACTTAAGAAGATGGGAAGAGCTAAGGCAGTTGGTATGGATAACATACCCATTGAGGCCTGGAAGTGTTTAGGAGAGGAAGGGGTTCAATGGTTAACGAATATGTTCAACCTTATTTTCAAAACAGGAAAAATGTCAGATGAGTAGAGAAGGAGTATAGTGGTCCCTATATATAAGAAAAAAGGAGATGCACAATATTGTGGGAATTACAGGGGGATTAAATTGCTATGTCATACTATGAAGCTATAGGAGAGAGTAATCGACACTAAGATTAGGGGAGAAACTCTGGTTACAGGGAACCAATTTGGTTTTATGCCAAGACGGTCAACTACGGAAGCAATACACATCTTAAGGAGATTGATGGAGAAGTATATGGAGAAGAAGCGCAATGTACATATGGTTTTCATCGATCTTGAAAAAGCGTACGATAGTGTACCACGTAACCTGATCTGGGATAGTCTGGATGCAAAAGAAGTTCCTATGAAGTATATAGACATAATTAGGGATATGTATGCTAGGACAAAAACAACCGTTTGTACGACGGTTGGGAATACATACTTCTTTCCAGTGGAGGTAGGCCTCCATCAAGGGTCTGTGTTAAGCTCATTTCTTTTTGCAGTGGTGCTGGATGAGTTGTCAAATACGATCCAGGAGTCAGTTCTGTTGTGTATGCTTTTTGCTGACGATATTGTATTAGTCGCAGAGAGTAGACATACCCTAAGTATGAAACTAGAGCAGTGGAGAGAGGCTTTAGAGAGAAAAGGCTTAAGGATTAGTCGCTCTAAGACCGAGTATCTGCACTGTGACTTCAGCGACGCAGCGGACAATGAGAATAGACAGCTCACCATCGAGGGTCAGGTGGTACAACAGGTAAGTAAGTTCAAGTACCTAGGGTCATTCGTACAGCTGGATGGAGACATAGATAGTGATGTAGTACACCGAGTCCAGGCAGGCTAGTGTAGATAGAGGGTGGCCTCAGGGGTGCTGTGTGACAAGAATTTTCCAGTTAAATTAAAGGGGAAATTTTATAGGGTGGCAGTGCTGTCGGCAATGTTATATGGAACAGACTGCTGGGCCATCAAGAGGCCTCAGTCACAGAAGATAGAAGTGGCAGAGATGAAGATGCTGAGGTGAATGTGCGGACATACAAGGCTAGACCGGATCAGAAATGATGTATTTCGGGAAAGGTTAGGGGTGACTAATATAACAGATAAGATAAGGGAGGAGAGACTGAGATGGTTTGGGCATGTCAAGAGGAGACAGACAACGACGCCTGTCAGAGCAGTCAAAAGCCTCATTGTAGAAGGAAAGAGAAGTAAAGGCATGTCCAAACTGACTTGGGATGAGCGGATCAGGCATGACCTATTAGATTTGCACCTCTTCGAGGACATGGTCCAGGATATGAGTTCATGGAGGCAGAAGATTAAGATTAACGAGGTTTAAACAGGTTATAAGAGCACCTTAGAATATTCTTAGGGGCTTAGATATTATCTACGCTTTGAATGGATTTTTTGCATTATTTTTTTTTGTTTTTTGTTTTTTAATTTTTGCCTTACATTATATGTACATATACACGTTTATGACCATTTTCATATCGGGAGCTTCATATTCGTATGTACGGAATTTTTTTACTAACACACTAACACATTATATTACTAGTATTGTGTCATTTATGCAGGTACAGCCAGAGCCCGGGGTCTCAGTAGAAGCAAACTCTCTATCCTTATGGATAGGAGTATTGTTTGCCTGCCGCACCCTCTCCAGACCCTAATGATAGTTTTTACTATCGTTGGGATATACTGGGTATGATGATGATGATGATTAATTTGTTGGCAAATAAGAGGAAGAGCCCCCACCAGCTTTATCTAAATATAGACAGAATAGGCTTCAGAAGTTGGGCTTTGGCATTGAAATTGGAAGCTGGCCCAAGGAAATTATCCAAGTTTTTAAGTCGAATTTTGATTATTCAATAGGCTAAAAAAATTGACCGGTTTTAAGAACTTTAACCGTTTCACCAGCTTGCGGTTGGTTATCCGGTTCATTACTGTCTTTCTGGTTTTAGTGTGTTCGTTTTTATACTCAATCCGACCAATTACGAAGGCCGGTTTAACAGGTGGTCTGGCCGGCTTGCTCTGGTTTTAAAACACTTGTATATATGCGCATATATATAAATACACGCATGTGTTGCTTAATGCACACTTATTTATGCGAAAATGCAATTGAACTTGGGAAATAAAAAGAATATGCTCTCTCCGTCTTAAAAAACATTGTCCTATTTTGACTTAATCAAAATTTAATAAAGTTAAACTATTTTACTGAATGCTTATATTTTATTCTTAATTTCTTATTTGAGATAAAATAGAGAAATCGAGTACGCATTACTTGAAAGATAGGTATAATACATTTGACTATTAATATATTAATAATTTTGAAAGTTGATAATAATTTTGGCAGAAAGCATAAAATGTTGGGATTAATTCGAGATACGTGTGATGCGCAGCACGTTGATAAAGTTTATACGAATTAATCATAAGGTGGACGTTATGTATGATAATATTATATGTCACATATGTCACGTAATAATATTAATTGTTACGTAAAACATCCACACGTTAAGTGATCATCGGGTATACTTGTGGATGTATAGTGTGGTCTAAATGGAAACCCCAAATATGAGACAGTCATATGGTCAGAGACCGCGATGGATGGGCTCAAAGTGCAGCGACCATAAAGTTACGACATCTGGTCCCCGAGGGACGACAACCCACGTGTGGCTAGTAGATAATTATTGGTACAATAATTAAATATTAAATAATATTTAATAATAATATTTATTATTAAATATTAGATAATATTTAATAAAGGAAGATAAGGTTGGGTTTTAAATTCAGATTTAAATTTGAATTTAAGTTTAAATTTAAATATAAGTTTAAATTTAAATCCTAACCTATCAGATCCTTCCATCCCCCTCTATATAAAGGAGGAGGCTTCACCTCCTCAGATCATCAAAAAAGAAAATAGACGCACACACTGTATCAAAAGAAAGAAGTATATTAGAGGGAAGGTGTGCCAAGTTTTCTATAAAGCCCACACTGTCTAGCCTCTCCATCGGGTAAAGCAGTGAATTGTTGAAACCAGTCAAGGGGTGTATCAACAATTGGTGGGAGGTCGTGAATCCTTGGATCACGCCAGATTCTTCATCAGCCGGAGCACTTGCAGCATACGTGATCAGATTAACAACAGCAATGGAGCAAGGTATATTTTTCGCATTTTGTTACTTTGTCTATTGATTCGATTAAACGGTCCTATTAAGGGATTTATTAAATTAAATCCAACATAAAAAACAAAAACTCATACAATATTTTGAGAAGTCAGGAGTAATATTTTTTTTCTTATGGTGACTAAGACTATATTGATGACTCAATTTTGATTTTTGTTATAATTCAACAGTTATTTTTTTTTTAATAAAAGGAAGTCTTTTCGACTTGCTATTCACGTCACTGCAAAGCTAATTCTTCCCGCCTCTAATTTCATGTGGTTATGATGAGAACAATGATTCATTGCTGTAGGATCTGCAAGGCACCACCAGAAGGGAGGTTGAATAGGTGGCGCAGAAAGTGTGGTTTTTAAAATTTGTTTAAAACTACATAACTCAACTTCTGAAAACAGATTGTGTTTTCAGGACCAGTTTTAAAACGTTTTTAAAACAAGGTTATAGGTCTCCAAAAATTCTGAAATTTTGAGAGAACTTAGCCTCAGATATTATGAGGGTCCCTTAAAAATTTCAAATTTAAATTCAACCTTTAACCCCTTCAAAAACCGTTGGTGATCAGATTGCGCGAATCTGCCAGAAACGGTAGATGGTTTTAAAAAAAAATTTATTCCTATTTGTGTGTAAGTCCAAATGCTCTGAAATTTTAATCACTAACTCCTTATATACTATATTCAAGTGGGTGGAAACAGTTTTGCAAAATTCTTTTGGGAGGTTGGTCAATTACTATCAAAGTCTCAACCTTTACAAGTCTGAAAATAAGACTGCACTAGTCTCAGAACTTTTGATGTTTGATCGACTTATCCTTATCCAAAAGGGTTGAAACTTGTGCCAAATTAACCCTAAGACGTGTGGGTATGTTTTTGGAAATTTTCGTGATTTTTGAAAATCGTTTACTATTTTTACGAACACAAACAAAAAGAGTAAACTGTGCAGTAACAGAAAATAAATGCTGAAAGTAAATGGCACGGAGAATTTTATACTGGTCCGGTTATAAACAACCTGCTCCAGTCTTCAAGGAACACCTTCCTTGGTTCACACTAGTCACACACACGCAATACACCTTACCACATGTTTGATAGAGTTACACACTAACTCCAACCCTTTACAAACCTTGTACGATGAGTACAATTCGCACGAACACCACCACCTCGCAAGAATGAAGCACACCTTGATCAATCTTTTACAAAGATATATAATATGTGGTGGTCTATAACAAGCCTATTCAAGATTGAAAATATGAATACAATAGGCTTTCAAGAAGAAAGAAAGAAAGAGAGTGTAGAAGAAGAGAGGCTAGCGTTTTTGATCACTTAATTTTGCAATGCTTGTTCTTGTCTTGTTTTTGCTCATCTTCTTTCCTTTTATGCTCATATGGACGTCCCCTCTAGGTGTCCTCCCCCTCTTGAAAATTATCTTCTAAGTCCTTGGGAGAATATAAGACATCATTGTGACATGGTCTTGCTTACTTGTCACCTTCTCATTGGATGATCATCTAAGCTTTGCTTACTTGGCACTTCATGATATATTGGATGTTGTCATCATTAATGACTTGGAAAAATCTGAATATATCACTCAAAACATGTGCCAAAATCAACATAGAATAATTTCCATACTACACAAGATTGTCACATAAATTTTGCAAGACAAAATTTCTCACAAAATGGAAAAAATTCGGCCATAATGCTAGTTAACATGCTGAAATTTCAGCATGTGTTACTTAGTGGGATAATTCATCATTTTTCTTTGATTTTTCTTTTTAAAATAACTCATCAATTGATGGCAAATATCCTTATTAAATTGGAAATGAATTTGGACACCCTTAAGACCACAAATTCGGCCAAGACATATTGTACACATGCTGAAAAATTTCAGCATGTGTGATATATAAGATATCACTCTTTATGGCTTTGAAACTTATTCAAAATGCTTCCAAAATATCTTCCAATTAATCTCATAATTCAAGACACAAAATATATGCCTTTTAATGCACAAATTCGGCCAGCCACATTTCAACATGCTGAAATTTTCAGCATGTGTTTCTGATGTAACAAAGTTTGAAACCTTACCATTTGTAGCTTCTTTCTTTAATTCACCAACATTGCATGATTGATTCTTGACCAATCAATATGCCAAAAAGGCTCCATATATGCTCCATTTCAGCTGTAGGTGGCGTGGATGATGTATATGCATGTGCTGAAATTTATTTATTTTTGCTAACTTTGTAAAATAGTGCACATTTAATAATACACACATGTTATATTCCAGTCAGCCCTTAATTTAATTTTCTAGAACACTTTAAGATGTATGACATATGTAAAAAGTGTCTAGATACGTGTCATATGATGTGCCAAAAATATTCCATGCATTGTGTACGTAGAAAATCGAATTTTCGATATTTATCGATTACCCGATTTTTCTCTAATTAAATTCCAACTTTTTGCACATGTTATATATATTATGTTACACATAATATATATAATATATACTTTAAATCTCAGCACTTGGCTGGTCTAAAGTGGCGCCATTAACATGTGACAAAATTAAAATTGAAATCTAACATTTTGGCCTTAATGTGGGGTGATTTGTGTCTGCCAACATGGAAAGAATTTTTGGCTGAAAATATCACCCTTGGCACGAAATTTTTGAACATTTTTAAAGTATAGGGGCTGGCCATCTATTTATGGCAAGTACGTGACACGTTGGCGAAGTTTCGATATTCGTCCGATACGACAATATTTGGTTTAGAACCTTTTAACGTGTCGTATTTAATTTGTCATCACCATGACTTATATCATATGATATAAGATCTGAATATACTCATAAATATGAGTTAAGTATAGTGGTGTGACGTTAACGTACGTACGTAAAATATATAACGTGTCGGTAGTACGTTGGAATACATGTGTATGTGCCCTTAAAAAATCTGAAAATATATGTATTTATATATGTATATGTGTGTATAATGAATGAGGGGAGGAGGAGAAGACTTTCCTTCCTTAGCCTTGTTGCCTTTGTGCATTTTCCAAATGTAGCTTCCTTTAATGAACTACTTAGTTTATTAACTAAGTACTTCACTTAATGAACTAGTTTAGTTCATTAATGGTGGCACCTGAAAATAGTATAAACACAAAAAATATTTGCCATATGATGTAAACTTTAACGCTTCATGGCTCGTTAGTACGGCAACATTATATATGAGCTAAATAAGGCAAGTAATAAGCAATATCATGCACACGTTTGTTTATATCATGCACGTTTATGTCATTCATTTAAATCACATATTTTGAAATCACTCAAACCCCTTTTTCTCTACAATCTCCCCCTTTTGATGATTTTCAAAATAACTTATGCACATGATTTAAATGCTATCGCTCCCCCTTCAAACATGCATAAATTTGAAATTTGAATTTCAAATTTCAAATCCGGCTCCCCCTTGATTTGTGCAATCAGTATCAATTAATTAGTGTCTCTCTCCCCCTTCAATCATGATCTCTCTCCCCCTTTATTTTGGAAAGTAAATCAAAAGATTCCTGTAAATAAGGAAAGAAAATCAAATCACGTCAAATCAAATCATATCAATTGAAATCATGCCTAATTTGGAACGAAGAGATTCATACGTGGCTTGATTTAAGGCTTTTGTTAAGATATCCGCTACTTGTGCTTCTGTGCGTACATGATCTATGATGATATCACCATTGTTTACGTGATCACGAAGAAAGTGATAGCGTACTTCTATATGCTTAGCCTTAGAGTGTAACACGGGGTTCTTAGACAAATTAATGACACTCATACTATCACAATATATAGGAATTCTATTTACGGTAATTCCAAAGTCCGAGAGTTGTTGTTTTATCCACAACAACTGTGTGCAACAAAGGCTAAGTGCCATGTACTCAACCTCAGTAGTGGACAAAGCAACGCTTGCTTGCTTTTTGGAAAAACATGAAATGAGTGAGTTTCCTAAAAATTGGAAAGTCCCACTCGTGCTCTTTCTATCTATTTTGCAGCCACCATAATCTGCATCAGTATAAGCATGTAAGTTAAATTCGGAATCCTTATCGTACCAAATTCCTAATGTGGGCGTGTGCTTAATATAGCGAAAGATTCTTTTTACCATATTATAATGAGACACCTTAGGTTGACTTTGAAAACGTGCATACATACATACACTGAACATGATATCAGGCCTACTAGTAGTTAAATATAGCAAAGAACCAATCATAGATCTATATAAGCCATTATCAAAGTCTTTACCATGTTCATCTTTGTCCAATTTAGTAGTGACACTCATAGGGGTGGGGGATGGTTTCAAGTTTTCAAAGTTGAACTTTTTAATCATGTCATTGACATATTTTGCTTGACTTATGTGAATCCCTTTATTCGTTTGCTTAATCTGCAAGCCAAGAAAATAGTTAAGTTCGCCAATCATAGACATTTCAAATTCGGATTTCATGCAATTTTCAAAATCTTCAACAAGTCTATGTGAGGTAGAACCGAAAATAATGTCATCAACATAGATTTGAATAATAAGTAAATCAGATTTGTCTTGTTTCAAAAATAGTGTACTATCTATAGTACCTCGTTTAAAATCATTTTGTAAAAGGAAAGTAGCAAAACGATCATACCATGCTCTCGGCGCTTGCTTTAGTCCGTATAGTGCCTTCTTTAGTTTGTACACGTGATCGGGATGTTTCAAATCTTCAAAACCGGGTGGTTGCTTCACGTATACTTCTTCTTGTATAAATCCGTTTAGAAATGCACTTTTTACGTCCATTTGATACAGCTTGAAATCTTTCATGCAAGCAATAGCAAGTAATAGTCGTATAGCTTCTAAACGTGCTACGGGTGCAAACGTTTCGTCGTAGTCAATTCCTTCTTCTTGATTATAGCCTTGTGCTACAAGTCTAGCTTTATTCCTAACGACCTTTCCTTCTTCATTCATTTTATTCCTAAACACCCACTTTGTGCCTATTATAGTCTTATCTTGTGGTCGTGGCACTAAATCCCATACATCGTTTCTAACAAATTGATTAAGCTCATCATGCATGGCATCAATCCAAGACGAATCACTCAAAGCATCATGCACATTTTTGGGTTCAATTTCAGAAATCATAGCATGAAATTCATTTATTTCATCCGAAGTAATTCTTCTACGTGGTCGCACACCGTGAGTGAGGTCTCCTATGATGAGATCATGTGGGTGATCTCTATGCCATCTTGATTGATTATTTTCTATGTTATCATGTATTTCTATGTGATCATGCATTTCTAGTGTGTCATTCATGTCATGCATATCAAATGTACCATCATCTTCATTCAGCACGGGTTTCAATTCAAAGTCATCGTCGTATTCTTTATCTTTATCAATCTCACCAAATTCATTAATTTCACATGAATGGATTCTATGATTTGTCTAGTGAGAGGATCATAACATCTATATGCCTTTGAATTTATAGAATATCCAACAAAAATGCACTCAATTGATTTGGATTCAAATTTATCTAAATTATCTTTTGTATTCAAAACAAAACATTTGCATCCAAACACACGAAAATAGTCAATCTTAGGTATGCGATCATTCAATTTCTCATAGGGCGTCTTGTTTATTTTCTTTCTTATAGATAGGCGATTTACTATATAGCATGCACAATTTACGGCTTCCGTCCACAGAAATCTAGGCAATTTATTTTCACATAACATAGTCCTAGCAATTTCTTGTAGTGTTCGATTCTTTCTTTCTACTACTCCATTTAATTGTGGAGTTCTAGGTGGCGAAAACTCATGCTTAATTCCTTTTTCTTAGCAAAATGAAATCATATCTTTGTTTTTAAATTCACCTTCTCTATCGCTTCTTATCCTTTTCACATTGACACCGTATTGATTTTCAAGTTGTTTAATTAATTTCGCAATTTCAACAGCACTATCATCCTTATGTGCAAGAAATAAAGTCCAAGTATAACGAGAAAAATCATCAACAATTACGCATGCATAGTGGCGCCCACCTAGGCTTGTAGTGCGACTAGGACCAAACAAATCAATATGTAATAGTTCTAAGACTCTAGTCGTGCTTATTTCATTTTTAGGCTTAAGTGACTCACGTGTTTGTTTGTCTTTTATGCAAGATTCAAACAGCTGAAAGTTGTCCAAATCAAGTGTAGGCAGTCCTCGTACTAAGTTCTTTCATTGAAGTTTTTCTAGTGTGGAAATACCAATGTGTCCTAAGCGTCTATGCCATAAATTCACATTGGGTTCATTTGACATAAAGCACTTAACTTTAGCGTCTACCATGTCATCCATAGAAAGCGTAAAAATGTTACCTTCTCGTTTTCCTTTTAAAACGGTTTCTCCATTTTTATTTATTATATTGCAATAAGGGTGAGTAAAGCACACATTAAAACCATTGTCAACAAATTGAGAAATGCTAAGAAGATTGTAGGATAAGTTGCTTACCAAAAAGACGTTGGAGATTTGGAGAGTGCTTGGATTTCCAATCGTACCTTTTCCGATGATCTTGCCTTCGTTGTTGTCTCCAAAGGTCACGGATCCGCATTTTGTGACCTTCTTTAATTTTGTGAACAAACTCGGGTCACCCGTCATGTGCCTCGAGCATCCACTGTCAAGGAACCACTTAATAGTTGTTTCTTTTGATGTGTGGGCTCCCTACAATGTGCAAAAATGATTTAGGTACCCTTTTAACTTTGGGTCCTTGCGAGTTAGTTAATCACCTCTTGGTAAAAGTACCTTTTGGTACCCATACTTGGGTGATCCTTCTCGGTCTAGCAAATGGCAAGAATGTAGATGAAGGTGCGGTGTAGTAGACATGTGGTGAATGCACTTTGGGTCTTTGCCCAAGGACTCCTCTATACTCATTGTATGAAGGACGTTTTTGATATGTCCTTGTGTGTGTGTGCTTAGTGCGTGGATGTAATGAATGCCGTGTATGCATCACTCTTTTCTTTTCATATCTATATGGTACAAAATTGTATTTCACGTGATATGAAGAGGAAGTGGGGCGTGATGAGGGAAGTGACGGTTTTTGCGTCATCTTAGACGCCACTTGAGGCTTTGGGGTGTCTACTTTCTTAGACACCACAAACTTAGTTGGTTTGGTTGATATTTCATTGGTATCAACGTATCCCAAACCCGTTTTGTCACTGTCATGCTTTTGTGATAATATAATGCGATGCAGCATGTTGGATCCCGTATCAAACTGTTTCATCATTTTCTCTAAGTCTGTATTCCTTGATTTAAAACTTGAAATCTCGGATTTCATTTCATTATTTTGGGTGGATAATGATGAAATCTCTGTCTTTAATGCAGTAATGATACATGATGACTCTTTCTTTAAATCGCTTAATTGAGCGACAAGATTCTCGTTAGAAGATTCTAACAGTTTCTTGTCTTCAATTAATCGCTTCTTTTCCTTAGCGAGAGTCTTAGTGAATTTGTGCAATTCTAAATACTGACTAAAAAGATCATCATAAGATGGTTCAGAGTCAGAGTCAGAATCAGATGATACCTCATTAGATGCTTTGGATGAAAATCATACTTGTGCAGTATCTTCTTCGGTTTCAGTCTTGGAATCCGATGTATCACTCCAAGTGGAGGCCTTTAGAGCATGTTTCCTTTGCTTGGGTTCTGAGACGAGTCTATTCTTGTTCCGCTCTTTGTCAGGGTATTTATTTGTTTGCTTTTCTTTATTTGAGCAGTCATATGATAAATGTCCGAGTTTGCCACATTCATAGCATTTAACATCTTTATCATTTGACTTGTTCTTCTTTCTCTTAGTTGTAGTACCCTTATTTTTTTTCTAAATGACCTTCTCATAGATTTTCTTAATCCTTTAGCCAATAGAATTAGGTTATCGTTATCCGATTCAGAATCACTATCATCTACGTGATCGGAAGGAGTAGAGACGTATTCATTTGATTTAAAAGCAATAGCTTTACCTTGTTTAGATGATTCCGATTTCCGTATGGTGAGTTTATTCTCATAAACCTTAAGTGATCCGATTAATTCTTCCATCTTTATTGACTTAGTTTCCTTGCTTTCTTCTATTGCGGTCACTTTAGGGTCCCATTCGGATGGAAGACTTCGTAAGACTTTCTGTACCTTTTCCTGCGTGGTAAAAGCTTTACCAAGAGACTCAAGAGAATTGTAGATGTTAGTCAAACGAAGATCCATATCAACAATAGACTCATTAGGCAATAATTTAAACGACTCAAGTGCGGACATAAGCATGTTTATTTTAGACTCTTTTACTTGACTCGTGCCTTCGTGTTTTATTTCTAGTATCCTCCACATTTCTTGTGCACTCGAACAGTTTGAGACATAACTAGACTCACTTTTACTTAATCCGTTTAGGAGCAATTGCATAGCCCTAGCATTCATACTAAGTTTCTTTTTATCATCACTCGTATATTCTTGTCTAGGTTTAACAACTTCTAATGTGACTCCGTCTACGGTGGATAACTTAGATGGGACAAAAGGACCATCTTCTATTATCGACCAAAGATCAATATCTATAGCCATAAGAAAAAGTTTCATTCTAAGTTTCCACTGAATAAACGACTCACCGTCAAAAAGAGGAGGCCTTTGGCTCGACATACCTTCTTGCTCGGTTTTGAGATTTGTGGTTGCCATCTCACTGAATCGTTGGATCCTTTGTAGTGAGTGTTCCTGCTCTCTGATACCACTTGTAGGATCTGCAAGGCACCACTAGAAGGGGGAGGGTTGAATAGGTGGTGCGGAAAGTGTGGTTTTTAAAATTTGTTTAAAACTAAATAACTCAACTTCTGAAAACAGATTCTGTTTTCAGGACCAGTTTTAAAACATTTTTAAAACCAGGTTATAGGTCTCCAAAAATTCTGAAATTTTGAGAGAACTTAGCTTCAGATATTATGAGGGTCCCGTAAAAATTTCAATTTTAAATTCAACCTTTAACCTCTTCAAAAACTGTTGGTGATCAGATTACGCGAATCTGCCAGAAACGGTAGACGGTTTTAAAAAAAATTTATTCCTATTTGTGTGTAAGTCCAAATGCTCTGAAATTTTAATCATTAACTCCTTATATACTATATTCAAGTGGGTTGAAACAGTTTTGCAAAATTCTTTTGGGAGGTTGGTCAATTACTATCAAAGTCTCAACCTTTGCAAGTCTAAAAATCAGACTGCACTAGTCTCAGAACTTTTGATGTTTGATCGACTTATCCTTATCCAAAAGGGTTGAAACTTGTGCCAAATTAACCCTAAGACGTGTGGGTATGTTTTTGGAAATTTTCGTGATTTTTGAAAATCGTTTACTATTTTTACGAACACAAACAAAAAGAGTAAACTGTGCAGTAACAGAAAATAAATGCTGAAAGTAAATGGCACGGAGAATTTTATACTGGTCCGGTTATAAACAACCTGCTCCAATCTTCAAGGAACACCTTCCTTGGTTCACACTAGTCACACACACGCAATACACCTTACCACAGGTTTGATAGAGTTACACACTAACTCCAACCCTTTACAAACCTTGTACGATGAGTACAATTCGCACGAACACCACCACCTCGCAAGAATGAAGCACACCTTGATCAATCTTTTACAAAGATATATAATATGTGGTGGTCTATAACAAGCCTATTCAAGATTGAAAATATGAATACAATAGGCTTTCAAGAAGAAAGAAAGAAAGAGAGTGTAGAAGAAGAGAGGCTAGCGTTTTTGATCACTTAATTTTGCAATGCTTGTTCTTGTCTTGTTTTTGCTCATCTTCTTTCCTTTTATGCTCATATGGACGTCCCCTCTAGGTGTCCTCCCCCTCTTGAAAATTATCTTCTAAGTCCTTGGGAGAATATAAGACATCATTGTGACATGGTCTTGCTTACTTGTCACCTTCTCATTGGATGATCATCTAAGCTTTGCTTACTTGGCACTTCATGATATATTGGATGTTGTCATCATTAATGACTTGGAAAAATCTGAATATATCACTCAAAACATGTGCCAAAATCAACATAGAATAATTTCCATACTACACAAGATTGTCACATAAATTTTGCAAGACAAAATTTCTCACAAAATGGAAAAAAATTCGGCCATAATGCTAGTTAACATGCTGAAATTTCAGCATGTGTTACTTAGTGGGATAATTCAAATAACTTCCATTTTTCTTTGATTTTTCTTTTTAAAATAACTCATCAATTGATGGCAAATATCTTTATTAAATTGGAAATGAATTTGGACACCCTTAAGACCACAAATTCGGCCAAGACATATTGTACACATGCTGAAAAATTTCAGCATGTGTGATATATAAGATATCACTCTTTATGTCTTTGAAACTTATTCAAAATGCTTCCAAAATATCTTCCAATTAATCTCATAATTCAAGACACAAAATATATGCCTTTTAATGCACAAATTCGGCCAGCCACATTTCAACATGCTGAAATTTTCAGCATGTATTTCAAATGTAACAAAGTTTGAAACCTTACCATTTGTAGCTTCTTTCTTTAATTCACCAACATTGCATGATTGATTCTTGACCAATCAATATGCCAACAAGGCTCCACATATGCTCCATCTCAGCTGTAGGTGGCGTGGATGATGTATATGCATGTGCTGAAATTTTTTGTTTTTGTTAACTTTGTAAAATAGTGCACATTTAATAATACACACATGTTATATTCCAATCAGCCCTTAATTTAATTTTCTAGAACACTTTAAGATGTATGACATATGTAAAAAGTGTCTAGATACGTGTCATATGATGTGCCAAAAATATTCCATGCATTGTGTACGTAGAAAATCGAATTTTCGATATTTATCGATTACCCGATTTTTCTCTAATTAAATTCTAATTTTTTGCACATGTTATATATATTATGTTACACATAATATATATAATATATACTTTAAATCTCAGCACTTGGCTGGTCTAAAGTGGCGCCATTAACATGTGACAAAATTAAAATTGGAATCTTCACATTTTGGCCTTAATGTGGGGTGATTTGTGTGTGCCAACATGGAAAGAATTTTTGGCTGAAAATATCACCCTAGGCACGAAATTTTTGAACATTTTTAAAGTATAGGGGCTGGCCATCTATTTATGGCAAGTACGTGACACGTTGGCGAAGTTTTGGTATTCGCCCGATACGACAATTTTTGGTTTAGAACCTTTTAACGTGTCGTATTTAATTTTTCATCACCATGACTTATATCATATGATATAAGACCTGAATATACTCATAAATATGAGTTAAGTGTAGTGGTGTGATGTTAACGTACGTACGTAAAATATATAACGTGTCGGTAGTACGTTGGAATACATGTGTATGTGCCCTTAAAAAAATCTGAAAATATATGTATTTATATATGTATATGCGTGTATAATGAATGAGGGGAGGAGGAGAAGACTTTCCTTCCTTAGCCTTGTTGCCTTTGTGCATTTTCCAAATGTAGCTTCCTTTAATGAACTACTTAGTTTAATTAACTAAGTACTTCACTTAATGAACTAGTTTAGTTCATTAATGGTGGCACCTGAAAATAGTATAAACACAACAAATGTTTGCCATATGATGTAAGCTTTAACGCTTCATGGCTCGTTAGTATAGCAACATTATATATGAGCTAAATAAGGCAAGTAATAAGCAATATCATGCACACGTTTGTTTATATCATGCACGTTTTATGTCATTCATTTAAATCACATATTTTGAAATCACTCAAACCCCTTTTTTTCTACAATTGCGACATTAAACAAAGCTGCCTTGTGCCTAACTTATGTGTACAGTATTTGTTTATATAATAATTTATGCGATGGCTATCTGAAAAAGTATTATACGTACCTACCTACTATATATTAAAAGTTGTTTTCAATGCACTAGCATTATGTGTTTGCACAAGATCTGTAAAAGGAACCGGGATTACTTCGCGACCTGATGTACGCAAAAGGAGCTGGATTACTTCGTAATTCTATATGCGCATCCTTATCCTATACTTTTTGTAAAAGGGTGTTTTTATGCTCCGAACCAGTGGGCGAACCCGTAACCTCAAGATCACAAAGCAACAATTTTATAAGTTTCTCTAAGGCTCAGTTGTTACAACGAGGAAAAAAACAATATCATATTTATATATTTGTGTAGTGTAGCCCTTTAAAAAAAGGTCAAATATTTTTTTAATGCAATCGTCCCAATCCTCTCTCATAACCCCCCAACCCCATAACTCCTTCCCTAATTCCCTCCATAACCCCCACTAACTAAAGAAACATAATTCCCTCCCCCCCCAAAAAAAAATCTCCAACGGCGGAAGTGAGGACAAAAAGGGGAATATGAGAGTGCTGAGAGGGTGAGGAAGAAAGAAAGGGGGAAGGAAAAGAGAGAAGAAAAAGTGAAGAAGAAGAAGAGAAATGAGGTGAGTATCCTACTCGTATTCGTTATGTATTTGCGAATTCTGTATGTATATTTTTGTATAAAATTTATGGATCATGCATTTGTATTTTTGGCTGCATAAATTGATGTTTAAATGTATGTATATGGCTGTGTGGTATGTGAATAGATATATCTATATCGAATTTGGTGTTCATTATGTAAATGTATATATATAGGTTCGATTGCTGAGCATGAGACATTTCGGCTGAATTTTATGATCATCACCTAAGTAATATTAGACTTTCATATGTAAATGTTAAAGTATGTGTTAAAATAATATATACCATGTGGGTTTGTGATCGTATTAAAACTTGTGAGTTTATGAGTGTGATGGACGAATGTTATATAATTTTTGTGAGTGGAGAATATTTAGCAAATCGAATGTAAATAAGAGGTTATATAGTTTTGTGTATGTATGTGTAATTAGTAAGTATATATATTTGTTTATGGCCATAGGGCCGAAATTTACATACGGATAATCCCTGGGTAGATTTCGATTGATCACACGCTGTGATATTTGTGAGGTATGAATTTTATGCCTATAGTAAGCATTTTTTTAAGCAAAAGAGATTTGTTTTATTTATATAAGCCTCACTTGTGGCGGAGGAATACCTTGATACATATTACATGTCATCATATGCAAAGTGCGAGTATAACGCTGTAATAATTTGTGATCTCCAATCATATATGATATCTCGCATTAAAACCTTGCCAAGTAAAACCACCCTTGTAGCGCCCTGCCCGAAACCAGAGTTCCGGTTCAGTGCACCCGCCATACTCTACTCCATAGAGTACAAGGCGTCGATACCATACATGTGCATATCAACATGAATTGTAATCGATATAGCGGAAGCAACTTGTAATAAGCTCACGACACACATAATATTATTACAAACCGTTCAAATCCACACAACCACAAATACAGCTTCTCACGATAACTTTATTACATCACCATAAAATAAAGCTCACACAACAGGTACATAGCTTCAGCCTACATCTTCGCTCACGGATACTCTATCTGGGGTTCCTCCTCAATGAACACGGCATCAGGGTCCCTGTTCTCTGAAATGTTAAGAGACAAGTATGAGCGATAACCACCGTCTTTTAATCGCTCAGCAAGTATTCTTTATAGATACTTCATGTGGATCATACATGGGAAGACAAGTAGTAATAAAGTAACAATATTTATGTAATTACATCTCCATTTACAAATGACAGCATTATATATAAGGATAAAACAGAACATAAGATTTTACCTCATACCTGAGAGGTCATATCATTCTTCCTCAGCATATCCTTAGTCTACCTTCCGTACTTGATTACTAATCCATCTTATGCTAAGGTCATAACTTGCATTCATCACATCTACGTGTATGATCTTCCTTAAGCGTCTTAAGACATAATGTTCGTACAAATATTCTAATCCTCACATAAGGGACATGATCATGACGTGATGCATAAAACATGGCTTTTCATAAAATGACTTTTCGTAAACATGACTTTTCATAAACATGACATGATTTTCATAACTTGCATAACATGACATTTTCATGACATGAAGACATAACATTTTCATCGTTGGCTATAGCACTTTTCATAAGAATAATAACGCACGATATACCGAATGATTCCCCATATAGTACATGTACAACATAACATCATGAACATAGGTACATGTGCTAACGGTGACGCATTATGACTGAGATCCCGTGTCCCAGACCCGGTGTTACACTCAGCCATAACGTAAACATGGGCCCCTGACACCTACCACTCCGGTCCCGATGTCAGGACAGCGCTACAACATAACATAACATAACATGGTCATAACATAACATGGGTCATTGGAATCATTCGTCTCGTGTTTATTATTCCTATGCATATGAACTTTAAAACATGTGATTCAAAAACATAACTTTTCAAATTTTGATTTCATGCAACATGAGACTCGGTCATATGAAGGTACTTTGGTCATTCTACATTTTATAATATCATCACTTACTTAATTTCCTTCTACGTATCACGACTTAAAGAAAATACCATTTTAACCTCCAATTAAATACCATTCGGCTATCACACTAAAACAGCCCTCTTTTTCCATTGTCATCACACAATAATTTGGTAACTTCTATTCCACACATACATTTCATAATTCATAGCTTAAATGCCTACATCATGAAAATTTCTAATTACTTTACATTTCATCTAAGATTTCATGGCTTACATTTTATCATAACCTATCTATGTTAGTATATATATAACATGTAACATATCATGTACGTACATTGTAAAAGTTAGTAGTTTTATAATTACACATACATAAATATGGCCTATTTATGTTTCATACTTTTCATAACATAATTTACATACTTAACTTACTTTCATAACTTAATATATTCATCATATATACATATATACTTGTATAAAAATATATTGAAATCACTTTTTGTCAATTAAGGCCTAGTGGCCGAATGTGTATATATATGGTATATATATATAAATCATTTTATGATATATTGTATAACATCCAAAACTTATTCATTTTCCTATCTTAACATATTCATCATATATACATATATATATTTGTATAAAAATATATTGAAATCACTTTTTGTCATTAAGGCCTAGTGGCCGAATGTGTATATAGATGGTATATATATATATATATATATATATATATATATATATATATAAATCATTTTATGATATATTGTATAATATCCAAAACTTATTCATTTTTATATCTTAACATATATGTTATACATATATGTATACATGAATCATGTAACAACATATTTTAACCTTAAGTGGTCTTAAAGCCAATTTTCATATATTATATATACATATATATAATTTCCGTGTATACATATCTATATATATATATATACCTAAAATCATTGAGATACATGTATGTGTGTGTGTATAAACCGTATGTATATATATATGTCTATACATATATAACTATGCATATATACATACATCTATATCACAACCACACATTTGTTTATATATTTACTTACTTTTATACAAAATAGTATGTTTATTTATATACATCTACACCTCTATACCTACCTATATATATACCTATATATGGAGATCCGTATACATGTAGATTCATACACTTATACATATATATAACAACATACATATTTTTATAATGTGTATATACATGCGTGTATATACATAAGGTATATACATGTATATAGCGTATGTATATATGTGTATATAGTGTATATAAGTATAAGCTTATTACTCAACATAGATCTATAATTTCTTGAGAAGAAATCTTGAACATACTACATGATGATCCAACTTTGATATGAACATAAATATTAAATTTTGGAAGCCATGAAGGATCTAGGAAGAGTACTTGCCTTGGTTCACCTTTCTTACACTTAGAAGATGTTTCCTTCACTTGATTTGGAAGAGAGTTCTTCTTCCTTCCTCCTAGGTATACATGGTTTTTAGGGTTTTAAAGGAGGGTTAGTGAGCAACTTATAAAACTAAGTATAGAAGAATCAAACTTAAACTTCATAAAGTTCTTACCTTGATTGCTTTTGATTCTAGATGCTACAACCTTCTTGAATCTTTCTTAATTGATTGAGGGTTTATGATACTTGATTTGAGTGATGTTGGTATGAAGAAAGGAGAAGAAAATCTTCTCCTTGTTGAAGACCAAAGTTTCGGCCTAGATGGGACTAAGGGGGGTGTTGGAGTGTTCTTGAGATTTTTCCTTGGAGGTAGTATGAAATTGGTTGGTTAAAAATGCAATTATGTGAGGAGTTAAAGAAGAAATAATACCCTACTTTTCTAAGGGAGTGGCCGGCCAAGGAGTGGGAGGGATGGGGTTGGAGACAAGCTTTTGACAAGCATGGGGTGGAAGGATGGGTTAAGGTAAGATTCTTGAGCATGCTAGTATTTTAATCAATGTGTAAGACAAGTTGTCTTCACTTTTCTTTTTCTTTTTTCTTTTCTTTTACTTTGTATGTATATAATTGTTTTTTTTCTTTTATTTAATGTAGTATAAAATTGTTGTGACATGTATTTCTTTTTGATTTACTTTATCCTAATAGTTTGAGTTGTTACTAACTAATTAAATTGGGTTTTTATTATATATACTCAAACGTTTGTAATATATTTGTTAATGTATTTGGTAATACAAATCTAGTTTTATGAATCGTACACCTACAAACTTATATTTACGATATTGGGAGTCGTTACGACATAACGAATTTCCGGGTTGTAACATTCTCCCCCCTTATAAAAAGTTTCGTCCCCAAAACTCACGTACCTCATACAAACAGTTGGGGATATTGCTTCTGCATTTGCTGCTCCGGTTCCAAGTCGCTTCCCGCTCAGTATGATTACTCCACTGTACTTTCACAAATGGAATTGTCCGTCTCCTCAACACTTGTTCTTTACGGTCCACAATCCGTATGAGAACTTCTTCAACGTAACATCATCTTTAATAGTTATAGGTTGCTGCTCCAGTATATGATCCGGATCGTGTACATATCGCCGTAACTGAGATACGTGAAACACATTATGTACCTGGGATAATATAGGAGGTAAGGCCAACCGGTATGCAACAGCTCCAACTTTCTCTAGTACCTCATAAGGGCCAATAAACCTAGGGCTAAGTTTCCCTTTAATCCCAAA
Source organism: Eustoma russellianum (assembly GCA_036186865.1). Taxonomy (NCBI): domain Eukaryota; kingdom Viridiplantae; phylum Streptophyta; class Magnoliopsida; order Gentianales; family Gentianaceae; genus Eustoma; species Eustoma russellianum. The sequence goes on along the minus strand of AP025067.1, from coordinate 13,242,312 downwards.
TCTACGCACGCCTTTGGTCGGTGAAACTCGCAAATATACTTTCTCGCCTACTTCAAACTCAATCAGTCGCCTCTTTGTATCAGCCCAGCTTTTGCTACGATCTTAAACAGCTTTCAATCTATCACGTATTACCTTGATCTTTTCCAGAGTCTGCTCCACCAGTTCCGGACCCATAATAGTTCTCTCGCCAACTTCATCCCAATATAATGGGGATCTACACTTCCTTCCATACAATGACTCAAAAGGTGCCATACCAATAGAACTGTGATAGCTGTTATTGTAAGAGAACTCAATTAACTTCACTGATTTGTCCCAGCTAACCTTGAAATCCAAAGTGCAAGCGCGTAGCATATCTTCCAATGTTTGTATGGTACGTTCTGACTGTCCATCGGTCTGCGGATGAAATGCTGTACTCATCCGGAGTTCAGTACCCATGGCATTTTGGTAAGCTTTCCAAAATCGCGAAGTAAAACGTGGATCTCTATCGCACACGATGCTGACAGGTGTTCCATGTAGGCTGACTATCTCATTCATATACATGCTGACCAGCTTTTCTATGGATGTCTGGATTGACATGGATAAGAAATGTGCCGATTTAGTGAGACGATCTACGATTACCCAAATCGTATCATTACCATTGCGAGTCTTAGGGAGTCCGGTAACAAAGTCCATCGTAATATGCTCCCATTTCCACTCCGGAATCTCTAGTGGCTGTAATAGTCCTACCGGCCTCTGATGTTCTGCTTTAACTTGTTGACAAGTATGACATCTCTCCACAAACTCCGCAATGTCTCGCTTCATGCCGTTCCACCAATAATTTCTTTTAAGATCCTGGTACATCTTTGTTGCTCCCGGATGTATGGATAATCGCGAGTTGTGAGCTTCCGTCATGATTTCCTTTTTAATTCCATCAATGCTTGGCCCACATAATCTCTCTTTGAACCAAAGACTGCCGTCATTATGCAACTGAAAATCCTTCACTGGTTGTTCTTCAAACTGTTTGACGATGATCATTAACTCAGAGTCATTCTTTTGTGCCTCTTTAATCCTATCAATTAAAGTGGGAGTTATCATCAATTTAGCCAGAATATTTGCAGTCGAGTCAACTACATCCAATCCAAACTCGGCTATCTCTCTCTCTAGAGGCGTCTGCCTAGCATGACTTGACTTCCTACTCAACGCATCTGCTACCTTATTCGCCTTACCCGGATGATAATGGATAGCGAGATCATAGTCTTTCATCAACTCCAACCATCTTCGCTGCCTCATGTTTAGTTCCTTTTGGGTGAAAAGATATTTCAAACTCTTGTGATCCGTGTAGATTTCGCATTTCTCTCCATATAAATAATGTCTCCATATCTTAAGCGCAAATACAACTGCCGCCAATTCCATATCATGGTTGGGATAATTCTGTTCATAGGGTTTCAACTGTCTTGATGCATATGCAATTACTCGTTCTTTCTGCATTAATACACAACCTAGTCCATTCTTCGAAGCGTCACTATATACCACGAATCCCTCTCCTGAAATTGGTTGTGCTAATACCGGTGCTGTTGTCAATTTCTTCTTAAGTTCGGTGAAACTCTGTTCACAATCATAAGTCCAATCATATCGCGTCTTTTTCTGCGTCAATCGAGTTAATGGGACTGCAATCCGTGAGAATCCTTCAACAAACTTCTGATAATAACCTGCAAGTCCTAAGAAACTCCTGACCTCAGTTACATTTGTCGGTCTCGGCCATTCCATAATAGCCTCAATCTCTTTCGGATCTACTGAGATACCATCCTTAGACACAACATGACCCAAAAATGCAACACTATGGAGCCAAAATTCGCACTTGCTGAATTTAGCATATAGCTGCTTCTTCCTTAGTACATTCAGTGTTATTCTTAGATGCTCTGCATGGGTCTCCTCATCCGGTGAGTATATCAGAATATCGTCAATAAATACCACTACGAACTTATCCAACTGATCCCGAAATACTGTGTTCATCAAATCCAGGAATGCTGCGGGTGCGTTGGTCAGTCCAAATGGCATCACTAAGAACTCATAATGCCCATATCTTGTACGAAAAGCAGTCTTAGCGATATCTTCCGACTTGATCTTCAACTGATGGTAACCAGAGCGAAGGTCAATCTTGCTGAACACTTTAGCACCATGTACGAAAGATCATATTGATTTTTATAACAGTTATATATTTGTTATTTGATTATTTAAATTACTTACCCTTAATTGATCAAACAAATCGTCGATTCGAGGCAGTGGATATCTATTTTTGATAGTGATCTTATTCAGCTCTCGGTAATCGATGCAGAGTCGCATGCTGCCATCCTTCTTCTTAACGAACAACACCGGAGCTCCCCATGGTGATACACTTGGCCGTATGAACTTCTTATCTATCAATTCTTGCAACTGTGATTTCAATTCCTTTAATTCGGCTAGGGCCATTCTATACGGTGCCTTTGAAATTGGTTCAGCTCCTGGAACGACATTAATCTCAAATTCAATCTCTCTGTCCAGAGGCAAGCCTGGTAGATCATCTGGAAATACATCTGTGAACTCCTTGACCACTGAATACTGTCAATCGATGGGGTCTCAGAATCCTTGCCAAGAGCATACACAAGGAATCCTTCTCTACCCTTCTTCAGTGATCGAAACGCTTTTGCTGCTGTCAGATAATTATTCTGTGGTATCTTTTTCATCTTGGAGTTCCCTTGATAGATCACTTCTTCTCGCATTGGATCCTTAATCATCACACGCTTACCACGACAATCAATGTAGGCATGGTGTTTGAACAACCAATCCAAGCCTGGAATAATGTCGAAGTCCCCAATCTGTATAGGAATTAGGGTAACTTCGAACTTCTGTCCTCCCATTTCTATCTCGCAATTCTTATATATATGATGTGAAATGATCATCTGATCACCAGCTGCTTGAACGCGATACGGTGTATCCAGCCAAGTAGGACAACTACCAAGGTTCTTGGCAAACCTTTTTGATACAATGGAATGGCTCGCACCACTATCAAATAATACGTTGGCAGGTATGTTGTTTGTTAATATAACACCTGAAGCAATTCATAATTCAAATATGCAATTCCTAAGCAAGCAGATAATATCATAAACTTTTCAATATGAAATATACCTGTCACAACGTCTGGGGCTTCCAGAACCTCCTCATCTGTCATCACATGTACTCTGGCATTGGCCCTTGGGCCATCTCTCTGCTGAGGTGCGGCCCTCTGAGGTCCCTTCCTGGGTTCAGGACAATCCCTGATCATGTGTCCAGTCTTTCCACAATTGAAACATGCTCCAGTCTTCAATAAACAGTCTCCCCTATGCTGTCGCTGACAAGTGGCACACTTAGGTATCGCAGCTTCCTGTGGGGGAGGTTGTGGCTTCGGTGGCTGAAAGTTCGGTTGATGTGCACGTCCACCATCTCTTTTAGCAGTCTTAGTCCACTTACTGGATTGGCCATCTCCAAACTCTTGGGGCCTTTTGCCCCGGATGTCGGAATCACGCCTGATGATGTCCCTTTCTACTCGATAACAGGCATCCAGCAATTCACCAAAATCCTTCGGGTTGGCATTCACAATCCAGGTGCGAATGCGTGGGTTCAGTCCTCTTTCAAACTTAATCATTTTCAGTTGTTCATCTCCCATAATTGCTGGAACATATCTTCCCAATGCAGTAAATAGGTTGGCATAGTCCGCCACTGTCATCACTGAAGTCTGCATTAGAGACTCAAACATCCCTATTTTCTTCAAGGTAACTGATGGTGGAATATAGAATTTGCGAAACTCTCTCAGAAGTCGTTCCCAAGTAACTGGAGCTGGCAAATGCTGCAAATTAGTGGTCCACCGTTCATCGGCTTCACCAGTCAGAAAAGGCTTGATAACCTGGGCTTTTATCTCCTCTGGTATTTGAATCAGCTCAAAATTATTCTGTACTTCTTTTAGCCATTTCTCGGCTATGTCAGGGTCAGATCCACCTTCAAAGTTAGGAATGCGGGCCTTCTTCAATTCCCCGTAAAAGAAACGAGTACCATGCTGTGGTGGAGGCGGTGGCGGTGGCGGTGGAGGTGTCGCATGATTCTGGTGGCCGTTGTTACCTACCGCCTGTCCTATCTGTACCAGAGCTTGCAGAACAGCCTGCTGAAAATCTCTCTGACCCTGCTGTTGTGGGGGTGGAGGCACCTATTCAGTGTAAAATGGAACCGGTCCTGTCTGCGGGGGTATCTGTGGTGGTGGAGGAGGGGGTAACTGTGCAGGTCTGTCAGCACGCGGTCTACCTCTAGGTCATGGAGACATCCTATTGAATGCAGCATCATTAGTAATAATTTATAATTGAAATCAATTTGTCTTCCTGACTAATTCAGAATTTGTAAAATTAATTTTTTTTTTAATTGGGAACTTAATAATCCAAGCAAAACTTTTAATTGTTATCTAACTATCCCTAACTATTCTAAGGATTCTAATCTAGGGATATCACTCTTGGTCTAAGATCATAACTTAAGTTTTAGGATCATCACTTAACTTCTAAATGCTTACTTTACTGTTCCCGCCGTGGATCTAGAGCCATGCTCTGATACCAATTGTAGCGCCCCGCCCGAAACCAGAGTTCCGGTTCAGTGCACCCGCCATACTCTACTCCATAGAGTACAAGGCGTCGATACCATACATGTGCATGTCAACATGAATTGTAATCGATATAGCGGAAGCAACTTGTAATAAGCTCACGATACACATAATATTATTACAAACCGTTCAAATCCACACAACCACAAATACAGCTTCTCACGATAACTTTATTACATCACCATAAAATAAAGCTCACATAACAGGTACATAGCTTCAGCCTACATCTTCGCTCACGGATACTCTATCTGGGGTTCCTCCTCAATGAACACGGCATCAGGGTCCCTGTTCTCTGAAATGTTAAGAGGCAAGTATGAGCGATAACCACCGTCTTTTAATCGCTCAGCAAGTATTCTTTATAGATACTTCATGTGGATCATACATGGGAAGACAAGTAGTAATAAAGTAACAATATTTATGTAATTACATCTCCATTTACAAATGACAGCATTATATATAAGGATAAAACAGAACATAAGATTTTACCTCATACCTGAGAGGTCATATCATTCTTCCTCAGCATATCCTTAGTCTACCTTCCGTACTTGATTACTAATCCATCTTATGCTAAGGTCATAACTTGCATTCATCACATCTACGTGTATGATCTTCCTTAAGCGTCTTAAGGCATAATGTTCGTACAAATATTCTAATCCTCACATAAGGTACATGATCATGACGTGATGCATAAAACATGGCTTTTCATAAAATGACTTTTCGTAAACATGACTTTTCATAAACATGACATGATTTTCATAACTTGCATAACATGACATTTTCATGACATGAAGACATAACATTTTCATCGTTGGCTGTAGCACTTTTCATAAGAATAATAACGCACGACATACCGAATGATTCCCCATATAGTACATGTACAACATAACATCATGAACATAGGTACATGTGCTAACGGTGACGCATTATGACTTCCCGTGTCCCAGACCCGGTGTTACACTCAGCCATAACGTAAACATGGGCCCCTGACACCTACCACTCCGGTCCCGATGTCAGGACAGCGCTACAACATAACATAACATAACATGGTCATAACATAACATGGGTCATTGGAATCATTCGTCTCGTGTTTATTATTCCTATGCATATGAACTTTAAAACATGTGATTCAAAAACATAACTTTTCAAATTTTGATTTCATGCAACATGAGACTCGGTCATATGAAGGTACTTTGGTCATTCTACATTTTATAATATCATCACTTACTTAATTTCCTTCTACGTATCACGACTTAAAGAAAATACCATTTTAACCTCCAATTAAATACCATTCGGCTATCACACTAAAACAGCCCTCTTTTTCCATTGTCATCACACAATAATTTGGTAACTTCTATTCCACACATACATTTCATAATTCATAGCTTAAATGCCTACATCATGAAAATTTCTAATTACTTTACATTTCATCTAAGATTTCATGACTTATATTTTATCATAACCTATCTATGTTAGTATATATATAACATGTAACATATCATGTACGTACATTGTAAAAGTTAGTAGTCTTATAATTACACATACATAAATATGGCCTATTTATGTTTCATACTTTTCATAACATAATTTACATACTTAACTTACTTTCATAACTTAATATATTCATCATATATACATATATACTTGTATAAAAATATATTGAAATCACTTTTTGTCAATTAAGGCCTAGTGGCCGAATGTGTATATATATGGTATATATATATATATATAAATCATTTTATGATATATTGTATAACATCTAAAACTTATTCATTTTCCTATCTTAACATATTCATCATATATACATATACATATTTGTATAAAAATATATTGAAATCACTTTTTGTCATTAAGGCCTAGTGGCCGAATGTGTATATAGATGGTATATATATATATATATAAATCATTTTATGTTATATTGTATAATATCCAAAACTTATTCATTTTTATATCTTAACATATATGTTATACATATATGTATACATGAATCATGTAACAACATATTTTAACCTTAAGTGGTCTTAAAGCCAATTTTCATATATTATATATACATATATATAATTTCCGTGTATACATATCTATATATATATACCTAAAATCATTGAGATACATGTATGTGTGTGTGTGTATAAACCGTATGTATATATATATGTCTATACATATATAACTATGCATATATACATACATCTATATCACAACCACTCATTTGTTTATATATTTACTTACTTTTATACAAAACAGTATGTTTATTTATATACATCTACACCTCTATACCTACCTATATATATACCTATATATGGAGATCCGTATACATGTAGATTCATACACTTATACATATATATAACAACATACATATTTTTATAATGTGTATATACATGCGTGTATATACATAAGGTATATACATGTATATAGCGTGTGTATATATGTGTATATAGTGTATATAAGTATAAGCTTATTACTCAACATAGATCTATAATTTCTTGAGAAGAAATCTTGAAATACTACATGATGATCCAACTTTGATATGAACATAAATATTAAATTTTGGAAGCCATGAAGGATCTAGGAAGAGTACTTGCCTTGGTTCACCTTTCTTACACTTAGAAGATGTTTCCTTCACTTGATTTGGAAGAGAGTTCTTCTTCCTTCCTCCTAGGTATACATGGTTTTTAAGGTTTAAAAGGAGGGTTAGTGAGCAACTTATGAAACTAAGTATAGAAGAATCAAACTTAAACTTCATAAAGTTCTTACCTTGATTGCTTTTGATTCTAGATGCTACAACCTTCTTGAATCTTTCTTAGTTGATTGAGGGTTTATGATACTTGATTTGAGTGATGTTGGTATGAAGAAAGGAGAAGAAAATCTTCTCCTTGTTGAAGACCAAAGGTTCGGCCTTGATGGGACTAAGGGGGGTGTTGGAGTGTTCTTGAGATTTTTCCTTGGAGGTAGTATGAAATTGGTTGGTTGAAAATGCAATTATGTGAGGGGTTAAAGAAAAAATAATACCCTACTTTTCTAAGGGAGTGGCCGGCCAAGGAGTGGGAGGGATGGGGTTGGAGACAAGCTTTTGACAAGCATGGGGTGGAGGGATGGGTTAAGGTAAGATTCTTGAGCATGCTAGTATTTTAATCAATGTGTAAGACAAGTTGTCTTCACTTTTCTTTTTCTTTTTCCTTTTCTTTTACTTTGTATGTATATAATTGTTTTTTTTCTTTTATTTAATGTAGTATAAAATTGTTGTGACATGTATTTCTTTTTGATTTACTTTATCCTAATAGTTTAAGTTGTTACTAACTAATTAAATTGGGTTTTTATTGTATATACTCAAACGTTTGTAATATATTTGTTAATGTATTTGGTAATACAAATCTAGTTTTATGAATCGTACACCTACGAACTTATATTTACGATATTGGGAGTCGTTACGACATAACGAATTTCCGGGTTGTAACAACCCTTGTGGATAAAACCTTGGCTAACGAAAAAGCGTGCATATTTATATGAAATGAGTGTATAGCTATAAAATATAAATATATATTTTATTTATATATACATGGTGAAATATGCTTACTATATGCCTATAGTAAGCATATTTCACCATGTATATATACACACACATATATATATATATATGCATATAATTAAATTATCAATTTATTACCAATTGGTATCAAATATGTATGTATGGCCAAATTATATATATGGATGGAGATGTTAGAAAATTGATTTTAGCATAAGTTATGATTTAATTTTATAGGTATTTGATTTTATAAGATACACGAATATTAGAAATTGTATATAGGCATTGGCCGAGTTTGTTTGATGACCGAAATTAAGTTGAATATTGGTGTGATATTCTCGGTTGGGATTATACCGTCGGAATTTGAAAAAAAAAACCAGAAAAAAGGCTGTGGGAAATGTAAGTGGACGATGTGGTATAAGTGTAAGCCGTGTGCAGGATAACGGTTAAAAAAAATAAATATAAATAAACTTGGGAAGTGGCTGATGTGGGCATATAGGCTGAAGGAGTTTTATTTTATTTATTTTTCTTTTGTTTTCTTTCATTGGTATTTTCGGCCCAACAGTGAAAATAATTGATTACTTTTAAAATTGTTTTTTTGAAGATCGTGCATATTGTGAAATTCATCCTTACAAGAGAAATATATCGTTAAGCTGGATTGATTCCGAACAAACAGATCGTCCGAGCACATATGACTATACCGATAGGCCGCTCGGACACATATGACCACCAATTGGACCGTTCAGGCACATATGAATACATCGATAGACCGCCTGGACACATCGACCATTGGAGGATCAATCCATAAGTCTTCCAATATAAGTCATTTGTAAGGAAAGTGTTATATCCATCGCATCGTTATCGTTAGGGCTGTAAACGAGCCGAACGAGCCGAGTATTGTATTTTTCAAGTTCTGTTCATTTAACTTAGCGAACGAGCCGAGCTTGTTCGTTTATTTAAACGAACATATTTACTTGTTCAAGCTTGGTTCGTTTAACTCACGAACAACATTCACGAGCCGAACACCTTAAACGAACGGTGCCACTTACCGAGCTCGAACAAATAAAGGTGTTCAAGCTCTGTTCATTAATCTTTTATCCGAGCCGAGCTCGAGCTCAAGCTCGAACAAACGAGCCGAACAACCGAATGATTTGGTTCATTTACAACCCTAGTTATCGTTAACGCATCGCATCGTTATCGTTAACGCATTGCATCGTTATCGTATTGCATCGCATCATTTTTAAAATTGCATCATCGGATTTTGACCATGGCTAATCTTCGACTAACTCTGTATGTTTATTTTATCTGTTGACATCGTTGATTTGTATGCAGTATTATTTTAAGGTTACAAAGGTAAAATTATTTGTGAATGAAAACTTGATTATTTTAAATGTTATTGTTATTTCATTTATTACACCTGTTTCCGCGTGTGTGATCTCGTGGCGAGTACTGACAGGTTACTTGTTGGACGATGTTTTGTCGCTCTTCCCTATTTCCCCACCTTATAGATAATCAGGGCTACGAGCCAGAGTACGTAGGAGATGTGCCAGAGTGGGGCTATTGAGGACATGAGGACTGTAGAAGAGTCTTATTCATGTATTCGTTTCGGACTTTATGCTTATGGATATTAGTTTACTATTTGGGATGTAATTTATTAAGTTTGACTTTTTAATAATTACGATTATTGCCTAGACATTTTATATTGTAGCGTATTTGAGATTTTACTTTATGTCTTCTGCTGATACACTTTACGTTATTCTGCTGACGTGTAATTGATTTGTATCGATGCCTTGTATTTCCCTTAACAAAATATGGCGAATAAACCGTTTCAAGTTCTAGGACTCGGGACGGGTCGCTACCCTCGTGCTCAGCCTACTATATCTTAGAAGATTTTATATATTGTTACTCGATGGAGATATTATGTAAATTCATATGGTCAATATTTTGTTTTTGAACACATGTTCATTTCCGAGTCTAAAAAATATTTTTAGTTCTTTTATGCAAGCTCCATTATGTACAAAACTTTTATCAGAAAATTTGTTTTCTTCCTCTTCCGTATTGTGGAGGCAGAAACTTTCTAGTGCAGGGTCCTTTTAGAAAGATTAGGAAATGCATGGTTAGAAGAAATTGAACTACCAGAAGAATCAGAGATGGATGTCATCCGCTACATGGGTCCTCCAGTTTATGACTTTGATTGGGATTGACTGCTACCCCAACCCCCACCTGTCTCATTATTATTATCATACAGACCCAGTATATCCCAACAACAGCAAAAACAATCGTTAAGGTCTGAAGAGGGTAAGTGATAGGCAGACAATACCTCCATCCCACCCCCATCCGTCTAAAACCAAAAATTGTTTCATTGACGCAAAAAGGGAATGCATTTTGCACGAGGTCAATCATGATCTGTCACATGTCAAAACATGGAAAGTAAAAATTCTTTTGCCTAATTTCACCACGTGGTGACCCTGCGTTAGCGAAACACTCCCCCAAAACCACTCTCGCTGGCAGCCCAAGGGTTCCCCTACTACCCTATCTTCGTAAATCTGTTTTTTCCCGTCTTTGTATTTTGTAATCTATGTTTTTGTGTGGTTGTTTTTTCTTTTTGAAAAATTTAGGTAGTTCTTTTTTTGGGGATAAATTTTAAGTAGATTATTTGAAAATTTGATTTGACATGGCTCCAGAAAATGTTCGAGGTTTTCCTTTTCCTTTATCTAAAATAACGTTTTTGATACATTAGAGTTATATGTTTGCACAGAATCTTAAGAGGAATCGGACCACTTTGTAATCTTGTTATCTTATGCTTTATATGGAGGTTGCTTTTTTCCTTATCCTTTTTCTTTTGTTCAAGTTATATTTAAATTGGTTACTAGGATCGAATGAGGAATGTATATAATGACCATGGCAATTCAATAGAGTTTTCTACTTGAGACACATAGTTACAATCGCAAGCTCGTATATTTTGAAATAAGAAGTTACGATGAATTAGTCTTTGCTCGTTGCAAATCAATTGATATAATGTCAATTGTCGAGCAAAAAATTTTTTTTTAATACTGAAAAATAAAATAAAAAGGTACGTTCCAACTCGTGTTTGTGAGAATTGTTATGCCATTTGACAAGTACTACAATGTCAAGATAATTGAATGAACACAGCAACGAAATTACCTTATTGCTTTAAAAGCTCCCGACTATAATGATGTAAGGAGGGTTGAGTATAAGCAACCATACCATGTGTTAAGAAACACAAATCTCTTCTCACGAGCTTGTTCCTTCCAAGTTCAAATCTGAAGAGGCTGCTTGTAATGCTAAATATAAGGTCTCCAATTACACGCCGTCACGTGTAAAAATTGCTCTTTTTTTAAAAAAAAATTGAAACCACCAACTTGTTTTTACACGTGGTGACGCGTGATTAGAGATCTCATATTTTATCTCACAATCAGTCTCCTCATATCTGAATCGCTTCCTTCCAGTAGAAGATAGTAGTATTCTTCTTTGAGGGAATCTCATTTAGTAGCCAAATGTTTGACGCATTACTCAATTAACAGTTAAACGTTAATGAAACTAATTTAACAGCCAGTTTTTTTGGATAATGGTTCACTTACCACCGATAACCGGGAAACAATTTACTACAGGAGGTCATTTTTTTGGAATTTTCTGTTACAAGTCACAATCTGAAATATCAATATGGCTTGCTGAAAGTAGATTTAAGTATCGTGGCCGATTATGAAATGACCCTGCGTAATGTTTCGTGGTGAACTGGATTTTCCCCTTTTGACCATATTGTTTACTTCATGAATTTACAGGGGAGATGAAATGTATGTTCAATGGGGTTCTTCAGCAACAGGATACTGTTTGTATGAGTTTATATAAACGAGTATACCCCCAAGTGGCCGCAACACTCGTTTTCCATTACTGACTGGCGGAGGGGGCCGGCATGGGAGAAGGAGGAGAGTGGGGATGAAAAAGTTGAAGTAGGGGTAATATTGACTTTTTACTAATTTAAAATAATAATAACATTTTTTTAGAAATGAAATTTATAAAAAAAAGAGAATTAATTTTTTTTTAAAAAAAAATCAATACATGGCCAAAACTCACCACGTTAGCGCCACGTCAGCACCACGTTAGCAATTACCTGCTGTAGTAAGTTGTTTCCTGGTTACCGGCTGTAAGAGAGTCATTACCCAAAAAGACTGGCTGTTAAGTGAGTTTCATCAACGTTTAACTGTCAATTGAGTAATGTGTCAAACGTTTGGCTATTAAGTAAGATTCCATCATTCTTCTTTTCTAGTTTTTTCCCCAATGGATACTAGGTGAGGAACCATTTGTAATTATATCGATTTATCAACTTTATGTTATTTCAATAGTGATTAATTGAATAGTTAAGTAATTTGTAATTTAGTTAATTAACCATTCAGAATCATCATTTAGCTCTTTGTTAGATCGATTTGGACTCGTCCTAATAAGGTTAGTTTTGGGAGAATTAGGTTTATTAAATTTTCTTTTTTATCAGGATGGACATCACGGATTGATAGGCGGTGACCTATACCTAGCCCATTCTTCGACGTGTCGCTGTACACTACGAAATCCTCACCGGATACGGGTTGTGCCAACATTGGAGCTGATGTCAGTCTTTTCTTAAGTTCGGCAAAGCTTTATTCACACGCTGCAATCCAATCAAACTTAGTCTTCTTCTGTGTCAATATAGTCAACTAAACTGCAATCCTGGAGAAACCTTCGACGAACTTCCGATAATATCTGGCTAATCCCAAAAAACTCCGAACTTCTGTCACATTCGTCAGTCTCGGTCACTCAGTTATAGACTCAATCTTCTTGGGATCCACTGATTTGCCATCCTCAGAAACAACATGCCCCAAGAATGCTACACTGTTCAGCCAGAACTCACACTTACTGAATTTGGCGTAAAGCTACTTCTCCCGCAGTATGCTCAGCACCATCCTCAAATGCTCAGTGTGAGTCTTTCATCTGGTGAGTATACATATCATCGATAAATACCACAACGAACTTATATAACTGCTCCCGAAAGACAGTATTCATCAGGTCCATAAATACCGCTGGGGCATTGATCAATCTAAATGGCATCACCAGAAACTCATAGTGACCATAACGAGTCCGAAAAGCAGTCTAGCCACGTCATCTGTCTTGATCTTCAATTGGTGAAAATCAAAATTTTGAATTTAAAAATTTGTTCATGATTGTAGAGGGAGCGATTATAACACATTTAAATCATGGATAGAGGTTATTTTGCAAATCATCAAAAGGAGAAGATTGTTGAAAAACCGGGATTTGAATGATTTAGAAATGCATGATTTAAATGTTACGTGTTTACGAAATGCATGAATAAATTGTTACTTGACATGCTTATGTGATAAATATGTTTTACATGCTTATATATATTATTGTCGTACTAACGTGCCATGAAGCGTTAAAACTTACATCATATGGCAAACATTTGTTGTCTTTATACTATTTTCAAGTGGCATGATTAATGAACTAAACTAGCTCATTAAGGACTTTCAAAAAAAAAACTAGCTCATTAAGTGAAGTGCTTAAGGAGATGAACTATCTAGTTCATTAAATAGAGATATATTTGAAGACAACAACTTGGCAACAAACTTGAAATGGAAGGTCTCCTCTTCTCACATAAACACACGCCACACACACACACACACACACACACACACACACACACACATATATATATATATATATATATATATATATATATATTTCACACATACATATTTGCTTTATAACGGCGAATTATACGTTTCTATCCCGATGTTCCACCGACACGTCATACACATCATAAACATACGTCCACATCACACCACCATATACACATCATATTTGTGAGTATATACAGATCTCATATCATACATTACAAGTCATCTTGTTACAAAAATTATATCGACATATCACGTGTCCATAAACCAACAATTATCGCATCGGATGGCTACCGAACCATCACCGACATGTCATGTACTTACCATATAAATATGGCCAGCCCATATACACCCAAACTACTCAGATTGTTTTTGCACCACATGTCAAAATCATCCCCAAAGTCATACCATGTTTACACACATCAATCACCCACAATTTGACTTGATTTATTGAAAATTCATAATCAAAATTTTCATGCACATGGCCGTTTGTCACCTCAGCTATTGGAGCTGAAAATACATCTTATTTTATGTATATTATATGTGACATAACACATATTACATGTCTAAGAAGTTTGAGATTAATCGTAGAAAAATCGTGTAATTGACGAAAGTTGAAAATTCGGTTTTCTATACTTCTATATACATGGGACGTTTTTTGTGTGTATGTAACATGTATCTAGACACTTTTTACACATCTAATACATATTGGAGTATTCTAGAAAAATAAATTAAGGGTTGATTGAAATTTACCATATGTGTGAACATTGTGCATCATTATGTGACAAAATTTACAAAAGAAATTTCAGCACATGTAGCTGATGTTTTACACGACATTTACATCTCATTTGAAGCCTATGTGGAGCTTGTTTGAAACTTTGATTGGTAAAGGATAAGCCACATGTGATTGGTGACATTGAAGAAGGCAAGACACATATCGAAAGATTTCAAAATTATACAAAGTGCTGAAGTTTTCAGCACATTTCTTGTTGGCCGATTTTATTCCCTCATTTTGATCCAATTATCTTCCAAAATTAATGGACAACCACATTTTGATTAATTGATAATTAACATGTGTGAATTTAAGCATGTCTTTTTGATTTTTGGTTAAATTTCCAACTCATTTTATGGAGTGCCAAGGTAGATTTACGATGTCCAATCATGAAGTGACAACTAGACGAAGACAAGTCATTCGTCCAATCATATTGCGCCAAGGCGCAAGGTTGTGTCACCATATTATACAAGACAATCTTCCAAGACATTCAAGACAAATTTGAGGGAAGAAATTAGCACCCTATGTGTACCATTCAACTATAAAAAAGGGGGCAAGATGATTCAAGCAAATGCAAGCCAAAGTTCATATTCTATCAACATCAAGTAAGACTATTCTCTTCTTCTCTTATTCATTTCTCTTACTCTTAGTCTCAAGCCTATCATTCTTATTTTCCATATACTATATAGGCTTTGATTATACCATCCACATACATCCCATTGTTGTACAAGGTTGATCAAGGTGTGATCATACCTTCATTTGTTAGGTGGTGGTACTTGTGTTGTTGTTTTTGTTTGCTCATTGTAAAAAGGGTGGAGTTGGCGTATAACTCCAGTCACCCTTGTGTCAAGATGTTGCTTGTTTTTATTGAACACCGATGAAGGTGCCTTCAAAGTTTGGAGTAAGTTGATTCAACCGAACCAATATAAAAATCTTGATGTTCTTACTTTTCAGCACTTTTACTTTCAGTTACTGTTTTCTACATCGTTTTCATTGCCATGGTAAAAATAGCAAATGTTTTTGAAAAATCACCAAAATTTGCAGGAACATAGACAAATGTCTTTGATTTCATTTGAAACAAGTTTCATCGAATTTGGATGAGTATAAGTCATTCAAACATTCATAGTTCTGAGACTAGTGCAATCTGATTTTTAGATCTGCAAAGGCTAAGAACATCAACGTGATTGACATATTTACTAAAAGAATTTTGAAAAACTGTTTCAACCCTTTAAATTACACATCCTAAAGGTCATACCATAAAAGTTTCAGATCATTTAGAGGTGTCAATTGATAGGAATAAATTTTTCATTTTGAAGAACAGTTTCTGGCAGATTGACATAATTTGAGTACAAACGTTTTTAAAGGGTTACACTTAGAATTTAAATTTGAAATTTTTGTGACACATTCACAACATCTGAGAGCACATTGTCACCAAATTTCAAATTTGTAGAGGTCTACAACCTGGTCATCTAGTTAATATGAATCATGATCTGAAAACAGAATCTGTTTTTAGAAGTGAGTTATTGAGTTTAAAAAGTTTTAAAAACCAATTTTTCTGCACTCACTATTCAACCGCCTTCTAATATTGTTATACAAGTCCTACATTTATATCAATATGACAAGAAACAAATACTTAATGAAAATTTTATTCAAGTCCTTTTTCCATATTCCTTAGACAGTATTTCTAATTATTAGGATTTTCACTATATCCGTCCATTTCTTAATAAATTAAGGTTATTTTATTTGTTAACCCTAATGCATTCTAGTCAACTTAGTCTAAGGATGAACTCTCGGTCTAAAATCATCACTTATGTTCTAAAATCATCACTTAATTTCTAAGTGTTTATTTTACTGTTTCTGCTGTGGATTTAGATCCTTAGGCTCTGATACCACCTATAGCGCCCCGTCCGAAACAAGGGTTTCGGCAGGGTGTGTAGCGCTTGACCCTAGTCGCGCCTCGCCCGAGACTAGGGTCTCAGGACTGTGCACCTGCAGTACTCTGCTACGAGAAGTACAAGAAGTCGATAACATTCAAGCACGGATCGTCATAACATGTATCGATGAGCGGAAGCAAAGTAACATAAACATAAATGAACATCGACATAAGTACATTCTAATACATCCGAATAAGTGTCATCAGTACATCATGAGTACAAAATCTCATAATACAGAGCTGAATATCAAAATACAAAAGATGCCACTGCTGGCTACTAGTCAGCTCTCCACACTTAGTCTCGAGGCTCATCCTCTATGAACTTTGGCTCGGGGTCTTGTGGGTCTGCATGGTAAAATAAAGGGGTGAGCGATAACGAATTGCTCAGCAAGTATTTCTGCCTAGATTCGTCAAGTGGATCATGCATGGGGACTGGGGTAGTGGATGATACAGTGATGTATAACACAGAAATCATATGTACAACATGCATGGAGATAACAATAAAGAGGTCAACAAGAATAAACAGTACATTATACCAGGCAGATATCATGTAAGACAAGTATATGATAAATAAGGAGCATCATAAATTACATAGACACTTCCTTTTATCATTCTTATCTTAGTCATACAGTCGATATTATTGTTGTGAACAATCTTTTTGGTCTTGTATCTTGTTGTTGTTTAATCATACTGGGTCTCGTACTACAAGAGTCATAACTTAGGGCACTAGGGATTTTTGAGATATGATCGTGATGTATGTATCGTAAAACTTTTGAAAAACATTTCATTTCATACGTACATAAACATGACATGACATGAACTGGATATAGCACTTTTCGTAACATAAGAATGGTACCGACGACATATCGAATGATTCATCGAATAGCCACGAGTACCGTCTTTGAATCCCGATGGTCCAACCACGGTGTTACATCATACGCACATAGGACTAACGGTGACGCTTTATAACAGAGAACCTAAGTTTCGAACGCGGTGTTACACTTTGCAATAACGTATTTTTCCCCTGGCATCCTCCAGGACTAGACATCAGACAGCTCTCCATACAGAAATTCGTAGACGTACTGAAAGGCAGAGATCCCTTGTCCTGAACAATGTGTTACACTTAGTCAGCAGATCATGCGTATACAGACATGTAGAGAACCCTTGTCCGTGACAAGGTGTTACACTCAACCACAGATACATGCATAAGTCGTATGGAATCATTCATCTCGCATTACAATTCCTTAAATTATGAAAATTTTAAAACATTTCTTGCAGAAGCCATTTCATAAACATGTTCGTAAATAAAATTCATTGTGTTGAAAATTATGAAGACAACATGCATGAGGGTATGTTTGGTATAGGTCTCATCTTAAAATTAGCATCGTGATTATTCTGGAGGTGAATTACGAAATTCTTTGCTACATGATTAGCCTGCTGCCTTATTTGGGACAAATTACCCCTTTTTGGGACGTGTCTTATCATGCATGCATATTTTAATTTCTTTAAGTTGAGGTATTAAGCATTTATGCCATTTTCTTACATATTTTACATATGTAATACTTTGAGTTAAGAGGGTACAAGTGGTTATAATTCATGTTGGATAGGGCCATACACCTTAGGGTCGAAAGTTGATATAAGTTTTTTCTTAATCTCTCTTTCTATCTAGCGATACATTTATGCTTGTATTTTAATGATAGTATAATCTCAACACATATTATACATGCATTTATATGACTACGCTTGGAAGAAGTTAACCTATGACAAGATACCCAATTCGGGCCTAAGGCCAAAAAGTGCCCAATTATACAAATTAAATTCCTCAATTTCACGTAGTGTTCCATTGTGTTAATTTTTCATATATATGACACATAATAAATATGTAGTCACGTAGAGATTGTCACATGGTTGTAATTTCATCAATTTAGGTGCCAAAATGGTCTTTTTGCCCAATTCTTGGAATTTCAACATTATATAATTATTACACTTATGGAAATTTTTTATTTATTTACACATCATTTTTATACATAATTATTTAAAGATATTCCAATGGCAATTTGTACATCAAAATGGTGTGATTTAGGCCTCTTGGCTGAAAGGTGGGGGGGGGGGGTGTTTCAACATGGACATTTCAACATGTAGAATGTATGCTTGGTGCTAAGATGATGACATCTATTTTCATGTCCTACTTACCATGAATACTTTTATAATGATTCATGATGAACATCAAATTTCAAAATTTTAACATACTCAAATCACATCACATATATATTCATGATCACAAAGATCATGATTATGGTGATGATCATAATAAAAGTGACATGCAAGCACATAGGAGTGTAACATCCATGGAATCACACCTTCTTATGCCATGATCATCAAGATAGACATCATGATGATGGTGATAAATTCATGGCCTATGATGGAGGTTCAAAAACCATTCTATCTTAAAAGGAATATGGTGATTCTGATGTTGTTGTCAAAGATAGCATCTTTTATGACATGCATGATTATCTGGTTTGTATAGTGCCATGAACATACTATATTATGACCATGATCACGTAAATTCTTTCCTTTACATATGAAAAACAAAGGAGATGATGTATTCTCAACATGAATGTATTAAGATGATGAGTTGATGAGGTATTTGGTACACTTTTCAAGAGATAGTACTCATCTATCTACACTTTGCATATGGATGTAGAATGTATGATTTTTCTCCCTTTCCATTGCTATGCACGCCCTTAAAGGGGCTGTTCATGCTATATTATTGCCATGCATGCCACAAACAAACATCATCCTAATGACATTCATGAATATAGGCAAGAATAACATACAAGCATACATTTTTTGTTACATGCAAGTACATTTCCATAGCTTAGCAAGAAGAGCATCATTTTAATGTTTGCATGCATGATCCATTGCTTGGTTATGAGCATAAGAGACTTCATTTTTTTAATGTTCTTGAATCTTATACCTAGTAGAGCAAGATTTCCTCCTTGTTCTTGGCTTGGTGGTAAATCATTTACAAAGAAAATAAGGTTATGAATGTTCTAAGAATTCAAGCTAAATGAACCTTACCTTCAATGGATTGAGGCTTCTTACTTGATGCACTAACGAACTCCTCCTACCCCCTTTGTGGAACTCACGGATGGAAGCCTAAAATGGAGGTGAATTAAGTGTTTTTATGGAAGGTGAAGGATGAGAAGGATGTGAACAAGATTGGTAAAGTGTTTACCTTGATGTTTGTAGGAGTTAGACACTTGGTTCTTCACTTGAAAGTTGAAGAAATTTCATTCTTCTTGTCTTGAATGTTCACGGGTAAAAGGGAAGAGATAAGAGAGTTTGTTTTTTTTGAGAGAAAGGAGTGATGAGAAGAATTTGAGATCAGAGAGAGTGATGGATGTAAAGTCAAAGAAAAATCAAGATGAAATGCATTTTTATGGCTTGGGGAAAAGCCTTGGTCGGATGGTGTAGTGGGGGAACCATGATGAAGATTTCTTGGATGGTGAAGATAGTGGAGGAAAAAGAACTTGCATGCAACCTTATTGGATGCATGTCTTACATGGTGTAGGATATGATAATGATTAAAGGGAAGGAACAACAGAAAAGAATTAGAAATTTTGGAAATAAAATACAAGAGTGGCTGGTTAGGGTGAGGTTGGGGTGCAAGTGGGTGGTGAAATTACCATTCTATTATTCTTTTGTTTAGTTGTGTGTTATTTTCTTTTCTCTTTATTAAATTCCTAAATAAACTTGTACTACTTCCTTATTTTAAATTACTAGTCTTACACATGTTAGATTAATTTGATAATTTCTAGATTCATTTACGATAATACTTAGACACGTTATACCATTTTACAATATCATCACGAGGTTTATTCTAAGCACGTAACAGGAGTCGGGTGTGACATTTCCCCCTCACTTATAAAAAAGTTTCAGCCTCGAAACTTACGTACCTTTGTCAAAGAGCTGAGGGTATGTTCCCTCATTCGTTGTTCTGGCTCCTATGTAGCCTCCCCTTCAGTGTGGTTACTCCACTACACATCGACTTACTTCGTAACACTTGCTCTTTCCGATCTAAAATACGTATAGGTACTTCGTCATAGGAAGCATCATCCTGGATTTTCAATTGCTCATGTTCCAATACATGACTCGGGTTATGAACATATCTCCGCAGTTGTGATACATGGAACATGTCGTGTATTTGTGATAGTGAAGGTGGTAATGCTAGTCGGTATGCTACGAGTACAATTTTCTGCAAAATTTCATGTGGTCTGATGAAGCGAGGACTCAGCTTTCCCTTTACTCCGAAGCGCATTACTCCTTTTTTCGACGAGATCCTCAGGCATACCTTCTCGCCAATCTCAAGTTTTATTTTGTGCAGGAATAATATGTAGTACCATTACCCTTTTGAGTTAGTTATCATACTCCACCAAGTTTCTTTTGTTTTTTTTTAACTAAGGTTGTCTGTCTACGTCATAGTTATCTTGTTTTAATTCAATCAGGTGGTTACTTTGAGGAAAAAGAAGCTGACCGTTTGAGTTAAGAAACTTAAAACCTTATAGCTCATGAGAGAGAACCCTTTTGTCCTGTAAGTAGACTTGTAATCTTGATAAAAAGTAGTTACAAAAGAAAACAGAAACAAAAAAAAGAATCAATAATTTTGATAAAAAGTTCTGATGATTGATATCCTGCATTTCAATGTAAGCTGCCTAAAAGAATCGGAAGTAATAATAAGGAGATATCTATTCTAACTAAAATGAAACTGCCAAATGTTGTAACAAAAAGATTGGAAATTTTCCTTGCATGAGCTTACCTTAAGATTAAATCTTAAAGATGAAGGGTATTATCAGCTTCATATTATCCAAATGGAAGTTCTGATGAGTGAATATAAAATTACATGTGTTCTGTGTTTTGCTTTACTCTTTCAATTGCTTGGTTTAGTTTTTGTTTATCTTTTTATTTTTGTTGTCTGCCTCCAAGAGCCTACAATGGTATAATTTTATGATTTATTTTAATGCACTTTCTACATATTGCTAAGTACATGAGCAATTTCATATTTGTTGGTCTAAAGAGTCGTAGAATGTCATCCAGGTCTTGAACGCCTTCCGCCATACGAGATTTAGTGATGTCAAGATTTTTTCAGAAGAAGTTGCTTTTCGTGATTCATTCTGAGTGGATCTTCAGACTGTGGGATATGGAAAGCCATACCAAAATTTTCAGTCATTCAACAGGTAAATTTCTAGACCATAAGATGAAATAAATTAAAGTTCCCTTGTTTTATGACTTTGTTAAAATAACTTAGAACTTTGATATAACTAACACGAAGTGCTTATCTACCTGGATTTCGCTCACTAGAATGTCTTTTTTTCCCGGTAAAACTGAATTATGGGTATAATAAATTTATGTAGTTTTGTCTAAAGGTTAAGGATCTTTGTTGAGCTGCTTCATTAGTTGATGTGGATTAGCCTATGTACTGCTTGCTTGCAGTCAAGTTACGTGGCATCTGAAGTTACTTGGGTTGATTTTCTTTTTTGGTTGATGATATTAGGTTGTGTCTTTAACTTTCTTGTTTCAGGATCTACATATGTTAAATTATGGGTTGGTGAACCTAATCCCTAAAAGAATGTCATTCTGTTGGCGATGCTACATGAAGATAGTTCAGTATATGCTATCTAAACTAGCTGTTTTTCTCCAATCTTCTTTTGTTTCATGTTTTATGACTCTACGTTTCATACAGTTTTTAATAGCCCCTTCCTTTTCTAGTTGAACTATGTCATTTTGCACATTTCTGTAAACGCATCTAGTATTTGTCTGGTTGAACTATGTCATTTTGCACATTTCTATAAAGACATCTAGTATTTGTCTGATTGAACTTTTGTTTCTGCCTTCTTTTGTGAGCCACTCTAAAAGTTTTTGCACAAACATATGTAGACTTTATGTTTGAACCGCAGGATGATGTCGGTCTTAGTCGATTGTGGGGCATATTATCAAGGCACGTGTCCTAATATCTCTTGTCCTGGTTTAAGAATTGTTGTTTTGGCTTTTTATTTAGTTAGTTTTATTTCGTGCAGGAATAATGTGTAATACCATTACCCTTTTGAGTTAGTTACCATACTCCACCAAGTTTCTTTGGGTTTTGTTTTTTTACTGAGGTTGTGTGTCTGCGTCATAGTTATCTTGTTTGAATTCAATCAGGTGGTTACTTTGAGGAAAAAGAAGCTGATTGTTTGAGTTAAGAAAACTTAAAGCCTGAGAGCTCATAAGAGAGAAACCTTCTATCCTGTAAGTAGACTTGGATTATTGATAAAACGTAGTAACAAAAGAAAACAAAAAACGTAAAAGAGTCAATAATTTTGATAAAAAGTTCTGATGATTGATATCCTATATTTCAATGTAAGCTGCCTAAAGGAATCGGAAGTAACAATAAGGATATATCTATTCTAACTAAAATGAAACTGCCAAATGTTGTAACAAAAAGGTGGGAAATTTTCTTTGCATTAGCTTACCTGAAGATTAAATCTTAAAGATGAAGGGTATCATCAGCTACATATTATCCAAACTGAAGTTCTGATAAGTGAATATAATTGCATGTGTTTTGTGTTTTGCTTTACTCTTTCAATTGCTTGGTTTAGTTTTTGTTTATCTTTTGATTTCTGTTGTCTACCTCCAAGAGCCTACAATAGTATAGTTTATGATTTATTTTAATGCAGTTGTTCTACATATTGCTATGTACATGGGCAATTTCATATTTGTTGGTCTAAAGTGCAATAGAATGTCATCCAGGTCTCGAACGTCTTCTGCCATACGAGATTTAGTGATGTCAGAGTTGTTTCAGAAGAAGTTGCTTTTTGTGATTCATTCTGACAGGATCTTCAGACTGTGGGACATGGAAAGCCATACCAAAATTTTCAGTCATTTAACAGGTAAATTTCTAGACCATAAGATGAAATAAATTAACGTTCCCTTTGTTTTATGACTTTGTTAAAATAATTTAGAACTTTGATATAACTAACACAAAGTGCTTATCTACCTGGATTTCGCTCAGTAGAATGTCTTGTTTTCTCCTGTAAAACTGAATTCTGGGTATAATAAATTTATGTAGTTTTCTCTAAAGGTTAAGGATCTTTGTTGAGCTGCTTCATTAGTTTATGTGGGTTAGCGTATGTACTACTTGCTTGCAGTCAAGTTACGTGGCATCTGAAGTTGCTTGGGTTAATTTTCGTTTTTGGTTGA